>CM056055.1:4425708-5043208 GCA_029574335.1 Rana kukunoris
AGAATTATACCCCCTGCTGCTTTTGGTGGGCATAGTGTTCAAGGGGGGATTCGATGGGTTTAAAGTGGATTCCCACCCGGAAATGGAACTTCCTCTAATCCGGTTCCTCCCCTCCGGTGTCACATTTGGCACCTTTCAAGGAGGGGGGGGGGGGGCAGATACCTGTCAAATGCAGGTATATTCTCCCGCTTCTGGCAAACTACACTATGTTTGGCCCCTCCTCCTCTCCCAGCAAACCAATCCCCCCCCCCCCCGTTGCCTTCTAGGAGACACACAGGTCCCATAAGACAGCAGGGACCATTCAGAACGTGCAGTGTGACTTGCATATGCGCAGCAGAAAACATGGTGTGTTTTGAGCATCATGTGGGAAACGCACACGGAACATGAATTTCCTGCTTTGCGTTCTGATGCGAACTCAGCCATTTTGTTACGTTTTGGAATCCCCATGATTTTTTCTGTCTATGACTCCAATGACACCTGTCCATGACTCCTGTTCCTGTGACACCAGTACAAGATGTAGGGGTGGGGTTTTCGCTGGAACAGGAAGGTACAGACAGCAATAAAAAACCTTGGTATTAGTTGTAACAGCTCCCCGCTCTACTAAATATGTGCTTATTTCTTTGTGTCTCCAGCACAGAGAATTCCTACAACTTCCTGTCCTGACAGGAAGTGAGGAAAGAATCCCCTCAATGTGGAAACAGATGAGAATACAAATCAAACCGAAGTTCTTACCCTCTTCCTGCTCTACTAAAAGGATCATTATTGTTTGTGCCTTTGTTGTAGAGACTTTTCCTCACTTCCTGTTCCTTATAACAAAGAGACAGGCAATATGAGGAAATTTGCTACTTGGGGAAACAAACAGACAGTAATATTAAATACCTCACAGAGGTTCTACTCCTACATTATCCAAAGGTATAAGCAAGTTCTGACTGGAAATTGGCGTTTAATAAATATAAATCGAAAGCCATTCAGGTCCCCATCAATGTGTATGAAAACATAAAAAGATGGCCGCCTAGATGAAGCCTGGCCAAATGACTCTGCACTTTCCTCACTGACTTTCATTATAGAAACTGTGCAGCTGTTTTGAAGTGTTCTGTCACTTGGCACGGATCGCTGTGGTAATCGCGTGATCAACAACACACTTTAGTAAATTATCTCCTTTAGTGGTTTCTTAGTCACACAAACCGTCCATGTGGCTTTGCCTGGCAAACCTTATGCAGCATTGCACGGATAGGGTCCAATGTGCTCGCTGTGGGGGAGTGTCTGACAGAACTTTGTTGCCCAACACAGGCGCCTGTCTCAGGGTCCATTCACACTTGTCTTATGGCAACGTGTAAATGCTAAAGCACGTAACACAACGCATGCCCCTGCTTTATCTGTGTGATGCAGGGGCATTCATTTTGAGTGGCACCTTAACTCATCGTACATACGTATATATACTTTGCGGTTTGCAAGTGGTTTACCAGCCATAACCCTGGTACGTTTTTTTTGTTGCGTGAAAGCATTCCAAGAGCGGCTCATAAGAATGCTTTCCGGAGTGGCGGGAGGGGACACCCCAGACAGTGACACTCCCCCCCCTGCTTACAGTATTATTATTCAGGATTTATATAGCGCCAACAGTTTGCACAGCACTTTACAACACAAGGGCAGACAGTACAGTTACAATACAACTCAATACAGGAGGAATCAGATGGGAAGTAGATCGTGTTTGATTGACTCTATGGCGGAGCGATGTAATGACGTCACTTCAAGGCCAGGCTGAAAGAATATATATATATATATATATATATATATATATATATATATATATATACAGAGCTTTTTTTCTCAGAAAATAGGTGCAGGAACTCAACCACGACCCCGTTCAGATTTTTACAAACAGTAGGAGGGTCTTAAGGGGCATAGTTCAGGGGGTTACACACAGAGTGAAAAGCTGTCACTTGTAAATACAGAAACCAGACTTCTGTGTTTACAAGTGATTGTGATGAGCAGGCACCAAAGGGTCTGAGCCAGAGGTGGTGGAACTGAGTTCCCCCAAGTTTCCCCTGAAAAATAGCCCTGTATATATATATATATATATATATATATATATATATATATATATATATATATATATATATATATATATATATTTTTTTTTTTCAAAAGACTAAAAAATCTGAGCTTTGCTGTACAGACATACAGGAGCTGATACAAAAAAAATAATGCAGGTAATGCATTTGAGTGATATTATGGGCTTGTTTTTTTTAAACAAAAAAGTTATACTTACCTGCTCTGTGTAGTGGTTTTGCAGAGCAGCCTAGATCTTCCTATTCTCGGGTCCAACAGGCCCCTCCCTCCTGCTGAGTGCCCCTGTAGCAAGCAGCTTGCTGTGGGGGCACCTGAGCAGGTTTGTTCCCGAGCCGCTACTCTGCATGTCCATCCACACACAGAGCCCGCCCCTCTCTCTCATGATTGGCTTACTGCCTCTGATTGACAGCAACAGGAGCCAATGCCAACCTGAGGCTCTCGTGCACATCACTGGATCGATGGGGTCTCAGGTAATTATTAGGGGGGCTGCAGCACAAAGAAGTTTTTTTTAACTTCATGTAAACAGCGAAGAAAATGTTTTAATGCAAAAGCATTCAAAAATAAAGATCTTGGTGTTTTGAATGCTTTTAAGTGCAGAGGTGGGATTTGGGGTCCTATTGACTCCAGATCCCTCCATAAAGAGTACCTGTCACATGCCTATTGCTGTCATAAGGATGTTTAAATTCCTTGTGACAGCAATAAAAGTAAAAAAACAAAAAATGAAACATTGTAAAAAATAAATAAATCAATAATACAAATGAATAATAAAAACAATTAAAAAAATTAAAGTGTCCCCCCTTGCACACAAAGGCAAACGCAGGCACGCAAACAGCGATCTTCCCACACATAATGTCGGATCATGACCAGACCTCCTCTGTAAATCGAAAGTGGTAACCTGTAAAGCATGGGTGCTCAACCTGTGGTCCTCCAGCTGTTTGCGAACTAAAAGTCCCATCATGCCTCTGATTTTGGGATTTATACTTGTAACTGTCGGCCTTGCAATGCCTCATGGGGCTTGTAGTTTCGCAACAGCTGAAGGGCAGCAGATTGAGCACCCACGCTGTAAAGGCTTTTATAGCGGCGCCTATCGTATCGTAACTTCATCTTTTATATCTTAGGCCTCGTACACACGAGGGGATATGTCCGCTGAAAACGGTCCGATGGACCGTTTCAGCAGACATCTCCGCTCGTGTGTATGGGCTAGCGGACAGATTTCTCCACCCGACAGATTTCAAAGCATGCTTTGAAATCTATCCGGTGGGAATCTGTCCGCCCGACATGTCTGCTAGTTAGTACACTTACCAGCAGACATGTCGTCCCCCACCGCCGCCGCGCCACCGCCGAATGGATTCGGCGCATGCGCGGAAGTGTTTAACTTCCTGGTGCGGTGACGTGGCGGTGACGTGGCGGCGTCAACATCACCGCCGCGTCACCGCCACGTCACCGCGCCGTCCGGCGGCGGGGAATTTGATCCGATGGTGTGTACACGCCATCGGATCAAACTCCCGATCGGACATATCCGATGGAAATGGTCCGCGGACCGTTTTCATCGGATATGTCCGATCGTGTGTACGAGGCCTAACAAGAAAATTGGGTTATGTATTGTGTGTTTTTGCATTACAATTTAAAAAAAGTGTATTTTTCCCCAAAAAATTGCATTTGAAAAATCACTGTGCAAATACCGTGTGACATTTAGGGGTTGATTTACTAAAATTGGAGCGTGCAAAATCTGGTGCAGCTGTGCATGGTAGCCAATCAGCTTCTAACGTCGGTTTGTTCAATTAGGCTTTGACAAAAAAAAACAACCTGGAAGCTGATTGGTTACTATGCAGAGCTGCACCAGATTTTGCACTTTCCAGTTTTAGTAAATCAACCCCAAAGAATTGCAAAACCTACCAATTTATTCTCTAGGGCCTCTGCTTTAACCACTTGCCGCCCGCCAATGACAGATTGACAGCGGCAAAGTGGTTGCTAAATCCTGACTGGACGTCATATGACGTCCTCAGGATATTGAGCCGCTGCGCGCCCCCGGGGGCGCTCATCGCGGCGATCGTTGTTGCAGGCTATCAGTCTGACACCCCGCAAACACCGATCTAGGTAAAGTGTCTCTCACAGAGACATTTTACCACGTGATCAGCCGTGTCTAATCACGGCTGATCGCGATGTAAACAGGAAGACCCGCTGACGCGAGTAGAGGAGAGCAGATTGGCGGCTCTCCTGACAGGGGGGGTTCGCGCTGATTGTTTATCAGCGAAGCCCCCCCCCCCTCGGATCTCCACACTGGACCACCAGGGAGTGCTCAATAGAGTAAAAAAACATAAAAACAACAAAAAACATTATTTTTTAATGCAATTGATGCCAATCAGTGCCCACAAATGGGCACTGACTGGCAATATGCTCACTGACTGTAGCAATGCCATCAATATCACCCCTCAGTGCCACCCAGTATCCATCAGTGCCACCCAGTGTCCACCAGTGCCACCCAGTGTCCATCAGTGCCACCTCTTAGTGCCCATCTATGCCCAGTGCCCACCTATCAGTGCCGCCCATGAGTGCACATGAGTGCCCATCAGTGCCGCCCATGAGTGCCCATCAGTGCCGCCTATGAGTACCCAGTGCGCCTATGAGTGCCTATCAGAGCGGTCTATGAGTGCCCATCAGTGCCGCATACCAGCGCCGCCTATCAGTGCCCATCAGTGCTGCCTATCAGTGCCCACCAGTGCTGCCTATCGGTGCCCACCAGTGGCACCTCATCGGTGCCCACCAGTGCCACCATATCAGTGCCCATAATTGAAGAAGAAACTTACTTATTTACAAAAAAATGAACAGAAAAAAAAAACTAAATTTTTTTCAAAAATGTCGCTTTTTTTTTATTTGTTGCGCAAAAAATAAAAACCGCAGAGGTGATCAAATACCACCAAAAGAAAGCTCTATTTGTGGGTAAAAAAGGACGCCAATTTTGTTTGGGTACAGTGTAGCATGACCGCGCAATTGTCATTCAAATTGCGACAGCGCTGAAAGCTGAAAATTTACTTGGGCGGGAAGGTGCGTTAGTGCCCGGTATGGAAGGGGTTAAAAAAATATATATAAAATGTTTGGGGGTTCTAAGTAATTTTCTAGCCCACAAAACTGAATGTTACAAAAGTTCCAGAAAAATCTTGCGCGTTTAGACGCTTTTAAGCGTTTTTTTCCTGTTCAAAAGCGCCTCTCCTGAACGCACAAGTGAGGTTATTTTTTTCTGCCTCTCTAAGCCCCGCCTCTATTGCTGGGTTTAGTTCCACTTTATTAAACAATCCATTTCATTCCTATCAGGCAGACAGATTGTAAGCTGCGTGGCTCACTTATATGGCCAGCTTGGTGAGAAGATATTAGTTGGGAATGGAGTATCCCCTAACTTGATAAGAACCATGTTTTTTTATGGAATGTGGTCAGCCCCAGAGCCTCGTCCTGCAGAAACAATCAGGGTGACAAATTAGGTATCCCTGACAGCTGGGGATCTGTGTGTGTAAAAAGATCCGAGGACAAAAATGCTAATGTATGTGGGGGCCCTACTACCTGGAAAAACACAGGACAACATTTATTTCATGGGGGAACAGGTCCATCGGTAGAAGAATGCGTAAGGACTCCCCACACATCATTCTCACTATAAAAGTGGCATGAGAAAGCAGAAAAGTTGTTAGGAGGGCCTGTTCATGCTGCAGATTTTATTTTTTGCCCCCTGCCAAGCACCTTGCAAGTGCTTACCGTAGTAGGGCCAGATCATTTTCTGTTTCATTTTCACTTTCACTTACAAGTTTCATTTCTGCTATCTCCTCTTATGAGAATGCCTAATAAACCAGATGTCAACTCCGACAGGGTGGATATAAAATTAATAAAAAAAAAAAAAACTTTTTTTTTTTATTAAATAGATTATTTAATTTTTTTTATCAAATTAATTTTAATAAAATGTTTTTGGAGTAAAAATCTATCTAAAGATAGTTTTCTATTTAAGATACATTAACTACTTGCCGACCAGCCGCCGCAGTTCTACGGCGGCAGGTCGGCTCCCCTGCGCGAGAGCCCGTAGCTCTACCTCGGCTCTCGAAGCGGCCACTAGGGGGCTCGTCCCTGAATTCGTGCGCATGCCCGGCAGGCGCGATCGCCGCTGGGTACCCGCGATCAGGGCCGTTTGGAGGAATTTGGGGGCCCCAAGCAAAATGGGGGCCCCCAAGCACCCCCCTCCCGCATGCAAAGCCAACGTTAACGCTACACACATTTTTTTTTCTATTCTTACCTCCCCTTCTTCCCTGTAGGCTGCCGCTGTAGCGTGGCCAAGCTCCTCTTCCCCAGTCCCCTATCAGATAGTGCCGAGTACTGTGCGGTACAAGGAGATTCAGTTTCCTGTCTTCCTGGCCGGACTGAAAGGAAGTGAGCACTCAGTGTGCACTTCCTGTCAGTCCGGCCGGGAACAGGAAACTGAATCTCCTTGTACCACGCGCGGTACCCGGCCAGACTGACAGGACTCCAGGTCGAAGGAAGAGGAGCTCGGCCACGCTACAGCCTGGGAAGGGAAAGTTGGGGGCCCCAGGCCAGCTCGGGGCCCCAAGCAATTGTTTGTTTTGCCTGTCCTGTAGCGACGGGCCTGCCTGCGATTGCTCGTTACAGAGCAAGGATCAGGAGCAGTGTGTGTAAACACACAGCTCCGGGTCCTGTCAGGGGAGAAATGCCTGACCATCTGTTCATACAATGTATGAACAGCGATCAGTAATTTCCCCTAGTGAGGCCACCCCCCCCCCCCTACAGTTAGAACACACCCAGGGAACATACGTAACCCCTTTCCTGCCCCCTAGTGTTAACCCCCTTCCCCGCCAGTGGCATTTTTATAGTGGTCAGATCGCTATAAAAATGCCAATGGTCCCAAAAATGTGTCAAAAGTGTCCGAAGTGTCCTCCATATTGTCGCAGTACCGAAAAAAAACGCTGATCGCCACCATTACTAGTAAAAAAAAATATTAATAAAAATGCCATAAAACTACCGCCTATTTTGTAAACGCTATAACTTTTGCGCAAACCAATCAATAAACGTTTATTGCGTTTATTACAAAAAATATGTAGAAGAATACGTATCGGCCTAAACTGAGGAAAAAAATTGTTTTTTTATTTATTTTTGGGGATATTTATTATAGCAAAAAGTAAAAAATATTAATTTTTTTTCAAAATTGGCGCTCTATTTTGTTTATAGCGCAAAAACTAAAAACCGATTAAACTGATTAAATACCACCAAAAGAAAGCTCTATTTGTGGGGGAAAAAAGGACGCCAATTTTGTTTGGGAGCCACGTTGCACGACCGCGCAATTGTCAGTTAAAGCGACGCAGTGCCGAATCGCAAAAAGGGGCAAGATCCTTAGCCAACAAGTTAGATCTGCCGACCCCCACCACTCAACAACTTTGATGGCCTCCCACCCGCTCAACAAGTTAGATCTGCAGACTCCCCCCCCCCCGCTCAACACTCTTTGATCGCTCCCCCCCCCCTCAACAACTTAGATCTGCCAGACCTCCGCCCCCCCCCCCCCCCCGCTCAACAAGTTAGATCTGCAGACTCCCCCCCGCTCAACACTTTTTGATCGCTCCCCCCCCCCCTCAACAACTTAGATCTGCCGGACCTCCCCCCCCCCGCTCAATATCCCGCAGTGAATTTTAAAGAATAAATAAAAAACCTGCAAAACAAAGGCATAATGAGCTAGTATGCATAGCAGCGATAATCGTAAGTAAATCTGACAGGCTGGTTGTACCCAAGTTGATTGGTCAATAAACTTGGTACATTCAGCCTTGCCCATACACGGTTCAAATCTCGGTTGGTTCCTGCTGAATCATTTGAGATTTGACGTAACACCTTCAAAGCCCAATGTCAGTTGAGTGACTCAGTAAGTGGTAAGGCAAGGGATCTAAATGACAGTTCTAAAAATGGCAGTTAGCACAGTTCTACCCTGACACGTCCCCAATAAAAAAAAGAAAAATCTGTCTGGTTTCTACAAGCCTGTCGGACCCTTTCAGTGGTGGGACCCTCTGCTCCAGGCATCTGCTGGAAGTATGACTCAGTATACCCCCACTGCATGTCTCAGCCTTAACCCTTTCCACAGAACACGTCCCCTAAAACCAGCATGAGGTGACAAAGAGATTGACAGTTACTGGGAAGAGTGTGACAAATTGTCACTCTGAGTGTTAGTTATCCCTTCCTGACAGCCACGAGAAACTCAGCTCTCCCCTCCAAATCCTTCCCCGCTTTTATGTCTGCGTTGAGTCGTGCCCGTCACACGGGGAGCGGCGTGTTAAGGAGCTCAGTGTCCTTTTTTGGAAGATGCGAAGTAAAAAAAAAAAAGTTTGTGTCGTTATAAAAGCAAACAGATGCTGGGGTAGGTTCCAGTGCGAAAACAGGAGGAATACACAGTGCCTTGAAAAAGTATTCATACCCCTTGAAATTTTCCACATTTTCTCATGTTACAACCAAAAATGTAAATGTATTTTATTGGGATTAATCAGGGATATGCAATTAGCGGACTTCCAGCTGTTGCAAAACTACAAGTCCCATCATGCCTCTGCATCTGGGTGTCATGCTTGTGGCTGTCAGAGTCTTGCTATGCCTCATGGGAATTGTAGTTTTTCCTTGCACGTGATTGGGTATTCTTTGCAAAGTACCTCATTTACTAAACTCTGGAACAAAGTGCACAGTCTATTTGCCTTTAGTAAATCAACCCCTGTGTGTTGGTCTATCATGGGGTCTCCAAACTTTCTAAACAAATAGCCAGTTTATTGTCCTTCAGACTTTTGGGGGGCCGGACTGCGGGTATTGAGAATAAAAAAAGGTCCCAATGTCAGTGGTAAAAACACAATGCTCCATTTTTGGTGTCATTGGGAGGAATTGTGCCCCATCGTTGGTGTCATTGGGAGAAATTTTGCTCTGTTGTTTGTGTCATTGGGAGAGGTCTGAGATTTGAAAAGAGAAGAGTGGAATACAACTTAGTGGGTGCGCAGGCTCTTGGGGTACCTTTTTTTTTTGCTCAATAACACTATAAGGCCTCATTCGCGCCGGCGCTGTCCAATCTGCGTTTATAGGGGGTAAAAAAATCTCCATTGGAGTCCCCCCTCTAAATCTGGTTCCTAGTCAGAGTCCCCCCTTATATCAGAGCCCCCATCAGAGTACTTCCTACCATCAGGATTCTCATCAGAGCCCCCCTTATATTAGGGTCTCCATAAGAGTTCCCCCATACATCATGGTCCTTGTCAGAGTTTCCCCTGATATTAGGGTTCCCATCAGAGTCCCAGCTCACATCAGGTTCCCAATTAGAGTCCCCCCCCCTTATATCATGGTCCCCATCAGAATCCACTCCAGCCCTTACATCAGAGTTTCCCCTTAAATCGGGGTCCCATTAAAAGCCCCTCCTTAGATAGGGTCCCCAACAGATTCCTTCCTTACATCAGCGTTCCCCTTACATCAGGGTCCACATCAGAATACCCTCTTACATCCAATGGTGACCCTAGGGGGGGCCAGAGGGGGCCCTGACCCCCCAACATTATGCTGTGCCCCACCATGTGCCCCCCCCCAAAAAATGTGCCCCATTGTTGGTGTCATTGGGAGTAATTGTGCCCCATTGTTGGTGTCATTGGGAGGAATTCTGCCACATTGTTGGTGTCATTGGGAGGAATTGTGGCCCGTTGTTGGTGTCATTGGGAGGAATTGTGTCCCTTCTCTGGGGTCAGTGAGGGGGAATTATGCCAGATAAAAGTAAGCAAAGGGCCGCGCCTGGCCCCCGGGCCGCAGTTTGGAGACCCCTGGTCTATCACATAAAATACATTTACGTTCTTGGGTGTAACGTGACAAAATGCGGACAATTTCAAGGGGTATGAATACTTTTTCAACCCACTGTATATCAGTGATGTATTTAGCTGTTTGCCTTGAGTTCAGCTTTAAGAATCTATAACGGAGCCGCTATAAGGATGATATTGATCTCTGTCTATAAATCATGACTCCGTCAGAGTCTGCTGGGTGTTGTAGTTCTCTTGTATCCAGCCAGCTGCACCTTCCATGCCTCCAGCTGCCTGTAACCTGAACCCGCCGGCGTTTGTGGACTTTAAATAGCTGGGCTCTTCAGAGGAGGACGACTCTCCTGCGGATGGAATTGGATGGTGTGTATTGCATTGTCCTCTGGCAGGCGAGGTGTTAATTTTCCTTGTATTCCGTGTTGTTATTATAAGCCTGGCCTTTGACACGACTTTATAAAGCAGACATTGTCTCCTCCCGGAGAACTCGCTGTAAATATTTGTCCCATATACCCCAGAGCCCCCCTGCGCCCGGGCCCAGCCCCGCAGCTGACAGACATGTCCGGGGGGCAGCAGAAGAAAACGTCTTCTCACATCATTCCAAGCACTTCTCCAGATTTATGGGGCAGGAAGAAGAAGGAGGCCTCCAATCATAAAATACACCTTTATGGGGATTGTCACCGGCCCAATCACATGGGGAGTCCCAAAAAATGACGACTCCGGGCCTCTGACAAGTCTGAGATTTGAAAAGAGAAGAGTGGAATACAACTTAGTGGGTGCGCAGGCTCTTGGGGTACCTTTTTTTTTTTCTCAATAACACTATAAGGCCTCATTCGCACCGGCGCTGTCCAATCTGCGTTTATAGGGGGTAAAAAAATCTCCATTGGAGTCCCCCCTCTAAATCTGGTTCCTAGTCAGAGTCCCCCCTTATATCAAAGCCCCCATCAGAGTACTTCCTTACATCAGGATTCTCATCAGAGCCCCCCTTATATTAGGGTCTCCATAAGAGTTCCCCCATACATCAGGGTCCTTGTCAGAGTTTCCCCTGATATTAGGGTTCCCATCAGAGTCCCAGCTCACATCAGGTTTCCAATTAGAGTCCCCCCCCCCCCTTATATCATGGTCCCCATCAGAATCCACTTCAGTCCTTACATCAGAGGTTCCCCTTAAATCGGGGTCCCATCAAAGTCCCCCCTTAGAGTAGGGTGCCCAACAGATTCCTACCTTACATCAGAGTCCCCCCTTACATCAGCGTTTCTATCAGATTTATTTATAAAAAGTCCCCATCAGAATCCCCTCTTACATCATGGTTTCCATCAGAGTCCCCCCTTACATCATGGTCCCCATCAGACTCAACCCCTACATCAGAGTCCCCATCAGAATCCCCCTTACATCATGGTTTCCATCAGAGTCCCCCCTTACATCAGGGTCCCCATTAGAATCCCCTCTTACATCAGGGTCCCCATCAGACTTAACCCCTTACATCAGGGTCCCCATCAGAATCCCCCTTACATCATGGTCCCCATCAGAATCCCCTCTTACATCAGGGTCTCCATCAGACTCAACCCCTTACATCAGGGTCCCCACCAGAATCCCCCCATTACATCATGGTTCCCATCAGAGTCCCCCTTATATCATGGTCCCCATCAGAATCCCCTCTTACATCAGGGTCCCCATCAGACTCAACCCCTACATCAGGGTCCCAATCGGAATCCCCCCTTACATCATGGTTCCCATCAGAGTCCCCCATTACATTATGGTTCCCATCAGAATCCCCTCTTACATCAGGGTCCCCATCAGACTCAACCCCTTACATTAGGGTCCCCATCAGAATCCCCCCATTACATCATGGTTCCCATTAGAGTCCCCCTTTACATCAGGGTTTTTATCAAATTTCCCTATAAAAGGTTCCCAGAGTCCCCACTTACATCAGGGTCCCCATCAGAGTCAACCACTTACATCAGGGTCCCCATCAGAATCCACCCTTATATAAGAGTATCCAGGGTTCCCATCAGAGTTCCCTTTAAAAGGTTTCCAATCAAAGTTGCTACTTACATTAGGGTCCCATCAGAGTCCCCCCTTACATCAGGGTCCCCATCAGAGTTCCCACTAAAATGTTCCCATCAGAGTCCCCCCTTACATCTTGGTTGCAATCAGTGCCCCCCCTACATCAGAGTCCCCCCCTACATCAGGGTCCCCATCAGAATCCCCCTTACATCAGGTTCCCCATCAGAGTCCCCCCTTACATCATGGTCCCCATAAGAGTTCTCCCTTACATCAGGGTCCCCATCAGACTCAACCCCTTACATCGGGGTCCCCATCAGAATCCCCCCTTACATCATGGTCCACATCAGAGTCCTCTCTTACATCAGAGTCCCCATCAGAGTTCCCTCTAAAATGTTCCCCACCTACATTAGGATTCCCATCAGAGTCCCCCCTTACATCATTGTTTCAATCAGTGCCAACCCCTTACATCAGAGTCCCCCCTGACATCAGGGTCCCCATCAAAATCCCCCCTTACATCAAGGTCCCCTTCAGAGTCCCCCCCGTAAACTGCAATATAATAAATGTTAGCTTTTGGGTTTAATACCAACTTAATCCTCAATCTGTGCACATTGGGATATGTCACTGACTCTAGCTGGGGGGCGGATAAAACGTTGCAGGGGGCCGGTTGTGGCCTGGAGGCTGTAGTTTAAAGACCCCGGGTTAAGAGGACATTTCTAAATGTATATGAATGCATGTAATGATGTTTCAATGGTGCCATTCACACTATGCATTTAAAGCAGAACTAACCCCACAAAAATACTCACCTCCACCTTCCAATGATGTCTCTGTGGACTACAGAACACCTTCCTCCTATTTTGTGGAATAGAGGAGGGGTGTTTCTATAGTCCCTGTCCTAGGATGACAATGATTCTCCCCTGTAAAGCCAGTAAAAGGTGTCACCTTAGTACAAGAAGTTTGTTACTGGCAGGATCAACAGGTGAAAATAAAGAAAACGAATGCAGCCACTGCCTCTTCAGTCTGGCAAGGAATATATTACATTTTTGTTCTTGGGTTTAGATCCACTTTAGCATGGGCTGCATTCAGAGGCGGCTCTAGGCTTTGTGAGGCCTTAGGCAAAACTTGACATGGGGCCTCTTCCCTACAACCCTGGCCGGTAGTTGTGGGGGTCGATGGGCAGGGGGCTTATTAGAATCTGGAAGCCCCCCTTAACAAGGCGGCCCCCAGATTCGGCCCCCAGATCCTGCTCTTTAATAACTAAGGGGCGGCGGCCACCCGGTAATGTCACCTGGTGAACCTGCCCCCTTGTGACGACATTGACTGAGGGCATGCTGGGTCATTGATGTCACAAGGGGTGGTGTCACTGATATTCACTGGTTGTTAAGGACGCTGGAGGCCCCGCTCCTGAGTCAGGGCTCATAACGCTGCCTGAGCACAGCAGCGTTAAGGTCCCTGTCCCTCAAAACCGGTGTAATGCATTGGGCAAGTTAGCCGGCTGCGAGGCCCCTGTGAGTGCAAGGCCTTAGGCGACCGCCTAATTTGCCTAATTAAAGAGCCGCCTCTAGGTGCATTGACATGTTTCTGATCAATTGTGCTGAATTGCAATTTTGAAGAACTGAACGGCAAAACACAGATCATTGCACCCTAGACGCAATATGCAGGTCTATTTAATCACGTCGAGCAACACAAAGCCGAGGAGTGAATATGTATATTAAGAACAATAACAAATGTTCACAGGAAGCTAAAGTTACACATTTCAATGGCTCAACACAAGTCTAGAGCTCAATAAAGACTTGCCTGCTATCTACGTGTCTGAACGTCTGCTGATTCCGGCCTTTTCATCCCAAAGTAAATGATTTTTTTTTATTTCCATAACTCTGCCATTAGTCAAGAATTTAATATTAGTAACCCATCATTTTGGTTTATGAGACATCCCTTCGTCTTTCCCTAGGGTTCTATTTATGTATATTTAACTATTTCTTTCTTTTTTATAAAACAGCATGTTTTAACAAATGTTTGAATATGTACCGTATATATATATACACACACTAAATTATCAAAAGTATTGGGACACCTGACTTTACACACACATGAACTTTAATGGTATCTTATAGGGTTGTCCCGAGACCGATACTAGTATCGGTATCGAGACCAATACTGAGTATTTGCGGGAGTACTTGTACTCGCGCAAATGTTCCCGATGCCTGGCCGAATACCTTTTTTGTATTTATCATGTTCTATGAAAATTCTTTGAGTTTTTTACTACTGCGTGACAAGCAAATAAAACATTTTTATTCATTTTTATCTTATGCCGCGTACACACGATCGTTTTGTCTGATGAAAACGTCCGTTTTCATCAGACGAACCGATCGTGGGATTCATATGTAAATAAAGGCGGCATTCATATGTATACCATGCCCCTCTGCAGTGAAGAGATGATGTGCTGCAACCAATCAGCAAGCATTACTGTACAGTAATCTCTAGCAACCAATCAACAAGCAGAAATCATGTGCTGTAACCTCTAGCAACTAATCAGTGAGCCATAATGAGTGCTGTAACCTCTAGCAACAGTCAGTAAGTGGTAATGATATGCTGTAAGCTCTAGCAACCAGTCAGTAAGTGGCAATGATATGCTGTAAGCTCTAGCAACCAGTCAGTAAGTGGTAATGATATGCTGTAAGCTCTAGCAACCAGCCAGTAAGTGCCAATGATATGCTGTAACCTCTGGCAACCAGTCAGTAAGTGGTAATGATATGCTGTAAGCTCTAGCAACCAGTCAGTAAGTGGGAAATGATATGCTGTAAGCTCTAGCAACCAGTCAGTAAGTGGCAATGATATGCTGTAAGCTCTAGCAACCAGTCAGTAAGTGGTAATGATATGCTGTAAGCTCTAGCAACCAGCCAGTAAGTGGCAATGATATGCTGTAACCTCTGGCAACCAGTCAGTAAGTGGTAATGATATGCTGTAAGCTCTAGCAACCAGTCAGTAAGTGGTAATGATATGCTGTAAGCTCTAGCAACCAGTCAGTAAGTGGCAATGATATGCTGTAACCTCTAGCAACCAGTCAGTAAGTGGCAATGATATGCTGTAACCTCTGGCAACCAGTCAGTAAGTGGCAATGATATGCTGTAACCTCTGGCAACCAGTCAGTAAGTGGCAATGATATGCTGTAACCTCTAGCAACCAGTCAGTAAGTGGCAATGATATGCTGTAACCTCTAGCAACCAGTCAGTAAGTGGTAATGATATGCTGTAAGCTCTAGCAACCAGTCAGTAAGTGGCAATGATATGCTGTAACCTCTAGCAACCAGTCAGTAAGTGGTAATGATATGCTGTAAGCTCTAGCAACCAGTCAGTAAGTGGCAATGATATGCTGTAACCTCTGGCAACCAGTCAGTAAGTGGTAATGATATGCTGTAACCTCTAGCAACCAGTCAGTAAGTGGCAATGATATGCTGTAACCTCTAGCAACCATTCAGTAAGTGGTAATGATATGCTGTAACCTCTAGCAACCAATTGCAATCGCTGCCTGATCTGATACAGTAAACTATTGTATGTCTCAGAGCAGGGGGAAAGTGAAATTGCATGGGGGGGGGGGGGGGGAGAATTTTTTTGCCCAGGGTCCAATCAATATTTAAAACAGTCCTGGTTTCTTGCACCGGGACCCTGGAGGTCGTAGTTACGCTTCTAACGCAATTTTTACATTTGCAGCAAAGCTATGCGATATACCCCTCTAAGTTGGTGAATCCAGTCGATTTCTAATAAGATTTGCATTGCATTAACCACTAGCCGACCAGCAGCCGCCACTCGGCTGTGCGAAATCACGTAGCTATACGTAATTTTGCATTCCGTCCCCTGATCGCCCCTAGTGCTGTCACGCGTGCCCGGCAAACACGATCACCCCTGATCACTCGTTACAGAGCAAGAACCGGGAGCTGTGTGTGTAAACAGGACAATGTATGAACAGCGATCTGTCATTTCCCCAAGTCAGTCCCACTCCCCCCTTCAGTTAGAACACACCCAGGGAACATGATTAACCCCTTTCTCGTCCCCTAGTGTTAACCCCTTCCCTGCCAGTGACATTTTTACAGTAATCAATGCATTTTTATAGCACCGATCAATACAAAAATGGTCCCAAAAATTTGGCAAAAGTGTCCAAAGTGCCCGCCATAAGGTTGCAGTACCGATAAAAATCGCTGATCGCCGCCATTACTAGTAAAAAAAAAAATAATAATAAAAATGCCATAAAACTATCCCCTACTTTGTAAGCGCTATAACTTTTGTGCAAACCAATCAATAAACGCTTATTGCGTTTTTTTTTCTGAAAAATATGTAGAAGAATACGTATCGGCCTAAACTGAGGAAAAAAATGTTTTTTTATATATTTTTGGGGGATATTTATTATAGCAAAATGTAAAAAATACTCTTCATTTTTTTTAAATTGTCGCTCTATTTTTGTTTATAGCGCAAAAAATAAAAACCACAGAGGTGATCAAATACCACCACAAGAAAGCTCTATTTGTGGGAAAAAAAGGATTTTGTTTGGGAGGCACATCGCATGACCGCACAATAGTCAGTTAAAGCGACCCAGTGCCGAATCGCAAAAAGTGGCCCGGTCCATGACCAGCAAAATGGTCCGGGGCTGAAGTGGTTAAACACAATTGCAATGTATGTCCAGTTCTAAATCTCGGCGCACGCTCTTGTGCTGCCCAGCTTAATGCTTGCCCATCTAGGATGCCCCCCAACTTTTATAAGCAGCCACCTCAAATATCTCCCGCTCACCATAAACCCCAGAATTCCTGCCATAACACTCAGCTTGAGGTGCCCTATTCTACAGCCGACAATGACAACACAGCTCCTGCTTGTACCCTGCATATGTCTCCTGTCGGCAGGCCAAGTCATTTGTACTCCACAGGGGACTGTACACAAAGTAGCAATTGCAGAACAGCCCTGGGGGGCAGAGATGTCAATCATTACCCTGGATCTTGTCATGCGGTAAGAAGAAGAAATCCTTTTAAAGTGGCAGTGGGGGGGGGGGGGGGGGGGGCGATGGTGATGGCAAAATGAGCTACTGATTGCCCATTACCCCAAGGCTAACTGTCAGCAGTCGCTAGAAAGGGTATTTTGAAGGTCACTATTCAAGTTCACCGCTGAACTAAAGTGGATCCTCAGAGGGATCTAGTTGTAGGATCAGCTGGCTTTACAAAGAAAGTGCAGATGCACGTACAGTAAAACCTTGGTTTGAGAGCGTTTTGCGTGACAAGCAACATTTTCTAAGAAATTTTGACTTGATATACAAGTAGCGTCATGTCACAACTGAGTATAAAAGAGAAGAAAGGCGCCTCTAAGTGTAGCAATACTGTTACATTTAAAGGGGTTGTAAAGGTTTGTTTTTTATTTTCTAAATAGGTTCCTTTAAGATGCATTGTTGGTTCACTTACCTTTTCCTTCGATTCCCCTTCTAAATGTTTTTTTTTCTTTGTCTGAGTTTCTCACTTCCTGTTCCTCCTCAGTAAGCTGTTCTGGCTGACTAAGGCCGCGTACACACGATCAGTCCATCCAATGAGAACAGTCCAAAGGACCGTTTTCATTGGTTAACCGATGAAGCTGACTGATGGACTGACACCATCAGTTAAAAAAACGATTGTGTCAGAACGCGGTGACGTAAAACACAACAACGTGCTGAAAAAAATAAAGTTCAATGCTTCCAAGCATGCGTCGGCTTGATTCTGAGCATGCGTGGGTTTTTAACCGATGCTTTTGTATACTAACGATTGTTTTTGACCTATCGGTTAGGCATCCATCGGTTACATTTTAAAGCAAGTTCTCTTTTTTTGACTGAAGGATAACTGACCGATGGGGTCCACACACAATCGGTTTGGACCGATAAAAACAGACCTTCAGTCAGTTTTCATCGGTTTTGACCGCGAGTGTGTAGGCAGCCTAACCCCCAGCCAGATGATATGGGCAAGCTTACTGAGGAGAAACAGGAAGTGAGAAATTCAGATGAAGGAAAAAAACATTTAGAAGGGAAATCGAAGCAAAAGGTAAGTGAACCAACAATGCACTAGCTTAACCACATACTGGGCACATATCCCCCAGCTTTCAGCACTGTCAGGCTTTGAATGACAATTGCGCGGTCGTGCGACGTGGCTCCCAAACAAAATTGACGTCCTTTTTTCCCACAAATAGAGCTTTCTTTTGGTGGTATTTGATCACCTCTGCGGTTTTTATTTTTTGCGCTATAAACAAAAAAAGAGCGACAATTTTGAAAAAAACACAATATTTTTTACTTTTTGCTGTAATAAATATCCTAATTTGTATTTATTTTTTATTAATTTTTTTCCTCAGTTTAGGCCGATACGTATTCTCCTACATATTTTTTATTAAAAAAAAAAAAACGCAATAAGCGTATATATTGATTGGTTTGCGCAAAAGTCTACAAAATAAGGGATAGAATTATGACATTTTAATTTTTTTACTAGTAATGGCGGCAATCTGCGATTTTTGTCAGGACTGCGATATTGCGGCAGACACATTGGACACTTTTGACACTATTTTTGGACCATTCACATTTATACAGCGAACAGTGCTATAAATATGCACTGTTACTGTATAAATGTGACTGGCAGGGAAGGGGTTAACACTAGGGGGCGATCAAGGGGTTAAATGTGTTCCCTGGGAGTGATACTTACTGTGGGGGAGGGGGACACACCATCAGTCTCCTCTCCCTGACAGGAAGTGGATCTGTGTTTACACACACAGATCCACATCCCTGGCTCTGTGACTGTTGATTGCGGGTACCTGGCGGACATTGCGGCCGCCAGGCACGCACATCGGCACCCGCTTGACACGGCAGGCACAGCTTTTCTCCAATGCGCGCCCGCGATGGCGCGCATTACGGAAGTAAACAGAAGGACGTCCATGGACGTCCACCTGGCAGGTAGGCCCCCGTGCTGTAGACGTCTTTTGTCTAGAGCGCGCCAAGAGGTTAAAGGAACCTATTTAGAAAATAAAAAACAAACTTTTACAACCCTTTTAATGAAGATACAACATTTAGAAACTCACATGGTTGATGATTAAAACAGGCACATCTAAGTATGCAGGGATCCGGGGTAAAGCTGTGCACATAGACGGTCCTCTGCACCACCATTGGGGTTGTCCATTCCATGCTGTGCTCCACGAGTGGTTCAAGCCTCACTTTCAGATCGCTCTACTGCAGGGTAGTCTTCCCGGTCACTATTGCAGACGGACAGCAGTGAGAGCCGGTGGTGCAGGGGATGGTCTGTGTGGATCGCTTTACCCTGGATCTCTGCATACTTAGATGTGCCTCTTTTAATCATCAACCATTTGAGTTGCTAAATGTTGTACCTTCATTAAATGTAACCATATTGCTACACTTAGAAGCGCCTCGTTTCTCTATTATAATCTGGAGCTCCTGATGGGTTTTGCTTCCAATCCCCTTGTGGAGGCTTCCATTTGTGGATGAACATTTTATGATTACACAACCTATCACATTGCTATAATATTTTTATATGGACTATAAACTGAAGGGCCTATGAATAAATGGTTGTGGAACAAATAATTGGAGTTTCCATTATTTCTTATGGGGAAATTTGCTTTGATATACAAGCGCTTTGGATTACAAGCATGTTTCTGGAAGGAATTATGCTCGCAATCCAAGGTTTTACTGTATTTCAAATTATTGCCAGTTTTAGACTATTTCTTGTTGTTTGATGAAAACATATCCAATGTCGAATCAGAAGGCTGTAATGGAAGATTGAAGCATTTGATTCTCATACAACCACTTCCATTGTCTTCTAAGCAATACAGGATCTCAGGCACCCTTTACCCAAAGTTCATATGTCAGGTTTAGCCAGCCAAAACCCTCAGTACGCTCAAAGAGTAAAAGGATTCATTACTAAGGAGCCCATAGACTTTACATGCCGGTCTAGTGATTCTAGGGAGCGCACCCCGCAAGGACTCCACACAATGCGAGGGAGCTCACATGAATGTGTGGAGTTCTTGCGTTGAGGACCAGAAGACATGGATCGGGGGCAACTCTGCAAAACGAGCTGCACAGTGGAGGTAAGTATGGCATGTTTGTTATTTTAAAAAAAATAAAAAATATATATTATCAACCTCTTTAAGCTTGTTCTGGGGGTCTAAGAGCCGGTTCACACTGGGGCGACTCGTCAGGCGGCTGAGCGTCCCATTCTATGCAATAGAACCGTTCTAATAGGAGCGACGCAAGTCGCTTCGACTTAGGCGGCGTACACACGGCAGAGAACCTCGACGGGCAGAACACATCGTTCCGCCCGTCGAGGTTCTCTGCCGGCCGTCAGAATCTGCGACCCGCCCGTCGGGAATGGCAACCAGCCATTCATCCCGACGGGCCGTCGAGCAAATAGAGAACCTGTTCTCTATTTGCTCGACGGGTTTCCCGACGGGCGGGGCTCGCACAGAGCGTACACACGGCCGAGGTTCTCGCTGGAATGCAGCTCCCAGAGAGGTTCTCGCTGGTTTCTGGCGAGAACCTCGGCCGTGTGTACGCCGCCAGAGAAAAAGGTTCTTGCACGACTTCAGGGGCGGCTCGGGGCGACCTGCATTGACTTCTATACAGAAGTCATTTTGCTAATCGCCTTGCAAAGTCGCCCCCGAAGTCGTGCCGCCGCAGTGTGAACCGGCTCTAAAGCTAGCTGTCAATGTTTAGAAACTCCCAGCAAAAGCTACAGTTACAGTTTGCGACAAACTGCTACAAACTGTTCACAACACTGCCTGGGAACAATGTAGCATGTTGCATTACTCACCATCTTCGATTACGAAACACACTTTTTATTATTAAAACTTATTTCAAAACAAACAAAAAGTCATAGAAATGAAGTGAAAACAGATCAGGGTGGACTTTGGTCGGTAGCCAAATATTTCAGGAGCTGAATCTTTTTTAGAGGCATGGACTGTCCCTGTAAAACAAGGGCAATTGGCACCTTCCACACTCATAAGTCCAAAAGTGCACTAGAAGTAACGAGGCAGCCTACTGGTTAAGTATTTAACCCCTTTGCCTTTCAACACTGGGCTCCTGTATGTGACTTTTCTCAAAGTCCGCATGGAGTTTGCCAGTCCTGCTCATGCTTTGTAGGAGTTTGGTTCCGCTGTTCAAAATGGGGGGTTTTACTAGCTTCTTTCTAATTGACCTAACGCCGCGTACAGACGATCGGACATTATGACATCAAAACCGTGGTTTTTTTTTCCGACGGATGTTCGCTCAAACTTGTGTTGCATTCACACGGTCGCACAAATGTTGTCGAAAATTGCGAACGTCGGGAACGCGGTGACGTACAGCTAAGTGAAGTTCAATGATTCCGAGTATGTGTCGAATTGAGCATGCGTAGGATTTTTGTGCGTTGAATCGCGTACACGTGGTCGGACTTTCCGTCAAGAATTTTTGTTGTCGGAAAATTTGAGAACCAGCTCTCAACCATATGTTGTCGGAAATTCCGACAGCAAATGTCCGATGGATCAAACACACGGTCAGATTTTCATACAACAAGCTCACATCGAACATTTGTTGTCTGAATGTCCAATTGTGTGTATGCGGCATTAGAGTATACCTTAGAGTCTAGACCTTAGAGCAGTGATGGCGAACCTTGGCACTCCAGATGTTTTGGGACTACATTTCCCACGATGCTCAACTACACTGCAGAGTGCATGAGCATTATGGGAAATGTAGTTCCAAAACATCTGGGGTGCCAAGGTTCGCCATCACTGCCTTAGAGTATACATGTCTATATGACTGTGATATATAAATACGATTATAGGCTCCTACAGTGTTCGCATTAGTCATTAAAGGACAATGCCTCCCCAAAATCAGTTGTGCCCCCCTCCCAAGCATTATGTTTTTTTCCACAGTACTAATGCCCAACTATTAAAATTACAATGTAACATATGGTGCCAGCTCTACAGAGACTGATGTGCAAGTTCTAACTTCATTATAAAGCTCTGTGAGATAAACTGGTGCCACAACCACAAGCATGCCAGGACTTGTAGTTCTCTTACTACAAGCTTTCTTGGCCAGCTCTTTTTATAGAACTGGTGTGCAGGTTCCACCTTTCCTATAGATCTTTGTGGATAGAATAGTGCTCCATCCAGCAGTACTTTGGTACTGTCATCCTCTTATGACAAGCTTATCTAGCAAGCTGTCTTGGTGCGAAATCTGGTGCTTCAACCATTATCATCTTCTTCCTTGCAGTCACTACATCAGGGGTCTCAAATTGGTGGCCCCCAAGCTGTTGCAGAACTACAATTCCCATGAGGCATTGCAAGGCTATCAGTTACCAGCATGACTCCCATAGGCAGAGGACTTGTAGTTCCGCAGCAGCTGGGGGGCCATCAGTTTGAGACCCTTGCACTACATCCTGATGATAAGCTTTGTTCCTATAAGGCAGCCATTCTCAATCAGGGTCCGTATAGTTACTACATCCTGAACTAGCAAGCATTTCTTGGCCACTCCTGTACCTATTAGGTCTTAAGTTCTACCTTTTCTAGAAGTTGTGGAGAGGAGATATCTGATGCCTCAACCAGTATCATGTTGGTCCTTGTAGTGAATACATCATTATCAAGTTTTCTTGGCTAGGTCTGTACCTACAAGGTCTTAAAGTGGTTGTAAACCCCACTTTTTGACTTTTACCTATAATAAGGCTTACCTGTAGGTATAAAGAATATCTCCTAAACCTGTACGGTTTAGGAGATATTCCCCTTGCATGCGCAGGGGGGATCCTCGGCTGAAGGGCCGGCCGCCGCTGACCCTTGCCGGAATTAAATCTCCCGCGCACATGCGCGGAAGTGATGTCATCGCCGCTTACGATCAATCACAGCACTGGAGCGGCGATACCCGGAAGACACGCCGGCGTGGACCAGGTAAGTTCACTTCTCCTAGTTCCGAGGTAAGTATTTCATAATGAGCTAATATGCGGTTCATACTAGCTCATTATGGCTTTTGCTTTGCAGGTGTAAAAAAAATGTATATGCGGGTTTACAACCGCTTTAAGTTCCACCTTCTCTAGGAAGTTGTGAAAAAAATTGGCGCCTCAGCCCTTATCACGGTCCTTGTAGTCACTACTACCCGATCTAGCAAGTTTTCTTAGTCGGCTCTTTTCCAACAGGGTCTGAAGTTCTACTTTCTCTAGGAAGTTGTGAGTAATCTGGTGTCTCAACCTCGATCATGCTAGACTTTGTAATCACAACATCCTGCTCTAGCAAGGTTACTTAGCCAGTCCTACTCCTACAAAGTAAGAAATTCTACCTTCTCTAGGACATTGTGAGAAATCTGGTAGCCCAACTATTATAATGCTGGTTCTTTTAGTCATTACTTCCTGATCTAGCAAGGTTACTTAGCCAGTCCTACTCCTACAAAGTAAGAAATTCTACCTTCTCTAGGACATTGTGAGAAATCTGGTAGCCCAACTATTATAATGCTGGTTCTTTTAGTCATTACTTCCTGATCTAGCAAGGTTACTTAGCCAGTCCTACTCCTAAAAAAGTAAGAAGTTCTACCTTCTCTAGAAAGTTGTGAGAAATCTGGTGCCCCAACCATGATCATGCTAATCCTTGTAGTCACCACATCCTGATCTAGCAAAGTTTTCTAACCAGTTCTACTCACACAAAGTCAGTTCTGCCTTCTTTAGGACGTTGTGAGAAATCTGGTACCCCAACTATAACAATGCTGGTCCTTGTAGTCACCAAATTCTGATCTAACAAGGTTTCATAGCCAGTTGGGTTCCACAAGGAACCAGTTTCTACTTTCTCTAGGAAGTTGTGAGAAATCTGGTGCCCCAACCATTCTTTAGCAAGTCCTACTTCTACAAATTCAAAAATGCTGCATTCTCTAGGAAGTTGTGAGAAATCTGGTAGCCCAACCATGATCATGCTGATCCTTTTAGTCATTACTTCCTGATCTAGGAAGGTTACTTAGCCAGTCCTACTACAAAGTAAGAAGTTCTACCTTCTCTGGGAAATTGTGAGAAATCTGGTAGCCCAACCATGATCATGCTGATCCTTTTAGTCACCACATCCCGATCTAGAAAGGTTCCTTTGCCAGTCCTACTCCTATAAAGTCAAACATTCTACCTAATCTAGGAAGTTGTGAGAAATCTGGTACCCCAACCATGACAATGTTGGTCCCTGTAGTCATTACTTCCTGATCTAGCAAGGTTACTTAGCCAGTCCTACTCCTACAAAGTAAGAAATTCTACCTTCTCTAGGAAGTTGTGAGAAATCTGGTACCCCAACCATTCTTTAGCAAGTCCTACTTCTACAAATTCAAAAATTCTACCTTCTCTAGGACATTGTGAGAAATCTGGTAGCCCAACTATTATAATGTTGGTCCTTTTAGTCATTACTTCCTGATCTAGCAAGGTTACTTCGGCAGTCCTACTCCTAAAAAGTAAGAAGTTCTACCTTTTCTAGAAAGTCGTGAGCAATCTGGTGCCCCAACCATGATCATGCTGGTCCTTGTAGTCACCACATCCTGATCTAGCAAGGTTCCTTTGCCAGTCCTGCTCCTATAAAGTCAAGAATTCTACCTTGTCTAGGGAACTGTGAGAAATCTGGTACCCCAACCATAACAATGCTGGTCCTTGTAGTCACTGCATCCTGATCTAACAAGGTTTGTAGCCAGTTGGGTTCCACAAGAAACCAGTTCCTACTTTCTCTAGAAAGTTGTGAGCAATCTGGTACCCCAACCATTCTTTAGCAAGTCCTACTTCTACAAATTAAAAAATTCTGCCTTCTCTAGGGCGTGAGAAATCTGGTAGCCCAACTATTATAATGCTGGTCCTTTTAGTCATGACTTCCTGATCTAGCAAAGTTACTTAGCCAGTCCTACTCCTACAAAGTAAGAAGTTCTGCCTTCTCTAGGAAGTTGTGAGAAATCTGGTGCCCCAACCATGACAATCCTGATCCTTGTAGTCACCACATCCTGATCTAGCAAAGTTTCCTAACCAGTTCTACTCACACAAAGTCAGTTCTGCCTTCTTTAGGAAGTTGTGAGAAATCTGGTACCCCAACCATAGCAATGCTGGTCCTTGTAGTCACCACATACTGATCTAACAAGGTTTCATAGCCAGTTGGGTTCCACAAGGAACCTGTTCCTAATTTCTCTAGGAAGTTGTGAACAATCTGGTGCCCCAATCATTGCCATGCTGGTCCTTGTAGTCCCTACCTCTTGATCTAGTAAGCATTCTTGGCCACTGGCTTACCTTGCAGGGAGAATCCACAGCCTTGGTGAGGGAGTCCAACCTGGCACTATATTCGGTGAACTTCTTCTGGTACCTGAGTGCTGTCATCTGCAGCTCACTCTGCACTGCGGACAGCTGGGACACCAGGGACTTCTCCCTCTTGCCGGACCTCAGCGCCCTCTTCTTCAGCTCAGTCTCCAGCCCGGCGATCTTAGTCTGGAGGAGGACGTTGTGTCCCCTCACCGCTTTCAGACAGCAGTGGTCGGCCAGTTTCAGCTCCCGGTGGGTCAGCATGAGCCCACAACCCTTCTGGCAGATGCCCACCGCCCGGTGCTCGCAGAACTCCCTCATATGGACGTCCATGTCCTTGAGGTTGAGCACCTCGGTGCAGCCCTTGTTCCGGCACTTGGCCGGGGAATAGTCGCACATCTCGGCGTGCTCCCCCAGGTTCTGCAGCCTGACCACCTTGTCGCAGCCCCGGGAGTGGTTGTCACACTTGATCTCCAGCTTGAGGATCAGGCTCTTCAAGGGCAGCACGTGGTTGAGCTCCTTGGCAGAGATCCGCTGGCATTTCACCGGGCAGCTGCCCTGCTGCACCACCCAGGGGAGCACACAGCCTGCGCAGAAGACGTGCCCGCACGGGGTGGTCAGGGGGTCCTCCAGGACTCGGTTGCACAGGTTGCACTTAAAGTCGGGGTCCACCTCCCCGATAAAACGGTCCAATTCGAAGCCCATGGTGCTGCTCGCTGCTCCTTGCTGGGCATTGGGAAGAACCCAGACTGGCTGACTGCAGGCTGTCTGCTCACTGCAGAGCCAGGAGGGGGGGGGGGGAGGGGGGGCCTCCACCATATGTACTGGAGGCTGGGACTTCATCCAGGGAGGGGAGGGGAAGGGGAGGCACATGTGTCAAGGAGAACTTCGGAGAAGTTTGGAAAAGGCTGCAATGCATCCTCCAGGAGCGAGGCATGTCCCAGGGCTGCATGGAATTCCAAGCCTTTGCTTCTTTCCCAAAACATGGATGTGAAAGCATGTTTGTCATTCCTCAGCTGCTGCAGAACCTCTTTTATAGAGAGCCTCCAAATAAAGAAAATCATATAGAGGCTAAATAAAGTATCCCTCTAACCTAACAACATTGAGAGCATTTTGTGACATACACTATATTACCAAAAGTATTGGGACACCTCATATGAACTTTAATGGCATCCCAGTCTTAAGCCTCGAACACATGATCGGATTTTCCGACGAGTGAACGTACGATTTTTGTGGCACGCATGCTAGTCTCATGTCGAAAGTGAAGAGGTTACTAACAATAACAATTGCTCAAATTTTTTTGGGTGGCACAAATTCTGAAAAATTAAAATACTCATCAATTGCAGCCTCACTGTGCCCATCAAACGCAGCCATTGTGCCATCAAACGCAGCCATTGTGCCATCAAACGCAGCCACTGTGCCATCAAACGCAGCCACTGTGCCATCAAATGCAGCCACTGTGCCATCAAACACTGCTACTGTGCCATCAAACGCAGCCACTGTGCCATCAAACACACGCTACTGTGCCCATCTAGCGCATCCACTGTGACATCAAACATCGTTATTGTGCCATCAAACGCAGCCACTGTGCCATCAAGCGCCACCACTGTGTCATCAAACGCAGCCACTGTATCATCAAATGCAGCCACTGTGTCATCAAACGCAGCCACTGTGTCATCAAACGTGCGCTACTGAGCCCATCAAACGCAGACACTGTGCCCATCAAATGCAGACACTGTGCCATTGAACGTAACCACTTTGAACACTAAACACAGCCACTTTGTCCATCTAACTTTGCCACTGTACCCCAAATGCTGTCACTGTGCCCCAAATGCTGTCACTGTGCCTCAAATGCTGCCACTTTACCCATTAAATGGTGCTACTGTGCCCCAAATGCTGCCACTGTGCCCCAAATGCTGCCACTTTGCCCATTAAATGGTGCCACTGTACCCCAAGAGCTGCCACTGTGCCCAAATGCTACCACTGTGCCCCAAATTCTGCCACTTTGCCTATCAAACGCAGCCACTGTACCATCAAACGCAGCCACTGTGCCATCAAACGCCTCTACTGTGCCATCAAACGCAGCCACTGTGGCATCAAATGCGTGCTACTGTGTCCATGAAATGCAGACACTGTGCCATCAAATGCGCGCTACTATGTCCATGAAACGCAGACACTGTGCCCATCAAACGCAGACACAGCCATCAAACGCAGTCATTTTGCCCAATAAAAGCAGCCACTTTCAACTTTGCCACTGTGCCCAAAATGCTGTCACTGTGCCCCAAATGCTGCCACTGTGCCCAAATGCTGCCACTGTGCCCCAAATGCTGCCACTTTGCCCATTAAATGCTGCCACTGTGCCCCAAATGCTGCAACTGTGCCATCAAACGCACGCTACTGTGCCCATCAAATGCAGCCACTGTTCCATAAAACGCTGTTACTGTGCCATCCAACGCAGCCACTGTGCCATCAAACATTGCTACTTTGCCATCAAACGCAGCCAATGTGCCATCAAACGCCACTACTGTGCCATCAAACTCAGCCACTGTGCCATCAAACACGTGCTACTGTGCCCATTAAATGTAGATACTGTGCCCATCAAACGCAGACACTTTGCCATCAAATGCAGCCACTTTGCCCATCAAATGCAGCCACTGTGCCACAAATGCTGCCACTGTGCCCAAATGCTGCCACTGTGCCCCAAATACTACCACTTTGCCCATTAAATGGTACCCCTGTGCCCCAAATGCTGCCACTGTGCCCAAACGCTGCCACTGTGCCCCGAACGCTGCCACTTTGCCCATCAAACATTGCCAATGTGCCCCAAATGCTGCCACTGTGCGCAAAATGCTGCCACTTCGCTCATTAAACGTTGCCACTGTGCCCCAAATGCTACCACTGTGGCCCACCCCCCCCCCCCTCTGCCTGGCACTTACCTTGTCTCAGGTGGACAGCTGGTGACGGCGAGCAGTGTCCGGTGTCCTCCATTTCTTCCCCGGTCTGTTGTTTTCTCCCGCCCGCTCCTCCTCTGCTATGATTAGACGCCTCATAGGCTTGTGGCCCACATGTGGCCCTCGGGCCACTAGTTGAGCACTCCTGCTCTGATTCATCCGAAAGGTGTTCTATCGGGTTAAGGTCAGGACTCTGTGCAGGCCAGTCAAGTTCCACCACCCCAAACTGAGCACAGATCACCTTTCAGAGGAGTGGCAGTCCCTGTCACACATGGGAACAAGCCCTAATGGACCAAACCTCAGCAGGTGACAGCACAGACAAAGCTGGGATTTACATTGTAGCCACCTATAGCTCTAACTCTCTGGAATCTGCTGGGTCTTCAATATGTTTGCTACACATTATTATAAAAAACAATTACATTTGTTTCTCTTTGAAATGTTTACAAACATATTTAAAGTATAACTAAGTATAAGTATAACTAAAGGCAACACTTTTTCTTTCATTTTGGATAGCGTGGAGAATTAGAACAGGGGTGGGGAACCTTTTTTCTGCCAAGGGCCATTTGGATCGTTTTTTTTTTTCAACGGAAAAATGTAAAACATGTTTTATTTTTTTACTCCGATGGAAAAAAAAGTCAGTTGGGGCCCACACAAGATCGGAATTTCCGATTAAAAAAAGTCCATCTGACTTTTTTCATCTGAAATTCCGATCATGTGTACGCAGCATTAGGCCCCTTTCACACAATCAGACCGTTCGGGTCCGCCTGTTCATTTTTCAGATGGTCCTGATTGGACCAGCCATTGCTCTCTACGGGTTGGTGGATGTAAACGGACATGTGTTCGTTTACAACCGCCTGCATCCTATCCAATCCTGCCTGGAAAAAATAAATTAAGAACAATCTATATAAAAAAAAATATATAAAAAAATGGGGGATAGCCATCCAGGGCCCTGGGGACCTCTGAGCCCTTTAATAAAAATAAATAAAATATATATATATATAAAAAAGGGGGGTGGCCATCTGGGGCCCATGTGACTTTTGTGCCCTTTAATAAAAAAAATATATATATATATACACATATATATATATATATATATATATATATATATATATATATATATATATATATATATATATATATATATATATATAAATAATATATTTTTTTAATATAAAAAAATACAAAAAAAGGGTGTTGCCATCCGGGACTATGGGGACCTCTTGGACTTTTAATAAAAAATAAATAAAAAAATAAACCTCCTGGCCCTTTAATAAAAAATAAATTTAAAAAATGTATATATTTTTTTTATAAAAAATAAATAAAAAAAAGGAGGGTTGCCATCCAGGGCCCTGGGGACCTCTGGGCCCTTTAATAAAAAAAAATATATAAAAAAAATAAACATTTATAAAAAAAAAGAAAAAGGGGGGTTGCCACATGGGGCCCTGGGGACCTCTGGGCCCTTTAATAAAATATATATATATAAAAGAAATACAAATATATATACATATATATATAAAAATTAAATTATCAAAAAAAAGGGGGGTTTCCATCCATGGCTCTGGGAACCTCCGGCCCCTGGGGACCACTGGGCCCTTTAATAAAAAATATATATATATAAAAATAAAAATATATATATCATTTTTTTTATAGAAAAAAAGGCGGGGTTTACATCTGGGGCCCTGGGGACCTCTGGGCCCCCTTCTAAAAAAATAATAACAATAAAAAAAAAAAAAAAGGGGGGTTGCCATCTGGGCCCCTTATACTGACTGTACCCCCCTGATGGCAGCCCTGGTGGGCTGTGTCTGTGTCTGCTCTGTAAAGCGGAGCGGACTCAGACCTGCCATCCGCCGGCTCAGCAGTGATCAGCGGACAGATCCCACGCTGAGCATGCGGATCCGCTAGACGGAGTCCACCTCGTGTGAAAGGAGACTTTAAATCCAAATCAGATACTACACTATTTACTTTTAAGAACAGACAATTATTTTTTTATAAACACATTCCATCATGGATTTAATTTTAAATGAAGTTCAGCTGTGAATGCATTAATAATAAAGACAGGGGACCTGGTAATAATAAATACGTATTTTTTTCCAGACTTGGAAATGCCCAGCAATAAACTAAGAATTTATTACAAGTACTTTCTATGCAATAATTTAATGCCAATAAAAAATAATTACATATTGGCATATAAGAGACAATGTGGCTTCTCAGTATTTTCTTTAAATACATTTGTCTCCCTTTAATTGTTTCCATCTTATTATTATTATTTTTTTTATGTATAATTAAAGTCATTGAGACTCAGAAGAAGTATCATTAACCCTGATGGTGCCAGGAAGCCACCTAACTACACTTTATTCACAACTTGTCATTTTCAAAAGTTGCAGGGGGTATAGCTTATTCCATAGCTGTGCGCAGCCTATTGCATTAGGGTGTGCACCCCAAAGATCAAACACATATGCGTGTGTGTGTGTACATGTTTATTCATATATATATATATATATATATATATATATATATACACACACATATACATATATATACACCGTGTTTCCCCGAAAATAAGCCCGGGTCTTATATTAATTTTGGCAACAAAAGACCCAGTAGGGCTTATTTTCGGGGTCTTAATATATTCTCTCTCTCTCTCTGCCTGTCAGGAATGCCCAGTTTGAACAAATTTAAAATGCTCAAATTCTTTCTTTCACAGTAGCACACAATACAGAATGTGTGTGCCCCTGCAATCCAACAGTGCCAAACACCTCAGCCTTCCTCCACCTCTCTCAGCCACCAGCGAGGGACCTCAGCCCCCCTCCCTTTGCAATGCACAAAGCAGGAAAGAGGGCGGGAGAAGAGGAGTTCAGCGGGGAGATCAGCTGAGCGCCGCTCTGTATCAAAGGCACCTGACACCTCTAGAGAGACACACACACAGCACACACATGTAACAGTATTATACTGTGTTCCCTCACACAATCACCTCGAACTAGGGCTTATTTTCGGGGTAGGGCTTATATTGCAGCCCTCCTGGAAAATAGAGCTAGGTCTTATTTACGGGGTAGGTCCTATTTTCGGGGAAACATGGTAGGTATACATATATATACTGACGGTGTCAGTAGAGCAGAGATTGGTATCAGTAGGGCAGAGGACAGTGTCAGTATTTTTTTCATTTTTATAATATTTTTTATTATTATTCTTGTTCACAATTAAAAAAAAAATTCACTTTTTACTTTTTACCTTATTGTTTTAGGAGCCCCATTAGGGGGCATTGGTGAAATATTAGGGGTCTAAACTGGGGAATAATGCTCCACGGGGGTGATTAGGGTGTGCCCAGGCACACCTGGCACACCCTGTGCTCACGCCTATAGCTTATTCGTCCAGTGCCTCCAATTCTCATGTGGTCATTGATTCTATACATTTGGAAACCCCACTTTAAGTTCCTGGTAGTTGGCAGCTATGATCCCAGGAATGTTCTGTATGCAAGGCTACAAACTACTGTGTATAACATGCACCTAAAAGTGGATGGCCCCTTTAAAAAAAATATTGTAAGCCAGCAGCTACAAATACTGCAGCTGCTGACTTTTAATATTAGGACACTTACCTGTCCTGGAGTCCAGCATCGTCCGCAGCAGAGGATGAGCGATCGCTCATCTCTCTGCTGCTCCCCCCTCCATCCACAGTAAGGGAACCAGGAAGTGAAGCACTCCGGCTTCACTGCCCAGTTCCCTACGGCGCATGTGCGAGTCGCAGTGCGCCCGCCGATTGGCTCCAGCTGTGTGCTGGGAGCTGAGAGTTCCCAGCACACAACGGGAAAAACTCGTCTTTTGCCCGAGACTGCAGGCCGGAAGTGGCTGCAAATACCTGTCTTTAGACAGGTATCTGCACCCCCCTCCCCCCTGAAAGGTGTCAAATGTGACACCGGAGGGGGGGAGGGTTCCGATCAGCAGATCTTCACTTTAGGGTGGAGATCCACTTTAAAGTGGATGTAAACCCAAAAATGTTTATTTATTTTTTTGATGTCACACTGTAGAGTATAAGATTTCCTATCATCTGTGCCCAGTCTTGCCACACATAGTTAATCCAGCGCTGAGTAATCCTCTTTTAAAGTTCAGTGCAAATTAACAGAATTCCAGATAAAAACTTGCCAAATTATAAAGTCCGTTTCTCTGTTATTGCTTTCAGTAACAGGTTATTTACATATCTAGCTTGGACATGTTTATCATAACAAGAGGTGATCCAAAGTTCATTGTATATTACTGGGATGTGTTATGATGTTATATCACCTCATGTTATGATAAACAAAACATAACATATGATAAACATGTCCTAGCTAGATATGTAAATAACCTGTCACTCAAAGCAAGAAGAGAGAAAATTGACTTTTTATCTAGGCAGGTTTTTATCTGGAAGGCTGTTCATTTTCACTGAACATAAAAGAGGATGGCTCAGAGCTGGATTAACTCTGTGTGGCAAGACTGGGCACAGATGATAGGAAATCTTATACTCTACATGGGTTTACATCAACTTTAACTTTAAGAGGGAAGTTTCAGGGATTTTTATTTCCATAGCCCCCTGGAACGCTGGCACAGTTTACCCTCTATTTTCAGGGTAAAAAAGTGAGTGTTATACGCCAATAAATACAGTATTTAATTCTGGAATTCTCCAGTTATCTACTCTGCTGGCAATACACTGTAAGATTTCCCTTTTTAGGCCCCTTTCACACCTGTGGGTCTGCTACCTGCTGTGCAAGCCATTTACACTACGCCACCACAACTTACTGGAGCAAGTGCCGTATTCTCCAAGCACTTGCTCCGTAGTTTGCGGAGGCGTAGCGTAAATGGCCCGACGTATGGCCGCGTAATTCAAAGGGGGCGGCTTGTATTTAAATTAAGCGCGCCCCCGCGCCGATCGAACTGCTCATGTGCCGGCCATACAAATAGCCCAGTGCGCATGCTCCAGCTCACGACGGAAAACGTCAATGAAGCCGACGTGAGCAGCATTGACGTAAAGCCTTATTCGCGAACGACTTAGTAAAACAACGTAAACGGCGGAAAAAGATGGCGCTGTCCCGACACCATACTTAACATGGCATACGACGGACCTACGTAAACCTACCCCTCATATAGCAGGGGTAGGTTTACGCTTACGGAAACAATGTAAACGACGACGAGGCGGCGTAAAAATGTTCGGGAATCGGCGTATAAGGCTCATTTGCATAGTCAAATGAGAAAACAACGTAAACGCCACCTAGTGGCCAGAGAAGAATTACATCTAAGATCCGATGGTGTAAGTGTCTTACACCTGTCGGATCTACGCTGCATCTATGCGTAAGTGATTCTAGGAATCACACGCATAGATTACCGGGCCCAGAGGCGGCTCTAGGCTTTGTGAGGCCTTAGGCAAAACTTGACATGGGGCCCCACTCACACCCATGATGGGAAAGATAATTCAAGGACAAGAGCCTCTTCCCCACAACCCTGGCCGGTGGTTGTGGGGGTCTGTGGGCTAATCGGAATCTGGAAGCCACCTTTAACAAGGTGGCCCCCAGATCCTGCTCTTTAAAAACTAAGGGGAGGGGGCCACCCGGTGATGTCACCTGCTGAACCCGCCCCCTTGTGACGTCATTGACTAAGGGTATGCTGGGTCATTGACATCACAAGGGGTGGTGTCACTGATATTCACTGGTTGTTAGGGCCACTGGCGGCCCCGCTCCTGAGTCATCGCTTTTAACGCTACATGAGCACAGCAACGTTAAGGTTCCCTGTCCCTCAAAACTGGGGAAATGCATTGGGTAAGTTAGGTGGCCGCGAGGCCCCTGTAAGTGTTTGAGGCCTTAGGCGCCCACCTAATTTGCCTAATTAAAGAGCCGCCTCTGCCCAGGCCAAAAAACAGAGATACGATGGTGTATCTTGAGCTCCGTCGGATCTCTTTTGAGAATCTGGCCCATAATAGTTAACCGATTTGTTTTAAAAACTATTAAAAATAGATAAAAATCAATTATATAATGTACCTGCAGTTTCAGTTTTGTTTTTGCATGTTTCCTACTTCTGTGATCTACAGAGCCACAGAGCCAATACAGGGCAGTGATGGTTTGGAAAACTAAACTGATTGGTGCTGAGGGGTTTTAGACACACAGTAATCACACCTCCTTGATTAGTGACCACAGAGAGAAAGCTCCCAGTACTGTGGTCATCAGGAAACAGACAACCAGGAAGTGTGGAGATCAGAGAAGAATTACAGCAACTTGAGAGCAAAAACCAAAACAATCCAATGAGGACATGAAAACAGCACTGCATTAATTTAAAGGAAGCTATTAAGATAAAAAAAAATTCCTTTACAAACCTTTTAACTCTCCAGCATCTTACAAAAAACTGAGATATCACATTTGGGCGAACTGATCCTTTAAAATGTCTTAAAACGAACCTAATACAAAATCTGTCTCTAACACAGTAGCTGACATAACCCCACCAGTGAAAATGTTTTTTTTTTTTTTTTTTCGATTTTCCCCCCAGATGGAAAGTTGCCTTTCATTCCTTGCCTATCTTCTGCTTGGCTGGTGGATGACAATGCTGGGTCAGGTAATAATGGTTCCCTTCTATTGGCGCCTGCAGCAGGATAGCTTGTCGCTCTTATCTCCTATTTCAATCAGAAGCTGGACCCTCCTTTCATACTGCCGACCACATCAAGGAAGGAGCCTGGGAGGAGAGCTGCGGGTCATCTTCTCCCTCCGCTCAGCTCATTCAGCTTTTGGGAATGCTTGGGGTCTGTCTCCAACAGAGAACAAAACGATGATCTAAACGCTTTATGGAACTGCATTAATTATGAGATCGGAGAGGGATGGTTGGGGTAAACTGCAGCTGTCAGATATGACACCGGGGGCAGCTCCTGTGGGTTTCCTGAATGCGGCGTAGCGTTGGTCATACACTTTGTAGCACATAGAAAGGTAAAGGTCCGGAAAAGATGTGACACCCCTTCATCTCTTGTTCCTCGGATAAAGGCATCTGTGTGTCACTAAGGATTTCAATGAGGCCAGTTCCCCCATGGGTCTGCCAAAGCTTGCCATAGAGATGAGTTAACAGTAGCCCGATGTGGCCAAAATAATCATTAACCTCCCTGGCGGTATGATTAATTCAGATTTTAGGTGCTGAAAGCGGTACTATTATTTTGCATGGAAATTTGGCTTTTTATTTTGTAGGCTTGCAATTCTTAGAAATAACTCACTTAAAGCGGATGGCCCATTAAAAAAATATATTAAAAGCCAGCAGCTACATATACTGCAGCTGCTGACTTTTAATATTAGGACACTTACCTGTCCTGGAGTCCAGCGCCGTCCGCAGCAGAGGATGAGCGTTCGCTCGTCTCTCTGCTGCTCCCCCCTCTATCCACGGTGAGGGAACCAGGAAGTGAAGCGCTCCGGCTTCAATGCCCGATTCCCTACGGCGCATGCGTGAGTCGCGCTGCGCCCCGCCGATTGGCTCCCGCTGTGTGCTGGGAGAAGAGAGTTCCCAGCACACAACGGGAAAAACCCGTCTTTTGCCCGAGACTGCGGGCCGGAAGTGGCTGCAAATACCTGTCTTTAGACAGGTATCTGCACCCCCCTCCCCCCTGAAAGGTGTCAAATCTGACACCGGAGGGGGGAGGGTTTCCGATCAGCGGAACTTCACTTTAGGGTGGAGATCCGCTTTAAATCTGTCCGAACAAGAGTCTAGTAGACATAAAATCATAAATTATAATAAATAAATATAAATAATTATAACAAATTATGAAATAATAATAATAAAAATTAGTACTTTTATTTTTTGATGACAAATTTCCCCACAAATCGCTATCGCTTAATTCGGCAAGTGATTCTAATTTATTAGTTTTTTAGCTGGTCTAAAACCACTTTTGACATAAAGGGACACTTTTGGTTGCTATGGACAATCTCTAGTTTCCAGGCAGAAAGAACATTTTTTTATTATATAAAAGTACATGTAGGACACTGGGCAGACCACTAGGGACAAAGGGGGTGTGTATTTATTTCATACAGTACTGTAATCTATAATATTACAGTATACTGTATGTATTGTGTTTATTTACTTTTTTAAATTTGGTGCCGATCTCCACCCCTGTGCGTCGTAACGTCGCAGGGAACGGAGCTCGACGGCACACAGGCACTGTGTGAATCGAGCGAGGACACAGCTCGATCACACAGCGGGCAGGCATCGCAGGATCCAGGGACAAGCTAAGTAACTTGTGCCTGTGGACACTGCAAGCGATCCCGAGTCAGGCTCGGGGTTACCACTTTTGGTCCTGAAATTCCACCCCGAGCTAGACTCGGGAATACCGCTCATGGGGTTAAGGGCTGGCTCAGCCACGATGCCAGGCCCACCGCCCAGGAATTGGCCAGGAATTGGCCAAATTCTCCTAAGTATGCAGAAAAACCCATTTGGCCTCTGTCCTCCAGCTTCCAGAAAGTTCTCCAAACTTTCAAAACCAGGGGGAGGCACCAGAGACCTGCTTGTATGAGTCATCCATCCCTGAGCTGCAGTAAAGTTTTGACTCAGGCCTTGTAGACACGACCGGTTTCCTCGACAGAATCCATCAAGAAACTTGGTGGCAGAGCTTTTTTGCCGAGGAAAACGGTCGTGTGTGTATTCTTTTCATCGAGTAAACTGTTGAGGAACTCAACGAGAAAAAAAAGAACAAGGTCTCCTTTTCCACATCGGGAGTCTCAATTTCCTTGTCGTGTTTCTCGTCGGGGTGGTTTTCGACGAGAAACATGTTCGTGTGTATGCTTAGAAACCCGCACATGCTCAGAATAAAGTATGAGAAGGGAGCGCATCTTCGGTAACAGTAGCGTTCGTATTGGAGATAGCACATTTGTCACGCTGTAACAGACTGAAAAGTGCAAATCGTCTCTCACCAAACTTTTACTTAACACGCAGTAACATGAGAATAGCAAAAGCATCCCCAAGGGTTGTGCCAGTGGAATCGAACTTCCCCTGCTGTTGTACGTGTTGTACGTCACCGCGTTTGAGAACAACGAGATTTGGTCTTGACAGTGTGTACGCAAAGACAGCTTGTCAAGTTTCTCGACAAGCCTGACAAGGAACTTATCGAGGAAAACGATGTGTCTGAAACGACGAGTTCCTCGGTCGTGTGTACGAGGCCTTAGATTCAAAAACTCATTTTACCATGAGCCAAAAACATACATGTGCCTGCACTCACACTAGTAGCACACTAGAGGGTGCTACAACTGATAGGGCAGGTACGAGAGTCTAGAGCAGTCCTCAAGAAGGGGTTGTAAAGGTACAATTTTTTTCCCTTAATAGCTTCCTTTACCTTAGTGCAGTCCTCCTTCACTTACCTCATCCTTCCATTTTACTTTTAAATGTCCTTATTTCTTCTGAGAAATCCTCACTTCCTGTTCTTCTGTCTGTAACTCCACACAGTAATGTGAGGCTTTCTCCCTGGTGTGGAGCATACCTCCCAACATTTAAAAATTTCCATGCAGGACATTTTTGTTGAGCGGATCAGAGAGTTGTTGAGCGGGGGGGGGGGGGGGCGCGGATTGGAGTTGTTGAGCGGGGGGTGTTCCAGCCATGATCGCGGAAGGGCAGAAATTATCGTGAAACACGGTAATCGCGTGCAGGAGGGGGGGGTTTCGCGGAGAAACGAGTCTCGTGTTCGCCCCCTCCCTTGGACTACTGGAGAGTCAGATCGGTCTCTACGTTGCAGATAGAGAAAGGAGCTGTGTGTTAGTGGGCATCCTGACTCTCCTGTAGTCCAAGGGAGGGGGTGAGCAAGACACTCTACACCAGGGAGAAAGCCTTCCATTACTGTGTGGAGTTACAGACAGAAGAACAGGAAGTGAGGATTTCTCAGAAGAAATAAGGACATTTAAAAATAAAGTGGAAGGATGAGGTAAGTGAAGGAGGACTGCACTAAGGGAAAGGAAGCTATTTAGGAAAAAATAATTGTACCTTTACAACCCCTTTAAGTCTAGCTGATAGTTATTTTATGTCTCAGAGCAGGTGGAGAGCAAAATTGCATGGGGGGGGGCCCCAAGAATTTTTTTGGCCATGGTCCAATCGATATTAAAGAGGCCCTGCCTACCAGGAACAACAGGCAAGCATATGGAAGATTTTAGATTAAATTAGGATCCATGTGTGATCACTCTTTCTCAGCTTGTCATATGTGAGAAGTATGGAAGAGCCCCGGGGCCATCCTAGAATTTATGTAAAAAAATTCGGAGTTTCAACTGAGATTGAAAGTCAGAAACTTGAGTTTCAAAGTCAGAATTCTAAGATGACCTATAATCATTTGTAAAATGTCTTGTTGGGTGGCCCCAGGTCTCTTCCATAGAAAAGGTCTTTATCAGGAACAAAAATGTATTCCCATAATTAAAAAAAGCTTGTCCTCCTGTGTTAGGCAGGGCTTTTTTTCAGGGGGAACTCGGGGGAACTCAGTTCCACCACCTTTGGCTCAGTCGCTTTGGTGCCTGCTCACCACAATGACTTGTAAACACAGAAGTCTGGTTGCTGTGTTTACAAGTGACAGCTCTGCACTTTGTGTAACCCCCCTGAACTCTGCACTCTGTATGTAATGCAATTCTGGTATTTAATGCCCCTTTAAGACCCTTCTACTGTTTGTGAAATCTGAACGGGGTCGTGGTTGAGTTCCTGCACCTATTTTATGAGAAAAAAAGCTCTGGTGTTAGGTAATATGGTGGAAGGGTGTGGGCAGGCAGAGCGTCCAATAATCCAACAAGTACAAATGTAGCTCCTTGAAATGTTCTAAACTGGTCACAAAGAAAAATGTGAATACCATGAGGCCTCGTACACACGACCAAGGAACTCGTCATAAATGAAACGTCGTTTTCCTTGACAAGTTCCTTGTTAGGCTTGTCGAGAATCTTGACAATCTTTCCTTGCATACACACTGTCAAGACCAAATCTCGTCGTTCTGAAACGCGGTGACGTACAACACGTACGACGGCACTATAAAGGGGAAGTTCGATTCCACTGGCACAACCCTTGGGGCTGCTTTTGCTAATCTCATGTTACCGCGTGTTAAAGCGGAGGTTCACCCTAAATATAAGATCTCCTATGTGATCCAGCATACTGGCGTCAGCTCCAGTATGCTGTTTTTTTTTTTTTTAATCCCACACTTACTGTATTATCCTGGAATTTCATTTTTTTCCCCCGCGGTGGACGGCGCCAGTATAGCGCGTCACATCTTCCGAAAATACCCGATATGGACTCGGGTAATCTCGGCGAAAATGCGGCGCCTGCGCACAGACCTAGGAGCTGACTGCGCAGGCGCCGTATTTCTCCGAGTCCTACGGCTATGGCGCGTCACGCCCTCCGAAATAGGACTCGGAGAAATACGGCGCCTGCGCAGTCAGCTCCTAGGTCTGTGCGCAGGCGCCGCATTTTCGCCGAGATTACCCGAGTCCATATTGGGTATTTTCGGAAGATGTGACGCGCTATACTGGCGCCGTCCACCGCGGGGAAAAAAAATGAAATTCCAGGATAATACAGTAAGTGTGGGATTAAAAAAAAAAAAAAACAGCATACTGGCGCTGACGCCAGTATGCTGGATCACATGGGAGATCTTATATTTAGGGTGAACCTCCGCTTTAAGTAAAGGTTTGCTGAGAGACGATTCGCGCTTTTCAGTCTGTTAAAGCGTGACGAATGTGCTATCTCCATTACAAGTGCTACTTTTACCGAAGGTGCGCTCCCGTCTTATACTTTATTCTGAGCATGCCCGGGTTTCTAAGCATACACACAAACGTGTTTCTCGTCGTAAACCACCCCGACGAGAAACGCGACGAGGAAATTGAAACTCCCGACGAGGAACTTGTTCTTTTTTTTTTTCTCGTCGAGTTTCACGTCAGTTTTCTCGACTAAAAACATACACACGGACGTTTTTCTTCGCAAAAAAGCTCTGCCCCAAGTTTCTTGATGGATTCTGTCGAGAAAAACGGTTGTGTGTACGAGGCCTGAGTGTTGAAGTCAGAGTGAAGAAGACACTTGCCACCTGAATTACAATGGCCGCCGTGGCCGACAGGGTCCACGGCAGCCGTGGACTTTTTTTTCTAAGTCTGCTGCTGGCCTGGGGGCTGGGGCTGCTCAGCTCTCAGTCATTTCCGACTACACGTCCAATCCGTCCCTCCCTTCTCACCCCCGGCCCGAGCATCGGATTGGCTCTGCCGACTTCTGCTCGGGCCTCTGCTTAACTTCACCTGTTCTGTGATTGGCTGCTGCCTCAGCCTGCCTCTGCCTGTGTAAATGAACTTGTGCATTTGCCCATCCGGCCGGCTGCTCCGACTGGTCACGTGAGTGGCGTGCAGTGGCCGAGACAAGAGAGAATATGCTGCCTGGCCAGTGCCTTCCCTGGGTAAGGACCTACAGGTAAGGACTGTTCTGCAATTGACCTTGTGCAATGTCAAAGAGATATACTGGGAAGCCGGCCTGTTTCCTTCCTCCTCTAGTTAAATTTCCTTTATTTGTTTAAAATGGAATCCGGTGACATATTTTTTTAATTATTGGCAAATGGTGCCCAGCAATGCAGCTTCACATGTTCCCAACAATGCAGCCTTGCGTGTGCAGAGAGGAGCGGAGAGCCAATCAACACACCAATCCTGGGCGGGTGCTGAGGCAGAGGGGGGTGGTCCGCCCCAGGTGCCACACACTGGGGGGGTGTCAGGCCAGCGTCTCCCGCTGTGTCAGCTTTAATTTGAATTGCCGGGTGCCCACTGTTACACAAGTCCCGCTTCTCGGACCGGCTCCTACCTATGAGAGACAGCACATGTCCATTGGACAAGTGTGCTGTCTGTCGAAGGAGAAAACCAGGAGGCAAGACTTGTGTGATGGCAGCTGACACATCGGGAGACAGCGGCCTGACCCCCCCCCTCCCCAGTGTGTGGCACCTGGGGGGGACCGCCCCCCTGCCTAAGCACCCGCTCAGGATCGGCCTGCACCTGGTGCCCCCCCTGCAATCCAGGGACAGATGGGCTCCCGGGACAGCGTCCTCAATCCGGGGACTGTCCCCAGAAACCAGGGACGTCTGGCCACCCTATCTTAGAAGCATCAGATACTGGCGGCAGCTAGAGAGCGAAGATTGGGGGTAAGGTGGCATCATCTGCTAGTACTTCAGTTTGATTCTTCTAGTAACACAGGGGTCGATTTACTAAAACTGGAGAGTGTAAAATCTGGTGCAGCTCTGCATAGTTACCAATCGGCTTCCAGGTTTTATTGTCAAAGCTTAATTGAACAAGCTGAAGTTAGAAGCTGATTGGCTATCATACATAGCTACACCAGATTTTGCACTCTCTAGTTTTAGTAAATATACACCACAGTCCCTTTAACCACTTAAGGACCGCCTAATGCCGATATACGTCAGAAGAATGGCACTGCTGGGCACAATCACGTACCGGTACATGATTGGTTAATGCCCAGCCATGGGTCGCGGGCGCGCGCCCACGACCCGGTCCGAAGCGCCGTGACCGCGGGACCAACGGACCTGATCGCTGCTGGAGTCCCGCGATCGGTCCCCGGAGCTGAAGAACGGTAGCTCTATTTGTGGGAAAAAAAGGACGCCAATTTTGTTTGGGAGCCACGTTGCACGACTGTGCAATTGTCAGTTAAAGCGACGCAGTGCCGAATCGCAAAAAGGGGCAAGGTCCTTTACCTGCATTTTGGTCCGGGTCTTAAGTGGTTAAATAATGCAGCAAATTCCTCACCTTGGCACAGATAGATATCAGTGCTCAGGGAGCGATCTCTACACCAGAGCTGGAGGACACGATAATTGGACATCATACTGAGGCATCTTGCTACTGCAACTACATTTTTTAAGAAGAGACGTAAGCTGTTTGCATACCAGCCCAGACTTTTAAACAGATTACTATTTCTTTGTGCCTTGTTTTGGGCTATGGCGCCAAGAGAGTGGTTTTTGGGTGTGACATGAAGGACGGTTCGCTTTTCTGCCAGATCCTCAAGCCCAGCCCAGGATGCTTCCCTGACCCAGATACAATAATGCTTCCTGAGACTTACATTTTATGCTTTTGGAAAGAATTAGCAAAAGTGATGATCCTAATTATTTCCATTTTTTTATTTACTCCGTCATTTGGAAGGATCAGCAGTTTGTAATATTACTAATCAAATTCCCAGTATAAAAAGTTATAATTTATCATTGGACGGAAGCAGGGCCGTCTTTAATGTTGATTGGACCCTGGGCAAAACGTTTCTTGGGGCCCCCCCATGCAATTTCGCTCTCCATCTGCTCTGAGACATACAATAAATATCGGAGAGACTAAAGAAACACTAAAGTTTTGTTTTTTATTAGATTAATTGATTGCTGTAAGCTAGAGCATTTCAATATCACTTACCTCATTTTTCCTTTTGACCTCCAAAATACAGTAATCCGGGTTTGAAAATGCCATTTCCTGTCTCTCCTCTTCTTGCTTTCCACCAGCATCTGAGCCGTTTTGCATGGTGGAAAGCAGATGTGCTCACCCCCTCCCCATGACTACAGCCCTGCGTGAAGATACTCTCTTATCCCTCACAGGCATGGAGGCTAAGCCTAATGGGAACTGTAGTTCCCATTAGGCCGTGATGTAGCAAGAATGAATGCGCACCGCAAACCAGGAAGTCAGTGAGAATAACGATTCAGGAGTGACGGAGGTGAATAAAACAGCTCGATTTCAACAGGTATCAAACTAGTTATAATGCAAAACATTACTTTTTACTTTATCAGCTACTGTCAGACTTTAATTTAAGAGGAAAATATTTTTGTCTTTACAACCCCTCTGTAGCAGATCAGGCAGTGATTACGATTGGTTTCCAGAGGTTACAGCATATCATTGCCACTTACTGACTGGTTGCTAGAGGTTACAGCACACATTACGGCTCACTGATTAGTTGTTAGAGGTTACAGCACATGATTTATTCTTGTTAATTGGTTGCTAGAGATTACTGTACAGTAATACTACCCACTGCATACCTCCCAACTTTTGAATGAATGAGGGACAATTGTTGTTAAGCGGGGGGGGGGGGGGTGCCGATCGGATCGAAGTTGTTGAGCAGGGGGGTTCCGCAGATCAAAGTTGTTGAGGGGGGTTTGCCGCGGATCGCGGTTATCGCCCCACCGCGGTATTTAACGCGACTCGCGGTAATCGCGGGGGGGGAGGGTGCTGCGGAATTGCGGGACCCATGATTGCGGGACCGCAGCATTTACCGCGAATCGCAGGACAGTCCCGCAAAATCCGGGACGGTTGGGAGGTATGCTCACTGATTGGTTGCTAGAGGTTACAGCACATCATCTCCTCACTGCAGAGGGGCATGATATACATATTAAAGAAGTTGTAAAGGAAAATCATTTTTTGCCTAAAATGAATGTCTGCAAGGTAGACAGACAGAATAGTGTAATGATTCTGCTAAAAAACGAGTAAATACCTATTACATTCCTTCATCTATATCACCTCCAGCGTTCTAGTTTCTGTTCTCTCATTCACTTCCTGGTTTGCGGCGCTCTTCATGTAAGAACTACATTTCCCAGTATGAATTGCGGCACGCCCAGTAATTCACACCTCCTTGAAGTCTCTAACACGTAGAGAGCGTCCTGCCGCACAGATGTAGATCCCAGGAGGGGGGAGCACGTCACTGACCACTGCAGTAAAGCCTCCCTTCACGGTGGTGAGTAACAATCAGACAAGCAGGAAGTGAACAGAACAGAGAAGAAATAGAACAACTTCTGAGCAAAAACGAACAATGAGGAAGTGAAAAGAGGAATGTCTGCAGGTAAAGGATGCTTTTTATGAAAAAAAAATGTTTCCTTTACAACCCCTTTAACACCACCTTTATTTACATATGAATGCTGCTGGCCACCGCTAGTTGCATATGAATGGCGGCTATTTACATGTAAACACAGGGTCTGCAGGTGAGTCATCGTTACACAACAATAGGGCAGAGCTGGGAAGCATTAGTGGTAGCACTTCATACTGAGAAATCAGGACACAGCAAAGGACTAAAACTTCAAGGGAAAAGGGAATTTAAACTGGGATAGTTGGCAAGTATGAGGCAGCTGCTTTGGGCCCCACAACAATGACAGGGCCCAGGGTAGCTTCCCCTTTTGCCCTACCTTAAAGATGGCCCTGAACTGAAGCTAGTAAGTCCTGTGCTATATTTTAGAGAGATGTGACAAACCTGTGTATAGATTGGCTGTAGCTCTGCCTAAATTATAAAATGATATCATTAAATGACTATTATTGGTTATAAATATTAAAGCTGAACTCAGGGACAAAAATTATATTTGCACATTTGCTGTGTAAAAATTGATTACTCCTAATGATATGTGTCCTGTCCTGTTGGTAGATGCTGTTGCACTAGGAAAAAACTTTAATTCTCACACTGTTGTAAGTGCCAAACGTCTGATTACACCCCCAGCAATAGTTCAATGCACGCACTGGAGGGTCGTCTCCCCTCCTCCATTCATAAAAAGGCATTGTATTATTTTCACACAATACAAATTGTTCTGCAATTGAAAGAGTGGAAGATGAATGTCATAACCCCCCCTTCTCCAATCACAGAACAGTGTGTACTCTGTGAATATAAAGTCGCACAATGACTTCATCAAGAAAGCGAAGGGCCAATAGCAAGGGGACCACCCATAAGCCGTAACGGAGGAGAGTCCTGGGAAGCGAGGGGTAAGGTAAGTATTATACCCTGTTCCTGATCCCCTAGAGTAGTGGTCTCCAAACGGTGGCTTGGGGGCCGAATGTGGCCCTTTGCTTGCCTTTGGGACACTATTCTTCCCACTGATACAAGGCACTGTTCCTTCTACATCAACAATGGGGCATTTTTTCTGTCACTGATACCAACAATAGGGCACTATTCCTACCACTGACGCCAATAATGGGGCTCTATTGCTTGCCCTGATACCATCAATGTGGCACTATTCCTCCCAATGACACCAATGAAGGGGCACAATTTCTTCCCCTAATACCAACAATGGGACACTATTCCTCCCAAGTACACCAATGATGTGGCACTATTCCTCCCACTGATCCCAACTGCAGGGCTCTATTCTTCCCACCAACACCAATGATGGTGTACTCATCCTTGCCCTGATACCAACAATATGGCACTATTCCTCCTAATGCCACAAATTAAGGGGTATAATTCCTTCTCCTAATACCAGCAATGGGACTCTATTCCTCCCAAAGACATAAATAATGGTGCACTCTTGCTTCCCCTAATACCAACAATGGGACGCTATTCCTCCCAATGACACCAATGATGATTTTCTAATCATTCTCCTAATACCAACAATGGGACACTATTTCTGCCAATGACACCAATGATGTGGCAATATTCCTCCCGCTGATACCAACTGCATGGCCCTATTCTTCTCTGTGACACCAATGATGGGGCAATATTCCTCCCACTGATACCAACTGCATGGCCCTATTCTTCCCTGTGACACCAATGATGTGGCAATATTTCTCCCACTGATACCAACTGCATGGCCCTATTGTTCCCTGTGACACCAATGATGTGGCAATATTTCTCCCACTGATACCAACTGCATGGCCCTATTCTTCCCTGTGACACCAATGATGGGGCACTCGTCCTTGCCCTGATACCAACAATATGGCATTTTTCTTCCAATGACACCAATGATGGGGCACTGTTTCTTTCCCAATACCAACAATAGGGCAACATTTTCCCACTAACACCATGATGATGGGGCATTCTTTACTCTCATTGACACCAGGGAATTTTCTATTCCTACTGGCCAGAGTCCGACCCCTTTAAAGTCTGAAGGACAGTAAACGGACTCTTTGTTCAGAAGGTTCGGAGACCCCTGCCCTGGAGTTAACGAGCATTTAGTGCGTGTCACTTCAATGGTATTATTTTTATTATTCATGGAGTTAGGCTTTAAAAGTGCTCATCTTTGCCAGGTATCACTCAATGACCCTTCTCCTTACATCTAAGCTGGTAACATAATCCAAATGTAATTAAAACAATTAAAAATGATGCATCAAAGGAATCTTTTCAAATAAAAACAAAAAAAACCTGCTTATGAAATAAACTCCAAAAGTGCTCTACTTTCTCTCCGCAGTGAGACGCCACCAACAATCGGATGACAACTCACACAATGACTTATCTCTTAGATTGAGTAGGTCCCATGGGCAATAATATAAAAGGTAGGCAGGATTCACGCCATGTGTTTGAAAAAATGCATTAACTTACTGCACATTACTCCAACACACATAAGGCTGGTCATACATTATGCAATTTTCTTTCCTTCAACCATGAGTTGAAGGGAAGAAAATTGCTTGATTCCCCCATCAACACAGTCAGCAATGATGGGGGAATCCCTCCTGCAGCGCTATTGTGTTCTGCCGGCTGGGAGGTTCGAGTACATTCTAGAAATAAGGGGGAGGTCTCAGGGATGCTGCATGTGAGTCATCCAGCTCTCCCTGGATCTCTACCCAACTCAGGAAAAAAACAGACAGGCTTGGCTGCCAACCATGTGGCCCAGAGTTTATAAAATTCATTATATTTCCCAAAATAAGTGTACACCCATTGCTCCACTTAGATAATTGATTGACTTCTTTAGTCCAGTCAACAACTGCGGGAAGTAGGTCTCAGTCATTTCCTGGGCGAGGGGAGTGCCCAGTAGGTGGCTGAGAAGAGCATAAATAGTCTGAGGCCTAGAGAAGCAGGGTTCTTATCCAGGAAGAGAAGATCACAGCCTGAAGGGCTGTCGCTCCTTTGGGCAGAATAGCTGAAATTACAAGAGTTCATTGGGAGCTGGAGGACCTATTTTCTGGAAGTAGTCGGAGCTAAATCAATAGTTACACTAAGGATCTGGCCAGGAGATTTACAGGAGAAGTGTCTGTCTCGACGATTTTGGATGGAGGTATTCAAGTATCTAGGGACATTGTGAGTGGAGGCCTGGAAGTACGATCCTAGTGACTGGCTGCTGTTTTATCCCCTTGAGTGTCTGCTTTAGTGTTGCTGAATTGGGACTTCCCTTGTGTGGAGCGCCAGGATTGCTTGTGTTTTTAGTCTCTGCCAAGAGGGAGATTACCCTGAAAAGACTGGACAGGACAGAAGTGCCCTCTGGTTGTGCACTAAATTTGAAGTATCCTAAAGCTTCCCTGCACCCCAACCAAGTTCAACCAGAATTAAAGCGTAAAAAGACCCCCCTTGCCTGGTCGTTGAGTAGTGAGACTGGCCGAGTTGTCATGTGCCTGGCTGCCTGTACACCTGAACGGGAAGAGAACCTGGGGCAAATAAGCTGTCGGGGGTCTGCCCTACAAATGTAAGGGGATCAAACTCTTAAAAATGTGGGACTACACTCTTTTCTTATCCCTTGGATGTTCTAATTCTAATCATTCATTACTCAATCCAAAACTAGTTTTGGCTTTCGATATACTGTAATTTAATTATTGTTGAATTAAAGGAGAAGTACAGCCAAAGCAAGTCGTTCAGAATACGGCCGCCAGACTTGTGACAGGGAAAAAACCCTGGGAATCCATCTCACCTTCACTGCGAGCCCTTCATTGGCTGCCAGTTAACGACAGAATTGCTTTTAAAGCTCTCTGTCTTACGCATAGATGAGTCCATGGGAATGCCCCCCTCTATCAATGCGAAATAATAAAAGCGCATAACCCCAAACGCGTTTTGCGATCCACGAATCAGAACCTGCTCCAGGTTCCGAAAGCCAACTTCAAGTCCAAAGAAGAAAGAAGATTCGCGATCCAAGGTCCCAGACTATGGAACGCTTTACCAACCAGCATTCGGTTGGAGGAGAACCACCTAGCATTTAGGAAAAAGGTCAAGACTTTTCTCTTTTGATATCAAAGGAGACAGGAACAACAAGCGCCCAGAGGCGATTCAGTTTGCATGTGCCGCGCTATACAAGTTTTTCATTCATTCATTCATTCATTCATTCAAAGCGCAGTTCGTTTTGCACTCCTGTGACCCATTTTCAGCAGACAGCGGGCTGAAGTCCGCTGTCTGCTAACATCACAGAGCCGGTCAAGGCTCAGGCAAGATTGCGACACTGGAGTCGGTATCCGCCCACGTGTCTGGACTCGTCTGGACTGTCAGAGCCTGAGCCGGTGTCTTATCGATCTGGTTCCACCATCGGATAGGTTCCGGAACCGACTGCGCAGACTCTGCGCATGCGCAGTAACAGTCCACGAAAATAGCCAAACTCAACAGCTGATCGTCAGCTGTTAATGCGCTCGGCCATGTTTGCCATTGACCGCGCAGCGGCTGTAGAGCAGAGACTCAGTTACTCTGTGGCCATCACAAACTACATTTTCCGTCAAATACAAGGAACACAGACAACCCACTGATGATTGGCCAAAAAGAAGGGGGCTCTAGTTCCTAACCAATGAGCGGACTAGGAGGTGGGTCCTAAGGCTGACAGTTACAGCACCCAGTGTGTGGTACTAAGCGGTTGTGGATGACGGTATGCCTCGGTGTGGGGAAGAAGGAGACTGTAGACTGCTAAGCTTGCGTTCCAGGCCGTGAATCATAAGGCATCGGGAGCGAGCACATCTACAGCTCACGAACAGCTGTTCCCGCTCGGAGGTTCCTATCGGCTCAGCTTGCGCCTGCGCACTGCACATGGAACCATATTGATAGCAGGAACCAGGCTCAGATCACCGGCAACCCCTGCCCCTCCACAACCCAGCGCTGCAGTAAGCGAGGAGGGGGCAGAGCAGAGAGCTGCTCAGGGAGCTGTGAAAACTAAGCGATCAGTAGTGTTTGATTGCTCGGTTCTCTGTGTTAGGTATAGATGCCTCCACCTAGGTAGATATAAACTGGCCAAAAAAAAAAAACATACTTCTCTTAATTCATAGCAAGACTAAAGGCAGATTTATTTTAATTTTCCAGATTATTGCTGTACTTTAACCCACAACACAAGACTATCTTTTCCCTTTAAATTAGACTTGGATATTTGCATTGCTAATTATCAAGCAGCAAATTTGTTAGAATGGACAATCAGACCTTATTGATCCCACACCTGGCACCAAATATTAGCTCAGCATTGATTTTGTATTGTATTAGCCTGCAATAACAACTTGTAGAATAATTTCTTGTATTGATTTTAATGTGCTTTTCATTTTTACACGTCTCTTGTGTCAGGCAGGCTGTATAGCGGTCTCACTTTGTAGAGAAGTGTTGAAGTGGATGAAGCGTTGGTGATAATTTGCTTCTTTTCAGGACTCATCTCACATAATCTGCCAGCTTTCTTAACACATTTTAAAGTATAAATCATATCGGCCTTTGTTGATGAATATGTAGCTCAGCCGATGTGTGAAGATTTCCACGATAAGGCACCATGGTCATCTCAATTACTTGTCTATCCATATCTGGGATTTTTCCATATGAGCATCTTATGGTCTCATAACACCACCAGGCAATATATCTACTATTTAGCATATGTTTTTTTATACTGTAAATTATCTAAGTGTCTAACCTATATGCTAGATAACATCAAATAAATATTATACTAGAAATATTTATTACAGGTACTAATACAGTAGCATCATTTTATGCAGCAATTTACATATATTGGACATTCACATCAGTCCCCGCCCCCAGGGAGCTTACAATCTAAGGTCCCTAAGGCCGGCCATAAACAGAGAATTTTTTTTCCCTGCAACCTCAGGTTGCAAGTCTTTTTGGGGATGTCTCTACCATCTTTGCACATCTAGCGAGGGACATTTCTGCTAGGCATGTGCAAAAGTGAAAAATTTGTTTTGTTTCGTTTCGTTTCAATTCGTCATTTAATACATTTCGTTAAGTTAGGTTCGTTACATGTGTTGAATTCGTTTTCGGAATTCGTTCGTTTTCGACCGAATTTCGAAAAATCCGGTCGAAATCGAAAATATTTCAACCAGATTAGAAAACAAATAGTCTCTTTTCGAATAGAATTTTTTTCGAATTAAATCCGAAAATATTATTTTTTTTTTTTCTTTCGAATTCCGATCGAATTTAGTCCGCGGGTATTCGATTCGGAATTCGAAAAAAAAATAAAAAATTAGATTTCGACCATTTTTTTTCAAAATTCGGTCGAAAACGAACGAATTCCGAAAACGGTCGAAATATTTCGCTAATATAGCAATTCGGGAATTCGTATGCATCCGAATGTCCGAATAATGGAAAATTCGTCCGAATTTCGATTCGGAACGAAACGAAATGCACATGCCTAATTTCTGCCCATTCTTCTTCTTTGCAAAATATCTCAAGCTCTGTCAGATTGGATGGAGAGTGTCTGTGAACAGCAATTTTCAAGTCTTGCCACAGATTCTCAATTGGATTTAGGTCTGGACTGTGACCGGGCCATTCTAACACATCTCAGGTGTTTTGCAGACCCTAACAGGTTTTCTTCTAAGATTTCTCTGTATTTGGCTCCATCCATCTTCCCATCAACTCTGACCAGCTTCCCTGTCCCTACTGAAGAGAAGCATCTCCACAACATAATGCTGCCACCAGCATGATTCACGGTGGGGATGGTGTGTTTAGGGTTAGTTAGTTGCACGCTCCATGTGCAGTGCCTCCATAGCTTAGTAAATGAGGTAATGCTTCACTTTGCAAAGAACACCCAATCACATGCAAAGAAAAAAAAACAGCATTTTTGCCTTCACATGATTGGATGATGGAAGTCAGAAGAGCTTCTGCTCATTTACTAAGCTCTGGAGCAGCTGCATTTGCAGAGTGCAACTGCACTTTACACAATGCGCAGTCTATTTGCCTTTAGTAAATCAACGCCGTAGCGTTTTGCGTTTTGGCCAAAAAGTTGTATTTTGGTCTCCTCTGACCTTCTTCCACATGTTTGCTGTGTCCCCTACATGGCCAGGGCAGCCATCACAAATGTTGGGGCCCCCTACACAGCTTTAGGCAGGGCCCCCCTGGAGCTCTTCTCTCTTGACGTGAGATTATAAGCAGGGGGGCCCTGGGGACCATCAGGCCAATTATAGGTGTAATGCAAAAAAAAAAATGGGAGTGGGGCGGGTCTGTAAGTAGCCCTGGGGACCATTGGGCCCCTTACAGGTAGAATGCAATAAATAAATAAAAAACATGTAGGGGGGTCAGCCTGGCCTGTAAGGAGCCCGATGGTCCCCAGGGCCCCTTACAGGCCCGGCTGACCCCCCTCCCGTTTTTTTAATTATTTTTTGCATTATACCTGTAAGGGGCCCAATGGTCCCCAGGGCTCCTTACAGGCCTGTGTAATGCAAAACAAAGGGAGGGAGCCAGCCGGGGCCCTTGGGGACCATCGGCCCCTTACAGGTGTAATGCCTGTACCCCCCTGCACATGGCTTCTCGCAAATTGCAAACTTTTTTTCAACAATGGCTTTCTTCTTGCCACTCTTCCATAAAGGCCAGATTTGTGGAGTGCATGACTAATATTCCCTGATTTGATGGAAATAAGTGTGTGTTCTATGCCTATAGGTGTCCATATGGTCTAATATGGACCAAGAGCTACTAGGAATAGTAATATGCACTTTGTAAAGGATTGCATAATGTCAGCGCTATAAAAATATGGCAAATAACACCCTCTCTTCTTTAGGTTTATTGCTGCTTGCTGTCTCCTTTAAACAGGAATATCCAGGATTACGGTGGAATGTGAGTTAGGAACATTCTCTGTCTTGGGAATATTCTACATAAAAAGTTTTGTCCCGGGGTTGATGCCGGTAAATCACCTACTTATGTTGATCTGATTAACTGATTAATGAGGCTGCCAGGTTACAGCTAACAATGAACAATACTAATAAGACGCATGGGTCATATGTACGTACATTTTGGTTTAATGAGATGCAATAGGCTACAAAAAAAAAAAACAGAAATTATAACTTGCCTCTACAGTTATTCCTGTTCATTATTCTGTGCTACTAAGGCTCCAGAGATGGAGATTGAGGACTGTGTCCTCTGTCTCAAAGGTAAAACATCTGAGGTCTATTTAGACCCCTGATGTCTCACCAAAGACCCCCAGTGGGGGTCCTAAAAAATTGAATTGTAACAATAAAATGTTAAAAAAAAAATTTAAATAACTGGTACTGCTGGCGGGTACTGGTAATAATGACTGGTACTGATGGTGGGTACTGGTACTGATGACTGGTACTGCTGGCGGGTGCTGGTACTGGTGACTAGTACTGGTGGCGAGTACTGATACTGCTGGCTGGTAGTGGTACTGCTGGTGGGTACTGGTACTGCTGGCAGGTGCTGCTGTCTGGTACTGCTGGTGGAACTGGTACAACTGGTGGGTACTGGTACTGCTGGCAGGTGCTGCTGTCTGGTACTGCTGGCGGTACTGGTACTACTGGTGGGTACTGATACTGCTGGCGGGTACTGATGACTGGTACTGGTGATTGGTACTGCTGGCGGGTACTGGTACTGGTGGCTGGTACTGATACTGCTATCTGGTACTGGCACTGCTGGCTGCTGTCGTAGATCACAGGTTCACTTCCCGTGCATTTAGGTATGGCAGAAGCATGCGGCTGCAGTAGAGAGCCTATGCTTTCTGTCACAGGCGGGGTACATTTGGTATCACTCCGCCTGTAAAGGAGCTGGCACTATACAGGAAGCATCGGCTCTGCTTCCTATAGCGGTGGCTCCGTTCTTCGCGCTGATGCTCGGAGATGGCGGGTCAGGAACCCGCGATCTGGGCTTGCCCACCCGCCATCTCAGAGCAAGACATGGCGGGCCACATTAGAGGGCGCCATGGGCCAGCGGTTGGGCACCCCTGCTCTAAATGATATCAATTATGGAGCACTATTCCGCCCACAGACACCAACAATGGGGGCCAATGATACCATTGATGGGTCACAATTCCACTTAATAACACCAAAGATGGGGCACTGTTTACTCCAACTAATTCTGGAACATTTTCTCCTTCTGATGACTAGGGATGAGCTTCATGTTCGAGTCGAACGTATGTGGCTTTGGCCACTTATGGCTCAGGGGGTTTAGTACACGCCCTACACTATAAAAGGCCACCTGCCGGTCGGTCTTGTGTAGTGTGTTGCGGCGGTGGTTAGAGAGAGACAGAGAGAGTGTAATTTTTTGCAGGTAGATAGAGCAGGCAGGCTAGTCAGTTAATGTTACAGTGTGTAGAGGATATATATACATCCCAGGTGTTGTACATATATTTATACACTGTATAGTTTAGCTAGATCAGTTCTTCCTAATTGACTGGTAGGCAGGTGATTGTGCTATTTTAAGACGTTTTCACAGGCATACTATAGACACCCAGCAGGTACAATAATTAAAGGAATTTTTTATTTTTTATATTTTTTTAATTTAAGCATCATTAAAATCACTGCTCCTGATTCAGGAGCAGTGATTTTAATGATGCTTAAAGTGGAGTTTCCATCCCAAATTTTATAAAAATATATTTTTTTTACTCATCTGGAAAATGCCTGTTGCTATGCGGTCCCACGAAATCTGCCCTTGGAATCACCTAGGATTCTGACATCATCTCCCTCTAATGCTCCTAGGAAATGTGTGTCATCATTTCCCAAGATGCAGTGCGCTGTTCAATTATCACTCCCCATCCAAGACTTCCAGGAAGTAAGTGCTTGTAGGCTTCACAATGGCCACAAGCAAAATGACAACCGTGTGGATATAGTTTTATAAACTATCTTTTTTGAATAACTATGCGTGACTAGTAAGTGACCAGATTTATATTATAAAAACGCAGGATGAAAGGACATACATTTAAAAAGTGCTAATTGTGGTTGGAATCCCGTTTTAAAAAAAAATAAAAAAAATCCTTTAAATATTGTACCTGCTGGGTGTCTATATTTTGCCTGTGAAAACCTCTTTGAGACATGTATCAATGGAAAAAAAGTTTTAAAAACGGTCGTTTTTTCAGGAGTCCTAAAAAAAAAAACTGTTTTTAAAACTTTTTTTTCCATTGATACATGTTCCCTCGGGCAAGACCCGGGTTCTCAAAGATGTTTTACGACAATAACTTGCATATTAGGCATTAAAATTAGCACTTTTGAATTCGAACGTTCGAGTCCCATAGACGTCAATGGGGTTCTAAATGTTCGCGCGAATGTTCGAAGGTTCTGGTGCGAACCGAACGGGGGGGGGGGGGGGGGGGGGTTTGGCTCATCCCTACTGATGAACACAGTCTGGCCCCCCCTAAGGTCTGAAGGACTATAAACTGACCTTTTGTTTAGAAAGTTTGGAGACCCCTGCCATAAGCCATGAATGATTAAAAAATGTAAGTAAGTCGGAAAAATATCTGCTGAACATATCTGCTACCGCTCAGGTATTCTGGCAGCCATGGGAGTCGGCTGTCAGGATACAATAACCTGCTGGACTGAACGAGAGGAATCTTTATATGTATGGCCAGATTCTACCTTTTACCATCACAAATGTTCAGTAACTGGAATTCAGCATTCCTAATCCCATTAGTATTATTACTCACAGAATGATTTTCCTTGCTCCTGGGAGTTACTTTGTAGCTGAACTCCCGGTGATTAAAACAAACACGCGTGAGACATAAAACATAAAACAAATCTGGCTGTTAGAAAGCTAAACATTAAACAAAAAAATGAGCCGGGATTCTTTGTTCTGCATGCAGATGATGTGGAGCGGCGGAGCAGCGCAGGCAGAGGACATATCAACGCAGACTGTTAAACTGTAACCTTTTAATAAGTTTGCTCATGTCGGTCACGGCGACGGGTTAATGAGTGATTGGCCGCGACATACGTTTTTAAAACTCATTTTAAAATTTGGAATCCAGATTACTTAGTGGCATACGGAAGAATGTAAATAAAATAAATGGCTTTTATGGGCTACTCAGTTTAAAGGTCACTACTTGGCCTAGTTTACCATTGCAGGCAGGGCCGCTGATAGGGGGGGGACCACCAGCCCTCCCGTAGGGGGCCCAGGTTCACAGGGGGGCCCAAACACCAGAGGGAAGGAGGGGCAATTACAAGGTGCCCTGTGCGGCTCTCTGCAGCAGCTGAAAACCCTCCCGCCGACATTAAGCTGTTGCAGGGAGAGACGCAGACACAGATACCGACTTTCTTGTCCTGTTAAAAAATAAATAAAAAATGTTAACCCTGATTTGTTTTAATTCCTTGTAAAAAAAAAAAAAAAAATTAAAATTTAATTTGTAAAATAAAATAATTTGTAAAACATTTCAACTTTTTTTTTTAAATTTATGTTTTGTTCAACATTTTTAAAAACGATTTAAAAAAAAGGGCTAATTCACACAGCTTCTCCGTTATCTGTGTGTCCGCTAAGAATGATTTTAATATATTTATTGTGAAATAGTTTTTTATTTTTTTTTAAATATATATATATATTTGAGGGGGGCCCTGCAGCTAAGTTGTATGGGGCCCTGTGATTTCTAACAGCAGCCCTGATTGCAGGCAGGGGGGCGGTAATAATAGAGGTTGAGCCATGGTTCAACAAAAAAAAATGTTAACCCTGATTTGTTTTAATTCCTTGTAAAAAAAAAAAAAAATTAAAAATTTAATTTGTAAAATAAAATAATTTTAAAACATTTCAACTTTTTTTTTTAAATCTATGTTTTGTTCAACATTTTTAAAAACTATTTAAAAAAAAGGGCTAATTCACACAGCTTCTCCGTTATCTGTGTGTCCGCTAAGAATGATTTTAATATATTTATTGTGAAATAGTTTTTTATTTTTTTTTAAATATATATATATATTTGAGGGGGGCCCTGCAGCTAAGTTGTATGGGGCCCTGTGATTTCTAACAGCAGCCCTGATTGCAGGCAGGGGGGCGGTAATAATAGAGGTTGAGCCATGGTTTTACCCTACAACTGCCACCCCCTTTTTTAAGAGTGGCTTCACACTGCCCTGCTGCACTTTGGATGAAGCACAGCTCACCTGCGTTTTCGTGACGATTAGCCAGTCTTTCCCATAGACTTCTGTTATGCCCCACGGTTTTGGTGCGGCATACCCCCCCACTTTTTAAGACGAGAATAAGGGACACCTATCAGAAAAAGTATGCAGGCATAGGACACACCCCTTGCCACGCCCCCTTAAAGGAGAATTGTACAATAAAACAAGATTGGTTAAACCCAAAAGTGCTTTTTTTTTACCACTAATATTCCTTTATATTGGCTGTTCGAATTTACAAATGCAGCAATTTAGAATTTGGATGAAAGATTTAGCCCTGGGAAATACTTTTGTTACAAAACTTTGTAAATAAGTACGTTTTCTCCTTTACTGATGGGCACTGATGGGGCTGCACTGATGGGCACTGATAAGGCGGCACTGATGGGCACCGTGGGGTAGCACTGATGAGGTGGAATTGATGGGCACTGATGGGCACTAATATGCAGCACTGATGTGGCACTGATAGGTGACACGGATGGGCACTGATAGGCGGCATGGATAGGCACTGATAAGTGGCACATTTGGGCACAGATAGGTGGCATGGATGGGCACGGATAGGCGTCACGGATGAGCACAGATAGGCGGCATGAATGGGCACTGATAGGTGGCACAGATGGGCATGGATGGGCACTGATAGGTGGCATGGGTGGGCACTGATAGGTGGCACGATGTACTGTATTGTACTTATGGATGCCAATCAGTGCCAAACAACAATGCCTGCCAATCAGTGATGCCCATTGTGGGCACTGATTGGCATCCATTGTGGGCACTGATTGGCATCCCTGGTGGTCTGGTGGCATCCCTGGTGGTCTAGTGTGGGCATCCTTGGGGGGGCTGTGCCGATAATCGATCAGCACAAACCTCCCCTGTCAGAGGAGCAGCCGATCGGCTCTCCTCTACTCGTGTCTGACAGACGCGAGTGAGGAAAAGCCGATAACCGGCTCTTCTTATTTACGTTGTGATCAGCCGTGATTGGACGTGGTAAAGAGTCTCCCTCAGAGACTCTTTACCTAGATCGGTGTTGCGGGGTGTCAGACTGACACCCTGCAAGAACGATCGCCACAATGCACGCCCCCCGGGGGAGCGCAGCGGCTCAATATCCTGAAGACGTCATATGATGTCCAGTCAGGATATTGAAACCAATTTGCCGCTGTCCTTTTGTAATAGGGCGGGCGGCAAGTGCTTAAGGAATGAGCCTGGATGCCGCCCGAGGTTCAGAGATTTCCTGCGCAGTCAGGCAGGGAACCATCTTGATAGGGAACCTAGATCGACAAGACACCAGCACCGCACAGAGGAGGCTTTGTTGGCCCACATTGCTGGCCTGTGGGACAGGTGAGTGTCTGATTATTAAAAGTCAGCAGGTACACTTTTTGTGGCTGCTGACTTTTAAATGCGTAGAACTCATAGATTGCATTTAGGTAAAAAAAAAAAAACCTTGAGGCTTTAGAACCACTTTAAGTAGTAGAAGTGCCCTCATGCATTAAGTTTATCCAATTCACAAACATACAAAAAATAAATAGAAGCGGAGTCCTCCTTCCCCCTGGCACAGCGACTGTGTGATGTAAATATTCTGCCGATCGATGTCAGATCTGAGGATCGCACAGCTGGATTGCACAGAACAGGCTGGAGCTCTGTCAGCAGACTTCACCAGCTCATATACAATGGTATTCCAGGCCTGCACTGCGCTCCTTATATGGCGGTGTCATTCCCAGCACAGTGCAGGGCATGCTGGGTGCCAGTTGTCTGTGTTATGTTTCCTTCCCCGGCTCCCCTCCATCATTGGTCAGCGCCGGTGTCTAATGTTTATGGCAAACACGGCTCTCATTTTTCACATGATACATACACCGATCAGCCATAACTTTTTGACCACTGACAGGTAAAGCGAATAACTTTGATTATTTCATTTTAATGGCATCTCAAAATCCATGGGATAGATTAGGCAGCGAGTGAACATGTTGTCCCTGAAGTTGATGTGGTGAAAAGAGAAAAAATGGGCATCGCAGTTTGTTGTGTATGGGGTCGTGTAGCTACAGACCCGGTCAGGGTGCCGGTGCTGACCCAAAAGCCAAAAGCACCTACAATGGGCACGTGAGCATCAGAACTGGACCACCGAGCAATGGAAGAAGGTGGTCTGGTCAGAGGAATCATATTTTTTTTTACACCATGTGGGTGGCCAGGTGCCGTTGCTTACCCAGGGAAGAGATGGCACCAGGATGCAATATGGGAAGAAAGGAAGTTGGCGGAGGCAGTGTGATCTTTGCCCAATATTCTGCTGGGAAAGCTTGATCCTGCCATTCATGCAGGGCCGCCATCAGGGGGGTACTGGCAGTACACCTGTAAGGGGCGCAGGAGGTCCCCAGGGGCCTGGATGGCAACCCCCCTTTTTTTGTACGGGGCCCGGAGGTCCCCAGGGGCCTCGGATGGAAACCCCCCTTTTTTTTAATCATTTTTTTGTGTATATTTATATTTTGTTTTTGTTTTTATTAAAGGGCCCATAGCTCCCCAGGGGCCAGGGGCCTGGAGGTCCCAAGGGCCCCCGGATGGCAACCCCCCCTCTTTTTTTCTTTTTTTTTTATATATATATTTTTTTCTTTTTATTAAAGGGTCGAGAGGTCCCCAGGGGTCCGGATGGCAACCCCCCTTTTAAAAGAAAAAAAAAATTATATTTTTTTTAATTTTTATTTTTTATATATATTTTTTTGTTTTTATTAAAGGTATTAAAGGTCCCCAGATGGCTACACCCCATTTTTTTTATATATATATTTTTTTACTTCTTTTTTTGTAAGGGGTCTTTGTGGCACCCCTGCTTCTCAATTCACGGCCCCCTGCTTCTCAGTGTTCTCAACTCGCACGGCGGCACCCCCCGCTTCTCAATTCGCAGCAGCCCCCCCCCCCCCGCTTCTCAATTTGAGGCAGTTGTCTGCTCCAGGGGGCTCATGACTGCCATGCCTGAAGCTGTTAGGGGCCCCATTCCTGATGGTGGCCCTGCATTCATGTGAATGTACCACCTACCTAAACCTTGTTGCTGGCCAAGTACGCCTCTTCATGGAAACAGGAAACAGTATTCCCTGACGGCAGTGACCCCTATCGGCAGGATAACTCGCTCTTGAAATTGTTCAACAGTTGCAAAGAGATGTTGACTTGGCCTCCAAATTCTCCAAATCTCAATCCAATCAAGTCTCTGTATAATGTGCTAGAAAAACAAGTCTGGTCCATGGAGGACCTTCTCCTACCTATCCTGCATATCCTGTATAAAAAAAGACCGGTTTCATTTTTTAACCACTTACCCTCTGGAAGATGTGTGCGTTTCTTTAAAGCGGAGGTTCACCCAAAATTCAACTTTTTTGCCACTAGATCCAGCGTACTGCTGACATCTGCAGTATGCTGTTTTTTTTTTTTTTTTGTACTTATCGTTTTAGCTTTTTTCTTCTCCGGCTCCGAGCTGGGAATCCTGCGGGGAGTAGGCGTTCCTAAATCAAGCGTAGTTGATTGACGGGCTTGGATAGCGCCGAAGTGACAATTTACAGCGCCTGCGCAGTCAGCTCTACACGGCAGGCGCTGTATAGCGCCCTAAACAGCCGAGTGTCACTTCGGCCATTTTCGGAAGGCGTGACGCGCTATCCAAGCCCGTCAATCAACTACGCTTGATTTAGGAACGCCTACTCCTCGCAGGATTCCCCGCTCAGAGCTGGATAAGAAAGACCGCTAAAACGATAAGTGCAAAAAATAAATAAAAAATCCAGCATACTGTATTTGAAGTTGATTTTTGGGTGAACCTCCACTTTAACTGACAATTAGGCGGTCATGCAACGCTGTACATAAATTACAAATTCCCACAAATAGAGCTCTCTTATGGTGATATTGATCTGATCACCACTGGATCACCACCATTATAAACAGAAAGACTGACAATAGTGGAAAAAAAACCAATATATTTAACTTTCTTCTATAAAACACATCCAATTAAAATCAATTTCTTCATCAATTTTTAGGCCTATATGTTTTCTGCTACATATGTGTGGTAAATAAATCCCAATAAGTGTATATTGATTGGTTTGCGCAAAAGTTATAGCTATGGTGTACATACTGGAATTTGTGTTCGTTTTATTTTTTTATGGCAGCGATCAGCGACTTATAATGGAGCTGCGATATTGCGGAGAACAGTCTGACACTAACTGACACTTTGTGGGAAGCAGTGACACTAATATAGTGACCAGTGCTAAAAGTATGCACTGTCACTGTACTAATGACACAGGCAGGGAATGGATTAAACATCTTGGGCGATCAAAGGGTTAAATGTGTGCCTAGCCAGTGTTTATGTGTACCGTGTTAGGTGCTTTCGCTAAGGGCTGTGATGGATTTTTTTTACAACAAAAGCTGGTTTTGTTATTTATCTTGCAATGAGCTATTAGAAAATCTTACATGGACTCAAACGCTCTTCAGCAAGAAAATCTGTATTCAGAAATATATTATATATTATCCCCGTCAGCATACTTTAGCTAAATCACTGGCACAACCTCAGACTGTTTTGGATCAATAAAATAGTTCTGAATACAGATTTGAAGATCAGGAGTGTTTGAGACGATGTAAGCTTTTTTTAATCTTTAAAGTGATATTAAAGTCTATTTTTTTGGGGTACTTTTTTTAACCACATGAGGTCTGGAAGATTTTACCCGCTTCATGACCAGGCCATTGTTTGCTATTTAGCACTGCGCTACTTTAACTGCTAATTGCCAGGCCGTGCAACACTGTACCCAAACTAAATTTATAACATTTTATCACATAAGAGATTTCTTTTGGTGGTATTTGATCACCACTGGGTTTTTTTTTTTTTTTTTTGCAATAATAACAAAAAAACAATGATTTTTTTTTAAAAAAACAATATTTTTTCTTTCTGCTCTAAAACATATCTAATAAAAAAATAATCAAATTTCTTCAAAAATGTTTGCCAAAATGTATTCTGCTACATGTCTTTGATAAAATATAAATCCCAAAGGGTGTAAATTTATTGGTTTGTGTGAAAGTTATAGCGTCTACAAACTATCTTATATATACTGGAATTAAAAAAAAAAAAATTTAGGGCTGTTTTTTTGTGTTAGATTAATCGATTTTTTTCTTTCTTTTAGCTGATCTCCTTGCAGGCCGATTCCCAGTGCAGCTCCAACCACTGGAAAAATGGATAGCAGGATACAAAAAACACACAAAGGCAGCGCTCGATGGGAATAGCACTAAAACTTTTATAGTCTTCAAGTAGGAAATAAAATAAATATTGCACTGGAGATAAAATCGATGTAGCTACATAAAGTGTAAAAATGGTGCGAGTAATACCAAACGGTGGCAAAAGCAGTCATAAAAACATGTAGCTAAGTATGATACTGGTATAAAAATGTGTACAATGATACCACTGCTGAATGCAGATGAGGAGGGGTTACCATCAGTCCGTCGGCATGTAGATTTCCGTGAAGGGAACTATCAGAACTCCCAGTGAATGGCTGTAGTATCCCAGGTTGATAGAGGGAAGTGATAGAGGGAAGTGTAACAGCCCTTGCGTGAGGCAGATAGTGAGGTCCCGCCGGCATGCAGATATGAAGGCACAGCAAAGGAGCCCTTCAGATGGACACGGCAAGCCAAGCTGGTGTCCATGACGTCACCAGATCTCCGACGGAACTCCCTGAAGGCCCAATCAATTAATAGTTAATTTCCACAGCCCTACATTTTTTACTACTAATGGCAGTAATCAGTGACCTATAATGGGACTGCGATAGAGCGTCGGACAATCTGACACTAACTGTCTGACACTGAGTGGGAACTGACAAACTGTCACAGACATTACCAGTGACATCATTTTCTTTTTTTTACTACAAATGGTGGGAACCAGTGGTTTATTGCGGGACTGCGATATTGCGGCAGACAGTCGGAACACTAAATGACACTTTTGACACATTGACCAGCGATACTAATGAAGTGATCTGTGCTAAAAAATATGCACAGTCGCTGTACTAATGACCAGTGGCAGCTGGTGTTTTTTTTTGGGGGGGGGGGGGCGGGCCGGAGCGGCACTAGCCTACCCCCCTGCAGTCTGCCAGTCGGTCCTTACCCCATCTAGGTGGCAGGGTGCAGGCAGTGGCTCCGGTGTCCCCTCCAGCACACGGGATAGGCCCCATCTAGGTGCCAGCAGCGGCTTCGGTGTCCCCTCTAGCACGCCGGGTGGGCCCCATCTACGTGGCGAGGTGCGGGCAGCGGCTCCAGGTGTCCACTACTTTAGCAGCTTCCCTGTGCGTCTCCACCCTCTTTCTCCAACAGGATCGCCTGACGTTTTAACCAATTGGGAAACAGGTCTGAACGAACCGCTTCCTGATTGGCGGGGAGGAGATTTAGTGTGAAAATAGCGAATAAGTATTCGCTATCTTACACAACTGAGTGGGCTTCGGGCGCCTCTGGCTCTAATCGTGTGCTCCTAATAACACCACCCCAGTGGAATCCATGGTTCGGCGCCCTGTATGTAGATTACGCATGGATGGGGGGGCGGCGCCTGTGCGCCCCTAATCGATTGGCTGCGAATGCTAATGACATTGGCTGGGAAGGGGGTAACATTAGGGTCAATCAAAGGGTTAAATATGGGCCTAACCGGTGCTTTTCTACTGTGGGGGAGGTGCTTGTACTAGATGAAGGCATGGATTGATGCCTCTGTTTAGCAGAGACACATGATCCATGTCTTCTGTAGTGACAGAACGGCGATCTGCCTCTGTACTGAAGCATCAGCGGGTGCCGGCAGACATTGAGTCCATCGTACCCTCCAATCAGCTCCCACTGTGTCTAATCACAGCGGGAGCGGGCCGTCAGCGGCACACGTGCGCGGCCCAGACTTGGAAGTGTTGGATCACATACTAGGTACGTGATCCAGCGCAGAAGAGCCGCCTTACCGCCATATGTTATAGTATACAGCAGTAAGACAGCAGGGACATTAAGTTAGTGCAGCTTGAGTCGCGCATGCACAGTAGGGAACCAGGAAAGGAAGCCGCAAGGCTTCACTTCCTGATTCCCGTACCCAAGATGGTGGCGGCAGCACCCGAGAGCCGAGGGACAGATCGGCTTCTGCTGCCGACATCGCGAGCGCCCTGGACAGGTAAGTGTTCATATTCTAAACGTCAGCAGCTGCAGTATTTGGTAAGAAAAAAATGGAATTTGGCACTACTTTACACCCTTTTGAAGAAGGAGCTTGTGACCCCTGAAATGCGTTGGTGTGTAAAGCAGTTAGACTTGTTACCTGTGGATGGAAAACACTCCATCAGCGTGGCGTATTTTTCGAAGGCGCAGGGTGGCGTAGGTGATAAAAGTATGGAAACGGGTGTTTTTTTTTTCTTTATAAGTTTCCGCTTCCTGGCTGTCATGCCTATCCTGCGGTTTCTTTATTACTGAGTCGCTGACCTAAAACAAGCATTTAGGTTGCGACGTTCTGACGTTACCGTCTACATAATACTGTACTGGGGTTTCAGCCAACCATCTAACTTCCCGTTTTTTCCCCACAAGCAAACTTTTTTAACGTTCCAGGCCCTGGCGTGCAGCGCATAAGACGGAGCAGCTGTAATTCTGGAGCAGAGTGGTTAGTATAGTGTGGCTTGACACAAGATGAATGAGAGGAGCCGAAAAGAGATTAACCTCCCAGTAATAGCAGCTTTGTCAATGATGTTGGTGAAAAATGGGATTTCGCTTGAAGTGGCTGGACACGCAGGAAGTGCTTGTGTGTTTTTGTTTGGTTTGTATACTGGGATTTGCAGGGCTTGGATTTTGTTGTTAAAACCTTGTAAAGAAACCATTCACAAGCTAACGACTAGCACAAGGCCAGATTGCCGCACAGAACAGACATGCCAAAGAAAAAGAAAACACTAATGCTGCGTACACACAATCGGACATGCCGACAACAAAACCGTGGATTTTTTTCCGACTGATTGTTCGCTCAAACTTGTCTTGCATACACACGCTCGCACAAATGTTTTCGGAAATTCCGATCGCCAAGAACGCGGTGACGTACAATACGTACGACGGCACTGTAAAAGGGAAGTTCAATACCAAGTGCGCCACCCTTTGGGCTCCTTCTGCTAATCTCGTGTTAGTAGAGGTTTGGTGAGAGACGTTTTGCGCTTATATGTCATCTGCTGCTGTTCCAGATCTCTCGGAGTCTCGGAAAAATCAGTTTGTCAGAACTCTGTGTGAATATCAGCAGCAAAACAACTTCATTATTCTAGCATTATAAAGAAGAAAAGAATGCGCTGTATTAAAAGATAAAAAAAATTGCAGCATGATGAATGTGCTATCTCCATTCCGAACGCTAGTTTTACCAGACCAGGCGCTTCCGTCTTGTACTTGATTCAGAGCAGGCTTGGAATTTTGTGAGTCGAAATTGTGTACACACCCCGTGCCCCGATGTACCTCAATGTGGTGTGCCCTGATGTGCTGTGATGTGCCCTGTTGTGCTGTGCCCTGTTCCCTGATGTGATGTGCCCTATACGTGTTGTGCCCTGATGTGCCCCGTGCCCCGATGTGCATCAATGTGGTGTGTCCTGATGTGCTGTGATGGGCCCTGATGTGCTGTGCCCTGTACCCTGATGTGATGTGCCCTGTACGTGTTGTGCCCTGATGTGCCCCGATGTGCCTCAATGTGGTGTGCCCTGATGTGCTGTGATGGGCCCTGATGTGCTGTGCCCTGTACCCTGATGTGATGTGCCCTGTACGTGTTGTGCCCTGATGTGCCATGATGTGCCCCGTGCCCATATGTGCCTCAATGTGGTGTGTCCTGATGTGCTGTGATGGGCCCTAAAGTGCTGTGCCCTGTACCCTGATGTGATGTGCCCTGTACGTGTTGTGCCCTGATGTGCCCCGTGCCCCAATGTGCCTCAATGTGGCGTGCCCTGATGTGCTGTGATGGGCCTTAATGTGCTGTGCCCTGTACCCTGATGTGATGTGCCCTGTACATGTTGTGCCCTGATGTGCTGGGCTCTGTACCCTGATGTGCTGTGCCCTGTACCCTGATGTGATGTGCCCTAATGTGCTGTGCCCTGATGTGCTAAGCTCTGTACCGTGCCCTGATGTGCACTGTACCCTGATGTATTGTGCCCTAAGCTGGTCTGGATGAAGGCCCCCTATGTCATGGTGTGTGGGGGGGCGGCATTGAAGGACTCGGCCTTGGGGCGGCAAAGGGAGTAAATCCGGGCCTGAGGACTACACCTCCTATTTTCAGCTCCCCAGAACCAGGATGCCCTTTAATCACTCGGACAAGTCTCTCTTTTGGTAGGTTTTGACCCATACCCCCTATGATCCTCCACCCCACCACCCTTTTCCAGTTTCCTCACATCTCCCCGCTTTTGCAATTCCTTTCCTCCCCCAAGGTTACCTGGGGCCATTTTTCTTTTGTTTACCATATACCCTCAATTGTTACAAATGAGTTGAACTGTTATGACTCAGACTGTCGAGGATTCTTCTAGGAGCTTTGTTGATGTCTTGCTTAACCACATCTTTATCATGTAGAACTGTTTACGTTGCAATGTACAGTTTTTCACATAGAGAATATAGTTGATCTGTAACAATTGCTGCTTTGTAGCCTTAATGTCATGCACTCTCTCCCAAAAAACAAAAGAATTTATAAAAATAAATATAAAGGCTAGACAACGGCAACAAAGCTAAAGGATGCAGTACCAATCCTTGTGAACGGTTGCCTAGGAATGTCCGCCTTGGGAGCTGTTAGCCCTTAAAGTTTTTGTTAAATTGGGTTGCAATTATTATTATACAGGATTTATATAGTGCCAATATGCATTATGGGACACACTTGAAACTAATAGGACCATTCACACGGCTCAGGGCAATTAACAGGCCATCACTGTAATCCTCTGCATGGTGCTCCCCAGAATTCCTGTTTCTCTAATTGAGGAGAATTGAGATGACAACCCCTTTCATATCTTAAAGTGAAATAAGACAATTACCTGTATTTATCGGCATATAACACGCACAGGTGTATAACAAGCACCTTCGTTTTAAGAGGGAAGTTTCAGGAAAAAAGCTTACATTTTAAATAAAGAACTTTGAAGCAAAATAAGGGTCAGTGCCCATCAATGCAGCCTGATTAATGCCCACCTGTAGCTTCACAAATGGCCATTAATGCAGCTTGATCAATGCCCATCTGCGGCCTCACAATTGCCCATCAATGCAGCTTGATCAATGCCCATCCGCAGCCTCACAATTGCCCATCAATGCAGCTTGATCAATGCCCATCTGTGACCTCAAGATTGCCCATCAATGAAGCTTGATCAATGCCTATCTGCAGCCTCACCATTGCCCATCAATACATCTTAATCAATGCCCATCTGTAGCCTCACAATTGCCCATTAATGCAGCTTGATCAATGCCCATCCGCAGCCTCACAATTGCCCATCTATATAGCTTGATCAATGCCCATCTGCAGCCTCACCATTGCCCATCAATGCAGATTAATCAATGCCCATCTGTAGCCTCACAATCGCCCATCAATGCAGCTTGAGCAAGGCCCATCTGCAGCTTTATAATTGCCCATCAATGCAGCTTGATCAATGCCTATCTGCAACCTCACCATTACCCATCAATGCATCTTAATCAATGCCCATCTGTAGCCTCACAATTGCCCATTAATGCAGCTTGATCAATGCCCATCCGCAGCCTCACAATTGCCCATTAATGCAGCTTGATCAATGCCCATCTGCAGCCTCACAATTGCCCATCGATGCAGCTTGATCAATGCCCACCTGCAGCATCACAATTGCCCATCGATGCAGCTTGATTAATGCCCATCTGCAGCCTTCCCATTGTCATGAATGCAGCCTTATCAAGGCCCATCTCAAGGAGGGGGGCAGGATGAGCGCCGTCAGATTACATACAGCGAGAATCTCCTGTTTACTTAGCGGCCTCTTTAATACAAAGTCCCACCTCCACCTTCTGGACCGGCTTCTATGATAGACAGAACACTGGTCCAATGCCAGCCCAGGAGACGGGACTTCCTATTACAGAGGCTGCTAAATAGGAGACTCTCGCTGTATGTAATCTGACGGCGCTCATCCCGCCCCCCTCCCTATTCTCTCCAAGGCAGCCCAAATTGCAGAATCGGCGTATAACACGCACACACTATTTGCAACTGATTTGCAGGGTGAGTGTTATACACCAATAAATACAGTACTTTCCTAAGCCCTGTCTGTGCGAAGTAATAACACTGACTCAGGGAACATGGAAGAAACAAGGAGGGTGTAGTTATAACTAGTGTTGCTCACGAATATTCGCATTGCGAATATTCGCTACGAATATTGCATATTCGAGTATTCGCGAATAACTCGAATATTGCGGCGAATATTCGCTATGGCGAATATTCGTATTTTTTCAAATTTATTTTTAAAACAGATCACATCCTAGTGATCTCCATCGACGTCTAAAAGCATTGCTGGTATGATTAGAGACCCTGGGCCGAGTAGCTGAGGTGATCAAAGATAATAGCTGAGGTGATCAAAGATAAAAGAATCGCATCAGCTACTCAGCCCTTCTTTTGCATCAGAGCCAATCAGAATAACTCGAATATTCGACAAACGGAATATTGCGCGATTATCTTCTCCGCCCTTCTTTTGCATCAGAGCCAATCAGAATAACTTGAATATTCGGCAAAAGGAATATTGCGGGATATTCCCTTTGCCGAATATTCGAGTTATTCTGATTGGCTCTGATGCAAAAGAAGGGCGGAGAAGATAATCGCGCAATATTCCTTTTGCCGAATATTCGAGTTATTCTGATTGGCTCTGATGCAAAAGAAGGGCGGAGAAGATAATCGCGCAATAGGAATATTGCGCGATTATCTTCTCCGCCCTTCTTTTGCCCCCTTATTCTCCTTTCTTTTAAGTAGAGTTAGTGTAGAGTTAGTGTTTAGTGCATATTAGTTTAGTAATACAGGAAATGATCTCCGTTTATGAGAATTTCGCAATCATTTTCGCATTAGCGAAATTTCGCATTAGCGAAATTTCGCAACATTTTTTTGGATAAAATATCACGAATATTCGATATTAGCGAATATTCGCGAATATTCTTCTATATATTCGCGCAATATCGCAAAATCGAATATGGCGTATTCCGCTCAACACTAGTTATAACTTTACTAGGGGAGGACAACAGGAGATACCAATTACACAAGTAAACAAATTATGATGGCTCTAAACGAAGCTAGATGACAGCATACATATGAAAAGAACAGTAACCTCACCTGATCAAGTTCAATGCAACAACAGAAAACTACATATAGGTGGGACAGAACATTCCCAACATCTACAGAGGCTTCTGTTACTTCTCAGTTACTTATGTGGCACATACTCATGGCAAAGTTTTAATTGACTAAGGTCCCTTGGGGAGACTCATGTCTATGCATTGCAAAACTAAGGGGGTGCCATAGCTTCCCTCTTCTCTCCATAAGGGAGAATTTTGAAGGGGTCCCACAGCCCTAATCGACTTGCACTCAGGTGTGGTCTTCTGTGAAGGTTTTAGACAAGAAGGGCCAGATCCACAAAGCTGCCCCGCCGGCGCGGTGTGTCCCATTTACTCCACAAAGAAATGCCGCTGTAGCTTACGGCGGCGTAGCGTAAATGGGCCGGCGTACGCGGGTGTAATTCAACTTAAAGCGGATCTCCACCCTAAAGTGAAGATCCGCTGATCCGAACACTCCCCCCCTCCGGTGTCACAATTGACACCTTTCAGGGGGGAGGGGGGTGCAGATAGACACGTATCTGCACCCACTTCCGGCCCAGCATTCACGGGCAAAAGACGGGCATTACATCACATCCCGTCTCCCGCCCGTTGTGTGCTGGGAACACTCGGCTCCCAGCACACAGCTGGAGCCAATCGCGGGCGCAGCGCGACTCGCGCATGCGCCGTAGGGAACCGGGCAGTGAAGCCGCAGCGCTTCACTTCCTGGTTCCCTCACCGTGGATGGAGGGGGAGCAGCAGGGTGATGAGCGATCGCTCATCCTCTGCTGCGGACGGCGCTGGACTCCAGGACAGGTAAGTGTCCTAATATTAAAAGTCAGCAGCTGCAGTATTTGTTGCTGCTGGCTTTTAATATTTTTGTATTTGTGAACCATCCGCTTTAACTAGTGGGGGGCGTGTTTTATTATAATTATGAATGACCCGACGCAAACAACGTTTTTTTTTAACTGCGCATGTCCCGGCCGTGGCCGTATTCCAGTGCGCATGCGCAAAATCACGTCGCAAAACATCAATGAAAGCGACGTGAACGTAACTTACGCAAACCCCTATTCGCGAACGGTCTACGCAAACGACGTGAACGGCGGAAAAATCAACGCTGGCCCGACGTCCATACTTAACATTACGTACGCCTCTATACAGCAGGGGTAACTTTACGCCGGACCTACGATTACGCAAACGACGTAAAAAAACTGCGCCGGTCGTACGTACGTGAATCGGCGTATCTAGCATATTTTACGCGAACACACAACGGAAGCACCCCTAGTGCCCAGCGTAAGTATGCAAATAAGATACGACGGTGTTATAACGTTACACCAGTCGTGTCTTAGCGTAATTCCAGCGTATCTTGTTTTGTGAATACCAAACAAAGATACGCCGGCGGGAATTTGAGATATCTGGAGATAATCTGGAGATACGCTGCCGTAATTCTTTGTGGATCTGGCCCGAAGGATCACTCTACTATTCCATTGCCCTCCATCTCTGCTGCCCTTTATACCCTGGGTGATTGGAAAGGACCCCAACCTAAAGTAGTTGTAGACCCTTGCATCAGCCTTTTTTAACCAAGTTGCCTTCGGGTTTCTTCAGGGGTGCCTTGGCAAAATGCTTAAAAATTGCCCAAAATTGTATACAAGCCAGGATCATGCCTGCCTTTCAGTTACACAAAACCACAGGTTTCCACTGTGCACCATTACAACCTTCTATCCACCAGCATCCTAACAAACATTAATGCAATTGGTCGATAAGAAGTATGGTCAGCGCTGGAACAGCTTCCTTCTTTGCCTGTCCCCTGCCCCTCTCCATCAGCACTGGGGTTACATTAGATGAATGAGGGATAGAAACTGAGGGAGAAGAGAAACACTGCAACATTAGTCAGTACCAGTTTAGTGTGCAAATGTATATTTTTTTTTTGTAATAATAAATCCTCTCCAATGTTGGGTGTCCTGTGTGTGTGGATGTTGCTGCGTTATTTTAGAATGGGGTGCCTCAAGAGTGTGCATCATTTTAAAGGGCATCCCTACTGAAAAAAGTTTTAGAAACACTGCCTTACATACTGTATACCCAGTGAAGTGACTGGCCTTATGTTATACAAAGAGATGAAAAAAAAATCCTCCTACACAAGTTATACATGTTTATCTGCAACCCTCTCTCCTCTACATCCACTCTATGGGCCAGATTCAGGTAGATGGGCGCTTCTTTACTTTGGAGTAACGTTTCTCATTTACGTTACTCCGCCGACACTTTCGGCGCAAGTACTGTAATTCACATAGCACTTGCTCCTAAACTTGAGTAACGAAAATGCGCTGGCGTAACCCGACGCAAGTGGAAGTGGGTGTGATCATATGTAAATGATGGGCGGAGCCCAGCGCAGAGGCTTACGTTCAGCGCATCATCCACGGAGCATGCGCAGTGAGTGAGGCTCCACTCGCCCCCTTTGTGTGCATGTTCACAACTTCTGTCGGCACCACTTCACAGGAAACGTCAGCGCAATGCGTTCCGTTGGGCGTTTAAATGCGCCCGTAGATGCGCCATTCCGGCACTAAAGTATATCCTGTTCCCCCTCCCCGCAGTGAAGTTACTTTTGTTCTGAGATGGCTGCTCCCGTTCCCCGCAAACACACAGGAGAAAGCTAAAGGCCAGGAGCTGTCAGCCGTCATCTCGGCTATGGAGACCTATGATGTCTTCCTCCATGGCTGTAAAAGTTGACAGACAAGCATGGACAGAGGTGTTGTCCTGCAAGTGGGGGTGCTCAGCTAGCTCTTATCGTCGGTAACGCTGCTGTAGCTGCTCTCCTGCTGACCTGTGGCCATCTGGAGTAAAGATAAAGCAGCTATTTGTAGAAATAACTTTGCGCCGGACGGACGAGATACGCGCGGCGCATGTAGCCAGCGTATGGTGCTAATCCGTTTGCGAATCGGGAAATCTCCCTAATTTGCATATTTGCAGGGGAAATCAATAGGCGCGACTGATGCGCCAAGCGAAATTATGAGCTGACGAGACTCTGGCGTCGGAAAGTTAAGCCGATCGGAAATGGCCCGTTTTCTGTCGCATCTAGTTTGGTGGGTACGGCCACATAGAAACGACGGCACATATTCACAGTTACGCGGCGCATATCGAAATACTCCAGCGCAACTCTAACTGAATCTGGCCCTATGTGTACAGTTTACACAGCATTTCTAATTGTCAGAAGGCAAGGTGTGATGTCACATATTGCAAAGCATAGAGCAGGGAGCTGAGTGTAAAATGAAACATGAGTGGAGAGAATAGACACACGCCCCTCTACACAGTCCCATAGGGAACATGCACAGCTAAGGTTGTTAATTATAGCTGTGTGGTGGAGCACCTTTCCCAATCCCCCCGAAGTCTGTCAGACATGGCTCATGCGGATTGCAGAGAAAGGAGATGGAGGACAGAAATCACAGTAGGTGCTTTGGATTGAGGCGAGTACACATTATAGAAGGATAGTCTTAGTTCATTTTTCATTTCACGGGTCTGCAACCGAGGGCCTTCCATCCCACTACAAGGTGAAGATTGTTTCATGCTTAGAAGCACCTTTAGCTTGTACATGTATTAAAGCGGAGTTTCACCCTAAATATAAGATCTCCCATGCGCTTCAGCATACTGGCGTCAGCGCCAGTATGCTGTTTTTTTTTTTTTTTTATAGCACACTTACTGTTTTATCGTAGAAATCCTTTTCTGTCCCCCGCGGTGGACGGCGCCAGTACAGCGCGTCACATCTTCCTAAGATACCCGATATGGACTCGGGTATTTCCGGCGCTATGCGGCGCCTGCGCACAGACCTAGGAGCTGACTGCGCAGGCGCCGTATTTCTCCGAGTCCTACGGCTATGGCGCGTCACGCCCTCCGAAATAGGACTCGGAGAAATACGGCGCCTGCGCAGTCAGCTCCTAGGTCTGTGCGCAGGCGCCGCATAGCGCCGGAAATACCCGAGTCCATATCGGGTATCTTAGGAAGATGTGACGCGCTGTACTGGCGCCGTCCACCGCGGGGGACAGAAAAGGATTTCTACGATAAAACAGTAAGTGTGCTATAAAAAAAAAAAAAACCCAGCATACTGGCGCTGACGCCAGTATGCTGAAGCGCATGGGAGATCTTATATTTAGGGTGAAACTCCGCTTTAATTTAACCTGATTTCATTCATCCCATGAATATTTTCTTTCCTAACATCATCTCATTGTGTGATGGGGACCATGCCTTGTCCTCTGTGTGCACAACAAAGCAGCCCTGACCAGTGCTATTGAGACTTGTAATTGCTGGTAATTTGTCACTGTTTAGCTATTTAGGGCTGTGACATGTCAGCAGCGGGGAGATAAGATAAGAGGGAATAGGACAGGCTCTAAGCAAATGGCCCTAGCTTGCTACAATGTATCCTAATCTCTTTTTCAGCACTGCCACATGGAGTGGGGGGGGGGGGGGGGGGGCTGGGGGCACAAGCAGTGTTAGTTCGAATACAAGTGTTGTTTGTGTGTTTGTGAGTCCAGGAGATATATGAGTTTACATGGGCGCCCCGCTGTGTGGTTTGTGCATTTATGTCAAAGACTCAAAGCAAAAAGGACAATTAAGTCAAAGGCTCAAAGCCCAAAGCAAAACACTGCGGCCTGCAACTCTCCCCAAAGCTTTAGTTTAAAAAAGCAAACCGTAAATCACACGGGTATATAAACTATGTGAGACCATTGGGCTGTAGCAGCAGGGCTGGTGCAAGGATTTTTGACACCCTAGGGAAAACCTCATTTTGCCACCCACCTTGGCTTTACCCCTGACTCCACCCCCTTTGCCCTGCACATGTATAACCCACCTTTTTAATAAAGTGTCAAATGCAGGCTCCCCAGCCCTCATCAAATGCAGCCTCACCAGCCCCCATCAAATGCAGCCTCACCAGCGCCCATCAATGCAGCCTCACCAGCATCCATCAATGCAGCATCATCAGCTCCCATCAAATGCAGCCTACCAGCGCACATCAATGCAGCCTCACCAGCGCCCATCAAACGCAGTCTACCAGCTCTCATCAATGCAGCCTCACCAGCGCCCATCAATACAGCCTACCAGCGCACATCAATGCAACCTAGTAGCACCCATCAAATGCAGCCTCACCAGCGCCCATCAATGCAGCCTACCAGCGCACATCAATGCAGCCTCACCAGCATCCATCAATGCAGCATCATCAGCTCCCATCAAATGCAGCCTACAAGCACTAATCAATGCAGCCTAGCAGCGCTCATCAAATGCAGCCTCACCAGCACCCATCAAATGCAGCCTAGCAGTGCCCATCAAATGCAGCCTCATCAGCGCCCATCAAATGCAGCCCTCATCAGCGCCCATTAATGCAGCCTCACCAGCGCCCATCAATGCAGCCTACCAGCGCACATCAATGCAGCCTCACCAGCACCCATCAAATGCAGCCTCACCAGCATCCATCAATGCAGCATCATCAGCTCCCATAAAATGCAGCCTACAAGCACTAATCAATGCAGCCTAGAAGCGCTCATCAAATCAGCCTCACCAACAGCCATCAATGCAGCCTCACCGGCGTCCATCAAATGCCGCCTCATCGGTGCCCATCAAATGCAGCCTCATCAGTGCCTACAAGTCACACAATTGGGTGGGCTTGGGGCGCAGTGCTCTGCGCCTTGAGCCCACCCTGTTTTTAAGCCAATTAGAGCCCCAGGCTCTAATCCCGTGCTTCAAAGAAAAAAACTCATAGAAATCCCTGCGCCCGGTGCCCTTGCAAGTAGATTAGGGGCCAGGTGCATGGCTTAGGGGGGCAGTGCCCCTGCCCCCCTAATGGAGCTGCCGCCACTGGTAAGGAGCATACTTTCCACTGATCACCAGACCAATGAATCATGAGTTGTTGATATAGTAATTTTTAGCAGGGCTTCCCTGAGACAACAAAGGGTTTCAAGGGTTTCTCTGTGTTGAAAAGGCTGAGAAAGGCTGCTCTATAGTCAGGGCCGTCTTTAACCACTTCACCCCCGGAAGGATTTATCCCCTTCCTGACCAGAGCACTTTTTGTGATTCGGCACTGCGTCGCTTTAACTGACAATTGCGCGGTCGTGCGATGTGGCTCCGAAACAAAATTGGCGTCCTTTTTTTTCCACAAATAGAGCTTTCTTTTGGTGGTATTTAATCATCTCTGCGTTTTTTTTTTTTGCGCTATAAACAAAAATAGAGCCACTATTTTGAAAAAAATGCAATATTTTTTACATTTTGCTATAATAAATATCCCCAAAAAAGATATAAATTTTTTTTTTTTTCCTCAGTTTAGGCCGATACGTATTCTTCTACATATTTTTCATAAAAAAAAATCGCAATTAGCGTTTAATGATTGGTTTGCGCAAAAATTATAGCGTTTACAAAAAAGGGGGTAGTTTTATGGCATTTTTATTAATATTTTATTTTTTTACTAGTAATGGCGGCGATCAGCGTTTTTTTTCAGTACTGCGATATTATGGCGGACACATCGAATAATTTTGACACATTTTTAGGACCATTGGCATTTTTATAGCGATCAATGCTATAAAAATGCATTGGATTACTATAAAAATGCCATTGGCAGTGAAGGGGTTAACACTAGGGGGCGGGTAATGGGGTTAAGCAGGGCTTTTTTTCTGGGGGAACTTGGTGGAACTCAGTTCCACCACCTTTGGCTCAGACCCTTTGGTGCCCGCTCACCATAATCACTTGTGAACACAGAAGTCTGGCTTCTGTGTTTACAAGTGACTGCTTTGTAACCCCCTGAACTCTGCACACTGTATGTAATGCAATTCTGGTATTTAATGCCCCTTTAAGACCCTTCTACTGTTTGTGAAATCTGAACGGGTCGTGGTTGAGTTCCTGCACCTATTTTCTGAGAAAAAAAGCTCTGGGGTTAAGTGTGTTCCTGGGTGTGTTCTAACTGTATGGGGGGGTGGCCTCACTAGGGGGAATCACTGATCAGCGTTTCCCGGCTGACAGGACCGAGAGCTATGTGTTTACACACATAGCTCCCGGTCCCCGCTCTGTAACGAACGAGCGCGCGTGCCCGGTGGCGATCGTGCCCGCCGGGTGCGCGCGCGGGACTCGGGTGGGGGCAAAATGGGTAGCTGCCCCGGTCCCAGTCATTGTTGTGGGGCCCAAAGCAGTTGCCCCTTGAGCCTACACTGCCTGAAAATAGTTTACAAGTGGATTTGGGAGGGCCCAAAAAAATGTTTGCCCAGGGTCCAATCAATATTAAAGATGGCCCTAGTATATCTCTCTGCTCAATAAAAAGTTATGTAGGGAGGTGTAGGGAGGGATGGAGGAGCTGACCCAGCACAGACACTAAAAAGATACTACCAGAAAAGGAGAGGACTATGATGTTCAGAGACGGCTCTAGGCTTTGTGAGGCCTTAGGCAAAACGTAGAAATGAGGCCCCAATAACGCCAATAATGGGAAAAATAATTCAAGCGATAAAAATGGCTGCAGAAAGATGCGTAGATCTAGCACACAAGTGATCAGCACCACTTCCAGGGCACCCTCCTTACCCATCAGACATATGCAGCCAATACAATATCTGTGACCCAGCAAGGTGACAACCAGTGGCGGCTCGTCCATTAGGGGTGCACAGGCACCGCCCCCCTATCCATGTGCCCGGCCCCCTAATCTACATGCAGGGCGCCAGATGCATAGATTCAAATGTTTTTTTTTTTTTTTTAGCACATGATTAGAGCCAGAGGCAGCCTCATTGTGCCCATCAAATGCAGCCTCGCTGTGCCCAGCAAATGCAGCCTCACTGTGCCCAGCAAATGCAGCCTCACTGTGCTCGGCAAATGCAGCCTCACTTTGCCCATCTATTACAGCCTTATGCTGCATACACACGATCGGTCCATCCGATGAGAACGGTCTGATGGATCGTTTTTATCGGTTAACCGATGAAGCTGACTGATGGTCTGATGTGCCTACACACCATCAGTTAAAAAATGATCGTGTCAGAACGCGGTGACGTAAAACACGCCCACACACGATCGCTTTGGTCTGATAAAAACGGTCCATCAGACCGTTCTCATCGGTTTGACCGATCGTGTGTATGTGGCTTTACTGTGCACATTATATTCAGCCTCACTGTGCCGATCAATTGCAGCCTCACTGTGCCCATCAATTGCAGCCTCACTGTGCCCGTCAAATGCAACCTCACTGTGCCCATCAAATGCAGCCTCACTGTGCCCAGCAAATGCAAATTAGGCAGCCCCGATGCCCCAGTAAGTGCGAGGCCTTAGGCGGCCGCCTAATTTGCCTGATTAAAGAGCCGCCTCTGATGTTCAAGGTGGAGAGTGATTTGACTCTTCTGGAATTGTCACATTTTAAGCAAGTAATTTATGAACAGGAAAACACTGCAAGTACATAAACATTCAAAATATGTGATTTTCAGTGGTTTTTATCTTCAGTTCTGTTTGTAAAGGCCCTGTACAAACGATCAGTCAAAACCGATAAAAACGGACTGAAGGTCCGTTTCATCAGTCCAAACCGATCGTTTGTGGGCCCCATCAGTCAGTTATCCTTCAGTCCAAAAAAAATAGAACTTGATTTAAAATTTGACTGATGGAAGCCTGACCGATGGGTCAAAACCGATCATTAGTATGCAAAAGCATCGGTTAACCACTTAAGGACCGCCTACTGCACATTTACGTCGGCAGAATGGCACAGCTGGGCACATCAACGTATATATACGTTGATTTTAGTACCCAGCCGTGGGTCGCGCGCGCGCGCCCGCGACCCGGTCCGAAGCCCCAGGACCGGGACCGCGGGATTCGCGGACCCGATCGCCGCTGCAGTGCGGCGATCCGTCCCTGGAGCGGAAGAACGGGGAGAGCCGTGTGTACACACGGCTTCCCCGTGCTTCTCTGTGTCCGTAGCATCGATCGCGTCATCCCTGTAATAGGGGGACGCGATCGATGACATCACACCTACAGCCACACCCCCCTACAGTTGTAAACACAACACATAGGTCACACATCCCCTACAGTGCCACCTGTGGTTAACTCCCAAACTGCAACTGTCATTTCCACAGTAAACAATGCAAATTTAAATGCATTTTTTGCTGTGAAAATGACACTTGTGCCAAAAATGTGTCAAAATTGTCCGAAGTGTCCGCCATATTGCCGCAGTCACGAAAAAAATCGCTGATCGCCGCTATTAGTAGTAAAAATTTTTTTTTATAAAAATGCAATAAAACTATCCCTTATTTTGTAAACGCTATAAATTTTGCGAAAACCAACCGATAAACGCTTATTGCGATTTTTTTTACCAAAAATAGGTAGAAGAATACGTATTCGCCTAAACTGAGAAAAAAATATGTTTTTTTATATATTTTTGGGGGATATTTATTATAGCAAAATGTAAAAAATATTGCATTTTTTTTAAAATTGTCGCTCTATTTTTGTTTATAGCGCAAAAAATAAAAACCGCAGAGGTGATCAAATACCACCAAAAGAAAGCTCTATTTGTGGGGAAAAAAGGACGTCAATTTTGTTTGGGAGCTACGTCGCACGACCGCGCAATTGTCAGTTAAAGCGATGCAGTGCCGAATCGCAAAAAGGGGCAAGGTCCTTTACCTGCATTTTGGTCCGGGTCTTAAGTGGTTAAAAGGGCGCGCATGCTCAGAATCAAGTCGACGCATGCTGGGAAGCATTGAACTTTGTTTATTTCAGCACGTCGTTGTGTTAAAACACGTAAATGTCATCGTGTTCTGAAACGATCGTTTTTTTAATCGATGGTGTGTAGGCACATCAGACCATCAGTCAGCTTCGTCGGACAACTGTCCTTCAGACCGTTCTCATCGGATGGACTGATTGTGTGTACAGGGTCTCTCTGTAAAGTGCTGTATGTTTTTTATTGTTTTTTGATCTCTAGGGGGTGCTGTTTCTTCAGGCTTGATACATAATTGAATTGTTGCTTTGTTTCTCTGTACACTGGGGCCCCTCCTTATGGTTTTTTTCCCTGCTTATTCTTATCTCCATTTCATAAAAATCTGACTGTGTGGAGTAAACAAATTCTTTTTTTTCTTTAGCAGCCTCAAAAATCCTAAGTTACCATTTCTGAAGAAGTGTGTTATTTTCTGACTCCGACCAAGTAAATATTTTCCTCGGAACGCGCCGGAGAGGGAGGGAGGAGCAGGACTCTCTGCAGCTCTTTCCATGGTGGGAGTCTCTACAGAACACCTTGTCTTCATTAATTTCTTGGCAAGCGAGCCGGGTTCTGACATTACAGTCTATCATAGCGCTGAGTACACTGAGCTGAGCTATCAGGGGATACATAGGAGAAATCCAATGTATGTAAAAGCAAGGAAGTTATTATAGTTTTATTATAGTTACTGTCACCAAGAGAGGCGTACATACTTGGATATGCAGCAGTTCGCGATTTTTATGTTACCGATTTATGTAGTATTGACAAACTGCTTGGCTCATTTTGGTGGTTGATGTAGAACAGCCTTTCTCAATATTTTTACCCTGGCCTAGAGGAACCCCTAAAATAGTTATAAGCAGGGCCGTCTTTAGCGCAGGGCAAACGGGACAACTGCCCTGGGCCCAATCTTCGTAGGGGGGCCTGCATTACCCGTGAATTGGGGCCCCAATGATGGCTTTGCAGAGTGCACAAAGGGCATGGAAGGCTGTAGTCCCGATCTAGCCAGCAGTGAGGGGGCAGGGCCGGGAGCTCCACTGACGTGCTGACCCTGCCCCATGTAGCCTGTATGCTCGGAACAGAGCAGCTGTAGTTAAAACAGTGATTGGAGTGGGCGCATCATTTAAGCTTCCACCCCGTCCCCTCTATACTGGCTGGGGAATACAAAGGCCGGGAGCTCCACTGACACGCCCACTCCGATCACTGCTTTAAAGGGGTGGTTCCCCTAAAAAGAAACTTTTAACATTGCCTGTCTCTTCTTAACAACATGTAGAATCGGCTGGTAGTTTAAAAAAAAAACACCCGTACATACCATTTTCGGCATGTAGTCTCACCGCCGCTTCCGGGTCTGGCAGCCGGGGACAGGCATCCGATCGACGCATACAGCGCATCACGAGATGCCGAAAGAAGCCGAACGTTGGTGCGGCTCTATACGGCGCATGCGCACCAACGTTCAGCTTCTTTCGGCATCTCGTGACTCGCTGTATGCGTCGATTGGATGCGTGTCAATGAAGTAGGCACGCCCATCCCCTGCCGCCAGACCCGGAAGCGGCGGTGAGACTACATGCCGAAAATGGTATGTACGGGTGTTTTTTTTTTAAACTACCAGCCGATTCTACATGTTGTTAAGAAGAGACAGGCAATGTTAAAAGTTTCTTTTTAGGGGAACCTCCCCTTTAACTACAGATGCTCTGTTCCGAGCATACAGGCTACATGGGAGCTCCCGTCCCCTCTCTTCTGGCTAGCACGCAAATACAGCCTCCCGTGTCCTCTGTGCACTCTGCAAAGCTCTCATCGGGGCCCCAATTCATGGGTAATCTCATGCAGTGTGACCGCAGCCTCTGGTAATCTCATGCAGTATGACCACAGCCTCTGGTAATCTCATGCAGTATGTCCGCAGTCTCTGGTAATCTCATGCAGTATGTCTGCAGTCTCTGGTAATCTTGTGCAGTATGTCCGCAGTCTCTGGTAATCTTGTGCAGTATGTCCGCAGTCTCTGGTAATCTCATGCAGTATGTCTGCAGTCTCTGGTAATCTCATGCAGTATGTCAGCAGTCTCTGGTAATCTCATGCAGTATGTCCGCAGTCTCTGGTAATCTAATGCAGTGTGTCCGCAGTCTCTGGTAATCTCATGCAGTATGTCCTCAGTCTATGGTAATCTCGTGCAGTATGTTCGCAGTCTCTGGTAATCTTGTGCAGTATGTCCACAGTCTATGGTAATCTCGTGCAGTATGTTCGCAGTCTCTGGTAATCTTGTGCAGTATGTCCGCAGTCTGGTAATCTTGTGCAGTATGTCCGTAGTCTCTGGTAATCTTGTGCAGTATGTCCACAGTATCTGGTAATCTTGTGCAGTATGTCCGTAGGCTCTGGTAATCTTGTGCAGTATGTCCGCAGTCTCTGGTAATCGCGTGCAGTATGTCCGCAGTCTGGTAATCTCGTGCAGTATGTCCACAGTCTGGTAATCTTGTGCAGTATGTCCGCAGTCTCTGGTAATCTCGTGCAGTATGTCTGCAGTCCGGTAATCTTGTGCAGTATGTCCCATCAGATGCAGTCACTGTTGGGTATTCAGACAACCTTGGGTGCAGCGGCTGTCTATATTCATTAGTCGCCAGAGAAGATTCCTCCATTCACTATGTGTAGTCCTGCTGGCTGAGCAAGAGAAATCCAATGGTGTATGGCTTGCTTTGGTCTACTAATGACTGTTAGTGCTCTGCAAACAGGTCCCCTTTAAGCGATGAACACATAAGACATATGTAAAAGCATTCGGTCACTACCCCTCTGAAGCAGCAAATTTGTCTACAGATAAGTCCCAGCCATGGACACCATCCAGCCAGCCGCTGTGTTTGATTTAAAATGTGTTATCTCATGGACAAAAGCTTCAAAGCCTAGAGTCATGCTGATAGAAGCAAGAAAAGACACACTCATCATTTCCCAGAATGCCGTGTTGTTCCTGGTGCCTTTCACTGAAAGCTGTAGGAGCCCAGTTAGGATTAAAGAACTTTAGTCTGACGGAAAAGAAGGATATTGTTTTAAAGTGAGCAGCTGTGAAAAATCATGAAATACAATCAATTAACACTTTTACCCCATTTCCTTGAGATGGGACTTTGGCCAATCTGTAGTCTGGTTCCTGCCATCTCCACAACATCTGTCTCTGCTCACCACCGCTACAACCCCATCCTACCCCAGAGATTGGTGCCAGGGCAAGGATGAAGGGGTGGTAAATTCCCACTTTAGGTCTCGGAGAACCCCTGATTAAATCAATTCATTGGAGTCATTTGGAGAATGCTCCTTACATTAGGGTGACCAGACATCCCCAGTTTCAGGGGACAGTCCCCTGATTGAGGACACTGTCCCTGGACCAAGCCTGTCCCTGGTTTTGTCCCCAGATTGGATTTAATAGGGGTCAGGGGCAATTTCAAAGACAGTCAGTGCAGAATTAAAATAAAAAAAAATTAGAATTACACCCCCCGCTCCGCCGTGCCTACTAGCATAGGGGGGGTTGTATTTTTCCCATTATCTGTACCCCTTTCTGATGATCATGTGCTGGTCGGAGTGGAGGGAATATTTCTTCAGTTTCGGGCGCATGTCCATTTATCTTCGCTCACATGTTGTTCTGCCTTGGCACAAATCTTGGCCAGCCACCTGCTTATCTCCTTGCCTTCCCTGGGGGAGTGATCTTCCTCCACTACCCACCCAGTAGTAGCCGGGGCACGAAGAGTAAGACTTGAGAGGCTGTGAGGCGGGCGGCAATGGGCAGAGAGTCGCTGATTGTTGCCATTACTAGTAAACAAAAAATATGTCCCCGAATTTCATTTAAAAAATCTGGTCACCTTACCTTACATCGATGGTCAGTTGTAAGAATGGCCCTTTTAGTGGTCATCATAATGCCACCCTTACAGACAGCGGAAAAGATCATTTGCATCATGCCCCTGTGTAGGCATTGAGTAGATTGACCTCCCTAGGTGGTGCCGTGGCATCTATGTTGCAGGGAGAGTGGAGGACAGGAATATCCAATCCTCTTGGACCAGGGCACATGTCATCAGATGGACTGCTGTCCAATCGGGAGCTGTGACCCAGGTGATACATGAGGCCATCTTTAGTGAGGGCAGAGCTTACAAAAATCCCTGGCTCACTGCAGTTGCCGCGTAATTCTGCATGTGGCTAGGTGAGGGAAAGGAACCCACTTGACCCATAGTGCTTAAAGGAGAAATACAGCCAAACCTTGTATACAAACCTTGGATCACAGGAGTGCAGTTTCTTCTGCACTCCTGTGACCCATTTTTATCAGAAAGCGGGCTGAAACCCGCTGTCAGCTGACGTCACAGAGCCAGTCCAGGTTCAGGCAAGATTGCGACAATGAATTCGGGATCCATCCACATGCCTAGAACAGCACCCAGCTTAGCCACTCAGTGAGCCGCTGAGAGCCTGAGCTGGCCGCTCCCACCCCCACCCCCTTCACAACCCAGCACTCCAGTGAGGGGGGGGGCAGAGCAGACAATGGTGACTGACAGTCACCAGCTCTCTGCTCAAGGAGCTGTGAGAACTGAGCGACCAGCGGTATTAGATTGCTCGGTTCTCAGTGTTAGAGCCGGTGGGGGACATATGCAGCATCAGACTGATGCTACACCCAACTAGGTAAGTATGATTAGGGGAAAAAAAATCCCACACTTCTCTTTTACGATATGTACAGGGCCGATCCACCCTAAAGGCTCACTATGCAAGCCGCTTAGGGCCCCGCAAAGCTGTGGAGGGCCCCCCAAATTACTAGAGGCCCCGCCTGGTGAGAAGTCATTGGCCCCTCACCCCGCTTCTCAACTCTCTGGCTGCACGGGAGAAGAGGTAAGAAGTCAGCACCCCCGCTTCTCACTTTAATGTAAGATGTAATTTCCGACAGCAGAACACCCCCTCCCCCGCTTCTCAACTTTAATCTTTAATGTGACATGTCACTGTCAGCAGCGCCCCCCACGCTTCTCAACTTTAATGTGACTTTTCATTTTGCTTAGGGCCCCAGGGAGGTCAGGGTTGGCACTGGATATGTACATATAATCTTATCCAACAAGGTTGTTGTAATTGACACGGCAAAACAAAGAAGAGAGCCTTGTGCATTACCCAAGTGGTATATTTAATAATGTAAATGGCTCTGATGAAGAAAAGATCTTCCTTCGAAACGTGTCAGCCATCTGGAAGGTCGTCCAGCTTGCTGGGACTAGTCTCGATGACCAGATTGCTTTGTGTACGTTTTGGACACCAATATGCATTTACCTTTGAGCTGTTTGTGAGTATATTTCCTTTAAAACATTATTAAAGATACCGCTGGGGTAATGCGCAAGGCTGATGTGCCCTTTTTTGGTTTGCGGTGTCTCTACTGGGTTCCCCCCCCCCCCCTGACCTTCAGGGGTCAGCAAAGCCTGTGCTTGTATTGAAAATATCAAGGACCTGTCATCCATCTTCCATTATTACATTGCTCTTGAGCGCAGGAGCTTACTGTTGTTCTTTCTACTTAAAGGGGTTGTAAAGGTACAATATGTTTTTCCTAAATAGCTTCCTTTACCTTAGTGCAGTCCTCCTTCACTTACCTCATCCTTCCATTTTGCTTTTAAATGTCCTTATTTCTTCTGAGAAATCCTCACTTCCTGTTCTACTGTCTGTAACTCCACACAGTACTGCAAGACTTTCTCCCTGGTGTGGAGTGTTGTGCTCGCCCCCTCCCTTGGACTAAAGGAGAGTCAGGACGCCCACTGACAACACAGCTCCTTTCTTTATCTGCAACGTAGAGAGCGTCCTGACTCTCCCGTAGTCCAAGGGAGGGGGCGAGCACGACACTCCACACCAGGGAGAAAACTCCACACGGTAATGCAAGGCTTTCTCCCTGGTGTGGAGAAAGGAGCTGTGTGTTAGAGGGCGACCTGACTCTCCTGTAGTCCAAGGGAGGGGGCGAGCACGACACTCCACACCAGGGAGAAAGCCTCGCATTACTGTGTGTAGTTACAGACAGAAGAACAGGAAGTGAGGATTTCTCAGAAGAAATAAGGACATTTAAAAGCAAAATGGAAGGATGAGGTAAGTGAAGGAGGACTGCACTAAGGTAAAGGAAGATATTTAGGAAAAAAAATGTTTTCCTTTACAACCCCTTTAAAGTGAACCTTCAGACATTTTTTCATCTTTCCATCTATTAAATCTTCTGCCCTTGTTGTTTTAACTTTGGATAGTAAAACTATATTCTTTTCTGCCAGTAAATACCTTATACTACCCACTTCCTGTTTCTTGTCTGGTCATTAGCCTAGGCTTATGACATCATGCACAGCTCTCTCTCTTACTCTCGGGAGAGTTTGCCAGGAAGGGAGGGGGGGGGGAAGAGTCAAAAGAGGGCCAATCAGAGCTGCAGAGCTGGAGATGTGCCTCTGTGTGTAAATCCAGGAAGTTAACAGGCAGCAGCTTCATCTGCCCACAGTTAAAATGGCAGCAGCTGTACTTAGTGGAGGGAGATTTCTGCAGCATATTTGGCAAGTACAGAATCAAAGTTTATATAAAATAATATGCAAAGTGGTTGGAGGGAAGCTTCAGAATGGCAAAGATGTTTTTTATTACAAATTAGGAGCACAGACCGCAGTTCTTCTTTAAGTTTGCTGTAATAAATGGTCTGGCCTCTAACAAAACTGGATTTTTCCTTCAAGGGCACTTCATCAGTCAATGATTCCGAAATTGCTTAGCGATCCTTTATGGTTAACCTTCTTAACTTTGCAAACCAGCAATGAAAAGGTTAAGCGTTGCCGGAATAAATCAGATTTTTTTTCATGAATTTTTTTGTCACAGTTGACATTCTGACAATCTGTTTGTAATATTAAAACTTTCTGTCCCTGTGAGCACAAACCCCTCCACTATTGGGGAAAGAAAACCATTACTGTAATCGTATTTAATTCCCTTTTTTAAGCCATTGTGCGTAATTGGGGGCCGGGCAGGAAACCCTGGCTCCACGCTGACTGACAGCTGTGCGTGGATTTTTTAGTCTAATAAACTAACAACGAAATTGCACGGGAGTACATACTGCTCGCCGCTCCGTGAAATAACACAGATCTCGTTAATTTGTAACATTTTTGGAAAAAGTTTGAAATGCTTCAGCTCCAGTGAACTAATTGTTGCCATTATGGGAGGATTACTTTCAGAAAAATTCTCAGTAAAATGAAAAACTTTGGAATTATTGGGGCCTCTACTTGTAGCAGTGGTGACACTATACAATGCCTATATGTTGGCGCTCTCTGCAGGCAATGGCTCGAAAAGTAGAACAGCTGAGAAAGGCTATGGTGCACCCTACACCCCCCCCACTCATCCCAATTAACCACAATAGTAGCCTAAATTGTAGGTACTGCCCTTTCTGCGCCCCTCCTGGTATACTGCCCAAGGCACTTGTTCCTTCTGCCCACCCCTTTGTTCAGCCATCAACACTGGCTGTTAAGAGAAGGCCTCGAGGAATGGGTATTTGTTTTTTTTTTTGGGGGGGGGGGGTGTTCTGGGATTGGAGACACCATGAGCCATGTCACTTCGACAGTTTAACACATTGAAGTATGTATTTGATCAAAATTATAATATATGTTGTTCAAAATTATTTAAAGGAGTTGTAAAATATTTTTTTTTTCCACCTTCAGATAATGATGGTTTTTATAATGATGTTTTATTTACCTGACCCTTTGAAAGTCCCACGCTCGCCCCCATCATCCTTCTCGAGTCAAAGCCCGGCCATTGATTGGCTGCAGTAGATGTATGGAAATCAGCCCAGCCATTGGCCATTAGAGGGCGGGGCTGAGTGATACAGCGGCGGCTATGGCTGCCACTGTATCACGTGAGCAAGCCCGCAACAGCTACACACCATGCAAGCTCAGAGGTGGGTGGGGGTGGAACCAAGGGACGATGCTTAGAGGTGGGTGGGGGTGGAACCAAGGGACGGTGCTTAGAGGTGGGTGGGGGTGGAACCAAGGGACGGTGCTTAGAGGTGGAACCAAGGGACAGTGCTCGGAGGTGGGTGGGGGTGGAACCAAGGGACGGTGCTTGGAGGTGGGTGTGGGTGGAACCAAGGGACAGTGCTCGGCGGTTGGTGAAGGTGGATCCAAGGGATGGTGCTCTTAGGTGGGTGGGGGTGGGGGTGGAACCAAGGGATGGTGCTCAGAGGTGGATCCAAGGGACGGTGCTCAGAGGAGGGTGGGGGTGGAACCAAGGGACGGTGCTTAGAGGTGGGTGGGGGTGGAACCATGGGGCGGTGCTCGGAAGTGGGTGGGGTTGGAACCAAGGGATGGTGCTTGGAGGTGGGTGGGGGTGGAACCAAGGGATGGTGCTCAGAGGTGGGTGGGGGTGGAACCAAGGGATGGTGCTCAGAGGTGGGTGGGAGTGGAACCAAGGGACGGTACTCGGAGGTGGGTGGGGGTGGATCCAAGGGATGGTGCTCGGAGGTGGATCCAAGGGACGGTGCTTTGGAGGTGGGTGGGGGTGGAACCAAGGGACAGTGTTCGGAGGTGGGTGAAGGCGGATCCAAGGGATGGTGTTAGGAGGTGGGTGGGGGTGGAACCAAGGGATGGTGCTCAGAGGTGGGTGGGGGTGGAACCAAGGGACGATACTCGGAGGTGGGTGGGGGTGGATCCAAGGGATGGTGCTCGGAGGTGGATCCAAGGGACGGTGCTCAGAGGAGGGTGGGGGGGGAGACAAGGGATGGGGCTCGGAGGTGGATCCAAGGGACGGTGCTTGGAGGTGGGTGGGGGTGGAACCAAGGGACAGTGCTCGGAGGTGGGTGAAGGCGGATCCAAGGGATGGTGTTAGGAGGTGGGTGGGGGTGGAACCAAGGGATGGTGCTCGGAGGTGGGTGGGGGTGGAACCAAGGGATGGTGCTCAGAGGTGGGTGGGGGTGGAACCAAGGAATGGTGCTCAGAGGTGGGTGGGAGTGGAACCAAGGGACGGTACTCGGAGGTGGGTGGGGGTGGATCCAAGGGATGGTGCTCGGAGGTGGATCCAAGGGACGGTGCTTGGAGGTGGGTGGGGGTGGAACCAAGGGACAGTGTTCGGAGGTGGGTGAAGGCAGGTCCAAGGGATGGTGTTAGGGGGTGGGTGGGGGTAGAACCAAGGGATGGTGCTCAGAGGTGGGTGGGGGTGGAACCAAGGGACGATACTCGGAGGTGGGTGGGGGGTGGATCCAAGGGATGGTGCTCGGAGGTGGATCCAAGGGACGGTGCTCAGAGGAGGGTGGGGGGAGACAAGGGGTGACTCAGAAGGGGGGGGGGAGTGTATCTGCACCTATTCTCAGAGAAAAATGCCATATTTATGGACATGTGAATTTCTTGGATATAGAAAAACCAGCTTTCTCCATTCCAGAAAGACTGAGCATACAAAGAAGACAAGAAAGGAAAAAGATTGAGACATATACAAAACAATATACTGTTTGAGGGTTTTCATAGACTTTAAATGTGCAAAAAGAACCACAAATGTATCATGTGTTACATTGTACTCCTGGCTTCTGGAAACAATGGAGGCAAGGTTGAGAAACATCCAGTTTTGCGCTCTGCGGATGACTATGTTTGGTAGAGAAACAATGCTATAAAACAATGCAAGCAAGTTATGCCGCAAAAAAAAAAGTTTTAAATCTTGACGAACTGTAACAATTCCCCTCCCCCGTCTGTCTGCGAGAGAAAATATGGCATTTTTTTTGTGTTGCTCCACAAAGCTGATTCATCAGCTATTTAAAAATCACTCTCAGCAGGACAGCAGAGCCAACTTCACTACTTGTAGGATAAAAATAAGTACAGTGAAATCTTGAATTACGAGCATAACCCGTTCCAGGAGAATGCTTGTAACCCAAAGCACTTGCATATCAAATCGAGTTTCCCCATAGAAGTCAATGGAAATGAAGGTAATTTGTTCCACATTGACTTCTATGGCATTTAATACCGCATGTGGCCAGAGGTTGTGGGGGGTGCTGGAGAGACTCGGAAATACTCAGAGACCGTTCAGCAACACTCGGAAACCCTCTGAAACTATTTCCAAGTGTTTCCAAGTATTTCCGAACAGCTCCGAACGGTTCTGAGTGTCACTGGCGCCCCCGCACCTCTGGCCAAATGCAGTACTGCACAACGCAGAGGCTTGAATCCTGCTTGTGTTGCGAGACAACACTCGCAAACCGAGTCAAGAATAAAAAAAAAATTCTTGTATTGCGAAAAACGTCTGTTACCGTATCCGAGGTTTCACTGTATATTCTTCAATCTCAACACACAAACAGATGCGGCTCAACGAATCTTACATCCAAACTCCAGGCAAACAGCTAAATACAGATAGATATTCATATAAGGGAGATATATTGCCTGCCAAAGGGATTTGTATTTCTGTCCTAACCAGTCCTGAGATTTACACAGCTCTGTCACACAGCACAGCCCTGTCCAGCAAGGGACTTGATCTTTTCTCTGCCTTGGATAAGTATGACAGGTGCTCAATCTCTGGCCCTCCAGTTGTTGGGGAACTACAAGTCTCATGAGTCATTGCAAGCCACTGACAGTTACAAGCATGACTCCCAAAGGCAGAGGCATGATGGGACTTGTAGTTCTGCAACAGCTGGAGGGCCACAGGTTGAACACCCATGACATGGGCCCTATGCACACTGGGCCCCAAGTGGAGATCCTGGCACTTTGGTGCAACCAGAAGGCCCCGGTACACCATCCAGAACAGCTGCCAGCAGCCTGTTATACTCTATGGGCCAGATTCAGGTAGAGTTAGGCTGGAGTATCAGTGATACTCCAGCCTAACTGTCACTTTAAGCCGGCGTTTCTGTAACCAGAAAACAAACGCCGGGTTGGAGTTCCGATGCGAGCGGCGTAATTGAATTTCGCCATCGCATCGCAACTTTAATTTAAAAATGGCGCCGGGGGCGTTCCCGCTGATTAACGCCGGAAAAATATGTTAATCAGCGGGAATCATATTCGGGCGCGTCGCAGTGACTTTCCGACGTTTCCGTAAGAGATACGCGGCGTAAAGATAAAGCAGCCCCCTGTTGGAATATCCTATGTTAAGTATAGCCGTCGTCATCACGTCGAAAAAATAATAATTTGCGTCGCTTGCGTAAAACGTCCATGAATGGGGATTTGACGTCATTGACGTTCACTGACAGAATTTGGAGCATGCGCACTGGGATGCATTGACAGTCGACGCATGCGCAGTATGTTCGCCGCGGGATCGCGCTTAGTTTAAATAATACACGCCCCGTACCCGCCCCCTTTTGAATTCCGCCGGCTCATTTTCGATACGCTGCCGCAACTTTAGGAGCAAGTACTTCATGGATAACAGCACTTGCTCCTAAAATTTCGCCAGAGTAACGTAAATGAGAAACGTTACTCCAGATTAAAGATGCTCCCATCTACCTGAATCTGGCCCTATGAGAGGCTGAAAGCTGCTGCAGCTGGATGAGGCTGGTGTCCATTAATATAGTTAAAGTTGTTGTTAAAGTGGATGTAAACCCAAAAAAAAATTTTTTTTTTTTGATGTCACAATGTAGAGTATAATGCCACGTACACACGGTCGTTTTTTGCGATGAAAAAAAACCGTCGTTTTTTAAAACGTCATTTAAATTGATCGTGTGTGGGCAAAACGTCGTTTTTTGTCTTAAAAAAAACGACCAAAAAAAAATTCCAACATGCTTGAATTTTTTGTGTCGTTTTTCAAAACGTCGTTTTTTGTTTCACAAAAAGTCACCGTGTGTAGCAAAAACGTCGTTTAAAACGACGTTTTTCAACCCGCGCATGCCCAGAAGCTAGTTATGAAGCGAGCTTCAATGGAAAAGTGTGGTGAACGTAACCTCGCTTTTTGTGAAAAAAACGATGGTGTGTATGCAATATCGTCTTTGAAAGTGACGTTTCAAAAACGTCGTTTTTTACTTCACATAAAACGTCGTTTTTTTTCATCGCAAAAAACGTCCGTGTGTACGCGGCATAAGATTTCCTATCATCTGTGCCCAGTCTTACCACACAGAGTTAATCCAGCGCTGAGTAATCCTCTTTTAAAGTCCAGTGCAAATTAACCGGACTTCAGATAAATACCTGCCAAATTAGGTTAAGTCCGTTTCTCTGTTTTTGCTTTCAGTAACAGGTTATTTACAAATATAGCTTGGACATGTTTATCATAACAAGAGGTGATCCAAAGTTCATTGTATATTACTAGGATGTGTTATGATGTTCTATCACCTCATATTATGATAAACAAAACATAACATATGATAAACATGTCCTAGCTATATTTGTAAATAACCTCTCACTCAAAGCAAGAAGAGAGATTCCGGACTTTTTGATTTAGGCAGGGTTTTATCTGGAAGGCTGTTCGTTTTCACTGAACATAAAAGAGGATTACTCAGCGCTGGATTAACTCTGTGTGGCAAGACTGGGCACAAATGATAGACAATATTATACTCTACATTTTGGGTTTACATCCACTTTAATGTTTATTTTTGAAAATGTATTCTGCATAAAACATTTACCAGGGTAATTTCATTAGATAATTTACGAAAGCGTGTTTAGGGGTGGAATTTGGGTCGGGGCAGGGTAAGCAACTGGTGGCGAGTAACTCTTAAAGTGGATGTAAACCCCAATTTTTTTTATGTCACAATGTACAGTATAAGATTTCCTATCATCTGTGCCCAGTCTTGCCACACAGAGTTAATCCAGCTCTGAGCAATCTTTTTTTATTGTTCAGTGAGATAAAACGGACTTACAGAGTAAAACCTTAGTCCGTTCCGCCCCCTTGCTGTGAGTGACAGGTTATTTACATATCTCATGCACTAACCTGGAGACAGGCATTATTTTTTATCTCCCACAACCACTCCTTTTCTGAATTCATGTGGTTACTTTTCTGGATTTTTACTGGATGTTAGTGATCATAGCAGAATCTAGTGTAAGAAATACACAGGAAAAAATGCATGTTGACAAGGGGAGTGTAGAGCACTGAGCAATCCTCTTATTGTTCAGTGAGATAAAACAGACTTACAGAGTAAAACCTTAGTCCGTTCCGCCCCCTTGCTGTGAGTGACAGGTTATTTACATATCTCATGCACTAACCTGGAGACAGGCATTATTTTTTATCTCCCACAACCACTCCTTTTCTGAAGTCGTGGTTACTTTTCTGGATTTTTACTGGATGTTAGTGATCATAGCAGAATTTAGTGTAAAGCCCCGTACACACGGTCGGACATCCAACAAAATTTCCCTTGGATTTTTGTCCTAATTGATTTGTCCGATCACACCCATATCATACACACGCTCGGACTTTTCTGCAAACTTTTCTAAAACTTTCCCATCATCACGTGGTTGTTCTGCTCTTTTCTGCTCTTTACTGCCACCCTTTGGTTAACTTCTGCTATTGTTGGTTGATTTTAACATTGGTTCTGAGCATGTGCATTTGTAATTTGTCCAAAAGTCCGATGGTTTGCTGTACACACGATCGGACTTTGCACCATCGGACTTTTGTTGCCTGAAAGTTGGTCTGTTCGCAGACCCAACTTTTTGTCCGATGAAAGCCAAAAAAGTTGGTCCGATGGAACGTACACACGGTCGGACAAATGCGAAAAGTGTCAGATTTTGATGTTGGTTGGGCAAAAGTCCGACCGTGTGTACGGGGCTTTAGAAATACACAGGAAAAAATGCATGTTGACAAGGGGAGTGTAGAGGAGGGCGGGGAGTCTACTGACATCACGTCTACAACCACAGAGCTCCAGACAACAGATCCACCCACAGAATCTGCAGTTTTTCAGTTCTTATAACAGACAGAGGGGAAACATTTGGCAGGTAAGGATACATGCAGGAGACATCTATATCCTTATAGATCAGCACTATGGCAGTCGTTTAGAAAGGATGAGAGTGGGTTTACATCCACTTTAAGGCATCGCTAGTAGCTCAGGACTTGAAATTTTGATGTTCTGCTATTATTATTGCTATTATAAAGTTTGCTAGAAAGACTATATAGCAGGGTTCATCCAGTATTTTTAGTGTTAACATACAGCTGCTGCGTCCCAAGTGCCATGAACCGGACTGCCTCCATACAGATACACATTCACATTAGTCCCTGCCATCAAAGAGCTTACAATCTATTGTGTTATAAAGATGCATACAAAGTTTAGCTCAATGAAAAGCTTAGTTCTTGCAGGCCCAAAAGGTGGCAAGTAATGCACAGCTTCAAGACTGGAAAGAATAAATGGTCCGACCCTCCGGCACCTTACAGGTTAACCTTTCTTATTCATTAAGGCCCCTTTTATCTCCATAGGAGCCTACAGGAGCTAGCAAATGACTTACTGTGCCACTGAACGCTGTTAATCATACGACCAATTATTAACAGATCAGAGTTAAGTGACTATAATCCTCTCTCTGTGTCTCTTTTTGAAGTGATAGATTATGTCTGTGCTCCAAACATCCTCAATTAACTGCGAAACAGACTCTGAAAGAAGTGCGTCCGCAGGGACAGTTTTGACGAGTGCATCTTCAGGAGCAGATGACGAGCTCACAAATGATCGTTTTTTCCTTTTCTTTCAACCACATTCTTTCACAGCACTAATTTGCAGGTATTTAAAGAGAATGTGTCACTGGGAATTAATATATCTGGCTGTAGATCACATCAAACACTACCTATACAGCTGCTCTGTCACCAGATCTTTGAGGTTTGTATTCACCATATGTAAACCTCACCACCAAAAGCTTATGTGAGCTTTATTATGTTAATGTTATTTCAAAAGTCATTTTCAATATTATTGAAGAATTCCAGGTTTGAACGTTTATACATAGTTATATTGGCCAACCTTGGACCTGCTCAGTCAGTAGCTGTGCGTATACCATACCGATCCCAAGGGCCGCCATCAGGGGGGTACAGGAAGTACACCTGTAAGGGGCCGGAGGTCCCCAGGGGCCCAGATGGCAACCCCCTTTAAAAAAAAAGTTTATATATTTTTTATTTTATTTATTTTTTAGATCCCCAGGCCCCCGGATGACAACCCCCCTCCCCTTTTTTCTATAAAACATTTTTTTTATATATTTTTTTATTTCTTTTTTTAAAATTCATATATATATATATATAAATATATATATATATATTTTTTTTTAATTATTATTATTTTATTATTAAAGGGTCCAGAGGTCCCCAGGGCCGTGGATGGCAACCCCCCCCCCTTTTTTATTAAAAAATTAAATATAAAAATTTTTTATATATTATTTTAATTTTATATATATATATATATATATATATATATATATATATATATATATATATATATATATATATATATATATATATATTATTAAAGATCTCAGAGGTCCCCAGGGTCCGGGAGGTAGCAACCACCCCCTTTTTTTTATTTATTTTTTATAAATGTTTTTTTTTATTATTTGTGTTTATATATATATATATATATATATATATATATATATATATATATATATATATATGTATATTTATTAAAGGGTCCAGAGGTCCCCAGGGGCCCAGAGGTCCACAGGCCCCCGGATGGCAACCCCCTACTTTTTATTTATTTTTTATAAATGTTTATTTCTTTATTTATTTTTTATTAAAGGGCCCAGAGGTTTTTTTTTTTATTAAAGGGCCCAGAGGTCCCTTTTAGACGGCAGCACCCCCCCCCCCCCCCCGTTCTCTGCTTCAGGGGGCCCATGCCTGAGGCTGTGTAAGGGGCCCCATAATTCCTGATGGCAGTGGTCTCCAAACTGCAGCCCAGGGGCCAGATGCGGCCCTTTGCATGCTTTTATGTGGCCCTTGAGGCACTATTTCATCCACTGATACTAACATCGGGGCTTAATTCCCCCCAACTAATGCCTATGAAGGGGTACAATTCCTCCCGATGACATCAATGATGGGACACAATTCCTTACAAAAACAACGGCAACAATGGAGCCTAATAACATAAATGATGGGATACAGTTCCTCCCACTGACACCAATAATGGGGCACAATTACTCCCAGTGCATCAAACAATATGGCATTATTTTTCCCCACTGATGCTGGGACATTTTCTCTTCCCAATGGCACCAGTCCGATCCCACTAAAGTCTGAAGGACAGTAAACTGGCCCTTTATTTAGAAAGTTTGGAGACCCCTGCTCTAGAGGAACCCTGGAAATAATTTTTAGGTCTTAGGAAACTCTTCCGATGCATCCAGGATCAGTGAGAAATATGCCCTTTACATTGTTGGACAATGGAAAGAATGTCCCCCCTACAGCGGTCTCAGGAATACTCTCTTTACAAGATCATTTTTCTCATATCACGGACTCTGACGAGTGATGTTAGCCCCAGAACCTTGCAGACACCATCAAATGGGAGATCAATCTGTCACAACTCAAGGACAGAAATCGCACCTCATGCCGTTCTTTGCAGTGTGATTTGCACCCATTCATTTTGAATAGATGCAAAGCATCAGTTTCGGTATCAAGAGCATTTTCAATGTATGAGTGCTCGTGAAAATACTCAGTATTGGCATCGGTCAGGAGCGGTGCGTCCATAGTCGCTCACAGCCACTAAAATATACAGATTCATGCATTGTATGAAGCTATATATTTTCACCGCTGCCGCCCACTATTCAGCTGGCCAGACATTGAGCGCCGGTCAGCTGAATAACGGCAGCTGGCTAGCTGTGTGGAAGTGCCTAACAGAGCCAGCGGCTTTCCGAGTACAGCCCTGAGGCTGTAGTTGGCTTCCTGAAGCTTATCCTCGGGACATACCGGCGGTGTGTTCCTTGGATAAGACTGACAGGCGTCTCAGCCAATCAGGTAATCTGATTCTGGTAATCAGTAACCTGATTGGCTGAAGCGTCATTGAGGGCGGGATGAGGGACATCGAAGAACGTAGAAGCCAGAAAGGTAAGTGCCAGGGGGGGGGGCATTTTACTGTGGGCACGGTGGCTACAATTGGGGGCACAGTGGTGACAATTGGGGGCACAGTGGTGACAATTGGGGGCACAGTGGTGACAATTGATGGCAAAGTGGTGACAATTGATGGCAAAGTGGTGACAATTGATGGCACAGTGGTTGCGTTTGATGGCATGGCACATTGGCTGCATTTGATGGCATGGCACAGTGGTGACAATTGATGGCACGGTGGTTGCGTTTGATGGCATGGCACAGTGGTTGCGTTTGATGGCATGGCACAGTGGTGACAACTGATGGCACAGTGGCTGCGTTTGATGGCATGGCACATTGGCTGCGTTTGATGGCATGGCATAGTGACTGCGTTTGATGGCATGGCACAGTGGTGAAAATTGATGGCACAGTGGCTGTGTTTGATGGCATGGCATAGTGACTGCATTTGATGGCATGGCACAGTGGCTGGGTTTCATGGCACAGTGGCTGGGTTTCATGGCACAGTGGCTGCAATTGTTTTTTTTTTCCGTTTGCGCCCCCCTAAAAATTTGGAGCACCAGCCGCCACTGGCATCAGTGCATCCCAGAACGTATTAGCTTTACTCCGTAAAGACGCTACTGGTCTGCCCTCTCACCTTCGCTCTGTTCAGAAGGAGGTCGCACATTAAACTAATTTGATTCACACTTGGAATTTGGGATGAGAAAAGGGCCGCATTAAGGCCTCATTAAAACCCTACGGCCTTTAAATCCTAAATCGATCCTTCTGTCAGAAAAAAAAACACGCAGACAATGAACGGTTTGGCATACGCAAAAATCAGTCTAATAGGAAACAGCCAGCGGACATTAATCAAGGAGAGTTTAGCTTCATGCGGTGTCTGTCTGTTTTACAAGCATTTTGTGTTATTTCTTGATAGCCGGTGGCGTGCTTTAATGCAGTATAAACAATGTAAACAGAAAAGGAAGCAATCTGCTGCTATGCATTCTGTAAGAGGAAGCGGTGGAAGAAATAAGAAACAAATTTATCTTAAAGGAAAGCTCCACCGTTAAGCCTGTTTTCCAGAGCCATAGGGCCCAACATGAAATGTAACCTTTAATCAAGCAGTTAAATGGGTTGTAAAGGAAAACATTTTTCTTTCATAATAAGCATCCTTTACCTGCAGACATTCCTCTTTTCTCTTCCTCATTGTTCGTTTTTGCTCAGAAGTTGCTCCATTTCTTCTCTGTTCTGTTCACTTCCTGCTTGTCTGATTGTTACTCACCACCGTAAAGGGAGGCTTTACCGCGGTGGTCACTGACGTGCCCCCCCCCCCCCCCTCCTGGGAACTACATCTGTGCGGCAGGACAGTCTCTACATGTTAGAGACTTCAAGGAGATGTGAATTACTGGGCGTGCCGCAATGCATACTGGGAAATGTAGTTCTTACATGAACGAGCGCCGCAAACCAGGAAGTGAATGAGAGAGCAGAAACTAGAACGCCGGAGGTGATATAGATGAAGGAATTTATTAGGTATTTACTCGTTTTTTAACAGAATCATTAAACTATTCTGTCTGTCTGTCTACCTGGCAGACATTAATTTTAGGGAACATTTTTTTTTCCTTTACAGCTCCTTTAAGTATACAGCTGAAATACATACATGTGGACTGTTATGTCTGTCAAAGGATTTGCAATTCTGTCCAGCCTGTCTTGTGATTCATGCACCTCTACCAGACAGCAAAGCCAGGAGAATGATACAATTTTTTTCCGGCATCAGGAATTTTGGGGCCCCTTACACAGCTTCAGGCATGGGCCCCCTGGAGCAGAGCAAAAAAAAAAGGGGGATGCCATTCCGGGCCCCTTACAGGTGTACTGCCTGTACCCCCTGATGGCGGGCCTGGTGGTGTCCCCTCCAAACTAGGAACCTTCCGATTGGAAGGAGCAGCAACGTGCTCTTAAAGGGGTGTAGCTGCTGGCTTTTAATAAACACTCACTTACCTGCTCCTGCACTCCAGCGACGCGCCGACCGGGGCTCCGCTCCCCCCCCCTCCCCAGCCGGCGTCTCCATCCTGACTGTGGGCACCCAGCCGTGACAGCCTTCGGCTTCACGGCCGGGCACGCACTGCGCATGCGCGAGCCGCACTGCGCATGCGCGTGCGGCGCGGCTCGCCGCTGATTGGACAGGCGATTGCCTAGGACCTGTCAGTGTCCTAGGCCATCGCCTACAGGGAGGGGCTGAAATAAGGCGATTACGCCTAATCGCCTTACCAGCCCCTCGGCGGAAGCAGGAAGTGGGACAGGAAGTCCCACTCCTCCTGAAGCCCCCACTCCCCCCCCAAAAAAATTACATGCCAAATGTGGCATGTAAGGGGGTGAGTAGTGGAACAAGCGGAAGTTCCAAATTTGGGTGGAACTCCTCTTTAAGTCATCAAATCTGCTCCTTCTGCACTCTTTCCTTTTCAGCATGTAGGCAGGTTGCCTACAAAAACATTAGTTAGACCAGGGGTCTTCAAACTATGGCCCTCCAGTTGTTTAAGAAGTACAATTCCTCATGAGATGTGTAGTTCCGCAACAGCTGGAGGGCCGTAGTTTGAGGATCCCTGAGTTAGGCTGTGGCTGGCCCAGGCTGGAGGGGAAAGAGTTAATGTGCGCGCTGCTGTTCCCGAGTGTAAGGCCGCGTACACACAGAGGGACATGTCTCCTCCGGATTTTCATCCGACGGCGTGTACACACCATCGGATCAAAATCCCCGCCGGCAGACAGCGCGGTGACGTGGCGGTGGCGTTGACGCCGCCACGTCACCGCACCAGGAAGTAAAAAACGTCCACGCATGCGTCGCATCCATTCGACGCTTGTGCGGGCAGATATGCCCGCTGGTTAGTGTACTAACCAGCGGACATATCCCACGGACATGTCTCCGGTGGACAAATTTTAAAGCATGCTTTAAAATGTTTCCGCCGGTCAGACAGTTCCGCTAGCCCGTACACACGATCGGATTTATCTGCTGAAACGGTCCGTCGGACCAGTTTCAGCGGACAAATTCGATTGTGTGTACGCGGCCTAAGAGAAGTCCTGCTAACAGATGCGCATCTGCACACAAGCACGGGCACATCAGTGTGTGTACAAAGAGGGACTTGTATTGGCGCATGCGCGGGCGCGCCAATGTGCGCGCGCGCATGTGCACGTATGGGTGCCAAGCCTATTTAAACTGAACCCTGACACATGAACATTGGTGAGTGGTCTTTCAGCTAGGGCCTGTTTACCTGATCTGTTCCAGCTTCCTGTGTTTTGTCCCAGCTTCGTGTGAACCTGCTCCTTGACCTCTGCCCGCCTACCTGATCCCGGCTTGTGTTTGTCACCACTTCTGTCTGATGTTCCTGTAAAAATGATAATAAAATGCCATAAAACGATCCCTTATTTTGTAGACACTATGGGCCAGATTCAGGTAGATGGGCGAATCTTTATTTTGGAGTAACGTTTCTCATTTACGTTACACCGCCGAAACTTTAGGAGCAAGTACTGTATTCACAAAGCACTTGCTCCTAAAGTTGCGGCGGCATAGCGAAAATGAGCCGGCGGAATTCAAATTGGGCGGGTAGGGGGCGTGTATTATTTAAACTAGACGCGATCCCGCGGCGAACGTACTGCGCATGCGTTGACTGTCAGTGCGCATGCTCCAAATTCTGTCAGTGAACGTCAATGACGTCAATCCCCATTCACGGACGTTTTACGCAAACGACGCGAAATTTTTTAAATTAGACGCGATGCCGACGGCCATACTTTACATAGGATACTTCACTAGGGGGATGGTTTTTCTTTACGCTGCGTATCTCTTGCGGAAACGTCGGAAAGTCACTGCGTCGGGCCCGAATACGATCGTGAATTGCCGATTCTTGCTGATTAATAATATTCTCGGCGTTAATCAGCGGGAACGCCCCGAGCGCCATTTTTAAAATTGCAGTTCCGATACGACGGCGAAATACAATTACGCCGCTCGTATAGGAACTCCAACCCGGCGTTTCTTGTTTTCTGCTTACAGAAAACAGAAACGCCGGCTCAAAGTGAGAGTTATGCTGGCGTATCACTGATACTCCAGAGTAACTCTACCTATATCTGGCCCTATAACTTTTTCGCAAACCCATCAACATACGCTTATTACCAAAAATATGTAGATGAATACGTATCGGCCTAAACTGAGGACAAATTTTTTTTTTTTTATATTTTTGGGTTCAATTTATTATAGCAAAAAGTAAAAAATATATATATATTTTTTAAAAAATTGTCGCACTATTTTTGTTTATAGCGCAAAAATAAAAACTTCAGAGGTGATCAAATACCACCAAAATAAAGCTCTATTTGTTGGGAAAAAAGGACGTCAATTTTGTTAGGGTGCAATGTCGCATGACTGCGCAATTGTCAGTTAAAACGACGCAGTGCCGAATCGCAAACAAATGGCCCGGTCATTGGGCAGTCAATTCTTCCGGGGCTGAAGTGGTTAACTTAAAGATTATCTTCTTTTTTTTTTTAATGGTCAGTTCATCGTTCAGACACAAGGCTTTCTTTCCAACTCATTTCCTTCACTTACATTTTTCAAGATCCGATTTTTGTTTTCTTAAACCCAGTTTAAAAATGTAAAATACTTTTTAAATAAAAAAAACGAAAACAAAAAAAAAATCATCTGATCTACATTAACGCATCCTTTGCGTCTTCTGTAAGCAATACTCCTTGAATAGAAAGCGTTCTCTTAAATAAATACAGAATCTTTCCATTCCAGGCCGAGAATTTGCGGCTGTTGGAAATACTTCCTCGTTATAAAAATATACGGAGCCCCGGTGGACAGTGACGCTTTGTGCAATGTAAACAAGCCCTCCGAAAATTACATTAGAGACCAGAGAGATGAATGTGAGTTCTTTTCTCTTGCTGGTCGTTAGTGGAAGCGGCTTCGTAGCATGACAAAAAACTGCGAGATCCCCTGCTGGAACGAGTCTGGGAAGAAGCTGGCCAGTCTAATATCTCAATTCAATTGCAAAAAGAAAAGGCTGCATTTACATTGGTGTAGAACCAGGGGCGGACTGACCATTCGGGGCACTCTGGCACTGCCTGAGTGCCCCATGCCACTAGGGGGCCCCATCAGGGCTGCCAGCCTCAGTAAAACCAGAAACAGTATGTAAAAACCTGTGTTTTTTTTAAATCCCAAGATTATAGCTGCCCCGCCTCTCCAGTACCTTTTCAGTGGGTGTATGTGTGTGTATACTGTGTGTGTATACTGTGTGTATGTATACTGTGTGTGTGTATACTGTGTGTGTATACTGTGTGTGTATACTGTGTGTGTATACTGTGTGTCTGTGTGTATGTATACTGTGTGTGTGTATACTGTGTGTGTATACTGTGTGTGTGTGTATGTATACTGTGTGTCTGTGTGTGTGTATACTGTGTGTGTGTACTGTGTGTCTGTGTGTATGTATACTGTGTGTGTGTATACTGTGTGTGTATACTGTGTGTGTGTATACTGTGTGTGTATACTGTGTGTGTGTGTGTGTGTCTGTGTGTATGTATACTGTGTGTCTGTGTGTGTGTATACTGTGTATGTATACTGTGTGTCTGTGTGTATGTATACTGCGTGTGTGTATACTGTGTGTGTGTCTGTGTGTATGTATACTGTGTGTCTGTGTGTGTGTGTACTGTGTGTGTGTACTGTGTGTCTGTGTGTATGTATACTGTGTGTGTGTGTATACTGTGTGTGTATACTGTGTGTGTGTATGTATACTGTGTGTCTGTGTGTATATTGTGTGTATGTACAGGTATATTTTTTGTGTATACTGTGTGTCTTTGTGTATGTATATTGTGTGTGTGTATACTGTGTGTGTGTATACTGTGTGTGTGTCTATGTATACTGTGTGTCTGTGTGTATGTATACTGTGTGTATGTACAGGTATATTGTGTGTGTATACTGTGTGTCTGTGTGTATGTATACTATGTGTGTATACTGTGTGGCCCCATAATTTATCGCCTGGGGGCCCCATAATCTCCTATTGCCTTTGAGTTGTCAGTCCGCCCCTGTGTAGAACGTAAACATGCGCAAAATCGAGCAATTCTGTGTGCACAAAAGAGGTGTTATTGATTGTTGAAAGTGAGGGCAAATAGATCGGAGAAGACACCACATTCCGATATATCGTGAGAGAAAAAGGGGGAAGGAACAAACCTGGGGAATTTTTAGGTGGCAATTCAAAAAATGGATTACAATTGATAAAATGTAAACAAAATATGTATTTCAACAATAAAACATGATAAAAAAATTCCTTGTAATATCATTTGTTATATTAAAGGCATACACAGACACTACCACTCGACATGTTTCGCTTCAGAAAGCTTCATCAGGAGATTCAGGTGTACTGTATTATATGCTAAAAATTACAAAAAGACAAGAATGAGTTTCATGATATTTTTGACAGAATTTTGCATTTGTCACATTATTGGCATACAATAGTATACATATTTAATTTTTACAAAAATCATGTACAGGCATACCCCGCTTTAAGTACACTCAATTTACGTACACTCGCGAGTATGGACATACCTGCGAGTGAGCGTAAAGTACCTCGAAAGTACAGACATCCCGTGCCGTGCAGTAAGGGTGAAAGGTGCCAAATGTGGCACCGGAGGGTGGGAGGAAGTAGATCAGCGGAGGTTCCTCTTTTACACATAGGTACAACAGTTTCAGTCATTGCTTTTCCTTTCTTTATTATATATATTTTTTCCTTTATTTTTTGATTTTTGCTTTTTTTTTTTTATATCTTATTTTATTATTATACTTTATCATACTCAACTGTTCATCAGTGCTTAAAGTGGTTGTAAACCCAGATAAAAAAAATGAAAACAAAAAAACCCCTGCAAAACACAGGCATAATGAGCTACTATGCATAGCAGCTCATTATGTATTACTTATCTCGAATCGAAGTCCCCACAGCCGACCTTGTACCCCCCTCCGGCCACCAACATCTCTCCTGGGGGTTACTTCTGGGAATCGCTGCTCAGTCGCTGTGATTGGCTGGAGCAGCGATGACGTCACTCCCGCGCATGCGCACGGGAGCTGACACGGTACGGTAATGGCACGCTCACTGAAGCAATGGCACTTCAGTTTGCTTTAGTGCGCATGTGCCAATGACATCAGCACATGCACGGTTTAGGAGATAACTTTAACCACTTGTCATCTGCCCGCCGTCAAATGACGGCGGGCAGACGACTCCATTGTTCTGACATCACGTCATATGACGTGATGTCCCTTTAAAGCCGCGGGCGGACGCGCGCGCGCGTCGCCGGCGGCGCGCGCGCGCACCCGCCGCTCTGCGGGGATCCCGTGCGAGTGCCCGGCGGCAACGATCGCCGCCGGGCACACGCGATTGCTCTGTAAGTGAGCGGGGACGTGCAGTTCTGTATGTAAACACAGAGCTGCACGTCCCTGTCAGGGAGAGAGGAGAGCGGTTGTGTCCCTTGTACATAGGGACACAATCGGTCACCTCCCCCAGTCACCCCCCCTCCCCCTACAGTTAGAACACTCATAGGACACACATTTAACCCCTTCCCCGCCCCCTAGTGGTTAACCCCTTCACTGCCAGTCACATTTATACAGTAATCAATGCATATTTATAGCATTTTTCACTGTATAAATGTAAATGGTCCCAAAAATGTCAGAAAAGTGTCCGAAATGTCCGCCATAACGTCGCAGTCCCAATAAAAAAATCGCAGATCACCGCCATTAATAGTAAAAAAAAAAAAAAAAAAAATGCCATAAACTATCCCCTATTTTGTAAACGCTATAAATTTTGCGCAAACCAACCGATAAACGCTTATTGCATTTTTTTTTTACCAAAAATATGTAGAAGAATACGTATCGGCCTAAACTGAGGGAAAAAATATTTTTTTTATATATTTTTTGGGGTTATTTATTATAGCAAAAAGGAAAAAATATTGCATTTTTTTAAAAATTGACGCTCTATTTTTGTTTATAGCGCAAAAAATAAAAACCGCAGAGGTGATCAAATACCACCAAAAGAAAGCTCTATTTGTGGGAAAAAAAGGACGCCAATTTTGTTTGGGAGCCACGTCGCACGACCGCGCAATTGTCAGTTAAAGCGATGCAGTGCGGGAAGCTTATATTTTGTCTGGGCAGGAAGGGGGTGTAGGTGCACAGTAGGTAAGTGGTTAACCTGTTTAATCAAGCGTTGACAAAAAGCTGAAAGCTGATTGGTTTCTATGCAGAACTCCCCCAGATTTTGCACTCTCTAGTAAGATCAACAGCACTGAGCAGGGCCGCTGATAGGGGGGGACCACCAGCCCTCCTGTAGGGGGCCCAGGCTCACAGGGGGGCCCAAACACCAGAGGGAAGGAGGGGCAATTACAGGGTGCCCTGTGCGGCTCTCTGCAGCAGCTGAAAACCCTCCCGCCGACATTAAGCTGTTGCAGGGAGAGACGCAGACACAGATACCGACTTCCTTGTCCTGTTAAAAAAAAAATAATGTTAACCCTGATTTTTTATTTTTTTTTGCACTCAAAAAACCCTGATTTGTTTTAATTCAATGTAAAAAAAAAATTTAAAAATTAAATTTATAAAATAAAATAATTTTAAAACATTTCAACTTTTTTTTTTAAATTTATGTTTTGTTCAACATTTTTAAAAACTATTTAAAAAAAGGGCTAATTCACACAGCTTCTCCGTTATCTGTGTGTCCGTTAAGAATGATTTTAATAATATTTTTTTGTGAAATTTTTTTTTTTTAAATATATATATATATATATTTGAGGGGGGCCCTGCAGCTAAGTTGTATGGGGCCCTGTGATTTCTAACAGCAGCCCTGATTGCAGGCAGGGGGGCGGTAATAATAGAGGTTGAGCCATGGTTCAACAAAAAAAATGTTAACCCTGATTTGTTTTAATTCCTTGTAAAAAAAAAAATGTAAAAATTTAATTTGTAAAATAAAATAATTTTAAAACATTTCAACTTTTTTTTAAAATTTATGTTTTGTTCAACATTTTTAAAAACTATTTAAAAAAAAGGGCTAATTCACACAGCTTCTCCGTTATCTGTGTGTCCGTTAAAAATTATTTTAATAATATTTTTTTGTGAAATAGTTTTTTATTTTTTTTTTTATATATATATATATATATATATATATATATATATATATATATATATATATATATATATTTGAGGGGGGCCCTGCAGCTAAGTTGTATGGGGCCCTGTGATTTCTAACAGCAGCCCTGGCACTGAGATGTAACAATGGATGAAGAAAAAAAAAGTGAAGACAGGTACAGTGGAACCTTGAATTACGAGCATAATCCGTTCCAGGAGAAGGCTCGTAATCCAAAGCATAGAAGCCCATAGTCATGAGATTTGTTTTACTTGAGTTTTTTCATTTACTACTTGTAGGATAAAAATAAGTACAGTGGAACCTTGAATTACGAGCATAACCTGTTCCAGGAGAATGCTTGTAATCCAAAGCACTTGCATATCAAAGCGAGTTTCCCCATAGAAGTCGATGAAGATAAAAATAATTTGTTCTGCATTGACTTCTATGGCATGGAATACTGCATGTGGCCAGAGGTGGGGGGGCGCCGGAGAGCCTCGGAAAAATTTGGGGACAGCTCTGCTCAACTCGGAAACCCTTGGAGAGGCTCGGGAACTAATCGGCTCCGCTCGGCTCTGATCGGCTCTGGCGCCCCCGCACATCTGGACAAATGCGGTACTGCACACCGCAGAGGCTTGAATCCTGCTCGTCAGCCCGTGTCAGGATTTAAAAAAAAAATGCCTGTATTGCGAAATGCTCGTTAACCGCGTTACTCGCAATCCGAGGTTTCATTGCATTTTATATTTAGAAAATAGGAATTATTTGTGAGACTTTGTACTTTAGCAAACTCAGTGTCATACAACTTGATTTACATTTACTTTAATGAGGAGCTATGGAGCATCTCACTGCGCACATTATTATTTATACCAGGGACTGTGTGTATCGTTTATGTTGCCCGTTGTTCTGCTTTAATACATTGAATATGTTTATCACATATAATGGTTGCATTCCATTATCAGAGGATTGACGGATCGCCCCACTTACCGGGAGATGGTCCCGCAAATTGCCAACTCGTCCTGTATAATAATAAATGCCCCCAGTTGCTTGAGGCTCTCATTTAGACATGTGCACAGAAAAAAAAATCATTTTTATTTGTTCTGTTTCGTATCGTTCCGTTTTTTCGTTTTCGTTCGTTTTTCGTAAGACGCCCGTTTTCCTGTTTGTTCCCGTTCGTTTTTCGTATGACGTGATTTTTTCGTATTCCGATCGTTTCGTATTTTCGTTACTGTTTTATTTTCGTACATGCGGGATGGTTCGTTATTCTGTTTAATTCATGTTCGTTACTTGTTAGACAATAATTTTCGTGAATTTTCGTCAATGATTTGCAGCATCTTGAAACCCTTTTCTTTTGCTATTTTCAGTCGTATGTTCATATGACATCTATAACAAAAGATTTGCATTCTGTATTTTAAATTCCTTTTTTCTGTTCGTATTTTGGATTCAAAATACAGCATGCAAATCTTTTGTTATAGATGTCATATGAACAATAAACATAGGACTGAAAACAAACAGAAAAAGGATTGAAACAAAATACAGCATGCAAATCTTTTGTTATAGATGTCATATGAACAATGAACATAGGACTAAAAAAACAAACAGAAAAAGGATTCAAACAAAATACAGAATGTAAATCTTTTGTTATAGATGTCATTTTTGTTCTTTTGCCGTTTTCGTTTTGTCGTTTTTTTTTCGTCTGATCATTCGTTCGTATTTGCGGTTGTTCGTTATGCGGCTCATTCGTAATCTCGTAGTTTTCGTATTTTGGTGCTTTAATTTTTTCGTATGTACACATTATCCTGCGGGTACGAAAATGAAAATTTTCGTACGAAAATAACATTCGTATGAACGGGAATGCACATATCTACTTATTATTGCCCTCATCAGAAACATCCCAACCATTGCAAGCAATGCCCCAAATCAGAGGTATTGCTTCTATTCAGCCATTTATATGCGGAAGACTTTTTTAAGCGCTGACATTAATACATTAAGACTCTAAAGAGTCGGGTCGGCTATAGGTTATTGCGCCCTGGGGGGGGAAGCATCTGCACTGCTGGATAAGATGACTCCTGAATATGTATGACTCTCCAAATAGATATGAAAACTCTCACAAATGCCTCTGAAGTCCTAATTCCCCCGCAGAAATGGCGAGTTTGGAATATCGGATTCCTGGCGGTTTCCATGAATTGGGCCAAAGCTGAGGAATAACCATTAGGACAGACGCGGTCGCTGTTTGTGGGGGTTGCTTAGGATCTGACTCAGACCTGCAGGATCCATCTGAGATAAAGGTAGAGCGTGCTATTAACCCTTTCCTGACCAGCGGTTAGTGATGCCTAGATGAACAGGCCAAAGATAGCAGCATACATGGAAAAAGGAACAAAGCATATACTTCTATAGTGCGTGCTTGCTTCAATTCAATTCAATTCCTTGTAATAGGAATAAAAGTGACACAATTTTTTTTTTAAAAAAGAACAGTGTAAAAAAATAAAATAAAAGTTAAAATAAATAAGAAAAAAATTTAAATTTTTAAATGCACCCCGTTCCGCCAGGGTTTGTGTGCGGAAGTGTATGCATACGTGAACGCATATGAAAACGGTGTTTAAACCACACAAGTGAGGTATCGCCACGATCGTTAGAGCAAGAGCAATAATTCTAGCTCTATACCTCCTCTGCAACTAGGGTTGCCACCTCATCCGTTTAAAACAGAACACATATGAATTACACAGGTTCTGTGGCTGATTATGGTGGTAATTAAACTCACTCGGTGCCTAATCTGCATTAGCCTGAGCCTCAGAACCTGTGTAATTCATATGTGTTCTGTTTTAAAGGGATGAGGTGGCAACCCTATCTGCAACTTAAAACGTGCAACCTGTAGAATTTTTTCAACGTCGCCTATGGAGATTCTAAGGGTAAAAGTTTGTCGCCATTCCAATTTTGAAGGGTGGCATGTTGGGTATCAATTTACTCGGCATAACATTATCTTTCCTAATATAAAAAAAAAAACAATTGGGCTAACTATACTGTTGTCTTTTAATTCAGAAAAGTGTATTTTTTCCCCAAAAAAGTGCGCTTGTAAGACCGCTGCGCAAATACGGTGTGACATAAAATATTGCAACGACCGCCATTTTATTCTCTGGGGCAGTGGTCATCAACCTTGTCCTCAAGGCCCACTAACAGACCAGGTTTGCAAGATAACTGAAATACATCACAGGTGATATCATTTGCTGCTCAGTGATTGCAGTATTCTAGTCTGCCTCTCCCAGGGTAATACATGAAACCTGGCCTGTTAGTGGGCCCTGCAGGACAAGGTTGATGACCACTGTTCTGGGGTGTTAGAAAAAAAAAGTATAATGTTTGGGGGGTTGTAATTTTCTAGCAAAAAAAAAATGTTTTTAACTTGTAAACAACAAATCTCAGAAAGAGGCTCAGTCCTTAAGTGGTTGAAAAAACCTGCTTACAATCAATTAACCACTTAAGGACCGCCGCACGCCGATATACGTCAGCAGAATAGCACGGAGCACGCAACCTGATCCAAAGCTCTGTGACCGCGCCCGCGGGACCCGTGGATTCGATCGCCGACGGTGTCCCGCGATCCGTCACAGGAGCTGAAGAAGGGGGAGAGGTGTGTGTAACTGTAAACACACCTTCCCTGTTCTTCACTGTGGCAAGGTCAGTGATCGTCTGTTCCCTGATATAGGGAATGGCGATCACTGACATCACATGTCCACCCCCGCCCCCTACAGTTGGAAACACTTAACTTAACCCCTACAGCGCCCCCTAGTGGTTAACTCCTTCACTGCACTGTCATTTTCACAGTAATCTGTGCATTTTTATAGCACTTTTTGCTGTGAAAATGACAATGGTCCCAAAAATGTGTCAAAATTGTCCGATGTGTCCACCATAATGTCGCAGTCATGGAAAAAATCGCTGACCACCTCCATTAGTAGTAGTAAAACATTTTTTTTATAAAAATGCAATAAAACTATCCCCTGTTTTGTAAACGCCATACATTTTGTGCAAACCAACCGGTAAACGCTTATTGCGATTTATTTAACCAAAAATATGTAGAAGAATATGTATCGGCCTAATCTGAGGGAAAAAAATGTTTTTATATATTTTTGGGGGATATTTATTATAGCAAAAAGTAAAAAAAATTGAATTTTTTTCAAAATTGTCGCTCTATTTTTGTTTATAGCGCAAAAAATAAAAACCGCAGAGGTGATCAAATACCACTGAAAGAAAGCTCTATTTGTGGGAAAAAAAGGACACCAATTTTGTTTGGGAGCCACGTCGCACGACCGCGCAATTGTCAGTTAAAGCGACACAGTGGGCAAGGACCTAAACCTGCATAATGGTGGTTGAAGGTGAACAAACTCTTTAAATAGAATCTATGCCTAGGCACAGAACACACTGCACATGGTGGACACTAAATACTCTATAATTACAATGTCACAGGAGAAGACACACATTAACCTTACATCTTCATCTCCTCTTCTTAGTTAGCGAGGTGTAGCGGCTTTTTTAATAACAGTACAAATTATCGTTTATTAGAAATAGCGTATCCACCAATCAGGAGTCAGAGTGCAGCTCCATGGGGTGGACTGACCCTTTAAAGAGAGCAAACGATTCCACGTGAAAGTTATATAAAATCAAAGTAATTGTGTGCAGGTGTGTTCTATAGATCTATTTGTGGAAAACATTCATAGCTCTTTATAACTGAATCATTTTTAGTTTTTTTATTGGTCCTTTAAAGCTAAACTCAAATTATTGCTGCTCTGTAATCATTATTACATCATTAAAGTGGTTGTAAAGGCAGAAGTTTTTTTTCATCTTAACCGCTTGATGACCAGCCGCCATCATTTTACTGCGGCAGGTTGGCACAGCTGCGTAAATCGCCGTAGGTGTACGTCGGCGGCTTTAAGAGCTCTAGGGGGGGCGTGTGCCCACAGTGCGCCCGCAGCGCAACGCAGGAGCCAATGCAGGTGGCCGCGATGCCTGCCGGTGGCCACGATGTCCGCCAGTGGCCACGATGTTGGCCGGCGACTCGCGATCGCTGCTGAGAGAGCCAGAACGGGGATCTGTCAATGTAAACAAACAGATCCCCATTCTGTCAGGGGAAGAGATACAGATCTGCTGTTCCTAGTGATCAGAAACAGCGATCTATCTGTACTCCCTGTCAATCCCCTCCCCCCACAGTTAGAAATACCTCCCTAGTGAACACTTAACCCCTTGATCGCCCCCTAGTGTTAACCCCTTCCCTGCCAGTGACATTTATACAGTAATCAGTGGCTATTTACAGCTCTGTTCGCTGTATAAATGTCAGTGGTCCCAAAAAAGTGTCAAAAGTGGCCAATCTGTCCACCGCAATAAACACAGTCCCGATAAAAATCGCTGATCACTGCCATTACTAGTAAAAAAAAAAAAAATGCCATAAATATATCCCCTATTTTGTAGATGCTCTAACTTTTGCGCAAACCAATCGATTTAGGTTTATTGTGATTTTCTTTGCCAAATATATGTAGAAGAATTCATATCGGCTTAAACTGATGAAGAAATACATTTTTTACTTTTTGGGGGATATTTATTATAGCAAAAAGTTAAAAATATATTTATATGCGCTTTGCGTAAGGCTTACGTCCGGCGTAAAGTTACCCATGCTATATGAGGCGCAGCTAATGCAAAGGTATGGGCCAGGGAATGACGCTGTAGAATTTTATGTAGTTTACGCCGTTTACGTAGTACGTGAATAGGGCTGGGCGTAGGTTACGTTCTCACATCGTAGGCATTGCGTTCGTTCGGCCCATCATTTGCATGGGGTCACGGTTCATTATAATAAAACACGCCCACTGCCTTGCTACTTTGAATTACGCGGGCTAACGCTGGCCCATTTACGCTACGCCGCCGTAACTTAGGAAGCAAGTGCTTTGTGAATACAGCACTTGCCTCTCTAAGTTGCAGGGGCGTAGCGTAAAGAAGATACGCTACGCCCGCACAAAGATACGGCCGGGTACGTGAATCTGGGCCTCCTAGTTTAGATGAATTGGGTTGAATAATGCTGGCCATCAGACTGAGGACATCTAAAGGCAGAAAAAAGTACTGCAGGGGAAATCTCTGGACTGAAGGTGACTATTGCAGCAACAGCTAATTTTGTTATTTGGGCTATTTAATTTTATCGTTTTATTTAGGTTTATTTAAGACACCGTCTATATCTGTATAAGGCTCAGTATAACATAAGCATCTTATTTAAAAGTAGTTACTGTCATTACAATTTTACAGCAAAGGAAAAGGAGTCTGGATAACGGATGACTATTCCCCATATACTGGGAGCACGTTGGGGGTATATTTTGTTCTCCAGTTTTATAGCTGGGACAGACATCATTGTAAATGTGATTTAGGACAGTCTCTACTACTGTCTGATCTTATCATCACTGGCTGGAGTTGGAATTTGTCTGAACATACCCAGCGCACAGGAGCAGACTGAAACTGGGGAGTGGGATTGAATACTTAACAAACTCCCCTGGAAACTGGAGAGAGACAATATGGAAGAGCTCTGTGTTTGGGGACATACAGATCTCTGCATGGTAATTCAACCGCAGGGCAATAAATCTGGGTACACTCTAGTAGAATTTTGAATGAAAACGTCTTTAAAAATTCTCAGAACATTTGAATGATGTTCGAAAGTAGTTCAAGATTTAAAGGGGTTGTAAAGCTTCTTTAAATAACAAACACGTCATCAGAGGCGGCTCTAGGCTTTGTGAGGCATTAGGCAAAACTTGACATGGGGCCCCACTCACACACATGATGGGAAAAAGAATTCAAGGACAAGAGCCTCTTCCCCGCAACCCTGGCCGGTGGTTGTTGGGGTCTGCGGGCAGGGGGCTTATTGGAATGTGGAAACGCCCTTTAACAAGGCGGATCCTGCTCTTTAATAGCTAAGGGGCGGGGGCCATTCAGTGATGTCATCTGGTGATCCCGTCCCCTTGTGACGTCATTGACTGAGGGCATGCTGGGTCATTGACGTCACAAGGGGTGGTGTCACTGATATTTACTGGTCAGGGCCTGAGCACAGCAGCGTTAAGGTCTCCTGTCCCTCAAAACTGGGGTAATACATTGGGTAAGTTAGGCAGCCACGAGGCCCCTGTGAGTGTGAGGCCTTAGGCGACCGCCTAATTTGCCTAATTAAAGAGCCACCTCTGCATGTCATACTTACCTCCACTCTGCAGCTCGTTTTGCACAGAGTGGGCCCGATCCTCGTCTTCTGGGGTCACTTGGCGGCTGTCTCGGCTCCTCCCTGCATCAGCTAACCCCCTCTGGGGAGCGGTTTCCCAAGGGTGTTAGCTTGTGGGCATGCTCTCGAGTTCTGTATCCGGTGTCCATATGCTGGATTTGGGAGGACTTGGCCCTGCCCCCCGCATCATTGGAGTTGATTGAAAGCAGCGTGAGCCAATGGCTGTGCTGCTATCAATCTATCCAATGAGCCTAGAACAGCCGAGAAGACCGAGCCAACATCAAACGGGACTTTCGAGGGTTCGGGTAAGTAAGTGGGGGGGGCTGGGGGGCCTGCATAGGATGCATTACGGGAAGAAACATGAACCTTTACAACCAGGGCTGGACTGGGAAACACATTTGGCCCTGGACTTCATCCAGACTGGCCCACTTTGACATGTTTCTCCTATGGTGGCCGGACAACTCCCGCTCCCCCCCGGTCATCCAAGCCCCCTATCCCCCTTCGTTAGCCACTAGCCGTTTTTACTTTATTAGAGTAGGCAGTACCAGTGGGGAAGCTAGACATTATTTCACCCAGGGCAAAGAATCAGTTTGGTGCCCCCCTTATGGGACAAGTTTAGGCAGAAGTGAGAAACTCCCAGGCCATAGCTGTTGAGTCAGCTGTCTGTCCCCTCCCCCATGCTCCTCTGTCGTCCCCCCTGTTCCTCTGGTCCTCCCCCTGAGTCTCTGTTCCCCCTAGGTGAGCTCTGCAGGGAGGGAGAGACAGAGGAGCGGAGGGGGGCAGCGGTCCACTGTCACTGAAGCCGGCCCACTGAGCCATCGGCCCACCGGGAAACTCCCTGTAGTCCCAATGGCCAGTCCATCCCTGTTTACAACCCCTTTAAGGGTGGAATTTAGATCAACACTATAAGGGGGGTATTCTTCCTACTGAACACCAATGTAAAGCGCATTCTTCCCACAGGCTATCGATGTAAAGGCATTTCTCCAAAAATAACCATAACCATCAATGATTTTTGATTTTTACAAGGGGTTCCCTGAGACCTAAAAAATATTTCAAGGGCTCCTCTGGGGTAACAATTATGAGAAAGACTGCAGTAGAGGCTGTTATAGCTGCAAAAAAGGAAGAAAAAAAAGATTTTTATTTTTAAAATTATTTTATTAAAGGGCCCAGAGGTCCCCTTTTTTTATAATTTTTTATACATATATATATATTTATATTTGTAAGGGGCCCAGAGGTCCCCAGGACACTCCCCTCCCCGCTTCTCAATTTGAGGCGGCAGCACCCCCCCTGGTTCTCTGCTGCAGGGGGCCCATGCCTGAAGCTGTGTAAGGGGCCCCATAATTTCTAATGGCGGCCCTGGTGCCGCCTCATCAGTGCCCATGAGTTCAGCCCATCAGTTCAGACTTATTAGCACACATCAGTGAAGGAGAAAAATTACCTGTTTGCAAAATTTCAGAACAAACTACGAACATTTATTTTTTTCAACCTTTTTGGTCTTTTTTTTTCATTTGCAAAAAAAAAAACAAAAAAAACTGTGGTGATTAAATACAAAAGAAAGCGCTATTTGTGTGAATAAAATGATAAAAATGTCATATGAGTACAGTGTTGCATGACCGCGCAATTCTCATTCAAAGTGTGGCAGCGGTAAAAGCTGAAAATTGGCCTGGGTAGAAAGGGGGAAAAGTGCCCGGTAGGCAAGTGGTTATACATCCAAAAAAAAAAATGTAATTTAATTGTTTCAAAATACATTAACGTTTTCTTTAATAATTATGCCATCCAAGCTTGCCAGGGTGGGCAATTCTTATCTTTTGTGTGTACGTCTGCCCTAACAGTCTCCTTGACAGGAGCTTGGAGAAAAAAAGTTAAGGGCATTTGCAGCCTCGGATAAATTAACAGCAGGCCCATTTTTCTTGTGAATGGATTTATTGACTGTATGGGACTCTGTGTGAATCCAGTTAGCATGAGTTGAAATAAGAGCTCCCTCTGCTCTCTCTGCATATTAACTCTTCCCCGCGTGGGCTCAGCCCCTGTCTTTCCATTACGCTCATATCCAGGCATTCTTCATGGCGCTCAGGGGGTTACACCGATCACTGTCTTGGCAAGAAACAATCGTTCTATCTGGCTAGTAGTGGACACATAAAAAAAAAAAAAAGAGAATTATTCCATAAGAAAAAATCCTCTTCTAAGTCCCCCTGAACAGAGTCATTACATGAAAATCAGAGATTACATCGTTCTCCCAAAAAGGCCGTTTGTCTTTCTGCACAGCCCGTTACTCTGGCGTGGCGACCATGCTGATAAACTGCTGATTCCACTTTTCTGACATCAGGAATTGATGTGTACAATGGGAAACAGCTCTTTGAGTCTGGAAGTCGGACCCCTTCCTTCTACATGGGGGGCTCAAAAGTCATGAGAGCTTGGCAGCAGTTATGGAGCCACATTCTTCTTTGTTGGAAGAAAGGGAATGAAAAGTTTGCATTATGTAGAAATAAGCATTGTCTTAACCACTTTCCGACCGCCGCGCACACATATACGTCAGTGGTGGTGCGTCCATAGTGGGCGTAGGAGCGCAGCCCCCTCTCGCTCATGCACCGCTATTGAAAATAATACATAGATTCATGCATTGCATGAATCTATGTATTGTTGCCGGCGCCGCTGCTGCCCACTATTCAGATGGCCGGCCCCCTGGCAAGCGCCGGCCATCTGAATAACGTCAGCTGGTTGGCTGTGGTCTATCAGTGTCTATCAGAGCCAGTGTATTCGTTATGTTCACTAACAGCCGAATTTGAAAGGAAATTCCAATTCCTATAATTTAATAGTTAGTAATAGTTAACTTATTATTAATTAGTTATTATTTCAGATTTTCTAATTTTCGGGTTTCGGGTTCACATAATTATTCTTTGAATTGGATTTTCAAATTTTTGGATTATAGAATTCTCGAGTTTTGAATTTTCAAATTTCCAATAGGGCACAGTTCCTTCCAATGAAACCAACAATAGGGAATAATTCCCCCCAATGACAACAACAATAGGGCACAGTTCCTCCCAATGACACCAACGATAGGGCACAGTTCCCCCCAATGACACCAACAATAGGGCACAGTTCCCCCCAATGACACCAACAATAGGGAACAATTCCCCCCAATGACACCAACAATAGGGCACAGTTCCCCCCAATGACACCAACAATAGGGCACAGTTCCTTCCAATGAAACCAACAACAGGGAATAATTCCCCCCAATGACACCAACGATAGGGCACAGTTCCCCCCAATGACACCAACGATAGGGCACAGTTCCTTCCAATGAAACCAACAACAGGGAATAATTCCCCCCAATGACACCAACGATAGGGCACAGTTCCCCCCAATGACACCAACGATAGGGCACAGTTCCTCCCAATGACACCAACAATAGGGCACAGTTCCTTTCCATAAAACCAACAATAGGGAACAATTCCCCCAATGACAGCAACCACTGTGGACTGTGGACATTTTGACACACACTCGAGACCTTTGCTTTATTCAATGGCCACAGTCCGGCCCCCCAAAAGTCTGAAGGAAAGTAAAAGCCTTATGCCGCGTACACACGACCGTTTTTCATGACGAGAAAAATGTAATTTTTTAAATTGGTCATTAAAAACGATTATGTGTAGGCTCCAGAGCATTTTTCTCGACGAGAAAAATGGCAATTAAAAATTTAGTACCTGCTCTATTTTTTCTTGACGTTTTTCATGTCATCTTTTTTCTCGTCGTGAAAAATGGTTGTGTGTAGGCTTTAACGACAGGAACAAAAACATGCATGCTCAGAAGCAAGTTATGAGAAGGGAAATTTGCATAATCAGCCCAAAGGGTGGCACCATTCGAATGGAACTTCCCCTTTATAGTGCCGTTGTACGTGTTGTACGTCACCACGCTTTGCTTGAGCTTTTTTTTTTCACAATCTTCTGTATGCAAGGCAGGCTTGACAAGAATCACGTTGAGAAAAACATAGGGCCAGATTCACGTACAGAGGCGTATCTTTCCGGCGGCGTAGCGTATCTCATTTACACTACGCCGCCGTAACTTTAAGAGGCAGGTGCCGTATTCACAAAGAACTTGCGCCCAAAGTTACGGTGGCGTTGCATAAATGGGCCGGCGTAACCGCGCTTAATTCAAATTAGGCAGGTAGGGGGTGTGATCCATTTAAATGAATCGTGACCCCATGTAATTGACGCTCTTTACGAACAGCACATGCGCTGTCCGTGGACTTATCCCAAGGCGCATGCTCAAAATTACGCCACAAATACTCATTGGTTTTGACGTGAACGGAACTTAAAAGCCCTATTCGCGAACGTTTTACGCAAACAACGTAAACGACGGAAAATTCAACACTGTCCCGACGTCCATACTTAACATTGCGTACGCCTCATATAGCAGGGGTAACTTTACGCCGGACTTACGCTTACGCAAACGACGTAAATAAATACGACCGGACGCAAGTACGTTCGTGAATCGGCTTATCTAGCTAATTTGCATGTTTGACACGTAAATCGACGGAAGCGCCACCTAGCGGCCAGCGGAAATATGCAACTAAGATACGACGGCGTAAGAGACTTACGCCAGTCGTATCTAAGCAAAATTCCGGCGTATCTTGCTTTACAGAAATACAGAAAAAAGATACGCCGGCGCATCCTAGAAGTTACGCGGTGTATCTCGAGATACGCCGACGTAACTTCTTTGTGAATATGGCCCATTGTTTTTTACCATGACATTGAAATGATCGTGTGTACGCGGCATTTGTTTAGAAAGTTTGAAGACCCCTGTCCTATATAGTAGAGCTCATACTGGAAGAGAAAGGGGAAGCATTAGGTGCCATTCAGGAGTGCTGGGGGCAGGAATGTGACCAAGCTCTCTTGCTTATGTGTAGCAGTGAGAGGTCTGGTTGCCAACCTGGCTCAGCCAATTGTTTTCCTACCTGGCTCAGCCAATTGTTTGCCTACCTGGCTCAGCCAATTGTTTGCCTACCTGGCTCAGCCAATTGTTTGCCTACCTGGCTCAGCCAATTGTTTGCCTACTTGGCTCAGCCAATTCTTTGCCTACCTGGCTCAGCCAATTGGCATAGATATGTGATTCTCAGGACTGGATTACAAATCCTAGGCAGAGGCGGACTGACAACTCATGGGGCCCCTGGGCAATAGAAGATTATGGGGCCCCTGGGCTTACTGATGGCCACCATGCCAGGAGGCAGGGCAGCTAAAATCTCAGGATTTTCACTTTACTGAACCTGGCAACCCTGATGGGGCCCCCTAGTGGCATGGGGCCCTAAGGCAGTGCCCGAGTGACTCAATGGTCAGTCCGCCCCTGATCCTAGGTAGGCAATACAGCTCCAATATACGTATTTCAGTTGTGTATTTGGCTATTTACCTGGAGTTGGTTTTAAATATAAAGTTAATATAAAGGTAAGTGGCCTTGTTTTTTTGTTCCGTGGTGCTGTAGGCTCACTTGATGCAGCAAAAGCAAGGTAAAATTGGAAATGCTGAGCACACTCTTCCATCTCACGTCTATGCATAGTTCTATACGGCTTCATTCCAAGAACACATTTTTTCATGCAGGGATCTTTCTACAATGCAAATCAACTTCTTTGAAAATATGTTTAACATTTTCCCCCTTATGCCCATAATCTAACTTAATTAAAAACTTTTTCTGTTTTAACGAAAAAGCGCACATTCAGCTAAAAAGCTGCTAACATGATAAAACTGAAAGCCTTATTGTTTTGGCAGACAAAAGGCATCCTATCGCATTTCATAACTCCTCGTTCCCGAGACAAAAGTTCTACTCTGAAGCCCGACTGTTCCTTTGAACTTTTACATACCATCATTTTTTGGTGAAAGAGAGAAATATGGTCATAAGTCCATCTGATAAATACAGAACTGAAATATAATTGTGCTGAGGCATTTTCGGCTATTTAATTATTGCATTGGGAAAGAAAAATGTCACATGACCTCTGCGAGACGGGGTTAGACTGTGCGCTACTATTGTGTTACAAGTCGAATTCCATTAAAATCTGTAGGGTTTCAGGCTTGAGTAAACTCTGGTAGTATCAGGATTTTGTATCAGGAGCCGAGGAACATTAAATGGGTCACCAAAAACCGGTATTTTAGTGCTCGTTTACACATGTGGTTGATGGGGGTGGTTAAAATACACGTTGCCCCTGTGCACCTTCATCCAGAATGAATTATCCTAAATCCTTTCCTTTCTACAGAAATTATACTTCTAGAGCAGTTGTCTCCAAACTGTGGCCCTTTGCTTGCCCATTACCTGGCCCTTGGGGCCCTTGGGGCAATATTCATCCTCTGACATGAACAATAGGGCATAATTCCCCCCCACTGACACCAATGAAGGGGCACAATTCCTCTAATCACACCAACAATGGGGCATTGTTCCTCCCAATAACAGAGACAATGGGACACAGTTCCTCCTAGTGACACCAATGAAGAGGCACAATTCCTCGAATCACACCAACAATGGGGCATAGTTCCTTTCCAATAACACAGACGAAGGGACACAGTTCCTCCTAGTGACACCAACGGTGGGGCATAATTCTTCCCACCCATTGATACCAAAGATGGGGCACAATTCCTCTAGTTGAGATAAAAAAAGAAGCATTGTTTACTACCACTGATGTTGTGTCCCCCATCACCGGTGTTGTGACCCCCATCAAATAATGGCCGTCCTGTACTTCGCAGGCGCAGCACTTGTGCAGCACGGAGCACTACGGAGCCGCTGAAAGTCTGCGAACATGAACAGCTGTATGCGCCACTTTGCGCAAAGAACACCACATTGTGCCACACGCTCCCGCACGCTCAAGAAGTTTGTGCAACTCTGCAAGAGGCGGGTTTATTATTGATTGAAGCCTTTGAGGGGCGGATTCCAACAGAAAAGACTGTATTTTATAATGATGGGCAGAGCTGATAAGGGCGGGTTTTTCAATGTTGATGGGCGGGTTTGCAGGGCCTATTTAACTACATAACACAGCCAATTTAAATACTTTCCTGGTAATGAATTCCTTCTACATAGAAAAACCTGCCCTGATCAGCTCTGCCCATCATTATAAAATACGGCCTCTTCTGTAGGCATCCGCCCCCCACAGGCTTCAATCAATAATACACCCGCCCAGTGTTGCCAACCGCCAGTATTTTTACTGGCAGCCAGTAAAAAACAGGCAATTTTCTCCTGCCAGTGAATGCCAGTAAAAGTAAAAGGTTGCCAGTAAAAAATATGGCTGTGACGTTTGGCTTGGTCCGGAGCCGGTTGGGACCATCCCAGTGCTTGCTATAGTGTGATCCAGGGGCATTGGCAGAGGTGGTGCCTGAGCATGTCATGTGATGTCACAGCGGTATGGGAGCAAGGCAGGCTGGGACCGGGCTGTTTAGACTGAAGTGGACTGGAGGGACCACTTGGCTTGGAGGGAGACTGTCACTGTGACTCATGAGGGGACATGTCGTGTCAGTGACATCTCATCATTATCTGTGTTGCTGCACACTGCTGTCGGTGTCACTTTGACAGTCAATTTATGTGTGTGTGTGGCCTATTCTAATTTCTTGCCCCCCCTGAGGCCGATCCCTGAGCTACTTACTATATCAAAAATAAAATAAGAAATATATTTTTTGCCTATTATCTGCCTATATGCTAATTGCATATTGTATTTGTTTGTAGCCTAAATACTCAAAAAAAAATTGCAACTTTTGGAAATGTCAGTCAAAACATGGCTGTGGAAGTAAGCTTTGGGTGTTGTGTCAGTAAATTTTAATCTGGTAGGTTGGCAACACTGCACCCGCCCCTTGCAGTGTTGCACGAGTAACGGGAGCGTGTGGCACAATGTCGTGTTCTTGGCGCAGGCGCCGTGTACTGCTGTTCATTTTCAGAGACTTTTGGTGGCTCCGTAGTGCTCAAGCACTGCGCTTGCGCAGTACAGGGCGGGCATTATTCGACGGGGGTCATTTCTCGTCACAACACCGGGACATTTTCTACTTCCAACGTTCACATTCTGGTCACTCTAAAGCAGGGGTCTCAAACTCAAATTACCTGAGGGCCGCAAGACAAGTTTTCATATCCCATGGGGGGCCGCATGCAAACTTTCAAACTTCAAAAACAGTACTGGTGTCAGCGGACGCATTATTAACCCCCAGCACTGGTGTCAGCAAACGCATTATTAACCCTGACCACTGCACTGCACACGGACCACTGCACACGGACCACTACACACGGGCCACTACACACGGACCACTGCACACGGACCACTGCACATGGACCACTGCACACGGACCACTGCACACGGACCACTGCACACGGACCACAGCATACGGACCACTGCACACGGACCACTGCACTGCCGACAGACCACTACACTACACACTGACCACTCACCATCATGGTACAGCACATCAAGGCTCAGAGCCCAGCAAATTAGGGCACAGCACATCAGGGCACAGCACATCAGGGCACAGGGCACAGCATATCAGGGTACAGCACATCAAGGCACAGAGCCCAGCAAATAAGGGCACATGGCACAGCACATCAGGGCACAGGGCACTGCACGTCAGGGTACAGGGCACAGCGCACATGAGGGCACAGCGCACATGAGGGCACAGCGCACATGAGGGCACAGCGCACATCAGGGCACAGCACACATCAGGGTACAGGACACATCAGGGTACAGGGCACAGCACATCAGGGTACAGGGCACAGCACATCAGAGCACAACAGGGTACAGGGCACATCATTGCACAGCACATAGGGGTACAGCACAACAGGCCACATCAGGGTACAGAGCAGGGCACATCAGGACAGGACATATCAGGACAAGGCACATGGCACATCAGGGTACAGGACATGGCACATCAGGCTACAGGGCACATGAAACAGCACATCAGGGTACAAAGCCCAGAAAATCAGTGTACATGGCACACATCAGGGCATGTGGGGCATATCAGGGCACATGAGAGCACATCAGGCACAGCACATCAGTACAGGTCACATGGCACATCAGGGTACAGGGCACAGGGTACCCTGATGTACAGAGCCCAGCATATCAGGGACACATCAGGGTACATGGGACACATCAGGATACATGGGACACATGGCACATCAGAGCACATCAGGGTACCTGGGGCACATGGCATATCAGGGTACATGGGGTACATCAGGGCACAATTAGAGCACATCAGGCATACCTCCCAACTTTTCAACTTCAGAATGAGGGACAAATGAGCATACCTCCCAACGAAGTTGTTGAGCGGGGGGGGGGGGAGGTCCGCAGATCATAGTTGATGAGGGGGGGGGCACGGGAGCGGGGATTTATCGCGAATCGCGGGGATTTAGCACGGATAGCAGGGATTTATCGCGAATCCCGGTAATCGCGGGGGGGGGCGGATTCGCGGGACTTTTTCCGTGAACGCGGGACCGCGCGATTTACCGCAAAACGCTTCCGCGGCACCCGTCTTGCCTGCGGGCCATTTATTACCGGTCCGCGGGTCGTAAATGGCCCGCGGGCCGGTACTTTGAGACCCCTGCTCTAAAGTCTGAAGGACTGTAAACTGGCCTTAGTTTAGAAAGTTTGCAGACTCCTGTTCTAGAGCTTAGACAATCCTGGGAGGAAATGTAGATAATAAATACTATTCTCAAGCTTATTGGCATGCTTGTCTAGAATATATTTTTGGTGTGATGGATGGACTTGGATGAACTCTCACGTCATTGATCGGGAACAAATGTTTCTTTATTGTTGCCCTATTGTACATCTTGGCATCTCCAGTCTTAATGTTTGTACAATAAACAGTTTTGAGGTCTCTTATTTGTATATGGTCATGCCATGATAAACGCCCCTGTTTCAGGGTCCCCCCCCCCCAGATAGGAATAGTCAGGAGGTATGTAGAAAATGTTCTCCATGGTTCTGATGCTACTAATCTATGCGCTGAACATAACAGCACCACTCGATGTGCATTAAGAATGTCACTCAGAATCAGGTGCCAAGTAAAACAAAGCTGGCGTCTTGACAGCTACAAGATAAGTCTGCCATTGATAAGGGCTTGGCGAAAGTAAAGCGTATTTACACAAGAAACAAAACAACAATGCGATTCCAAGTGTGATCCAATCTCTCTGAGATAAATTACACTGTTTAGATTTGTATTTGCCAGTTCCAAATGTCAAGCTGTATTTTTTCCAGAAAATCACACTTAAGAGTGCTTTTACACTGAAAGCTTCGGCCGTTATCGCTAAAGCGCCTCTCGTTTTAGAGGTGCTTTAGTGTTGTTTAAGGGGCGCTTTTCGGTCACAAGTGGGGCATTTTTAACCCCCAAAAAGGGTTAAAAGCTCCCTTTTTAGTGTAGCGTTGAAAGCGCTGCTTCTTCATTCCAATTGGCAGGGGTTTTGGGAGTGCTAAATACATCGCTCCCAACCCGCCCCAAAGACGCTGCTTGCAGGACTTTTTCATAACCTCTCGCAAGCGCACCGCCCGAGTGTGAAAAGTCACACTAGAGCGCATAGAAGGTGGTTTTCAGGCGCTTAGCAGAAGCTATTTCCAGTGCTAAAGCCGCTGAAAACCCTTTTGGTGTCATTGGGAGGAACTGTGCTCTATTGGTGGTGCCATTGGGAAGAACTGTGCCCTATTGGTGGTTTCATTGGGAGGAACTGTGCCCTATTGGTGGTGCCATTGGGAAGAGCTGTGCCCTATTGGTGGTGTCATTGGGAGGAACTGTGCCCTATTGGTGATGCCATTGGGAAGAACTGTGCCCTATTGGTGGTGTCATTGGGAGGAACTGTGCCCTATTGGTGGTGCCATTGGGAAGAACTGTGCCCTATTGTTGGTGTCATTGGGAGAAACTGTGCCCTATTGGAAATTTGAAAATTCAAAACTCGATAATTCGATAACCGCCATAGAAGGTGGTTTTCAGGCGCTTAGCAGAGGCTATTTACAGTGCTAAAGCGCCTAAAAACCATATTGGTTTCATTGGAAGGAACTGTGCCCTATTGGTGGTGTCATTGGGAGGAACTGTGCCCTATTGGAAATGTGAAAATTCGAAACTCGATAATTCGATAAACGCCATAGAAGGTGGTTTTCAGGCACTTAGCAGAGGCTATTTCCAGTGCTAAAGCGCTTAAAAACACTATTAGTTTCATTGGAAGGAACTGTGCCCTATTGTTGGTGTCATTGGTGGGAATTGTTATCTATATTTGGTTTCATTGGAAGGAACTGTGCCATTTTGGAAATTTAAAAATTCAAATCTCGATAATTCGATAACCGCCATAGAAAGTGGTTTTCAGGCGCTTAACAGAGGCTATTTCCAGTGATAAAGCGCCTGAAAACCGCCCCAGTGGGAAAAGGGTCTAAGGATTCTGATTGAAGCGCTTTTAGGCCCTGTGCACACTGGGCATTAAGTCCCAATGCATGGGGCTCCGGCATTTAGCTGGGAGCAGAGGGCACTGGTGCATCGTCCAGCATTGCTGCCAGCAGCCTGTAGAACTCTATAGGAGGTTGAAAGCTGCTGCAGCTGGACGGTGTACCTAGTGGCACCCAGGAACAACTGCCTGAAACACCAATTGCTTGCGCCACTACTATAATGATCACCCCTGACTCCTGAGTCCCATGCCAAGAGGCCACTCTGCTTTTTAGTGAACACAGGAGATCCCTCATTCAAAGAATGCTTTGCATATTCTGAATGACTGCAAAGTGTTTTCTGATTGGACAAGGTGGAAAAGCAAAGTGTTGAAGAAATGCAAAGCGTTTTGTGAATGGCGCCCGTTTAGGGCAAGCAACCTTGTGTGTTCCCTAAGCATCAAGGCAGCAGCTTGGCACAAGGCCCAGAAGCCAGCGGAAATCACTGTAGTGATGCCTACTAGAGTGATTTCCAGATGCTACAGGGCTCACCCAGGTACATACACTATATTACCAAAAGTATTGGGACACCTACCTTTACAAGCACATGAACTTTAATGGCATCCCAGTCTTATTCCATAGAGTTCAATATTGAGTTGGCCCACCCTTTGCAGCTATAACAGCTTCAACTCTTCTGGGAAGACCGTCCACAAGGTTTAGGAGTGTCTATGGGAATGTTTGACCATTCTTCCAGAAGCACATTTGTGAGGTCAGGCACTGATTTTGGACGAGAAAGCCTGGCTCCCAGTCTCCGCTTGTAATTCATCCCATCGAGGACAAAGACAGCACAGGGTCTAACCCTTCCTTTCACTATCCAAAATGACAATAATTTTACATACACTGTAAGTTCTTGAAAGGTAGACAGGTTCACTTTAAACCATTTCAGTGTTTTTTTTGTTTTTTTTTGGAAGCCGCAGTTTTTCTTATCTCTATAAAAGCCGAGGTTTCAGAAAACCACAAGAGAGAAAACAGCAGTGTTAGTGTATTGTGTGAAAACCAGGCCGTAGGCATGGCGAGTGACCTTAAATTGCAGGGTAATTATGTTGCGGCAGGAGGGTGAACAATAAGCGGTGACATGAAATGAGAGGGAACTAAGTGTCCTCTGTCATGATCACCAGCTTGTCGTGTGGTGTGAGCCGGTTACCACGTTTATTTATTGGAAAATCAAAGTGTGGTTATAGAAAAAAAAAAAAATAGGCCTCTGCTACAATAAATCTTTCCAGCACGAGCCAGTCTCTGTCATCTCACCCTAAACTGAAAGCCGTTCTTTTTAGGCCTCGTACACACGATCGGACATATCCGATGAAAATGGTCCGCGGGTAGCTGTGGTGGCTCAACGTGATTGGCACTGCGCTGACAAGCCATTCACCTCTGCAGCCAAGGGTTCGGATCCTGGTCTCGGCTACATGTGAATTGAGTTTGGTGGTCTCAGCCCGGCTCCCGGTGGGTGTGCTATGCAAGGTACGCCTGTGCTTAGTACGCCCACCCCCCCCCCCCCACAAAAACCACCACACTTGCACGCACACAAAATTGGTTTAAAACACATGCACTTTGGCCATGCGGTCTCCTAAAATAAAGAGAGGCGAAGGACCTACGGGGCTGGCTGGGTGGGCTAGGCCCCCTCACTCCCTCATAGGGGGAGTCCCTCTGCCCCATTGGGGTCCTGTTGGGCCCCAGTTGGGCTCCCAAGAGGAGCAGGTAGGGCGGGGTGAGTGGGAGGCCCCCCTTCACACCCGCCATTGCCACCAGGGGCATGGAGAAGGATGGCGATTGCCTCCGGGGGGAGGGTCTGCCTACTCCCAACTCCTGCAGTCCGGCTCCTCTCTCTCGAGTTCACGCACAAAAATACACTTAAAAAAAAAAAAAAAAAAAAAAAAAGAAAATGGTCCGTCGGATCGGATCAAATTCCCCGCCGCTGGACGGCGCGGTGACGCGGCGGTGACGTTGACGCCGCCACGTCACCGCCACGTCACCGCACCAGGAAGTTAAACACTTCCGCGCATGCGCCGAATCCATTCGGCGGCGGTGCGGGACGACATGTCTGCTGGTAAGTGTACTAACCAGCAGACATGTCGGGTGGACAGATTCCCACCGGATAGATTTCAAAGCTTGCTTTGAAATCTGTCGGGTGGACAAATATGTCCGCTAGCCCATACACACGAGCGGAGATGTCTGCTAAAACGGTCCATCGGACCGTTTTTTAGCGGACATATCCCCTCGTGTGTACGAGGCCTTAGACATATTTTAGACATATTGGGCCAGATTCTCGTAGTTTAACCTTTTTTGTGCGTATCCCATTTACGCTACGCGTCCGCACTTTTTACGGGCAAGTGCTGTATTCTCAAAGCCCTTGCTCTGTAATTTGCGGCGGCGTAGCATAAATGGGCCGGCGTAAGGCCGCTTAATTCAAAGTAGGAAGGAGGGGGGCGTGTTGTATTTAAATTAAGCGTGCCCCCGCACCGAACGAACTGCGCATGCGCCGGCCGTAAACGTAGCCCACTGCGCATTCTCTATAGTACGACGCAAATACATTGGTTTTGATGGCAATGTAATTAACGCACAGCCCTATTCGCGACGAGTTACGTAAACAACGGAAAAAAACGACGCTGTCCCGACGTCCATCCTTAACATGACCTATGCAAGGTTACCCCTCATATAGCAGGGGTAACCTTACGCTTACGCAAACTATGTAAACTATGACGATGGGGCGCAAATACGTTCGGGAATCGGCATATCATGCTCATTTGCATATTCAAAACAGAAATCGACTGGAACGCCACCTAGCAGCCAAGCGTAACATTGCAACTTAGATCCGACGGTGTAAGTGACTTACGCCAGTCAGATCTACACCAAATCTATGCGTAACTGATTCTAAGAATCAGTCGCATAGATACCCAGGCGGAAAAACAGAGATACGAAGGCGTATATGGAGATACGCCGTCGCATCTCTTACAAGAATCTGCCCATTCAGTCTTAAAGTGGACATGGCATTTGGAAATATTTTTCATATTTAGCGTAGGCAATGTGCAAATCAGGGCTGGACAATTCCTGGTCACCAGGTCACCAAGGTGGCTGAAAAAACTCTCTGGTGACCGAGTCATTGAGAGCGCTTGCTGGTGGGACAGGACCACCTATATAGGCAGTCTTACAGTGCCCATTCTGGGCCTCATCGGGTCAGCAGGGAAGTCCAAGGGGCCATTCCAAGACTGTGACCCCCCACCTGGAAAAGGGGTAGGGGCAGTCCCTTAGGTAAAACATGGCTTTCTGATACTGTTGTGCTGCTGACTACTCTATGTCATAGCTTCCAACTGTCCCTAATTTCAAGGGACTGTCCCTGATTTGGAGCAATGTCCCTCTGTCTCTCTTTCCCCCTCATTCGTCCCACATTTTCGTCTGATCTATATAGTTGTATATGTAGCAGCCTGCTACTTTTTAGCCGGCGTTGCTTTAAATTTAGAGGGTAGTCTGAGAGTTAGTTGATTCCAGCCATGGCTGTACTGTGAGTGACCACTATTGTTGTCTGGGGTGCCGTTACCACCCCAGGCCAAGGGTGGCAGCAGTCAGGTCAAGGTGTTTTGGGTGCTCCCCTTCGGCAGCCAATCAGTGGGGGTTGATCGTCCCGCTTTGCATGCTGGGGAGGAGTATTTAAGGGACAGGCGCCATTAGATCAGGGTCGTCGATCGCTGGTCTGTCGACCCACCACCCCCCGTGAGTGGCCCTCCTGGCCGGGGGTGCGTGTTCATGTGTTCTTGGCTCTGGGACCACGTTGGTTGTGATCTACTAAGTAGGCCCGGTAGTCAGAATGGGTCTATGTTTGCAGAGTGGTACTGTGCTGTCCATCCTGGAGGGAGGAAGCCAATCCAGGAGAAGGACGCACCATTACTGAAAGGCTGAATGATGGTCGTCTGTCAGTTCTAAGTTTACAAGAAGTTAATCGGGAGAGATCTGGGTGCTGAATCCTGTGTTGAGTGGGTTTTGGACCGAACATACCTCCATCTGTGGGAAGGTCTGTGGCAGAGACTTTACCAATTTCCGTGTGCCATCCTGGCTGCTAGGCTAGTGAGGGAGGCCTATCCAGGTGTGCAATACCCACTCTGGCTTGAGTGGTGACGAAAGCTGTGTTGCTGGAAGCAGGAGTGTTTCCGGACAGAACTTGTTTTTCTCAACTCATATCTGATACCCTAGATGTCGAGGTAATAGTGGTAACATGCCGCCCAAAACAATCCAGCAGCTCCTACGGGGGTAGTGCTACATATATAAAATGCACTTTTTACATTTTAAAAAGCCAATATAAACGAATAGAAGTGGTTAACCTTTTTTGGGGGGGTTATTCTCCTTTAAGGGGGCGTGGCAGGGGGTGTCCTATGCCTACATATCTTTGTTAGTAGGTGTCCCTCTTTCCCATCTCAAAATGTTGGGACTTGGGAGGTACGCTATGTGCACCCCAGCAGGTCTGCACAAAGGCTCCCGACCTAGGTGGGAATTGCTGCACAGAAATAAGTAAGCTGCTCATTGCGTGAGCACTGCTCATCATTTGTTGGGTACCACTCAGCTGCAGGACCACCCAGATCAATGGGTGTATAAGGCAAGCTGCCAGCAGAGTGAGTGACAGCCAGACATCTTCATTGGCACCAGAGCCACACTTATCAGGTACTAACTAGAGATAACTGCAAATGTCTTTGTTTGGGCTGTCAGGACCTAAAATAGTCTAAACACAAGAACAAACGGGTGAAGGCTACCTAATATTGTCATTGGGAAAAAGAACGGAGCCATAGTTGAGAATCCACACACATACAATCCAATAAGACTGCCAAACAAACGTCCAATATTCCAAGATAATTTAATGATAACATTGATTTATATCAGATTGTAACCAACGCATTTCAGGGGCCAAACACACTCCCATTTATCAGAGCTACAAAACAAGTACAAATCCAAAGGTACAAATACATAAATGGTTTTGTATCCCTGATGAAGGGGGGGGGGGGTGCTGTGTTTGGCCCCTGAAACGTGTTGGCTCCAGTCTGCTATGAATCAATTTTCTTTTAAAATTACCTTGGACTCTTGGACGCTTGTTTGGCACTCCCATTGGTCTGTATAGAAGAGCTGATAGAGTAGCGTGACCAGAAATCCCCGGTTTCAGGGGACAGTCCCTGGATTGAGGACGCTGTCCCCGGACCAAGTATGTCCCTGGTTTTGTCCCCGGATTTGATTTGAACAGGAGCTGGGGCAATTTCAAAGACATTCAGTGCAGAATAAAAAAAATAAAAATCTGAATTACACACCTCCACCGCTCCTACTAGCTTAGGGGGGTTGTATTTTTTTCCCATTATCTGTGCCCCTTTCTGATGATCATGTGCTGGTCGGAGAGAAGGGAATATTTTCGGGTGCATGCCCATTCCGCTCCACTTATGTTCTTCTGCCTTGGCTCAAGTCCCGGGCAGCTGCCTGCCCGCCTATCTCTTTGCCTTCCCTGGTGGAGTGATCTTCCTCCGCACCCCATCCAGTAGTAGCCGGGGGCCCGGAGAGTGAGACTTGACAGGCTGTGAAGCGGGCGGCGACAGGCAGAAAGTCGCTGATTGCCGCCATTACTAGTAAAAAAAAAATTGCCCCAGATTTTATTTTAAAAATCTGGTCACCTTATGATAGAGGATGTAGGACAAGGGTGCCCAACCAGTGGCCCGGGGGCCACATGTGGCCCGCGGAGCCCTCTGATGTGGCCCGCGACCTCCTGCTCTGGGATGAAAATAAAATAAAATAGAATACTGTTATTAAAGGTAAGTTTATAGCTAAAATCACAGTGTATATTTGGGCATATCTGTTCTGCAGTGGTTACTGGGCTGCTTTCAAACTGGTCCACAGGTGCAGAGACGTGTACCTGTGGTTTACCTGCACTGAGCCATATGCCGCGTACACAAGGTCGTTTTTTGCGATGAAAAAAAACGTTGTTTTTTAAAACGTCATTTAAATTGATCGTGTGTGGAAAAAAATTCCAACATGCTTGAATTTTTTGTGTCGTTTTTCAAAACGTCGTTTTTTGTTTCACAAAAAGTCACCGTGTGTAGCAAAAACGTCATTTAAAACAACGTTTTTCAACCCGCGCATGCCCAGAAGCTAGTTATGAAGCGAGCTTCAATGGAAAAGAGTGGTGAACGTAACCTCGCTTTTTGTGAAAAAAACGATGGTGTGTATGCAACATCGTCTTTGAAAAGTGACGTTTCAAAAACGTCGTTTTTTACTTCACAGAAAACGTTGTTTTTTTTCATCACAAAAAATGATCGTGTGTACGCGGCATTAGACTTCTATTACCTGCGAGTTTGGTGTGCTGAAAGTGGAGTGGGCTCTATAGAGCCAAATGGGCTGTCATCCACCTGCTCCTCTCATTGTGGCCCGCGATCGGTTACCAAGTCACTTAAGTGGCCCTTGCTCTTCAAAAGGTTGGGCACCCCTGATGTAGGAGGTCCTATAGAAAGCAGCAATCTGACTGAAATCTAGCTCTATTCGGGTGGCTAGGTCTGCCAGGAAGTGAAGTTACTTATTGTAGTGGCACCAAGAAAGTTTTACATAGAAATCACTGTCCCTGATTTGGAGCAATGTCCCTCTGTCCCTCATTGCTCCTCATTTGTCCCTTAATTTTGGTCTGATCATTATAGTGTATGCACATGTATATAAAATGCACTTTCTATCTATAAAAATTGCTGCATTTGTAAATTCAAAAAGCCAATATAAAGGAATAGTAGTGGTAAAAAAACAGAAAATTGTACCATACTTACCGTAATTTTCTTTTCCTGGTGCCTATCCATGGCAACATACCTGTGACAAGCTCCGCCTTGGCTCCTCCCTCAGGACTAGTGAATATTATAAAAGAGTTGGTTAGCACAGCCCCCACATTCTCCGTAATATAGAATACCGAGGGTGGGATTGTATGTTGCCATGGATAGGCACCAGGAAAAGAAAATTACGGTAAGTATGGTACAATTTTCTGTTTTCCTGGTGCCTCCATGGCAACATACCTGTGACAAATAACTAGCTGAGATGGGTGGGATGATGCTTAGAGGTTTATTAAAGAGTTTATTACAGGTATGTTGCCATGGAGGCATGAGGAAAGAAAGGAGAATGTGGGGGCTGTGCTAACCAACTCTTTTATAATATTCACTAGTCCTGAGGGAGGAGCCAAGGCGGAGCTTGTCACAGGTATGTTGCCATGGAGGCACCAGGAAAAAGCACTTGTGGGTTTAGCCAATCTTATTTTTTTGTACAATTCTTCTTTTAGGGGGTGTGGCAAAGGGTGTGTCCTATACCTGTATACTTTTGCTGATAGGTGTCCCTCATTCCTATCTCAAAAAGTTGGGAGGTATGTAAGTCCTGCTGGCATGTGAGAAAGTAAATTTAGCTCAGTCTGCCTTGTGTAAGGCTCCCCACCAGAATGTTGGAGAAAACCCTATGACTCTCCCCCTCCTCATTGGCTCAGACAAAGTAGTGGGAGCCATTGGCTGTTAATCACAGCCAGTGAGGAGGGAGTGGAGCTGAGCCATTAACATTAACTAATCATTTACCCAGACGAGGTAACTCTGAGATATGACCTTTCAGAGTAGATGTCACGTCTCCTGCTATACAATACTCGTTATCATAAGTGAAAAACACAGGACATCTTCACACAATAGCAGGGTCAATTAGCACAGAGAACAGACAGATGGCTAGAGTTGGTGACATTAGCATCTAACAGTACGTGTCCCAACAGTATGAATGAGTCACTCTTACAATTAACCTGTTGAGTTCAGAATCAATAAACAGTAAATAGTTCTTTACAGATATCCTGGAATATATTGTGGATAATAATTACATAATAATCCCATCTCAGGTAGTCCAAGATATATCTTCTCAGTCATCCTATTCCCCTAGTGGACATAGGATGATTTTAGACATAAGAGAGTCCAGGGATGTCCCGGGTGAGTCTGTCACAATATTTATTTGGATGCTATTATGATGTGATACACTAGGGGAAGAATTATTTGCATCGTTGTTCACTAGCACTTTATATTTATACATTTTTTAGTAATTAGCGCTGCTTCACTATACATGTTTATACTTCAAGCCTTGTAACCAGCTGCTCCCCCAAATCCACATAAACACGTAAAACCTGTTCCTTTGCTAGACCCTTGAACTTTGCAGACTCTGTAAAGGTTTGTAAGACAAGCTTTGATGCTAAAACCGGAAACAATAGGGATCCTACGACTGTGTACGTAGATCCAGCAGCTGCCTCTGACATTTTTGTAGGGTCTTTAAAGAAAATTCTCCACTGCCGCTTTTTTAATTGAAAAACTGGAGTATCTATCACAGGGGGAGATGCCCACTTTTTTGGCCAAGTCGATCCTTTACACTCTTTTTTAGAGAAAATCAGCAAAAAATAAGTACCGTTATATCCCCGACCTAAAGCGGAGGTCCACCCGATTTTTTTCTTCAAATACTGTAGCTGCTGAATTTTAAAAAATGGACACTTACCTGTCCAGCAGACGAGGCTGAGCAATCGCTCGGTCCTCGGCAGCTTCCGCCACCATCCTCGGTGAGGGAATCAGGAAGTGAAGCCTTGAAGCTTCACTGCCCGATTCCCTACTGCGCATGTGCGAGGATCGCGGCTCGCTGTCATTGGTCCCCGCTCTCTCCTGGGAACACTGTTTTCCAGAAGACAGCGGGGGGGGGGGTGACGTAAAGAGGCTAGATTCCCGCGGGAGTCAGAACCTGGAAGTGGTGCAAATACCTGTGACACCGGAGGGGGGGAGGGATCCAAAAGCGGAGGTTCACTTTTTGTGTGAACCTCCGTTTTAATTACAATTCCTGGAGTAAAAGTTGGTAAGGGTGCTATGTCCTCACTCCCAAATATGCCAACCCTTTATCCAACTCCTCATTAGGGGGCAAGATTGTGCCCTCAGCCTGGGAAGACTCCTCTTCCAGACTCCTCTGAGAACACAGAGCACCTCGGGTTCAACCAGTGATGTTGGCCTGCAGGTGCCCAAAGACTTATGCCGCGTATACACGGTCGGAATTTCCGACAACAAATGTTCGATGTGAGCTTGTTGTCGGAAAATCCGACCGTGTGTAGGCTCAATCAAACATTTGCTGTCGGAATTTTCTTTGTATCTTTTTCAAATCATGGTGCCAGGGTCAGGCCGATGTCAGAGAGCAGGGATGCATGATCGTGCCATGTTATGAACAGGCATAAACCTCTTTTAGGTCTAATGCCGCGCACACACTCTCGGAATATCCGACAACAAATGTTCGATGGGAGCCGCGTGTAAGCCCAATTGGACATTTGCTGCCGGAATTTCCTTGTATCTTTTTCAAATCATGGTGCCAGGGTCAGGATGTCTGGCCGATGTCAGAGAGCAGGGATGCATGATCGTGCCATGCCGCGCACACACTCTCGGAATATCCGATAACAAATGTTCGATGGGAGCCGCGTGTAAGCCCAATTGGACAATTGCTGCTGGAATTTCCGACAACAAACACAACGACACACACACACAACCTGCAGCGACACCATTCTGCGACAGAGGATCTTAAAGCCGGCAGGGCACCCAGCTACAAAAAATACATTCCATGTTCCCATGTTGCATATTTTGTTCCGAGTTCTACATTTCTATCTGCAATTGTTTTTCCTTCAAGCCTGCAAAAAAAAAATGTATGTCTGTTTTGGGATCCCTTATGGCGCACATGAACTTTTCGGTCTAGACTTGAGCAAGGAAGCAAGATTAAAACATTGTCTTCTTGGACAGAACACATTTTTCCAACTCGCTCTCCCTGCCACAGGGGTCTGTGCGGATGCTTTAGTTTCCTTCGTAAAACGTGTTAAAACGATATTCTAATGTACTGTAGAAGCAGATTGTCTCAGTTTTTATGTCTGTAAGTTGGAGGGAAGCAGAGCCATATTCTGTGTTCCAGGGTTTCTGCTTTTCGCTGGTGTTAGGTATCGCCGGCGTGCCAAATATGGGATTTGTAATCACAGAAAGGGACTCTGAAATACAAGCAGTTGTAATCTGCACCGCCATTGTGATATAACAGTAAGGGCAACCTGCTAGGGACAAGTCCCCTGCAAACGTGATTACTAATGCTGCCTGTGTCCATGTTACCTTGGTACGAGGCACAGAGGGCACACCTGGGCACTGCCCAGGGGCCCCAGCTGCATGGGGGACCCTGCCCTTTCCCCAAAGCAGCTGATCCTTGAGCCTGGACTGCCCTTCTACATCCCAGATATCCCCCCAGCTCTCTGACCCCTCTACACCCTAGATATCCCGTACATCCTACCTACTTGATTTCTGTTTACCTGCACTGTCTACAATGTAGGGGCCCCCAGAGCATTACTTTGCCCAGGGGCCCATGATGCTATGAAGACGGCCCTGGTACGAGGTAGGGCTGTCTTAATGAGAGGGCACACCTGGGCACTGCCCAGGGGCCCCAGTTGCATGGGGGACCCTGCCCTTTCCCCAAAGCAGCTGATCCTTGAGCCTTGACTGCCCTTCTACATCCCAGATATCCCCCCAGCTCTCTGACCCCTCTACACCCTAGATATCCCCTACATCCTACCTACTTGATTTCGGTTTACCTGCACTGTCTACATTGTAGGGGCCCCCAGAGCATTACTTTGCCCGGGGCCCATGATGCTATGAAGACGACCCTGGTACGAGGAGAGGGGGCGTAAAGGGAAATCTCCCGCCAGTGAAGTCCTGGCAGCAAAACCTGACAGATGTTTTAAACCTACCCTACAGGGAAACTACTTAAAGCGGAGCTCCACCCTAAAGTGGAACTTCCACTCATCGGATTCCTCCCCCCTCTGGTGCCACAATTGGCACCTTTCAGGAGGAGGGGGGACAGGATACCTGTCTTTGACTTTCTTTCCCACTACTGGGAGTCCGGTTGCTGCTGCGACGCGGCAGTGATGTCACTGCGGGGCTCCCTCCTCTTCCTCCCCTGGCCGCTGGGCTAATACGAGAGAGGAGCGGGGCCTCGCGCATGCGCAGTAGGGTTTCCGGCGCGAAGCCGAAAGGCTACACTGCTGGGTTCCCTTACCTGCATTAATGGCGACGGCAGCACCCGACAGCTGATGGAAACATCAGCTGCGGTGCCGACATCGAGAGACTGCAGGACAGGTAAGTGTCCATTTATTAAAAGCGAGCAGCTGCAGTATGTGTAGCTGCTGGCTTTTAATTTTTTTTACCCCAGACCCCTGGAGTTTAGGCAGGGTTGCTCCCAACATTTACTTGCCAGGAATAGTCATCTTGGCTAACTGTTAGAGATAAATTGGTCTTGGTCTTGTTGCACTTATCACTTCTACTGCTAGATGGCCGGGTACCTGGTGATACTAGATATGAGAAGGGTATGCAAGGCTGAATTATGGATATGTGGGGTGTCTCAGCCAATGGGCAGGGGTTTTCTTGGATCCCTTGGTCTGCTAGGTGGAGTCAGGTGGTCTGTGTTCTGTGCCACCTGGAAGGCTGTCTGGGTGGACCCGTGTTTTGAAGGCCCAAACTTCTTTCTGTGACCTGGCACCATCTGGTGGTGGCCGTTGGCATTACAAGTAAAACAGCAGTTCTACTTCTAATGTGTGTTTTTACTGTTTTCGCTGCCATCTCCTTCCCTCTAATTAGAACCCCCAAACACTATGTATATTTTTTCATTCTAACACCCTATAGAATAAAATGGTGATCGTTGCAATACTTTCTGTCACACCGTATTTGCGCAGCGGTTTTACAAGCACACTTTTTGGGGGAAAATACACTTTTTGTAAAATAAAAAAATAAGACAACAGTAAAGTTATCCCATTTTTTTTATATTGTGAAAGATAATGTTACGCCAAGTAAATTGATACCCAACATGTCACGCTTCAAAATTGCGTCCGCACGTGGAATGCCGACAAACTTTTACCCTTTAAAATCTCTATACAAATTCTACAGGTTGCATGTTTTGAGTTACAGAGGGGGTCTAGGGCTAAAATTATTGCTCTCACTCTACCGATTGCTGCGATACCTCACATGTGTGGTTTGAATACCATTTACATATACAGGCGCTACTCGCGTATGCGTTCGCTTCTAAACGCGAGTTTGGCGGGACGGGGCGCCTTTTCTGGCTCCTAACTTTTTTAGCTGGCTCCTAGATTCCAAGCAAATTTGTCAAACCCTGTCCTAGATAACTAGTGGTGTGTACATGGTGGCTTTAGTATTTGCATAAGAACCTTAGGGGGCTCCACTAAAAATGTTGGCATAGGATGTGGCACCTTAGGGTACCTGCCATACGCTGTCCAAATGAACCTGGTTTCTTTACCAACTTTACAGGTCTAATTTAGATACCGTTTGGCAGTATTTCATGAATGCCAAAATGGCATGCTTATATAAAGCCAAACACCCGTCCATAATGATGGGCTTTGGAAGGATCAAGGTTGGCGCTCGCTCTTTGATGCGGCACAGGGCTTGTAAAGTATATTGTAGAGAGCAATTCAATTCAGTTACCTGCACAGCAGTCCCAGACAGAAGGCCTATTGTCTGTCCCCTAAAGGCTGCCCATTCTTAGGAGCTCAGTTTAATAAATGCTTAATTAAACCCCAACACATTATATCCAAGGAATTTCCCTGCATATGCAAATGTATTTTTTTATTTCCTTAAGTCTGAATGACTCTGGGGGCAGATTAAACCGACTCCATCACATGCGAAGTGAGATCACAGAGCCACAGAACGGGCTGAAACCAAGGAAAATTGCCTTTCTAATTTATCCTCATTCTCTTTTTTTCAGTTTTAAATTTCAATCTCGGAGCCAATAGGAAAAAGTTGTTCGGTGGCTGAACTCTGATGATCAGTTCATCTTAAAAAAACAATAATGAAAAAAAAAAAGTGATGTCCAAAGTTTTTTTTTTTTGGCAGGAATGGGAAACATCATTTAGACAGAAGAACTGTTCTAATCCTCATTGTTCATGAAAATATAGTATATTTTAACCACTTGCTTACAGGGCATATATACCCCCTTCCTGCGAAATTTCAGCTTTCGGCACTGCGTCGCTTTAACTGACAATTGCGCAGTCGTGCGACGCGGCTCCCAAACAAAATTTCCGTCCTTTTTTCCCACAAATAGAGCTTTCTTTTGGTGGTGTTTGAAAAAGAGTGTCAATTTTGAAAAAAAAAAACACAATGGGGCAGATTCACATAGATGTAATCTTCCGCTGCGTAATCGAAATACGCTACGCTGCCGTCTATCACCAGACTCTACGCCGAATTCAGGTAGTTTTTTTGCGCGTACGCTATTGTATCGTATTTTTTTTCCGCCGCGCAATCGAAATACGTAGGGGGCGTGAAGCATTTAAATTTCCCCGCGACGATCGAACTGCGCACAGGAATTTCCCGCCGTGCATTGCGCGAAATCACGTCGTGACGTCATTCGTTGTTTGAGTAGCGGCGTTTACGAACATTCCTATTCCCGGACGACTTACCGAAAAACGTTGAAATTCGACAACGACGGCCATACTTAACATGGGCTGTCTAATATTAGACCAGCAAAAAGCTGGTATAGTGAAACGGAAAAAAAAGATGACTAAAGGTCCGTAAGAGATTGCGTTTGAAGAGCGAAATTTTGTGGATTCCAGGCAAAAGCTCATTAGCATACCATGAAGGTGAAAAACAACAGGAAGTCCGCCCAGTGGCCGCAATTTTCAGGCAGCGTAGATCTGAAGGCGTACTAACACGTTAAAGTCGAAATTTAACGCAGGTGTCTTTTCATGGTGAGGATTTCGACTAGCGTAAAACGCTCGTAAATCGAAATTACTCCTGTCTAAAACAACAAAATCGCTTTGTGAATCTAGGCCACTATTTTTTACTTTTTGCTGTAATAAATATCCCAATTTAAAAAAAAAAATTCTCAGTTTCGGCCGATACGTATTCTTCTACATATTTTTGGTAAAAAAAAATAAAATTGCAATAACCGTATAGTGATTGGTTTGTGCAAAAGTTATTGGGCCAGATTCAGGTACACGTAAATTTGCGCAGCGTATTCAAGATACTCTACGCTGCCATGTGTATGCTCGCCCAAGCGTATAACTTTATTTACTTTGCTGATATTGGCTTTAGTCCCACATCTTTTGTAGACCTAGCAACACCTCTGTTTGCAAGCACTAAATGTAGACTAAGCCCACTCCATCTTAAAGCAAGGTCCCTACCATAGTTTTATGAAAATGAGACCACAAAAGATGCACAGCAAGTACGCCAGATGTAGAATAGATGTGAAAAGGAAGCACAACTGCAATCCAGTATCCATAGGTGTGCGCAGCCTATTGCATTAGGGTGTGCACCCCAAAGCCCAAGCACACTACTTATCACTTACGATGTTCATTCAGAAAGGGAAGGGACCAACAAATCACATATTTACTGGCCCCTTCCCTACTCCTAAAACATCCCAGCAGCAACAGCCAATAGGAGAGGAGTAAAGCTGGTAGCACTGCAGGGGGAAAGATGGGAGCCAGCCGGGCAGTAGGGGGGATCTGTTCTGCACAGGGTGAGTAGGGTGTGCCTGGGCACACCTGGCACACCCTGTGCGCACACCTATGCCAGTATCTATGGACAGGTTGACTTTACTAATTTTCCAGTTCCTGGGTCTGCCAGAGACTGGACATTTGCTTTGGCTCAGTGTGGGGAGCCAATGTATATCTCCAAAGCACGCTGGGAATTTTCTCCAAGCCCCCCTCCCCCCCCCCTCCCTCCATGATCAGATAACATTACAAATAAATCAGGGCTATGTGAATGAAAGTCTTGCCATTTGATAGCCGAGTGATGACCTCAGCTGTACCGGCTCCTGCAGAAATCAGGAATGTTACAGTCACACACCCAATGTGCTGTCAGTTTATTTTTTTTTGTAGGGGTGATATGCACATCTGGTAGTCCACACCTTCCATTACTAGCGATAATAAGCCGCAGTAACAGCAACAAAAAATTGGGCCTGGCCAGTTTAAGTCATAATATCCCATATATGCATCGCATATTAGTACATTATGACAGGGTTACCTGAAAACGAAACCCTCCAGGGGCGCCGGTCACTGCTGTAGGCGCTTCCATCTTCACCCAGTCTTCCTTCCTTTGAGGTTCACTGGCTTCAGCCGTATGAATGGCAGAGCTATGATGACATCACTCCCAAGAATGTGAGCAGAAGTCACAGCCACGGCACAGAATCCGGAATAGATGGCACAGTCCATTCAAAGCCCAGTGCGCATGCGCCGTATACCGGCGCGCATGTTTAGGAAATATTTACTGTACCTATAGGTAAGCCTTATTATAGACTTAAGTATAGGGAAAAATCAACAAAGCGAGTTTTACTACTTGCCTACCACCCGCCGTCATATGACTGCGGGACCAAGAGGCTTTCTTTCTTGGTGGACGTCATATGACGTCTTCTCCTTCCAAGGCTGCTAGGGGGCGCAGCCTTGGATGTCTGGGAACCACTGGGGGTGTCAATGTAAAGCTAATGACACCCCCAAGTCGGTTTGCAGATAAAATGGTACAGGAATCGGATGGCATGGGTGTGAAAAACAATGGCATCTGATTCCAGTGTGGACCAAAAAGAGGGTCCTGCACCATTATGGTGCAAATGCGCTGTGATTTTGCATAGACATTGCATGTGATGTGCACAGCAATGTACTGCGAATCACATGCGATGTCTGTCATTGTGAACCCAGTCTTGGTGTTTAGCCACTTGACGACCATCATTATACTGCGGGCAGGTGGGCTCGGTCCTTTAAGAGCCATATCAGGCGCGCGCCTGCTGCATGTCAGGGGAACCATTGCACGTGGCCCGCGGCCACAAAGTCCGCCGCCCACCCGCAATCGCAGAACAGAGAGCCAGAATGGGGATCTGTCATTGTAAACAGATAGATCCCCGTTCTGACAGGGGAAAAGAGAGAGATCTGCTGTTCCTAGTGATTAGGAACAGTGATCTCTCTCCTCCTCCAGTCAATACATTCCCCCACAGAAACACATCCCACATTTAACCCCTTGATCACCCCCTATTGTTAACGCCTTTCCTTTCAGGGGCATTTACACAGCAATCACCAGTGCATTTTTACAGCACTGATCGCTTTATAAACGTTAATGGTCCCAAAAAAGTGTCGAAAGTGTGCGATCTGTCCACTGCCCATCTATTCTGAAGGCAAAATATAGGAGAAAATGGATACTAAGCGCCCTGAGGTGATTCAGTTTACATGTAACACTATACAAGCGCTATACAAGTTTCTCACTCACTCACAAAATATGTAGAAGAATACGTATTGGCCTAAACCAGGGGTCTCCAAACTTTCCGAACAAAGGGCCGGATGATTGTCCTCCAGACTTTAAGGGGGCCGGACTGTGACCATCAGGAGTAAAAAATCCCCCATCATTGGCCCCCATCATTGGTGTCATTGGACCCCATCATTGGTGTCATTGGATTCCATCTTTGGTGTCATTGGACCCCATCATTGGTCTCATTGGGAGGAATTCTGCCCCATCATTGGGAGGAATTCTGCCCCATCTTTGGGAGGAATTCTGCCCCATCTTTGGGAGGAATTCTGCCCCATCTTTGGGAGGAATTCTGCCCAATCATTGGGAGGAATTCTGCCCAATCATTGGGAGGAATTCTGCCCCATCATTGGGAGGAATTCTGCCCCATCATTGGGAGGACTTCTGCCCCATCATTGGGAGGACTTCTGCCCCATCTTTGGGATGAATTCTCCCCCATCATTGGGAGGAATTCTGCCCCATCATTGGGAGGAATTCTGCCCCATCATTGGGAGGAATACTGCCCAATCATTGGGAGGAATTCTGCCCCATCATTGGGGGGAATTCTGCCCCATCATTGGTGTCATTGGGGGGAATTCTGCCCCATATTTGGGAGGAATTCTGCCCCATCTTTGGGAGGAATTCTGCCCCCTCATTGGGAGGAATTCTGCCCCATCATTGGGAGGAATTCTGCCCCATCATTGGGAGGAATTCTGCCCCATCATTGGGAGGAATTCTGCCCCATCATTGGGAGGAATTCTGCCCCATCATTGGGAGAAATGCTGCCCCATCATTGGGAGGAATTCTGCCCCATCTTTGGGAGGAATTCTGCCCCATCTTTGGGAGGAATTCTGCCCCATCTTTGGGAGGAATTCTGCCCAATCATTGGGAGGAATTCTGCCCAATCATTGGGAGGAATTCTGCCCCATCATTGGGAGGAATTCTGCCCCATCATTGGGAGGACTTCTGCCCCATCATTGGGAGGACTTCTGCCCCATCTTTGGGATGAATTCTCCCCCATCATTGGGAGGAATTCTGCCCCATCATTGGGAGGAATTCTGCCCCATCATTGGGAGGAATACTGCCCAATCATTGGGAGGAATTCTGCCCCATCATTGGGGGGAATTCTGCCCCATCATTGGTGTCATTGGGGGGAATTCTGCCCCATATTTGGGAGGAATTCTGCCCCATCTTTGGGAGGAATTCTGCCCCCTCATTGGGAGGAATTCTGCCCCATCATTGGGAGGAATTCTGCCCCATCATTGGGAGGAATTCTGCCCCATCATTGGGAGGAATTCTGCCCCATCATTGGGAGGAATTCTGCCCCATCATTGGGAGGAATTCTGCCCCATCATTGGGAGAAATGCTGCCCCATCATTGGGAGGAATTCTGCCCCATCATTGGGAGGAATTCTGCCCCATCATTGGGAGGAATTCTGCCCCATCATTGGGAGGAATTCTGCCCCATCATTGGGAGGACTTCTGCCCCATCATTGGGAGGACTTCTGCCCATCATTGGGAGGACTTCTGCCCCATCATTGGGGTCATTGGGAGGAATTCTGCCCCATCATTGGTGCCAATGAATTAAAAAGCACTCCAAGGGCCAGATAAAATCAAGCAAAGGGCCACATGTGGCCCCCGGGCCACAGTTTGGAGACCACTGGCCTAAACTGAGGAAGAAATTTGTTTTGTTTTTTTTTTTATATTTATTATAGCAAAAAGTAAAAAATATTGTTTGTTTTTTTCCAAATTGTCGCTCTTTTTTGGTTTACAGCACAAAAATCTAAATACGCTTATTGTTTTTTTTTGTTTTTTTTACCAAAAATACGTAGAAGAATACATATCGGCCTAAACTGAGAAAAAATGTGTTTAAAAAAAAAAAAAATATTGGGATATTTATTATAGCAAAAAGTAAAAAAATTAGTTTTTTTTTCTAAATTGTCACTCTTCTTTTGTTATTAGCGCAAAAAATAAAAACCGCTAAGGGAATCAAATACCACCAAAAGAAAGCTCTATTTGTGGGAAAAAAAATTAATCAATTAATTAATCAATTTTCTTTGGGTGCAATGTCGCACGACTGCGCAGTTGTCAGTTAAACCGACGCAGCGCCGTATCGCAATACACGCTGACACTTTGCTGCAGCAAATCACCTTCCCTTCTCAACGTTTGTCTGTCAATGAAAAGCTGTCAGGATAACACAGAAGTTGTTAATTTATGTGATGTCCGTAAATAAATCGCCCAGTCTTTCTTCTTGTGAAGCCGCACAAGATAAGAGAAAAACACGTTAAAACCTGTTATACATCAAAAACCTGAAACCGTGGAGGAAAGATTCGTTTTACTGCTTTGATTACAAAAAAAAAAAAATGTATTGACTACAAATTGTGTCAGTTTGAGTCATTGTAGTGTGATGCCGTGTACACACGATCACTTTTTGTGATGAAACAAAACAACGTTTTTCAAACTTCATTTTCCAAAACGACGTTGCATACACACCATCGTTCTTCCAAAATGCTCTAGCAAAGCGCGGTGACGTACACCACGTTCGACGGCACTCTGTTCCATTGAAGCTCCGTCTCATAACTTGCTTCTGAGCATGCGCGGGTTTAAAAATGCCGTTTTGCCCACACACCATCACTTTTTATGACACAAAAAATTACATTTTGAAAAACGACAAAAAAAAATTCAAGCATGTTCGAATTTTTTTTTTGTCGTTTTTTTGTAGACATAAAACTAATTTTTGCCCACACCCGGTGATTTTAAATGACGTTTTTGAAAACGTTGTTTTTTTTCATCACAAAAAGTGATCGTGTGTTCGCGGCATGAGAAGTGAGCTGCCATTGATGAGTCAGAGCCAATCACAATTCAGAATTTTCCAGCTGTACTGAAAATTCTTTTTATCAGCCGCAATCTACTCTCTGAATTAGTACGCTAATTAACCCTTTTGCTTATTTTTGCTTTTATTTTATTTTTTTACATGTTTTAAAAATAATTTTAGGCTTGAAGCTTAGTTAAAACTGTCATTATATATTTTCTGGAAGTAGACACCCTCCAGAATAAAATGATGGGCGTTCCAAATTTTAACGCCATGCATTATTAGTACATCGGTTTATCAAGCGCAACATTTCAGTAAAAATACATTACCACATTTTGGAAAAATATAAAAGATAAGCTTGTTCCGAGGAATTAGATACCCAACATGTCAAGCCTTAAAGCGGTATTAAACCCAAAAAGCAAACATTTATTATATTGCAGCTTACCAATTCTTATGCCGCGTACACACGACCGTTTTTCATGACGAAAAAATTTAGAACATGCTCTATTTTTATCGTCGTTTTTCACGTCCTGAAAAACGGTCGTGTGTAGGCTTTCCATGACATGAATAATGGTCGTGTGTACGCGGCATTAGTTATTTTCATCTTGCCAAGGTTTTTATACCCAGTGCTGATGATAGCCGACAAGCCTGGAACAGCTTTAGGGTCTGTGTCAATGGGATTGGGCCTGTGTTGATGGCCTTAGCTTGACATTAAAGGGTCACTAAAGGAAAACAATGTTTTTGCTGAAATGACTGTTTACAGGGTATAGAGACATAAAAGTTAACTGATTCCTTTTCAAAATGATTAAAAATAGATAAAAATCAATCATATAATGTGCCTGCAGGTTAGTTTCACTTTTGAACTGGCTTCATGTTTCTGCAAAGTAGAAATAGACACACAGAACAAAAACAAACAAATCCAGGGCAGTGTTTTGTTTTTAAAATGAATCCGATTGGTTCTGGGAAGTTTTAGACACACAGTAATGACAGCTTAGACCACCGTGAGAAAGCTCCCAGTATGGTGGTTATAAGGAAACAGACAAGCAGGAAGTGTGGAGAACAGAGCAGGATTACAGCAACTTCAAAGCAAAAACGAACAATAAGGATATGAAACCAGTACTGCAGTAAGGTAAAGGAAGCTATTTAGCTAAAAAAAAAAATTCCTTTAGTGATCCTTTAATTAAAAAAATTAATCCGAGATTAGATAGTTTATTAAAAGGTACAGTTAACTTCCTTTTAACCTGCTTCATGCAGTTTTTTCATTCCCATAAACGTGCACATAGCTCCCTACTGTTTCTGATTTCGAGGGACTGTCCCTGATTCGAAGCAATGTCCCTCTGTCCCACATTCCTCCTCATTAGTCCCTCATTTTGGTCTGATCTATATAGTTGTATATAAAATGCACTTTTTATATATCAATAAGTGTTTTCCGGCGATTTCTAAATTGCTGCTTCTGTAAATTCCAAAAGTCAATATAAAGGAATAGTAGTGGTAAAAAAGGCACTTGTGGGTTTAACCAATCTTGTTTTTTTTGTACAATTCTCCTTTAACCACTTCGGGTTCGCGCTATTGACAAAATACGTCAACAGCGCGGACCTGAGGCGCCAGGGTCACGTCTTTGGACGTGATGCATTTGTAATTCCCCGCGCGTGCCACTGGGTAGCACGCGGCGGGGAAAAACAGTCCCGTCGCATCACCGAGGATTCGATGCGTGTACCCGGCGGCCGCGGTGTCCATCAGGTACACGCGATCGGCGGTGACAGAGCAGGGACGTGGAGGTGTGTGTGTAAACACAGAGCTCCACGTCCTGTCAGGGAAAGAGGAGACCGATCTGTGTCTCTTGTACATAGAGACACAGCATCGGTCACCTCCCCCAGTCACTCCCCTCCCCCCACACAGTTAGAACACACCCAGGCAATACATTTAACCCCTTCCTCACCCCCTAGTGTTAACCCCTTCAATGCCAGTCACATTTATACAGTAATTAGTGCATATTTATAGCACTGGTCACTGTATAAATGTGAATGGTGCCAAAAATGTGTCAAAAGTGTCCGATGTGTCCGCCATAATGTCGCACTCCCAATAAAAATCGCAGATCGCCGCCATTACTAGTAAAAATAATTCTGTTCCCTATTTTGTGGGCGCTATAAATTTTGTGCAAAGCAGTCACTTATTGTGATTTTTTTTTTTTTTTACAAAAATACGTAAAACAATACGTATCGACCTTAACTGAGAAAAAAATATATATTTTTTAAAAAAAAATTGGGGTATTTATTATAGCAACAAGTAAAAAAAATATATATTTTTTTAAATTGTCGCTCTTTTTTTGTTTATAACGCAAAAAATAAAAACCGCACGGGGTGATCAAATACCACCAAAAGAAAGCTCTATTTGTGGGGAAAAAAAGGACGCCAATTTTGTTTGGGAGCCACGTCGCACGACCGCGCAATTGTCAGTTAAAGCAACGCAGTGCCGGAAGCTGAAATTTCGCCTGGGCACGAAGGGGGTTTATGTGCCCAGTAAGCAAGTGGTTAAGGGGGTGTGGCAAGGGGCGTGTCCTATGTCTGCATACTTTTGCTGATAGGTGTCCCTCATTCCCATCTCAAAACATTGGGAGGTTTGGATGTGCATACCTCTCAAATTTTTGAGATGGGAATGAGGGACACCTATCAGCAAAAGTATGCAGGCATAGGACACACCCCTTGCCACACCCCCTTAAAGGAGAATTGTTACAAAACAAGATTGGTTAAACCCACAAGTGCTTTTGTACCACTACTATTCCTTTATAATGGCTTTTGGAATTTACAAATGCAGCAATTTAGAAATCAGATGAAAGGTTTAGCACTGGGAAACACTTTTTGAAAGATAAAAAGTGCATTTTATATACATCTATAGAGATCAGACCAAAATGAGGGAAAGAGGGACAGAGGGACATTGCTCCAAATCAGAGATAGTCCCTCCAAATCAGGGACAGTTGGGAGCTATGGACTTGTATAGGAAAACCTGCCTGAAGTAAGCATACCTCCCAACATTTTGAGATGGGAATGAGGGACACCTACTAGTAAACGTATATAGGCATAGGACACGCCCCCTGCCACACCCCCTTAAAGGAGAATTAACCAAAAAAAGGTTAATTAAATTCACAAGGGCTTTTTTTTACCACTACTATTCCTTTATATTGGCTTTTAAAATTTACAAATACAGAATATTAGAAATTGGATGAAAGGTTTGGCACTGGGAAACACTTTTTGAAAGATAAAAAGGTGCATTTTATATACAACTATAGAGATCAGACCAAAATGAGGGACAAATGAGGGTGGAAGGGGAACAGAGGGACATTGCACCAAATCAGGGACAGTCCCTTGAAATGAGGGACAGTTGGGAGCTGTGGACTTGTATAGGAAAACTTGCCTGAAGTAAGCTAAAGCCCATCGACTGAGTACTGGGCACCCGCTGCAGTTTGGAATAAAATAGCTCTACAACGTTATGCTGACCCAGAGTTGCAAAGGAATGTTTTATATGGCTCTGCCCAGACTATCACAACATCATAAACCACCTTTTATTTTTTTATGTGAGATGGAAGTGAGACATACAGACAACTTCTGTTATGAAGAAGGTTCTTCTTTGCTTCATGGCTCATAAGAACCAATGCAGTGTATGAAGGTGGGTGTAACACTGCCATCTAGTGGTAGCTCACAAAAGGTACGGCTCACACACAGAAAAATCCAATAAAGTGAAAAGGCCCAGTAAAAAATATTGCTGTGATATTGTAAATATAGAGAACCATATGATTCGTTTTTTATCAACACTTCAAGCACATTTTCTGCCTGCAATTAATTTTATATTTTTGTCCTGCTTGCTGCCAGCGACTGTAAAAAAGAACTGTTGCAAAATTTCAGTTTTGCAGAGCCCAGCAGATCCTGTGCAGACTTTTTTTGTTATAATAATCTCTTTCAGAGCACATAATGCATATAACAGTGGTCATAGGTGTGCGCAGCCTATTGCATAAGTGTGCACCCCAAAGATCAAACACACATCTTTCTTTGCAGCCTCAGCTGCACTGGACAGCAAATGAATGGCAAGTGCTCCCTGTTCATTCACAAACTGAAGCATAGTAAACATTGTTTACTATGCCTCAGTTATGAATGAACACAGCAAGTGTTCATTTAGAAAAGAAAGGTGCTGGTACATATTTACTAGGCCCCCCCCCCCCCCCGTTGTCCATACTGAAACATTCACTGCAGCTGTGGGGAGAGAAGAGGAGAGAAGGAAACTGATGGGTGGCACTGGTGGGCACTGTGCACAGATAGGTGGCAGTGGTGGGTACAGATAGCCAGCACTGGTGGGCACAGATAGGCGGCAGTGTTGGGCACAGATAGGCGGCACTGGTGGCCACAGATAGGTGGCATTGATGGGCATCAGTAACTAATGAGCATTGATGGGCAGCACTAATAGCCATCACTTGTGGGCACAGGTGTAGCTGCTGACTTTTAATAAACAGCCACTCACCTGTCCCCTGATCCAGCGGTACACTCACCCGTAGACATGTGCAATTCGTTTAGTTCCGAATTCGTTTTTTAATGAATTTTGACAAATTAGTTCATTCCAAAAATTCCGAATTACCAAATTTTTAAATTTCTGAAAATTTAAAGAACTTTCTAATTTTTTTAATAACATTTTTTTTTTAATTTCGAATTCCTACAATTTAGAATTTCTGAATCTTCTAAATTTCGGAAATTCTAAATTTTGAGAATTCGAAATTTAAAAAATTCTAAATTTAAAAAATTCGGAAATTCTAAATTTTGGAAATTTCAAAAGTTGTGTTGAAGTTGCACCAAAATAGTGCAGGAACTTTCTTCTAAGTTAGAGCGAGTCTCACCAATTAGAATGGTTTCATTGCCGGTAATTGGGGGGTCGACTTGTCATGCGAATTTGAACTCTCAGGCAGTGGCCGCTGGTGCTTAAAATTTGTGGGGGGGCGCAAACGAAAAAACAAAACAAAAAAACAATTGCAGTCTCACTGTGCCCATCAAATGCAGCCACTGGGCATATCAAATGCAGCCACTGGACCCATCAATTGTCACCAATGTGCCATGCCAAACTCAGTCACTGTGCCATGCCATCAAACGCAGCCACTGTGCCATCAATTGTCACCATTGTGCCATGCCATCAAACGCAGCCACTGTGCCATCAATTGTCACCACTGTGCCATGCCATCAAACCTAGCCACTGTGCCATGCCATCAAACGCAGCCACTGTGCCCATCAATTGTCGCCACTGTGCCAATTGTTGCCACTGTGCCCATTGTCGCCACTAAGCCCTTTAATTGTCGCCACCATGCCAATTGATGCCACTGTGCCCTTTTATTGTCGCCACTGTGCCCATTGTCGCCACTGTGCCCATTGTCACCACTGTGCCCATTAATGCCACTGTGCCCATTGTCGCCGCTGTGCCCTGTAAAATGCTCCTCCCCCCCCCCTCCGCCCGGCACTTACCTTTCTGGGGGTCAGCCATCCTCCTTCCACGTCCCTCGATGTCTTCTCCCGCCCTTGATGACGCTTCAGTCAATCAGGTTACCGGTACCAGAACCGGTGAACCTGATTGGCTGAGAAGCATGTCAGTCTTATCTAAGGAACGCACCCCCCGTACGTCCCTTAGATACGTTTCTGGAAGCCGAATGCAGCCTGAGGGCTGTATTCAGAAAGCCTATCCACACAGCCAACCAGTCAACCAGCTGCCGTTATTCAGGTGGCCGACGCTCACCATCCGGCCATCTGAATAGTCGGCGGCAGCAGCAACAATAACATAGATTCATGCAATGCATGAATCTATGTTATTGTAATCAGTGGCGGTGCGAGAGCCAGACGGGGCGGTGCTCCGGCGCCCTCTATTGACACACCGCCACTGCTCTCAGGTCGTAGGACAAGTCCTGGCAGCGTGAACCGCTTTTTTAGTAACCAGTAATTTAACAGTGATGCTGCGTGGATAGGAACATGTAACAAATATAAAGGAAGCGATATCCCATTTTCACAGCAAAAGTGGAAATACTCTTTTAGCCGAAAGTTGGAAGGGCTTTACCATTATCGACTCTTCTGAGTTACCATAAGACCGTCGTTGTCCTCTATAAAGGCCGTAATAGACGGAGACTCGGCTGCCTCTCTCCAAACAACTGCCAAGCTGCTTTCTGGGTTGCCGGAGGAACGTGTAAGCACTTTCACTAGAAGGATATATTATTTACATAACTACCTCTGCTGGGTAACATTTATTTCCACTGGCGCTCATCCCGTGTGGATTCTACAAGCAAACAATGGATGTGGAGGGGCAGAGGAAGGAGTATTTATATTGTACTTACATGTACAAACACTGGGAGCTGGATGAGTGTCATGTCACCGCTAATAGGAGAGGCCGCGGCTGGCTCTGATTTAGGGAAGGAACGCTGGAGGACTCCTCCAAGGACTATATTTACCGTATATGAAAAGGCAGCATAATGTAACACCACAGTCATTCCAAAAAATACTATTCACATCAAAGAAGTAAAACTACTTCCATGTAATGAAGATTATGAGTCCAACAATCAGGAGCACCGGGAGATGGTCCACATGGACACTCCTTCCTCATCATCCGTCCATCTACTTCATACACTTTATATAGGATATCATCTTGTGTGTCAGTCCAGAACCTTAAATCTGGTGGTGGGCATAATGATGTCATCTGTGCACGGCACTCCTGAGAGAGCCATTGTCATGGGACCAGTGAGTAGGTAGTGACCACCACTACACCCACACACTTCACTGAGCGCCACTGTGACCACACTCTTAGGGAAGGAGAGTTACCGCTCCAGGTGGGTGTGCTTGGTAATTAACCTCCTCTCAGAAACCATGGGTGCTGACAATGCGTGTAGCAAAAAATTAAGAAATATCTTGGACAGCCGCACTTCGAAAAAATCTCTTTGTTGCCTTTATTGGATAAAAAACACTACAAGCCACAGCAAAAATAGGACACACAGCTGACGCGTTTCACACTAATACTTAGTGCTTAATCATAGATACATACATGACCGCCAATGTACCCACTTACTTCACTGACCGCCAGTGTACCCACATACTTCACTGACCGCCAATGTACCCACTTACTTCACTGACCGTCAATGTACCCACATACTTCACTGACCGCCAATGTACCCACATACTTCACTGACCGCCAATGTACCCACATACTTTACTGACCGCCAGTGTACCCACATACTTCACTGACCGCCAATGTACCCACATACTTCACTGACCACCAATGTACCCACATACTTCACTGACCGCCAATGAACCCACTTACTTCACTGACCGCCAATGTACCCACATACTTCACTGACCGCCAATGTACCCACATACTTCACTGACCGCCAATGTACCCACATACTTCACTGACCGCCAATTTGTACCCACATACTTCACTGACCACCAATGTACCCACATACTTCACTGACCACCAATGTACCCACATACTTCACTGGCCACCAATGTACCCACATACTTCACTGACCACCAATGTACCCACATACTTCACTGACCGCCAATGTACCCACATACTTCACTGACTGCCAATGTACCCACATACTTCACTGACCGCTAATTTGTACCCACATACTTCACTGACCGCCAATGTACCCACATACTTTACTGACCGCTAATGTACCCACATACTTCACTGACCGCCAATGTACCCACATACTTCACTGACTGCCAATGTACCCACATACTTCACTGACCGCCAATGTACCCACATACTTCACTGACCACCAATGCACCCACTTACTTCACTGACCGCCAATGTACCCACATACTTCACTGACCGCCAATGTACCCACTTACTTCACTGACCGCCAATGTACCCACATACTTCACTGACCACCAATGTACCCACTTACTTCACTGACCGCCAATGTACCCACATACTTCACTGACCGCCAATGTACCCACATACTTCACTGACCACCAATGTACCCACATACTTCACTGACCGCCAATTTGTACCCACATACTTCACTGACCGCCAATGTACCCACATACTTTACTGACCGCTAATGTACCCACATACTTCACTGACCACCAATGTACCCACATACTTCACTGACCGCCAATGTACCCACATACTTCACTGAGCGCCAATGCACCAACATACTTCACTGACTGCCAATGTACCCACATACTTCACTGACCACCAATGTACCCACTTACTTCACTGACCGCTAATGTACCCACATACTTCACTGAGCGCCAATGCACCAACATACTTTACTGACCGCTAATGTACCCACATACTTCACTGACCGCCAATGTACCCACATACTTCACTGACCACCAATGTACCCACATACTTCACTGACCACCAATGTACCCACATACTTCACTGACCGCAAATGTACCCACATACTTCACTGACCACCAATGTACCCACTTACTTCACTGACCGCCAATGTACCCACATACTTCACTGACCGCCAATGTACCCACATACTTCACTGACCACCAATGTACCCACTTACTTCACTGACCGCCAATGTACCCACATACTTCACTGGCCGCCAATTTGTACCCACATACTTCACTGACCGCCAATGTACCCACATACTTTACTGACCGCTAATGTACCCACATACTTCACTGACCACCAATGTACCCACATACTTCACTGACCGCCAATATACCCACATACTTCACTGACTTCACTGACTGCCAATGTACCCACATACTTCACTGACCGCCAATGTACCCACATACTTCACTGACCGCCAATGTACCCACATACTTCACTGACCGCCAGTGTACCCACATACTTCACTAACCGCCAATGTACCCACATACTTCACTGAGCGCCACTGCACCCACACACTTCACTGAGCGCCACTGCACCCACATACTTCACTGAGCACCACTGTACCCACATACTTCACTGACCGCCAATGTACCCACATACTTCACTGACCGCCAATGTACCCACATACTTCACTGAGCGCCACTGCACCCACACACTTCACTGAGCGCCACTGCACCCACATACTTCACTGAGCACCACTGTACCCACATACTTCACTGACCGCCAATGTACCCACATACTTCACTGACCGCCAATGTACCCACATACTTCACTGAGCGCCAATGTACCCACATACTTCACTGACACCGCCAATGTACTCACACACTTCACTGGCCGCCAATGTACCCACATACTTCACTGATCGCCAATGTACCCACATACTTTACTGACCGCCACTGCACCCACACACTTCACTGAGCGCCACTGCACCCACATACTACACTGACTGCCAATGTACCCACATACTTCACGGACCGCCAATGTACCCACATACTTCACGGACCGCCACTGCACCCACACACTTCACTGAGCGCCATTGCACCCACATACTTCACTGACTGCCAATGTACCCACATACTTCACTGACTGCCACTGCTCCAACACACTTCACACTGACCAACACTGCACCCACATACTTTACTGACCGCCACTGCACCTACCAACACTGCACCCACACACTTCACTGTACCCACCAATCATCGCCAATCACCTGCACCCACGTAATTCTCCAACCACCACTGCACACCGAACCAACTGGTATTTCACTTAATCGCATACACTAGGACTGGCTCTATCTCTGCATTTTGTTTTTCTATTTTCTGGTACCTGCCAATAAAGGACGGGTGGAAATCCTGTAGCTGGTTTTCTGATCATATGATGAATATTATGCAATTGGTGTTGGGGGGTGTGTAAGACTGGACTCCCCATAGCATTGAATAGTATAATATGGAAGGAGGTGAGGCTCAGTGAGTGCGCACATTGTGTGCTGACAGCGCCATGTCTCAGGAGGCCGGACCTGAATGTATTTATCTCAGGAAACTCCACTGCTGAGACCCAGCCAGCCAGACATTGTGTTCTTATAAAGCATTATTCATACTGCAAACTCACCCCCATCCCCAACTCTTCAAGGGGGGGCATTGCAATGACACGGCCCCTGACAAATTGCTTCACTCACATCACCAGTCTCCATAATCAGTCCTGAACAAGGCTTTCAGGATTGCAGATCATTTCCATCACAGGCAAACACAACCATTTCAGATTTCCAATGCAATAATCACCTGATAAGTGGCTATTTACAGTCCTGCATTACTCACAGTTACATTTTTCAGTTTGCTTGCGCCCCCCCAAAAAAGTTTGAGGACCAACCGCCACTGAGATAAAGTGACATTAAAATTACATTAAAGGTTTGTTTTAAAATATATATACTTACCTTTTCTGTGCAATAGTTTTACACAAAGCGGCCCGCATCCTCTTCTTCTCTGGTCCCCTGTCAGTGTCCCCACCCCCCTGCCTAGTGCCCCTATAGCAAGTAGCTTGCTCTGGGGACACCCAACCAGGCTCACTTCCAAGCTGCTGCTCTGTGCATCCATTCACACACAGTGTGGGTCTCGGCCCCGCCTCTGCTCTCTGCTCATTGGCTCACTGGCTGTGATTAAAAGTAGCTAATGGATACTGCTGCTGTCTCAGCCAATGAGGAAGGAGTAAGAGCCGAGGCTGTCGTGCACATCGCTGGATCGAGATGAGGCTCAACCTATCACAGTGGTTACATGATGGGCCCATCCTTCCTGTCCCCCCCCCCCCCCGGTGTACAGACCCTATTAACTGCTTGCCAACTATATAATATATATATATATACTGTATATATATGGCAGTGAGGTGGCTTTGCTGCGCAGGATCACGTACCTAGTGTGTGATCATCACCCCATGTCCATTAGCATTATCCAGGGGCGGCACCAGGTGGGTGGTTGGGGGTGCCAGTGGCCAGTGTAAATGCCCCCATAATGATCCCTTCTGTATTGATTTGTATTGTGACTGTACTGTCTTCCCTGATGTAAAGCGCTACGCAAACTGTTGGCGCTATATAAATCCTGTATAATAATAATAATAATGATATTAAAATGTAACTTTAGGAACACATTACACCTGTTTTCAAGCCCCGTACACACGGCCGTGGTTCTCGCCAGAAACCAGCGAGAACCTCGGCCGTGTGTACGCTCTCTGCTCGCCCCGCCCGTCGGGAAACCCGTCGAGCAAATAGAGAACAGGTTCTCTATTTTCTCGACGGCCCGTCGGGATGAATGGCTGGTTGCCATTTTCGACGGGCGGGTCGCAGATTCTGACGGCCGGCAGAGAACCTCGACGGGCGGAACGATGTGTTCTGCCCGTCGAGGTTCTCTGCCGTGTGTACGGGGCCTTAGGGTGTAACGTAATATGGTCCCAATCAACTGTCTCCCACCCCCAGAGCTTCCTCCCTGTGAAAGCAGGTGATATTCATGTGTGTTTAAACTTTAGGGTGCACACCCTAATGCAATAGGCTGCGCACACCTATGTGTGTGTAGAGCTTACCCCCGCCGGAGCCGGTGGTTTGATGATGGGACTGGCATATTGAAGTTACCCTTGCTTGGTCTAGGGATGCACAACAACACTTTGCAATAACTTGAATGTCCAGACAGGCAATAAAGATTTTCTTGTGCTTTAATTCCAGGCCAACATAGCCAAACATCAACCCGATGAAGAAGGACAGGTTGATGAGTAAGAGATATAGATTCTTGATGTCAGGCCTGGATAAGCACACATCGCATTTCAGTCGCAGATAGCGCCAATTCACACGCGTCACAATTCACACGCGTCACCGTCACAACGCAGGCTAGGAGGTACGAGTCTTTCTCTCTCTGACCCGGCTCTAGACCTCTGCCACAGGCCAATGTAATCTGAATAATTTGCCAGCACCCGAACAGAGCAAATCCTCCCAGCTATTTTCTGTGCGTCCGGCACCATGCGACAGTGAAGAGTACCTGTCTATGGCTCTACCGGATCCTCCCGGCGACATTCAGGAGCCCAGCCATCTACTGGGGTCCCCCTCAGATTCATCTCCGACCGAGATTCAGCAGGGCCAGGATATTGGCCGGATGGGCCACACCGACGGTGTCCCTGGGTGCGCACACCCTAAAGGTGGATGCCGCACCCTGACTCCGGGACCCCCGCAGGGAACACCAAAAGAACCCAGAACACCTGACCTCTCGTCCAGATATACCCCTCCCCAGCATACCCAGCGAGAGGAAAAAAATTCCAATTGGCTGCTGGGGAAGACTCAATCTGTGTGATTCTGCACTTCCAGGTCTGGGGTGTGCGCGCACGGCGGAGGTGGCCCACTGCCGCTGTGATTATGCACAGTGGGTGCTGATCGCCGGGTACGGTGGACTTAATGTCCACCGGCACCCACCACCAGACATGCTGGCTAACCCTTTAGTGTGCAAACGAGTGGCTGCAAAAATTGTCAATGATGCCCATGAAAACCCAACAGATCTCAACACTGTCTACTACTCTTAAGCCCCGTACACACGGCCGAGGTTCTCGGCAGAAACCAGCGAGAACCTCGCTGGGATCCTCATTCTGCCGAGAACCTCGGCCGTGTGTACGGATTCGCCGAGCCCAGCCCGTCGGGAAACCCGTCGAGCAAATAGAGAGCAGGTTCTCTATTTGCTCGACGGCCCGTCGGGATGAATGGCTGGTCGCCTTTCCCGACGGGCTGGTCGCCTTTCCCGACGGGCTGGTCGCCTTTCCCGACGGGCTGGTCGCCGAATCTGACGGCCGGCCGAGAACCTCGACGGGCGGAACGATGTGTTCCGCCCGTCGAGGTTCTCGGCCGTGTGTACGGGGCCTTATAGTGCAGGTTAGGAAATAAAGGATGCATCTGATTGGTTGCTACCAGGATCACCTCTTTCTTTTGCGGCCACTCGTTTCCACACTAAAGGGTTAGCCAGCACGTCTGGTACACATATGGATTTTAAAAGCAAGCAAAAAAAAAAAGAAGATATTTCCCTTTCAAACCCGGCCACCCCATATAACCTCTGTGGCATGATAGAGAGGCCATTAGTCATTAAAAAAAAAAAGAAATGTCTATTTGAACTAAACAGAACCACATCGTATAAGCGCAGGCTGAGCGCGGTCACCTCTTAAACACAGGCTGCAGGAGATGAATTTGGCACGGTTTGAAAGGGGTGGAGGTGGAATCTGCCGTCCAGAGGGGAACCAGACTAAAGTTTGACTCATGTTTTCCGTGCAGCTTAGAAATGAAATGTTTATATTCACAAAGAGGACTGGTGGCTGTGTGGCAGATCTGTCCCTGGCAGGACTGGTTTGCCGGGATCCTGACATCATTGGGACATGCAGAGGACAGGTTAGAATTCCCTGAAATAAGAACTGTAATCATTGCTCTTCCACAAAATGTCAGTTCCCAATCAGATTTTAAAACAAACGCGATTTGGGCGTCCTGTAGTCACTTTAACCTCCGGAAGATTTACCCCCTTCATGACCAGGCCATTATTTGTGATACGGCACTGCGTTACTTTAACTGACGATTGCGTGGTCTTGCGACACTGTACCCAAAATCTAAATGTTGTCCCTTTTTTTTTTTTACAAATAGAGATTTATTTTAGTGGTATTTGATCACCTCTGCGTTTTTATTTCTTGCTCTATTGTTTATAGAGCAAGAAATAAAAACGCAGAGGTGATCAAATACCACTAAAATAGCCGACAATTTTGAAAACAATAATATTTATTTTAATTTTCTACTATAATGTCTAATAAAAAAACTGAAAAGAATCTAATTTCTTCATCAATTTAGACCAGTATTTATTCTACTACATATTTTTGGTAAAAAAAAAAAAAAGAAATAAATCCCAATAAGTGTATATTGATTGGTTTGCGCAAAAGTTATAGCGTCTACAAATAATGGGATATTTTTCTGGATTTTTTAATTTTTTTTTGATGATCAGACTTGCGGTGTGGCTTGCACGCTGAGGATCTTGGAGGGGAACCAAAATGGGGAAAAAATGGCGTAGGGTTACCCCTTAAAGGGCTTGTAAAGGTAAAAACATTTTTCCCTTAATAGCTTCCTTTACCCAAGTGCAGTCCTCCTTCACTTACCTCATCCTTCCATTTTGCTTTTAAATGTCCTTATTTCTTCTGAGAAATCCTCACTTCCTGTTCTTCTGTATGTAACTCCACACATTAATGCGAGGCTTTCTCCCTGGTCTGAAGTGTCGTGCTTGCCCCCTCTCATGAGGTGGAGGGGGCGAGCAGGAGAGTCAGGACGCTCTCTAGTTGCAGATAGAGAAAAGAGCTGTGTGTTAGTGGGCGTCCTGACCCTTCTGCTCGCCCCCTCCCCCCTCAAGGGAGGGGGCGATCACGACACTCCACACCAGGGAGAAAGCCTTGCATTACTGTGTGTAATTACAGACAGAAGAACAGGAAGTGAGGATTTCTCAGAAGAAATAAGGACATTTAAAAGCAACATGCAAGGATGAGGTAAGTGAAGGAGGACTGCACTAAGGTAAAGGGAAAAATGTTTTTACCTTTACAACCCCTTTAAGGGGTAACCCCACGCCATTTTTTTCCCCATTTTGGTTCCCCTCCAAGATCCTCAGCATGCAAGCCACACCGCAAAAAAAAAATCCAGAAAAATATCCCATTATTTGTAGACGCTATAATTTTTGCACAAACCAATCAATAGGGAATTTTTTTTTTTTTACCTTTACAACCCCTTTAAGAGCATACCAACCCCTTCACTATAGGTATGGATTTTAAGGAAAACCACTGCGGCCAAAAAGTTGGCGTGGGGTTCCTCTCAAAATCCATACCAGACCCTTATCCATGCTTTCAGCCTGGCAGGTCAGGAAAGGGGGGGGGGAGCGAGTGCCCCCTCCTGGACCATACCAGGCCCCCAACATGGGAGGGTTGGTGCCCCTAAGCACCTTGTCCCCATGTTGATGGGGTGGAGGAATTTGACTGGCCTGCGCAGAGTCTTGACCTCAATCTGGATGAATTAGAGAGGAGACTGCGAGCCAATCTTCTCATCCACATCAGTGCCTGACCGCACTTCTGGAAGAACGGTCAAACATTCCCATAGACACACTCCTAAACCTTGTGCACAGCCTTCCCAGAAGAGATGAAGTTGTTCTAGCTGAAAAGGGCGGGGCCAACTCAATATTGAACCCTACAGACTGGGATGCCATTAACGTTCATGTGCGTCTAAAGGCAGGCGTCTCAATACTTTTGGTAATATAGTGTACTATACTGTATGGGTGGTTGCATACCCAACAAAGAAATCTCCACTTTTCCTGAATATCTTTGTTGCTTTATTAACACCTAGCTGACCATCATTAATAGCTGCTCATCATTTAATCCCGACTTGAAGTGTTGACAACCAGCGAGAACGACAACGTTTATTAATTCCGATTGCCAACCCACTAGGTGATTGTAGCCATATGCAGCTGGGCTGATTTTTCCCCTTAGGGTGGGGGTCCGAAATCAGTACATCTGGTATCATCTCACTTTATCATTGCAGATTACATGCAAATCAGGGAAAAATACACCAAATGTGCCATATGAGCGGGCGAGGACTTTCAAGAAGCTGGCACCGTTTGTGATGCAGCAATCCCCACTGATCCCCCCTTGGATGCAACTTCATAAAATATTCAGGCTTGATCTGGAAATGTTAACGTGACATCAAAGAAATACCGGTTCCTATATTGATACCCTGGCACACAATATATATTTGATGCTGTAGGAAGGCTAAGTACGTCTTGATCGCTGGCAGATTACAGACAATCTTGTTTCCATTAGCGGTGATAATATTGGGCTCGGTTATGTACTTGATTAACATCCTGTTCCAGCTTTTCCTTTAGACTCATTTTTGGAGGATTTAGCAAGTTTCCTACAATGGCCATTTATTTCCTCGCATCCATCCTTCAGAAGATTGTAGCCTTAAAGTGAACCTGTACACTAATATAAAACATCTAAAAAATTCATAAACAACTTACCAAAGTGTTATAAAATTACAACAGCAACTTTCACTGCAAAAGTCACCTTGTCTCCCGCACTGTCCCCTGCAGACTCATCAATCTGCCACCGGTCGTCTTACAGACTGAATAACAGCTGATGGGCACTGATAGGCTGCACTGATTGGCAATGATAGGCTGCACTGATTGGCAAATATATGCTCCACTGATGGGCAATGATAGGCTGCACTGATGGGCAATGATAGGCTGCACTGATTGGCAATGATACGCTGCACTGATTGCCACTGAAGCGGAACTGATAAGCTGCACTGAAGGGCGCTGAAGAGGCCGCACTGATTGCTGATGGCCACTGATATGCTGCACTTATATGCAATGATAGGCTGCACTGATGGGCAATGATAGGCTGCAATGACTGCCACTGATATGCTGCACAGATAAGGTGGCACTGATGGCCACTAAAGCAAAACTGATAAGCTGCACTGATGGGCTACACTGATAAGCTGCACTGAAGGGCGCTGATGAGGCTGCACTGATTGGACTGTACTGATGGGCACTGATGGGACTGTACTGATGGGCAATGATCAGCTGCACTGATGGGCACTGATTGGCTGTACTGATGGTACTGATGAGGCTGCACTAATGGGCACTGATGAGGCTGCACTATTGGGCACTAATAGACTGCACTGATATACACTGATATGCTTTATGTTAATATCATTAAGGTTGTTGTTAATATTTATTTTTGGAACTTTATTCTGCATAAAACATTTAACAGTGTAATTTAATGAGATAAGTTACAAGGGCGTGTTTAGGGGCGGACTTAGGGGCGGGGCAGGGTAGGGGTTCAAAACAGATTAGAAATTGTTAATCAGACAATGGCAGCTTGAACCCTCTAGTAAGCTTCATGACATTGTCGAAAAGGGGTGGAGCATGGGTGACCTTAAAATGATGCCCCCCCCCCCAAGAAAAAATGTTTTGCGGATGCCCATGGCACCCACTCTAGCAGCTGGAAATCACTGTAGTATACACCATTATTACAGTGATACCCACTTGGACCTGGGTCCTGTACTGAATGGCTGCCCTAATGCTTACAGAACACAGGAGGTCAGCCACTTGGGCGCCATTCAGAGAACACTGCATTTGGTAAATAAACTGAGAATGATTGGATGAGACGAAGAGGATGCGCAGTGATGTCACGTTCTCTACCTCATCCAATCAAAGAATGCTATGGAGAATCATAGAATGCTATGGAGAAAATGCAAAGAGTTTTCTGATTGGTGCCAATGCTCGGTGGCCGACCTCTTGTGTTCACAATGCAGCAGGGCAGCTGCTGGGCACAGGACCCGGAATCTAATGGATATGATTGGAGTACCAGTGATTTCCAGGTTCTAGATCAGGGGTCTACAAACTTTCCAAACAAAGGGCCAGTTTACTGTCCTTCAGACTTTAGGGGGGCCTGACTCTGGCTATCTATCGGCAATAGAAAATGTCCCAGCATCGGGTGGAGTAAAAAAAATGCCCCATCATTGGTATTATTGAGCCCCGTAGCTGGTGTCATTGGAAGGAATTGTGCACCGTTATAGGTATCATTGGGCCCCATAGCTGGTGTCATTGATAGGAATTGTGCCCCATCATTGGTATCATTGGGTCCCATAGCTGGTGTCATTGATAGGAATTGTGCCCCATCATTGGTATCATTGGGCCCCGTAGCTGGTGTCATTGATAGGAATTGTGTCCCATTATTGGTATCATTGGGCCCCGTAGCTGGTGTCATTGGTAGGAATTGTGCCTCATCATTGGTATCATTGGGCCCCGTAGTTGGTGTCATTGGTAGGAATTGTGCCTCACCATTGGTATCATTGGGCCCCGTAGTTGGTGTCATTGGTAGGAATTGTGCCTCATCATTGGTATCATTGAGCCCCGTAGCTGGTGTCATTGGAAGGAATTGTGCACCGTTATAGGTATCATTGGGCCCCGTAGTTGGTGTCATTGGTAGGAATTGTGCCTCACCATTAGACCCCAAAGTTGGTATCATTGGTAGGAATTGTGCCCCATTATTGGTGTCAGTAAATGAAATAGTGCCCCACAAAGGCCATATAAAAGCAAGCAAAGGGCCACATCTGGCCCCCGGGCCACAGTTTGGAGACCACTGTTCTAGATAGATCCCACAGGTATGGTAAATGCATAGATACATTAATCAAAGCTGGACCAAAGTAACTATATAAAAAGATCTATACAGTGAAATCTCGGATTGCGAGTAATGCGTTTAACAAGCGTTTCGCAATACAAGCATTTATTTGGGGGAAAAGCCTGACTTGGTTTGCGACTATTGTCTCACAAAATGAACAGGATTAAAGCCACAGCGGTGTGCAGTACTGCATTTGGCCAGAGGTGGGAGGGGACCAGAGCCGATTGGAACCATTCGGAAGTATTCAGCTTCCGGGCCTTTCCTAGGTTTTCCAAGGCTCTCCGGCGCCCCCCCCCCCACCTCTGGCCACATGCGGTATTGCATGCCATAGAAGTCAATGCAGAACAAATTACTTTCGTTTCCATTGACTTCTATGGGGAAACTCACTTTGAAATGCGAGTGCTTTGGATTACGAGCATTCTCCTGGAATGAATTATTCTCCTAATCCAAGGTTCCTCTGTAAATGGAATTCTTTAATATTTTCACTAAGCACATGATAAGCAATATTAATTTGGAATGATAACTGGTTACACACAACTAATAGAGGACTACAGAAAAAATTCAACCAAAAAAAGGTTGTTTCTTCTACAAAGTTATGAAGTAAAAACCATCAATGTGATTTATTATTTAACACAACCGGCCGTTATTTCTCTTTGAAAGTTCTGGATCTGTTTAAAGGAAAACGACAACCTCCCACCAAGACATAAATCTTTTCAAATCTGTGGATCGCCACTGGAAGGGCCCCCCTGCAACCCCCGGATTGAAGTAATGACAATAGATTATTCGCCAAAAATTGAACTTGACCCTAACATATTCCCAAGGCCGTCCCAGGAGCCAGCGAGAAATGCAGAAAATGGGGCTCTTTTCATAGGTCTGCCTCTATAATGAGCTCACTCTACAGGAACACTGCCAGACAGCCAATGAAAACACACCGTCAGTGGCTAAAAATCTGAGATAAAAAACAGCTGGGATTTTTTTTTTTTTTTTCGTGGGCAAATGGGAAACAACTTTGAACTATGTAGACAATGTCGCTTAAGCCCAAACAGATGTGGTTTAATCTTGTTTTTGATCCTGTAGCTGACTTTCTTCTCCCATGAGACGCATGCATACGTGTACAAATGATGACTTGCAGATGCTTATGTAACAGTATTTTTTTTTCTCTACATTGTTCTGTCACCTTGGAACACACCTTAACCACTTAAGGACCGCCTCCTGCACATATACGTCAGCAGAATGGCACAGCTGGGCACATCCATGTACAGGTACGTCCTGTACTAGTACCCAGCCGTGGGTCACGAGCGCGCTCCCGTGACCCGGTCCGAAGCTCCGGACTCGGCCCCATCAGGACGGGCAGGGCCGATCCCAGGCGGATGCACAGCGCCCCCAGCACTGTAAGCTGCTGCAGAAATGGGCACCAAGCCTCTGAAGCTGTGGCATGCCACCAGTGGCGTAACAACCAGGGGGGCAGGGGGTGCGTCTGCCCCGGGCGCTGAGCTGAGGGGGGCGCCAGCGACCGGCAGCTCTGCGGATAGTATAGGGAGCGGCTCCTCCACTGAGCGCACAGCCCCCCGCTGGTACCTCCCAGCAGCCGGCACGGGCACGCCTGGAAGGATACAGGGGATGCCCTGTTTGGCATAACACCGGCACGCGCTGCGGAGGCTCCAAGATGGCGACGCGCTCTGCAGTCCGGCGGCGCCTGCAGGGACTCCCGCTCAGCCAAGCAAGTAAGTGTCCCTGGGATGTGATGCAAGGAGAGAATGGTTTCAGCAGAGGCAGGGTGTGTGCTGGGGAAGACCTGGGACAGGCTGCCTGTCCCAAGTCTTCCCCAGCGCACACCCTGCCTCTGCCACAGGCTGAGGTTGGGACTCCGCTGGAGTAGAGTGTTGGCCCGGCCCGGTCCATAGCTTAATAGGGATCTCCACACTTCAGCCCTGATATCATGTTTATATAAGGGGGGGGCGGAAAAAAAAATCTGCCCCGGGCGCCCATGACTCTGGTTACGCCACTGCATGCCACTTGACTGCACTGGTTGGTAGAATGTCTGGCCGCCCGGCACCTAGCAACCAGTGACGTCAGAGGCTGCGGCCGCCCCAGCATTCAGAGCGTGCCGCTGCTACCCCAGCATTCAGAGTGCACCGCCTCCGTGGCGGGAAAACTAGATCGGCTCCACCCACCTCTGCCATCTTCAGACTCAGACAGCGTAGCACGTCGCAGGTCACCATATTCATTGTTTGGGCCCCAATGCATTTCTTTGCCCAGGGGCCCATGATGCTATTAGGATGGCACTGGCAGGGGCGGACTGACAACTCATGGGGCCCCCGGGCAATTGAAGATTATGGGGCCCCTGGCCTTACAGATGGCCACCACGCCAGGAGGCAGTGCAGAGGCGGGGTAGCTAAAATCTCGGGATTTTCACATCAAAAGCATGTAGGTTTTGGACATATCAGGGACAGATGTAAAAAAAAAAACACTGATTTTTACATACTGTCCCTGGTTTTACTGAGCCTGGCAACCCTGATGGGGCCCCCTAGTGGCATGGGGCCCTCGGGCAGTGCCTCAATGGTGCCTCAATGGTCAGTCCGCCCCTGGGCACTGGCCAACACTCGTGTTCCTCCTGTCCCTTGGCATCATCTGGGCCACCTTCAGTAGGGCCTGGGCTGGTGATACAAGGGAGGTCAACCTCATCAATTCAGACTTCTACCAGGTACGTGGCACCGGACTTTTGATCGCTCGACAGCTCGATTGACAGAACAAGCAGTTCTTGATTATAACTATTTTGGGAAACAATTAAATCGTTGGGTTTAGTTCCACTATAACTGACTCTGATTCAGTCCGGATACCCAAAAGCTTCTCCTGACGGGGTAGTACATAGCCCCCTTTGTTGCCCCCTCTACTTGTTATTTTAATGCCTTTAAATATTTTTCCAAAGGACTTTTTCCAAACAACAGTCCATCCAGGAGGAATACTAACGTGGAGAAAATTCGGGAATGTGGCAGTCATAATGGGCTCACAATTGCCATGAATGCTAATGATGTAATCATACACTCTCGTGTTTCCAGCGGCGTCCCAGGCGAGTGGCCAATAAGGGGATCAGGGGATGTAAAATCTCTTCCTTCCTCCTTTCTTCTTCATCTGTAAGTGAAAACTTGTAGCCAGTTTTTCTGCTACATTACAACCAGATGAAGAACACATGATAAGTGTTTTGGAAAAACAAGGAAGAACGTATGATGTGGTTCCAGGGACCTCCTCCATGTTGTAAGGTTTCCGTGCTGCAAAAGCGCAAGAACAATATGACAACATGAGACAAGCAAACAAAGCGCCATAAAGCAGAACTCCAGGAAAAATGTGATGAATTCTTACATATATAGTAATCAGCAGACATATTATAATAATGATTATTATATAGGATTTCTGTAGATCCAACAACTTGCATAGCACTTTATAATATGTAGCACACCCCTGACACTCCAACGGCAGGCAGGAGGCCGGGTCAGGATAGCGCCTCCAAAGGCCGGGGAAGGAAAGCGCCTCCAGAGGCAGGGGAAGGATAGAGCCTCCAGAGGCCGGGGCAGGATAGTGCCTCCAGAGGCAGGGGCAAGATAGCGCCTCCAGAGGCAGGGGCAGGATAGCGCCTCCAGAGGCAAGGGCAGAATAGCGCCTCCAGAGGCCGGGGCAGGATAGTGCCTCCAGAGGCAGGGGCAAGATAGCGCCTCCAGAGGCAGGGGCAGGATAGCGCCTCCAGAGGCAGGGGCAGGCTAGCATTTCACCCCAGGGCTGAGTCCATGGCTAAAATGGGGGGACTGAGAAAGGATGCCTCCAGAGGCAGGGGCAGGGGATAGGAGCAGGATAGCGGCTCCAGAGGCAGGGGCAGGGGCAGGATAGCACCTCCAGAGACCAGGGCAGGATAGAGTCTCCAGAGGCAGGGGCAGGGGATAGGGGCAGGATAGCGGCTCCAGAGGCAGGGGCAGGATAGCGGATCCAGAGGCCGGGGCAGGATAGAGCCTCCAGAGGCCGGGGCAGGATAGCGCCTCCAGAGGCAATGGCAGGCTAGCATTTCACCCCAGGGCTGAGTCCATGGCTAAAATGGGGGGAATAAGAAAGGATGTTGGGCACAATCACTTTTTGTCTTTTTGAAATGTAATTGCAGAGTGGTTAAAGTGATAGTAAAGGTTAATTTTTATTTGAAATAACAAATATGTCATACTTACCTCTGTGTTTTGCACAGAATGGCCCTAAACGTCCTGTTCTGGGGTCCCTCGGCGGCTGTCTCGGTTTCTCCCCGCAAGAGCTAACCCCCTCTGAGAAGCCCTCTCCCAAGGGGATTACTTTGCTGGCACTCTCCCGTGTTATACACTTGGAGTGCATAGCATAGAGCAGGGGTCTCCAAACTGTGGCCCGAGGGCCAGATGTGGTCCTCTGGTAGCCTTTATCCGGCCCTTGGGGCACTATTCCTCCCACCCACACCAACAATGGGGCATTTTTTCTTCAATGGATACCAATGATGGGATACTATTCCTCCTACTAATAGGGGCACCACTCCTATTGACCACCAACCCTGGGCCCATATTTATTGTCACTGATTATGGGCCCATGACATTTTCTGCCCCTGTTGGCCACAATCCGGCCCCCTAAAGTCTGAAGGAAAATAAACTGGCCCTTTGTTTGAAAAGTTTGGAGACCCCTGATATAGAGTGTATAACTCGGCCCCACCCCCCCCGCGTTACTGGATTTGATTTACAGCAGTGGGAGCCAATGGCTGTGCTGCTATCAATCTATCCAATGAGGAGCCGTTCAGAGATTGAAAGAATGACGCTGGATCACGCCCACGGAGGTTCTGGTCTCAGGTAAGTAAAATGGGGGCTGGGGGGGCGGTAAGTGCAAGGTGTTTTTTTTCACCTTAATGCATAGGATGCATTAAGGTGAAAAAACAATATTTCCGACAAGAAAAAAACCATGTGAGCTTTTGGTCGGAACTTCCGATCGTGTGTATACTCTATCTGACTTTTTCTGTCGGAAATTCCGACAGAAAAAAAATTGAGAGCTGGTTCTCAATTTTTCCATCAAGAAAAGTTCTTGTCGGAAATGCCGATCGTCTGTAGGCAATTCCAACGCGCAAAAAAACATGCATGCTCAGAATCAATTTGACGCATGCTTGGAATCATTGAACTTAATTTTTCTCGGCTTGTTGTAGTGTTGTACATCACCGGGTTCTTGGCAGTCGGAATTTTGTGTGACCGTTTGTATGCAACACAAGTTTAAGCCAAAATTCAGTCGAAAAAAAAAATCCACAGTTTTCTTGTCGGAATTTCAGATTGTGTGTACGTGGCATTACATAACCGTCCGTGCCAATCCCGACCTCCCAGGGGCCCTAAGCAAAATTACATGTCACATTAAAGTGAGACGCGGGGGGTGCTGACTTCTTACCTCTTCTTCTCCCATGCAGCCAGCGAGTTGAGAAGCAAGGGTGAGGAGCTGAAAATGACTTCTCACCAGGCGGGGCCTCTAGTAATTTTGGGGGCCCTCCGCAGCTTTGCTGGGCCTTAAGCAGCTTGCAATATGAGCCTATAGGGCGGATCGGCCCTGATGACCGTGCAATAGTCATTCAAAGTGTGGCATCACTGAAAGCTGAAAATTGGCCTGGGCAGAAAGGGGGTGAAAGTGCCCAGTAAGCAAGTGGTTAATAATAAACCCAATAGAGGAAATGTTCACATTTGCATCTTTAACCATGGCGCTCTAAAAAAAGAAAAAACTATGCCAGAATGTTCATGAAATGCATGTTTTTGGTTTAGAGGGTCCACCACATTAACAAAAAAAAAACCGATTCCCTTGAAGTTGAGGAACAGCTTGCAGGCTACCGTCTGTTAATTGCGCCTTACGTTTAAAAAGGAAATGGCTTAAAATAGATGGGAAAATAAAGATTTGGGGTTAGAATCCCACCCTAAATCCTCTCTCTCTGCGGAACTGAAGCTTTTATTTGTGATGTCGGCCGAGGCCTCCCATCCCGGGGTAACCACATCAAGGCCCTGATCTTTGCTGTAATTCATATGTACACACATCACATAATTGGGATGAGAGCTGTACAGTATCAAAGGCTTGATGGGGGGAGGGATGTTGATGCTAGTAGCACACTATGAAACATGGAACAAAACCTTGGGATGGAACCGGCCATCCAAACATCTGCATCTTAAAAGCCATAAACTAAACAGAGGGCTTCTCCGCTCTAAAAACACCGGTGGGGAAGATTTAGCAGTGAGAAGCCATCGCAGATCTGAGGGGGTCCCATCTGCCTGTGCCATGTGAGTGCATGCGCTTTCAAGGTCTGATAAACAAAGGGACACGGGGTTCCGGAACCGTGAAAGACAAGTTATGGGAAAAAAGATAGTTATTTTAATGCAGATAAGATAAGGAGGGTTATTTTAGGGAATTATGTGATCTACAAGGGCGGACTGACAACTCATGAGGCCCCCAGGCAATAGGAGATTATGGGGCCCCGTATGCGTTTTCTTTGCTGCATGAGCACTTTAAAAAAGTTTTTCTATTATTATTATTCATTTTATTTCTTTTTCTTTTTTTTATCTCTTTTATTGCTGTCACAAGGAATGTAAACATCCCGTGTGACAGTAAGGCGGCGTACACACGATCAGACCTGTCCGATGAAACTGGTCTGAAGACCAGTTTTATTGGACCAGTTCGATGGTGTGTACGGCCCATCAGACCGTTGTCCGGCGGACGAAAGTTTTAAAACATGCTTTAAAATCTGTCCGTCGGACAGATTCGATGGTTAGTACGCTAAAGCATCGGACCAAAAACCCGCGCATGCTCAGCATCAAGTTGACGTATGCTTGGAAGCATTGAACTTCCTTTTTTCAGCACGTCGGTGTGTTCTACGTCACCGCGTTCTGGTCTGATCGGATTTTCGGTCCGATGGTGTGTACACACATCAGACCATCAGACCACTTCAGCCTGGTCCGATGAAAACGGTCCGTCGGACTAGTCTCATCGCACCAGTCTTATCGTGTGTACGTGGCCTAATAGGTGGTGACAGGTACTCTTTATGGAGGGATCGGGGGTCTAAAAGACTCCAAATCCCTCCTTTGCAATTCAAAGTATTCAGATTGCCGAAAACTGTGATTCTGAATACTGTCTATTTTTTTATTCCGGTGCCATTGCCAGCCGAGTAAACCGGACGTGGCGGTGTGACGTCACTTCCGTGTTTACAGAGAGAAGACTGGAACGAGGTCGTTTCCGGCTTTGTGCCAGTCTGTCTTTAGCCACCGGAAGTGGTGGATCGACAATCGGGTCTCCCAGTGGGACGGGAGGGCCAGTGACTTGTCGGTATGGTTCCCCTATCGAGATGGTTGCTGTAAGGAATGCGCAGGCGCAATCCTTGCCGACGAAAATCTCAAAACCTCGGCCGGCATCCATGCTCATTCCTTAACATCCTCGTGGATTGGAGGATGTTAAAAAAAAGAGCCAGGAGGACGAGCGAGCGGAGCGAGCTGTCCGAGTGAAGCGAGGATGTGAGGCCGACTGGCCACTTACCTCAAATTCCACGTCGCCCTGGAGGTTCAGTGATTTCCGTCAGCAAGGATTGCGCCTGTGCAGTCCTTACAGGAACCACCTTGATAGCCAGAAACCATATAGTCAGATTACCGGTAAGAGCGGCGGAAGGCATGGGAGGGGGGGATGTCCCCTCCCGCTCGTCTGGGATAACAACCTGGATAACAGGCTTTTAGCCTGGAAAGCCGATTGCCCGCTCTAAAAAACGGTACCAGGATGATGCTTGCAGCTGCGAACACATATGCATAAGCTTGGCGCGAAGGGTCATTAAAGTAAAATAAAAAAGTAAAATAAAAGCAAAAAAAAAGGCTTCAGTACTATATAGATAGCAATTTTCCCAGCCTAAGAATTCCTATTGTAAGCTTTGTCTTTTTCAGGTGCACGACTACAGATCCCTCAATGCTTTGGAGCCGCTGTATAGGTGCCTCTCTTACACGCCGGAGACAAAGGAAGGTGTAAGCTGTGCTAACACACAAGTCAATCAATTCCCTACAAGCTCAGGCATCTGCCTGCCCCATAACAAGGGCTGAATCGGGCCTATTATGCCGTATGCAGGACTCCGTGGCTGAATGAAGAAGCTGATCATTCATGTGAAGACACCCACCTGTAACACAGACCATTGTCGGTCACAGTGCTTGCTCTGAAAACACTGCTAAATAAACAAGAGTTCCCAGGTGGACACGGGAATGCCCTAAAACTGACATACATGGAGGGGCCCCGCCGCCCCCACTACTCTTACCGCTTAGGAGCCACTGAGATTTTAGGAAAAGGTCTTTGCCAACTTGTCGAAAGAAAAGCTTGAGAGACGCCAAATAAGCGAGTCTACTAGTGGATGTAGTGGTGTTGTATATATTTTGTTTCATATGGTCAGGGAAAATAAAATGAAAAAAAAATTTTGGGGGCTTTTTATAGTCACGTAAATATGACATAACAAATATTTTGTATTCTTAGTTTCAGCCAGCAGTAGGATTTATTTGGAGACATCCTTTTCTGTTTTGCTGGAAAAAAAAAGTGTTTGCAGAGCTCAGTAGCTCAAGCAGTCATTTAAACAGAAAGCCAAATGACTTACCTCAGTCCTTCCCTTCCGCATTCCGAGTTCAGACAGCTCTATACAAACTTTCGATGAAATAAAGAGAAGCATTGAGCTTCTTTAGTTCTTCCGCAAAAAAAAGCAGGTCTATTAACCACTTAAGCTAAGGTGACCAGATTTTTAAAATGGAATCCGGGGACATTTTTTTTTTTTTTATTGGCAAATATTTTATAAGCATATTTTCCTTCAATGATATATGCAGTGTATGTGCTATGTGTTTATAAAATGATTGTATGATATATAGGTTATTTCACACATTTCCTCCCCGAGACAAATAAAAGAAGCCTCTTCAAATTTTTTGGACTATGACTACTAAATGTTAAGAAAATAAGATGGAGAAAAAAAAACTTGGAGGAGGGATGGGTGGCAAAATTCAAATCTAATCCAGGCAGGGGCGGCTCCAGACAATTTATTTTTGGGGGTGCTATGGTGGTGCTTGAGATAAAAGTGGGGGTGCTAATGGGGCGGGCTACCGCACACCCTTGGATGTGGCCAAAAAGTGGGTGTGCCTGGCAAGTGGGCATGGCCTGCAAGGTTTCGTCATGTCCTGGCCTCTGTATACCAATATACAACCCTACACTTCCTTTATACAATTCTACAAATGGACTTGTTAGTGCAATGGCAAAACCTATAAATGAATATCCAGTGCAAATCAACCAATGTATTGCAATATAGCAGTGATGGTGTCACCCGCGCTGCAAAAATATTTAGATAAATTGCAGAGCTCCAATGTGCAAATAATGGTGAAACCCCCATACATACAATAATTATAACAGAGATGCAAATCAACCCGTGTATTAGGACATAGTAGTGATGGTGTCACCCTCTCTGCAAAAGGTAGGACTTATTGCAGAGCTGCAATGTACAAAATCATAATAAAATATACAATTCATGTACATATTTTAAATTTTTATAGGATTTTATATATAGGGGCTTTCACCATTATTTGCACATTGCAGCTCTGCAATATTTCATACCATTTGCAGAGGGGATGACCATCACTGCTATATTGCAATACATTGGTTGATTTGCACTGGATATTAATTTATTTTTGGTTTTGCCATCACACTTATAAGTCCATTTGTAGAATTTTATAGATGAAGTGTAGGACAGCGCTGCATTTTTTGCTTTTTGTTGATTTGCGTTTGATAAGGGAACCAGTTAACAAGATTCTCTTATTGCTTTGAGATTTGTTTTGGTTGTATGGTAGTTGTTTTACTTGATTTGTTATTTCCTCGGTATACTGGTAACCACTGGGCCAGCATATTGGTGGTCAGTGTGCCCCCTCTATGCTTCTGGTCCTACGTGCAGGGCTCAGGGGGATGCTAGGTACAGAGTGCAGTGCTCAGGGGGATGCTAGGCACAGAGTGCAGGGCTCAGGGGGATGCTAGGCACAGAGTGCAGGGCTCAGGGGGATGCTAGGCACAGAGTGCAGGGCTCAGGGGGATGCTAGGCACAGAGTGCAGGGCTCAGGGGGATGCTAGATACAGAGTGCAGGGCTCAGGGGGATGCTAGGCACATATTGCAGGGCTCAGGGGGATGCTAGGCACAGATTGCAGGGCTCAGGGGGATGCTAGGCACAGATTTCAGGGCTCAGGGGGATGCTACGTACAGAGTACAAGTTCAGGAATGCATTACGTACAGGTTCAGGAGTGCGTTGTACAAAGTGTAAGGTTCAGGAATGCATTATGTACAGAGTACACATTCAAGAATGCATTGCATACAGAGTACAAGGCTCAGGAGTGCGTTGTACAGAGTGCAAGGTTAAGAAATTAGTTAAATAGCACACTTATCTGCTAAAATCTTGATTGCCAGCATGCAGGAGCCGAAGCAAGAATGGCAGCATCAGATGGATCCCCCCACAGAAAATATTGAAGCAATATTTTGCTAAAAATACATGAAATGCATTATTGGCTGACACAAACACAACATAACTTATAAAAAATCTGCCAAATTTTAAATTTAAAACTGTATTGAGGTAATAATTAAAGCTCTATGTGGAAATGAGGTCTTGGGGCTCATTCACTTGGGCCACGTGGCCTGTACAGTATGAATCAGTGGGTTGTTTATGTGACTGGAGCCACCTGGAGTTGTGCGCAGGCAGCCTATGTTACACTATGTGGCTGTATGAACACATCTGCAGGTCCTAATTTGAAAGGTGTGTGGGTGCAGGTGTTTTTACTACTTTTAACATTTTAATAATGCTGTTGAACAGATAAATGAACATGAAGTGTTATGAATTGAACACAGTGAGTGATTGGTACCGATCACTCACTATGTTCACTGAAGGAAGAGGGAAGGAAGGGGTTGGTAAATAAGATATATTTACCAACCCTCACCCCCATCTTGAAATGATCATGGCTTATTCACGTTTACATTGGAGTGATTTGGCATGCGATTTCACAAGTCAAATTGCATGCTAAATTGGCAGCAATGGCCCTGTCTGAATCGCTGTGATGAGCTGCACTGATTCCCAAAAGTAGTTTCTGTACTTTTGCTGACTTCGGGGTGCAATTTCCATTGACAGCTGTGCCTCAACCCGCACATATGTCTCTGAAATCGCCTCTGAAGTCTGGACTGACCTATGGAAATGAAATCGTGCAAATTCAGCTCAATTCACACGATTTAATTCCCCCAGTCAGTGTGAACCTGGGCACAATATCCATTAAAAGGTTTTAAAAATTCTGAGGAAAAAAAAAATAGAAATATAGTTAAATGATTAAGGCTAGGTATACACTGGTGTGATGTGAAAAAGCCTGCGAATCCTGTTCCCGCAACACACCTGACTCACTGACAGTTCACACTGACATCTGCGAATCGCTGCGAGTGTCAATACAAAACCAATGACACCTCCAGATTGGTTCTATGATTGCAGTGCGAACTGTGAAATTGGTGCAGGAATCAGATCGCATGGATATTCACACCCAGAAGTGTTCACAACCAATGCGATCGGATTCTAGCGTGGACCAAAAAAGAGTCCTGCACCATTCTGGTGTAAATGCGATGTGATTGCATCACACAGACATTGCATATAATGTGCACAGCAATGCGGTGCGAATCACATGCGATGTCTGTGATCACACAAGTGTGAACCCAGCCAGAAGGTATTATAGGTGAGGGAATAGGACTGAAATGGAGTTATATGGATACAATTGGACTATTGCTCAGACTCTATTAATAATCCTATAATGACAGATTTAAAGTGTCACTAAAGGAAAAAAATGTATTTCTTTAAACATGTCATACTTACCTCCACGTCTTCGAGTGGCCCCGATCCATGTCTTCATGCGAGAGAGCTTGCATGGTGGTGAGTAATTGCGGGCGCGCTCCCGTGATACAGTGAGCGGTCATAGCCGCCAACTGTATCACTAGGCCCCACCCCTCAGCACGTCACTGGATGTGAATGACAGCAGCGCCAGCCGATGGCTGCGTTGCTCTCAATCCATCCGCTCTAGCCAATCAGCGGCCAGGCTGAGCGGCGAAGAGGATCTTAGGATCGCGCAGGACTTTTGAGGGGTCAGGTAAGTATAAGGGGGGCTCAGGGGCAGCAGCATTCGATGTTTTTTCACCTTAAAGCGGAGTTCCACCCAAAAATGGAACTTCCGCTTATCCCACTCCTCACCCCCTTACATGCCACATTTGGCATGTAATTTTTTTTGGGGGGGGGGAGTGGGCGCTTCAGGAGGAGTGGGACTTCCGGCGCGTCGCTGGAACGCTGGAGCAGGTAAGTGATTGTTTATTAAAAGCCAGCAGCTACACTTTTTGTAGCTGCTGACTTTTAATAAACATAAAACAAGGCTGGAACACCCCTTTAATGCATAGATTGCATTAAGGTGAAAACAAAATTTCCTTTACAACTGGGACAATGTCCATATCAGTCAGTAAAGGGTTACACAGTGTTGTCTGAGCAGTAATACAGAGATTTGTAGAGGGGGATGGGGTGATGATAGTGTAGAGGGGGAGGATAAGTTACATTAGATAGAGGGGTGGGAAATTTGTATCAAAACTGAACAGAGGAGTAAGAAGCCATGCTGAATAAGATAGGCTGTGTCTGGAGGATAGTAGATGGAGGAACTAGATCCACTGTGATGTGAGATAGAGAAGGAAAATACAGGAGAGACTGCATAGAGACTGACCTGGGCACAATCACTGGGGCAAAGAAGGGAGAATCTGAGCAGGACAAGTATCTGGAAAGGGGAGGAGTAACAAAACTTAGGAGGTAAACAGAAGATCATGCAGGGAAAGAGAGCCAACATCACAGTCATGCAGAGAGAGAGAATACCATGAGGCCGGGGATCCGCTGCTAATGTAGAAGACAGTCAGAGGGAGAGAGACGCTTGTCAGGCTCAGCTGTGTAATCCATCCACTGAGGTGTCTAACAAAGGAGGCGGAGCTCCGAAAATAGGCCCCGCCCATCCCGACATCAACCTGACAGCTCCATTCACTCTCCCTGCAGCCATGCACCCCCGCTTATCCCCCCCCCCCCCCCCCATCGCTGAATACATGGTCAGACTGACTGCTCCGGGGACAGTGTCCCTAATCCTGGGACTGTCCCCGGAAAATGGGGACGTCTGGTCACCCTAACTTAAGCCCCGGACCATATTGCTGGTCAAAGACCAGGCCAGTTTTTGCCATTCGGCACAACGTCGCTTTAACTGACAATTGCGCAGTCATGCGACGTGGCTCCAAAACAAAATTGGCGTACTTTTTTCCCCACAAATAGAGCTTTCTTTTGATGGTATTTGATCACCTCTGCAGTGTTTAGTTTTTGCGCTATAAACAAAAATAGAGCGACAATTTTGAAAAAAATGAATATTGTCCTTAGTTTTCCTCAGTTTAGGCCGATAAGTATTCTTCTACATATTTTTTGTTAAAAAAAATCACAATAAGCGTTTATTCATTAGTTTGCGCAAAAGTTATAGCGTTTACAAAATAGGGGATAGCTTTATGGCATAATATTATTTTTTTTTACTAGTAATAGCGGCGATCAGCGATTTTTATGGCGGACACATTTGACACATTTTTGGGACCATTGGCATTTTTATAGCGATCAGTGCTATAAAAATGCATTAATTACTATAAAAATGCAACTGGCAGGGAAGGGGTTAACACTAGGGGGCAAAGAAGGGGTTAAGTATGTTCCCTGGGTGTGTTCTAATTGAAGGGGGGTGGGACTGACATGAGGAAATGACTGATCGCTGTTCATACATTGTATGAACAGACAATCAAGCATTTCTCCCCCTTTACACACACAGCTCCAGGTTCTCGCTCTGCAACGAGCGATCCCGGGTGCCTGGTGGTGATCGAGCCTGCCGGGCACGCGCGTCGGTGTCAGGGGCGAGCGGGGAGCGCGCGTGCCCCTATTGGCTGCTCGGTGAGATGACGTAGATCTACGTGATCTCACCCAGCAGAGCTGACCTGCCGCCGTATAACTGCAGCGACTGGTCGGCAAGCAGTTAATTAAAAAAAATTGCTATGCGAATGCATGAAGCATTTGCATGGCTGTCATGAATAACCGCTGCCTAATACATTTATTTCTTCTGGTTGTCAGCTCCATCTAATGACCATAATGTAGAGCTGCACGATTAATCGTGAAGAATCGAAATCGAGATCTTCGAGATCCCGATCTTCAAAACAGCCAAAATGTCACGGTTCTTTTTAACAAGTGCAGAAAGTTCTGGAAAAAAAAAAATCCAGGCAGCCTGTCAAGTTTTAATACAACACCTGAATAAGTAGAAACAAAGTATCTTTTCGTTCTTTTATCAAAGGAAAGAACTCTGGTATGTATATGAAGGAAGTTTAACCATTTAAAGACCAAACATTTTCTGACATTTGTTGCTTGCAAGTAAAAAATCATTATTTTCTGCTCGAAAATTACTTGGAACACCCAAACATGATATATTTTTTTCAGCAGAGACCCTAGAGAATAAAATGGTGGTTGTTGTAATATTTTATGTCACAGCGTATTTTCGCATCATTTTTTCAAACGCGATTTAAAAAATAAAAAAATAAACTTTAATGAATAAAAAAAAAACGAAACAGCAAAGTGAGCACAATTTTTTTGTATAATGTGAAAGATGATGTTACACTGCGAGAATCGTGATCTTTATTTTAAGCAAAAAAATTGTGATTCTCATTTTAGCCAGAATCGTGCAGCTAGTAATAATGTAGTACCTGATTAAGGTAATTCAGGAAAATAATTACATTTGCTGTTTGAATGTCCCAATTCACCTGGTGAAAGAAAATTGTCAATAAAAAAAACACTACACAAGTTTTTAAAGTAGTTTATTAGGGGGTCCTCTTCCGACTTCGGGGGTCTTCTGCCGGGCACCACCGCTGTCTTCTTTCAGCTCTTTTACCAGCAGGGGCCCGGTCTTCTCCCTTCTCCCGAGTTCAGTGGGTCTTCCGACTTCCCCGCTCTCTTCTCCCGATCTCCGGTTCTTTTTCTCTTCTGCCAGGCACCCCCGCTGTCTTCTTTCAGCTCTTTCACCAACGGGGGCCCATAAGGGGGCGGGGTAATTATGTCTTCACCACTCGGAGCATGCTGGGACTGTGACGTCATAAGAGGCCTATATAAATCGCTGCGCACCGCACACCCGGCATTACAGTGGGAGGGAGCGTCAAGTCAACATTGAAGAGGAGAAGAAGAGAAGAAGGCGACGCAGAAGATGGGCCCCCGTTGGTGAAAGAGCTGAAAGAAGACAGCGGTGGTGCCCGGCAGAAGAGAAAAAGAACCAGTCGGAAGACCCCCCAATTTCGGAAGAAGACTCCCCGGAGTCGGAAGAAGACTCCCGAAGTCGAAAGAAGGGAGAAAACAGGGCCCCTGCTGGTAAAGGAGCTGAAAGAAGACAGCGCTAGTGCCCGGTAGAAGACCCCCAAAGTAGGAAGAAGAACCCCGGAGCTGCCTAATAAACTACTTTAAAAACCTGTGTAGTGTTTTTTTATTGACATTTTTCTTCCACCAGGTGAATGGGTAGGGGTACAATGTACCCCATCCTCATTCACATAGGATGGGGGGCCGGGATCTGGTGGCCCCTTTAATAAAGGGGGCTCCCAGATTCTGATAAACCCCCCCGCCTGCAGCCCCTGACAACCAACGGCCAGGGTTGTCGGGAAGCGTCCCTTGTCCCCATCAACATGGAGACAAGGTGCTTTGGGGTGGGGGGGGCCACAGGGCGCCCCCCTGCCCCAAAGCACCCCCCCTCCCATGTTGAGAGCATGCCGCCTGGTACAGTTCAGGAGGGGGGGGCGCTCGCCCGTCCCCATTCCCTTTCCTGACCGGCCAGTCTGCGTGCCTCGGATAAGGGTCTGGTATGGATTTGGGGGGGACCCCCGCGCCGTTTTTTCGGCGTACGGGGTTCCCCTTGAAATCCATACCAGACCTAAGGGCCTGGTATGCTCCTAGAGGGGGAACCCATGCTGGTTTTTTATTTTAAATTTGGCATTGAGTTCCCCCTTCTGGAGGCGACTTCAAGTCGTGTTGTAAGTTGTGTTGTGATTCATACTCAAGTCGTGTTCAAGTTGCCTCCCAAAGGCGTGCTAAAAGCGGGGGCGGACTGACAACTTATGGGGCCCCCAGGCAATAGAAGATTATGGGGCCCCCGGGCTTACTAATGGCCACCATGCCAGGAGGCAGTACAGAGGCGGGGCAGCTAAAATCTCGGGATTTTCACATCAAAAGCATGTCGGTTTCGGACATATCAGGGACAGATGTAAAAAAACACACATTTTTACATACTGTCCCTGGTTGTCCCTGAGTGACTCAATGGTCAGTCCGCCCCTGGCTGAAAGTCGTGTTGCCCCAGTGTGAACCGGCTCTTAGGCTAATGTTTATTTTTATTATTATTATTAATATATTATTATTATTATTATTATTACACAATACACAGCCTTGCATCTTAGGATTTATAGATTAAATACAGAGAAAAATAAATATTTCAAGGGCCTGGTTATTATGCTAAGCTCATGCCAATGCCCTAATTCTACTGCTAATGTTTCCAGCTCTCGAGAATTTATTACAGCTGTTACAAAAAATTTGGAGAGATAATTTCCCCCACTCTGCACAATATTAAATATCTCAGCTTTTCATTTCCACAATAAGCACACCGTTTGTTTTTTTGTTTTTTGCAGCATATATTTCAATGGTTTGATCATTTGGAAAAATGTGTCTTATCATTTACTGCCACCTTGTGGTTAAAATATAGAAGGTCCGTATCTTAAATTGCATCAATGCTCAAAAATCAAGATGCTCAATTTCTATTGTAGAAGAAACTACTGGAATAATCATTTTATGTCTTCCATTTTTAAAGTGCAGGTGTAGTTAACTTTTTCAGTTTTGGATATAGTAGAGTAGGTAAAACTTAAATCTCCTGTTAGTTTAGTTTTTCTTTTCTCTTTCTGTGACCCATTGGGAAGATATTTGTTTAATCCCTGTCCTAGAGACCCCATAGGAGGTGAGAGAAGGGGGTTCCCCTCTTAGATAGTAACAGGAATTCCCATTGGGAAATTGCCCTTTACCACTTGTTCCGGTAACAACTACAAAATATATATTGGATTTGCCATTATTTTTTATCCCAGTGTCACTGGCTGCCAGGGCCAATAGAGAGAATGAGTCATCTAATTAGTGAAACAGATAAAAACCTGACAGGGGTTCTAATCCATTCCTACTTTAGATACACTGATAGGCTGAATGATGGGCACTAATGAGGTGGCACTGAATAGATGGCACTGATGAGGAGGCACTAACATGCTGCACTTATGGGCAATGATAGGTGGCATTGATATGTGGCACTGATGTGCACTGATATGTGGCACTGATGAGCACTAATAGGTGGCACTGTTGGGCACTGATAGGTGGCACTGTTGGGCACTGATAGGTGGCACTGTTGGGCACTGATAGGCGGCACGCATAGGCATTGATGGGTGGCATGGATGGGAATTGATGGGCAGCAGTGATGGTGATTGATGGGCAGCACTGACTGGTATCACTAATGGACACTGCTTTGTGGCACTTGTGGGCAGGGCTGGACTGGGACAAAAATATGGCCCTGGACTTCATCCAGACTGGCCCACTTTGACAGGTCTCTCCCACAGCAGCCGGACAACTCCCGCACCCCCCCGGCCACCCAAGCCCCCTCACCCCCTTCATTAGCCACTAGCCGTTCTACTGTATTAGAGTAGAACAGCTGGTACTGGTACTCTTATAGGCAGTACCAGTGGGGAAGCTAGACATTATTTCACCCGGGGCAAAGAATCAGTTTGGTGCCCCCCCCCCCTTATGGGACAAGATTAGGAAGAAGTGAGAAACTCCCAGGCCATATCTGTCAGTCAGTCAGCTGTCTGTCTCCTCCCCCCATGCTCCTCTGCCCCCCCCCCCCAGCTTCTCTGTTCCCCCCAGGTGAGTGCTGTGGGCAGAGAGAGACAGAGGAGCGGAGGGGGGCAGCGGTCTGCGGTCACTGAAGCCGGCCCACTGAGCCATCGCCCCACCGGGAAACTCCCTGTAGTCCCAATGGCCAGTCCATCCCTGCTTGTGGGCAATAATTGCTGGCACTGGTCAGCACTGATTGGTGGTACTTTATTGTAATCAGGGCACTGATGATCAGTTCCCTGTTTACATGTCTGGATGTCACCTGCGAGGAGATGCTGCAGGCTCTCCTCGCCACACACTCTGTCAACGTGAGGCGATGAGAGCCGATTACCGGCATTTCCATGTTTACATGTGACCGGGTGTGATTGGACACAGCCGATCACATGGTTAAAGAGCCGCGGCTCTTTACAGAGATCGGGGTCGCGCCATGTCCTAGAACGAGAGGCGCTCTAACCCGCCGTTATTTGACTGTGTGGCAGGCGGCAACTGGTTAAAAAAAAAGTTTGGCTGCACTTTCAATCAGCCAATCTCATCCAGGGTTAGGTGGAACTCTGATGTTCCTCAAGAGACTGCTGGGGACTTCCTAGAGAGAAGAAAGTTTTCAGAAAGAAGAGGATATACTTGGAACGGGCAGCAGAGGAGGCATTCTATTTCATTCCCTTATGTGGTTTGGAGTCATTAGCAGTACATTGGAACCTCGGATTGCGAGTAACGCGGTTAACGAGTGTTTCGGAATATGAGCACTGTATTTAAAAAAATCCTGACTCGGTTTGCAAGTGTTGTCTTCCAAAACGAGCAGGATTCAAGCCAAAGCGATGTGCAGTATCGGTTTTGGCTTTTTGGGGGGGCGCCAGAGCCGAGCAGAGCCGAGTGGAGCCGTTCAAGAATGCTTGGAAAACCTCGGAATTACTCAGTTCCTGAGCCTTTCTGAGGTTTTCCGAGTTCAGCAGAGCTATCCATCTGTCCTTTCCAGGTGTTTCCGAGGCTCTCTGCCCCCCCCCCCCCACCTCTGGCCACATGCGGTATTGCATGCCATTGAAGTCAACGCGGAATTAATTATTTTAGTTTCCATTGACTTCTGTGGGGAAACTCGCTTTGATATGCGAGTACTTTGGATTACGAGCATTCTCCTGGGATGGATTATGTTTGTAATCTGAGGTTCCACTGTACTTCAAGAGCCAGGATCCTGTATTTAATACAGAGGAGATAAGGAAAGGAATAAACCAAAGAAAGGATCGCCAACCTATTTATCTGTCCCCAAGGCTTTCTATTCACAGTTAGGAGGTGAGAGTTCTGGGAGCACTGAGGTGGTCGTTGAAAGTTCAAATAAGAAGGACTTTACACATTTTATTGATCACTGTGATACTTGTTAGTTCAGTGAATGATTTGGCACAATTCAACTAATGATTTATTATATTCATTATCTGTTGCCTATCATCATTTTTAAGGTTTATGATTGATTACATACTGTATAGAATCAATAGAGGAATTGCGTCAGATCACTTTATTATCAATTTTCCTATGCGTGTCCTGTGGACATATTAGGTATCGCAGCATTTCCATAATCACCATTTGCTTGATTGGCGATAATCATTTCACATTCATTTCATTTCTGTTCCAGGAAGGTGAACATGCGTTGTGTTTTCAGGGGCCTCTTCTCTATGAAGCAAAGTGTGTGAAAGTTGCATTTAAGGACAAGCAGGTGAAGTACTTCATTCACTACAGCGGGAGGCATAAAAAGAGGCGTTTTTTTTATGACCCCCATGTTTTCACATCCATTGGACGAGATCATTTGAGGGCATCGTCAGGACCTATCGGTGACCTGTACCAGAGTTCTGGTTTATTTCCTACTATGCTTGGTTGAGTCGTTGTCGCTGGCACGTGGATCCACAGTCTCCGGTAAGAGTCCTTACCCCCTACCCCCATGTGGGGGACGCACTGTCCTGCCAAGAAGCAAGCATCTCATAGTTTCATGGCTACAGTCACCGTCTGTCATGATCTTGGAGCCTAGGAGGATAAAATCTGTCACTGTTTCCATTTCTTCTCCTTCTTTTTGCCAAGGAGTGATGAGACCACTTGCCATGATCTTAGTTTTCTTAGGCGGCGTACACACGACCGAGGTTCTCGCTGGAAACCAGCGAGAACCTCGCTGGAAGCTGCATTCCAGCGAGGACCTCGGCCGTGTGTACGCTTTTGGCTCGCCCCGCCCGTCGGGAATCCCGTAGAGCAAAAAGAGAGCACGCTCTCTTTTTGCTCGACGGCCCGCCTGGATGAATGGCTGGTTGCCATTCCCGACAGGCGGGTCGCCGATTTCGACGGCCGGCAGAGAACCTCGACGGGCGGAACGATGTGTTCTGCCCGTCGAGGTTCTCTGCCGTGTGTACACGGCCTTAATGTTCAATTTCAGGCCAGCTTTTGCGCTCTCCTCTTTTACCTTCATTAGGAGACTCTTTAGTTCTTCTTCCCTTTCTGTTATTAGTGTGGTATCCTCTGCATATCTCAGGTTGTTGATATTTCTCCTAATTCCAGCTTGTGATTCGTCGATCCTGGCATTACGAGCATGTTTCAGGAGATGATCAATGCCCACTGCCGCTGCCCGATGCCTGCTTCCGATGCCAGCTGCCCGCTCCACAAAGGCTGCCTATGCTGATGCCCGCGGGCCAATGCCCAATCCCGCTGCTTTGAAACAAATTTCTGGAACAAATTATGCTCGCAAACCAAGGTTTTACTGTATTTGTGTGTGTGTGTGTGTTTTTTTTTCTCTGTGGGTTTAACTGAATGTGTCTTTTTTAACCACTTAACGCCCGCCGCATGTATATGTACGTCCACAGAATGGCACATACAGGCAGATGGGCGTACAGGTACGTCCCTGCCTTCTTGCGATCGGGGGTCTGGTCGGGACCCCCCCCGTTACATGCGGCGGGCGTCTTACCTCTGGGAGTGATCCGGGATGAGGGGGCGGCTGTTCGTTTTTGTCCGCCCCCTCGCGATCGCTCCCAGCCAATCCGCAGAGCCTCCGCTCTGCACTTCCTCTGCCTGTGTAATGTAAACACTGCCAGAGGAAGTGATGTCACCTCTCCTCCCGGCGGTATTTTCGATCTGACGAGATGAGAGAAGACATCACAAGTAAGTCGCACCAACACAACACTACACTGACACCACACACATAGGCACACTTAACCCCTTCCGATCATCCCACCCCCCTGTCACAGTGTCACTGATTGCAGTGATCATTTATTTACTGATCACTGCATTTAGTGTCAGTGTGACAGGCAGTTAGTGTTAGGTCCAGGGTAGCCTCGTACCACCCCCTAATAAAGTTTTAACCCCTTGATCACCGCCCTAGTTAATTCTTTCACCCCCTATTGCCAGTGTCACTAAGCGATCGGTTTTATGATCGCTGTATTAGTGTCACTGTTGCTGCTAAGTAGCTAATTTTTTTTTTTATATTGCGATTTTTTTTTTTTTTTACTAAAGACATGTGGCTAAATACATTTTGGGCTAAATGTTTGACTAAAATTTAGTTTATTCGATTTTTCTTATAACAAAAAGTAGAAAATATAATTTTTTCCGTTTATATCGCAAAAAAATTAAATCGCAGAGGCAATCAAATACCATCAAAAGAAAGCTCTATTTGTGGGAAGAAAAAGACGCAAATTTTGTTTGGGAGCCACGCCGCAACGACCGCGCAATTGTCTGTTAAAGCAGCGCAGTGCCGAACTGTAAAAACAACTTAGCAGCATATTGGCCCAGGGCTTAAGTGGTTAAGCAGCCTAACTATGTAACTATGTTACTAATCCAAAATAAAAGTTGCATAAAAAGTACATTAATACTGTTGCATTGTGCAACATTTTCCATAAATATATATTTCAGACATAAGAAACAAGGTTGTCGGGGAAGAAAAAGATCTTTACAAAGCTGATTATCTCATGACTCATTATGGAAGAGGTGAAGTTCTACTGTAATTGCTCAGATTAATCTCTAATTTTTTTTGCCCATTATAACTGACAAGATAATCGTCTTACCAGGCGAAGGGCTGTACTTTGGTTGCTATTTCACACGTCAATTCAAATGTAATAACAAAAGAATCACACACCAGCAAAATATTTATTTTCATAACTTTTAAATCAGGTTCTGACTAGTGTTGAGCAGAATATGCCATATTCGATTTCGCGATATATCTCGAATATATAGTCGAATATTCGAGAAATATTCGCTAAATACGAATATTCGTGATATTTTTTGGAAATTAAATTATTGCGAATTTTCGAGAAATGCGGAATGGAGCACTCTGATTGGCTCAGAATATTCGTGATATTTTATAATACAAAATAATTGCGAATATTCGAGAAATGCGGAATGGAGCACTCTGATTGGCTCAGAATATTCGTGATATATTACAATACACAATAATTGCGAATATTCGGCAAATGCGGAAGGAGCACTCTGATTGGCTCAGAATATTCGTGATATATTACAATATAAAATAATTGCGAATATTCGAGAAATGCGGAAGGAGCACTCTGATTGGCTCAGAATATTCGTGATATATTACAATATAAAATAATTGCGAATATTCGAGAAATGCGGAATGGAGCACTCTGATTGGCTCAGAATATTCGTGATATATTACAATACAAAATAATTGCGAAATTTCGAGAAATGCGGAATGGAGCACTTTGATTGGCTCAGAATATTCGTGATATATTACAATATAAAATAATCGCGCGATATCGCTATTGCCGAATAATCGCATTGCGATTTTTCGGCAATATAAAATGAGCGCTGCAGCTACTCGGCCCAAGGTCTCTAATCATACCAGCAATGCTTTTAGACGTCGATGGGGATCTCTAGGATGTGATCTGTTCTAAAAAAAAAATTGATAAATTCGAATATTCGAAATAGCGAATATTCGCCGCGATATTCGTGTTATTCGCGAATACTCGAATATGCAATATTCGTAGCGAATATTCGCAATGCGAATATTCGTGAGCAACACTAGTTCTGACGTTGTGACATTTATAGTTTCACCTTTAGCAGGGAATACGTTACACAATTTGCATTATTACTACCTAAACACACCGTCCCTCAGCATGACCAGGATCTTGAAAACTTCAACCCGTTCAAAATAGGTATTGTCTGGTAACTTCATCCTATTCACTTGTTATGACTACTGGGAAACTGGGTGAATTCTGCTCTTGAGTTCCAGGCTCCGCAGCCCCTGATATTTCACCAAAACAAAAAAATGTAAGAAAAAAATTGTAAAAAATTAAGAAAAATTTAAAATAATAACATAAAAATAAAAACTATTGACAATATTCACTGCCCTACTGATATTGTCCACTGCTCTACTGACACGTCATGTATATATACAACATAATTTAGACACCCACAAACTACTGGATCCTTTTCAATCGGGTTTCCGTCCAGGCCACGGTACGGAAACAGCGCTTCACAAAATACGGGATAACGCTCTCGAGGCAGCAGACAATGGAGAATCTTGTCTTCTGGTACTGTTGGATCTAACCGCAGCTTTTGATACTGTAGACCACAAATTATTACTGACTCGCCTAGCTGAAGTAGCTAGAGTCGCAGACTCGGATTTACCCTGGTTCTCCTCCTTCTTGGAAAACCGATCACAGATAGTGAAACTAGGTCCATTCACTTCTGAAAAACGCATGCGGAGTCCCTCAGGGACCCCCCTTGTCGCCTGTATTATTCAATATCTATCTCCGTCCTCTTTTTGAAATCATCAATAACCAAAAGTTACTCTATGGCCGTGTACACACGATCGGTCCAACCCGATGAGAATGGACTGAAGTCCAGTTTCATTGTTCCAAACTAACCGTGTGTACGGGCCATCGGTCTGTCGTCCTTCGGACAAAAGTTTTGAAACTTGCTTTAAAATCGGACTGATGGACGCCTGACCATCGGTCCAAACCGATCGATAGTACGCAAAAGCATCAGTTCAAAAACCTCCGCATGCTCAGAATCAAGTCGACACATGCTTGGAAGCATTGAACTTCGTTTTTTCAACACGTCGTTGTGTTTTACGTCACCGCGTTCTGACACGATCGGTTTTTGAACTGATGGTGTGTACGCACATCAGACCATCGGGCCACTTCAGTGGTGACCCGATGAAAACGATCCGTCGGACCATTCTCATCGGGTTGGACCGATCGTGTGTACGCAGCCTACCACTCCTACACGGATGATACCCAAATCTATTTCCGCATCAGTAAAAAAAGGGATCATTATCTTGGACTAGAGAAATGTCTTATGCCGCGTACACACGATCATTTTTTGTGATGAAAAAAAACGAAGTTTTTGAAACGTCACTTTTCAAAGACGATGTTGCATACACACCATCGTTTTTTCACAAAAAGCGAGGTTACGTTCACCACTCTTTTCCATTGAAGCTCGCTTCATAACTAGCTTCTGGGCATGCGCGGGTTGAAAAACGACACAAAAAATTCAAGCATGTTGGAATTTTTTTTTGGTCTTTTTTTTTAAGACAAAAAACGACGTTTTGCCCACATACGATCAATTTAAATGACGTTTTAAAACTTCTTCTGTTTCACGCTAACGGAAAAAGATCTCCCACAACAATGTGGACACCCCCGCTCATTCTGGGACAACCCATCATCCCAAGCACCAAAGTAAAAAGTCTCGGAGTCACTTTTGACTCAAACATGACAATGGATGCACAAATAAGTTCAGTAGTCAGCGGATCTTACCATCTGATGCGCCTGCTACGTAGACTTGTTCCCTTTATCCCCAAAGAAGACACAGCAGTCGTGGTGATAACGATAATCAACTCCAGACTCGACTATGCTAACGCCCTTTATATCGGACTCCCAAAATACCAAATTGGTCGTCTGCACGACTTGTGACTGGAAAAAAAACCTGGGAATCAATCTCTCTTTCCCTGAGATCCCTCCACTGGTTACCTGTAAGGCCGCGTACACACAATCGAATCTATCTGTTGGAAACGGTCCGACGGACCGTTTCAGCAGACACATTTGATCGTGTGTACGGGCAGACAGATGGGTTTTTCCAGCAGACAGATTTTAAAGCATGCTTTAAAATCTGTCTGCTGGGAACCCGTCCGTCCGACATGTCCGCTGGTTAGTACCAGCAGACATATCTGCCCGTGCATGCGTCGAATTGATTCGACGCATGCGCGGAAGTGTTTTACTTCCTGGTGACGGTGACGTGGAGGCGTCAACGTCATCGCCACGTCACCGTGCTGTCTGCCGGCAAGGATTTTGGTTTGATCGTGTGTACACGATCAAACCAATATAGCCCAGCAGACAAATCCGATCAAAACGGTTTTTAGACCGATTTGATGTGATTTATTTGGTCGTGTGTACGCGGCCTAAAAGACAGAATTACATTTAAGGCACTTTGTCTGACACATAAGTGTTTTCAAGGAAGTGCCCCCCAATATCTATGTGAAAAATTTAAATGTCACAACCCCAATCACGTTTTCCGATCCACCGATCAAAAACTACTCCAGATACCCAAGGCCAAATACAAGTCCAAAGGAGAACGAAGATTTGCAGTCCAAGGACCTAGACTGTGGAACGATCTACCAACCAGCATTCGCACGGAAGTGGATCACCAGGCCTTCAGAAAAAAACTCAAAATCCATCTATTCTGAAGGAAAAATATAGGAGGAAATGGATACTAAGCGCCCTGAGGGGATTCAGTTCGCATGTGTTGCGTTTCTCACTCACTCACACACACACACACACGTGTGGTTTAAGCTTTGGGGTGCACACCCTAATCCAATAGGCTGTGCAGGGCTGTCTTAATGAGAGGGCACACCTGGGCACTGCCCAGGGGCCCCGGCTGCATGGGGGCCCCCTTCACTTTCCCTAAAGCAGCTGGTCCTTGAGTCCAAGCTGCCCGGAAATTGGGGGGCCCATGGTGGCACTGAGAGTGATAGATACACAGGGGAGGCAGTCTGCCTCCTACCTACATGGTGTCTGTTTACCTGCACTGTCATCATTGTAGGCCCCAGAGCATTACTTTGCCCAGGGGCCCATGATGATATTAAGACGGCCCTGAGGCTGTGCACACCTATGACAATATGTAAAGCTGAATTTGCATCGCACAGACATTGCATGAGATCTGCACAGCAGTGCGGTTCAAATCACATGCAATGTCTGACATCACACCAGGGGCAGATCCAGGGGGGGAGCAACAGGGCAATTGCCACCCCTGAGAAATTAGCAAATTTCTAGTTGCGGAACTTGCGGGTGCCGGTAAGGCTAAGCAGCTCTCTACCTGCATCCCACCTCCATCCCTGCAGTAACTTCCGTCCTCACACTCTCTGCTGCCTGACTCTGACAAGCAAAACACCACCACCAGCCTAAAAGATAATATTTAAATGGCATAGACAGTGGGAGCCTATTATGGTCCTTTTGACATCGTAAAACCTTTATATAAGTATGGAAACCAAGGGAATACTTTCCTAGGCTCCTTTGGGACATACCGTATTGTTTGCTCCCAAATACAGAAGCCTTTTAAATAAAAATAAACACGGAAGAGGGAAATATAAGTGGTTGCAGATCTGTTATCACAGGTCACACCTGCCCTTTGGTACAAAAGGAAAAATATGCAGCCAATCAGAGACATCGTCACAAGGAGAAATAATAGACGCCTTTGCAATAAAAAGAAAATAAAACATTGTGAAACTGGATAGCATTAATAATTGGCTGTACCTTCTGTACAAAAGGAGAAGGCTGTCTAATTTGTCAAGACACGCTCTTTATGGGCTCCCGCCTCCCAATACCGGTGCTGCAAAGACTGAGCATGGCTTCACGTACTAACAGGTAACTAAAAATATTTCCTGAAATCTTTATGGAATCTGCATGGAACACACATGACTCCATGGACAGGTATATAACCTCTAATCTAAAGTTCTTCATAAACCAGTAGAAAATTGAAATGTTCCTTTTTATGATGGTTAGTGGGCGAAATCAACATTCAAAGGGGAAGGATGGAAATTTCTTTCTTGAACAAACACATTTGCAACCGTGAATGTGGATCTAATCTAAGAAGAGTTGTACATATTGTAATGAAACCTGTTTAATAAATCTGCGATCAGGCCAGCCATCACAAATTGTGGGACCCCTTACACAGCCTTAGGCAGGGCCCCCTGGGGGGGGGGGGGGGCAGGTGCTGACGGAAAAAAAAACAAGTGTAATCTCTTCTTCTCTTCTCTCCAGATGTGAGATCTTCTCTCCATTCGGCCGCTTACAGGTGTAATGCAAAAAATAAAAACATAAATAAAAACAAGAGCGGGCCACCCAGGCCTGTAAGGGGCTCTGGGGACCATCGGGCCCCTTATAAGTGTAATGTATAAAAGAAAATGGGAGGGGGTGGGCGGGCCTCTAAGGGGCCCTGGGGACCATTGGGCCCCTTACAGGTGTAATGCAAAAAATAAATAAATAAATAAAACAAGAGGGGGGCCAGCCGGGCCTGTAAGGGGCTCTGGTGACCATCGGGCCCCTTACAGGTGTAATGCCAAAAAAAATAAGAGAGGGCCGGCCGGGCCTGTAAGGGGCCCTGGGGACCATTAGACCGCTTACAGGTGTAATGCAAAAAATAAATAAATAAAAAAAACAAAAAACAAGAGGGGGGCCAGCCGGGCCTGTAAGGGTCCCTGGTGACCATCGGGCCCCTTTTAGGTGTAATGCCAAAAAAAATAGGAGGGGGGCCGGCCGGGCCTGTAAGTGCCCCTGGGGACCATCGGGCCCCTTACAGGTGTAATGCAAAAAATAAAATAAATAAGAAAACAAGAGGGGGGCCAGCCAGGCCTGTAAGGGTCCCTGGGGACCATTCAACTCCTTACAGGTGTAATTTAAAAAAAAAATAGAACAAGAGGGGGGCCAGGCGGACCTGTAAGGGGCCCTGGGGACCATTCGACCCCTTACAGGTGTAATGCAAAAAAATAAAATAAATAAAAAAACAAGAGGGGGGCCAGCCAGGCCTGTAAGGGGCCCTGGGGACCATTCGACCCCTTACAGGTATAATTAAAAAAAAATAGAACAAGAGGGGGGCCAGCCAGGCCTGTAAGGGGCCCTGGGGACCATCAGGCCCTTTACAGGTGTAATGCAAAAAAAACGGAGGGGGGCCAGCTGGGCCCCCTGGGGACCATCGGGCCCCTTACAGGTGTAATGCCTGTACCCCCTGATGGCGACCCTGTCTGCGATTCCATTCAAATAGCAGGTTTGGACAAAATTATAGGGGATTTTGAACGTAAAATATTGTCTACAAGTGTTTGAACACAAATCTACCTGTGTATGGCCAGCTTAACCCTACCAACAAATATACATAGATCCCAACTGTCCCTCATTTGCAAGGACTGTCCCAGTTTGGAACCAAATTCCTCTGTTCTTTTTTCCTCCCTAGTCCCTTGTTTTGGTCCGATCTATAGACATAAAGTGTATGTGTAAAGCGCTGCCTAAATAGACAGAACTATATTAAGTACCTGTAATAAATCAATAAATATTAATAAATCATATGCACACTGCTGTAGTTTATTTTTCTCGCTCAACATCCATCATTATTAAAGGGCCTCCAGGTTTGAATAAAGCCACTAAATGAATTTATAATTTTGGTGACGGGCCCACTTATGTTCCAGGTGGCCAACACCAGTTTATCTGTCAATCTTTATGTGTTTATAGTAAGAAAGCAAGCCAATCTGAAGCTATGTCTGGATGTACAGTGTTTTCAGCTGGTTATAAATCCCTCACGTAGCAAGCATCATTTAAAAGGAGATACAGCTCATAAGTAATGAAAATCAATAAGCAGCAGACTTTGTGCTTGAGTACGTTTTTGAAAGGCCTAGGGGTAGGGAGCTCATTGGACGAGATATCAGCCTGTCAATTTACCCACTTGACCTTCGGAAGTTTTTTTTTTGCTATTCAGCACTGGGCTACTTTAACTGGTAATTGTTCAGCCCTGCAACCAGTGGACGCTGGTGGTTGGTTGGTCGGTCAGTACACTCAGGGCCGCCATCAGGAATTTTGGGGCCCCTTACACAGCTTCAGGCATGGGCCCCCTGGAGCAGAGAACTGGGGGGGGGGGTGCAGCCGCCTGAAATTGAGAAGCGGGGGGGGGGGGGGGGGCTGCCACGAATTGAGAAGAAATAAAGAAAAATATATATAAAAAGGGGGGTAGCCACCCTGGGCTCTTTAATAAAAAGAAAAAGAGAGAGAGAGAAAAATATATATCTGGGTGGTTGCCATCTGGGGCCCTGGGGACCTCTGGGCCCTTTAATCATCTTTTTTTTAAAATAAAAAACAAGGGGGTTGCCTTCCAGGGCCCTGGGGACCTCTGGGCCCTTTAATAAAAATAAAATAAAAATAATAATAATAATTTGTTTTATATATATATATATATATATATATATATATATAAAATGAAAAATAATATATAAAATATAAAAAAATATATATATATAATATAAAAAAAGGAGGGTTGTCATCTGGGGCCCTGGGGATCTCTGGGCCCCTGGGGAACTCCAGACCCGTAAAAAAAAATTGGCCCTGAAATAAAAAATAAAAATATATTAAAAAAAATATTTTTTTATTAAAAATAAATAAAAAAATGGGGGCTGCCATCCAGGGCCCTGGGGGCCTCCGGGCCCCTGGGGACCTCCGGACCTCTTAAAAAAATAAAAGAAAAAAAATTGTGCCTTAATAAAAAATAAAAGAAAAAAAATATTAAAAAAATATATTTTTTTATAAAAAATAAATAAAAAAAGAGGGGGTTGCCATCTGGGGCCCTGGGGACCCCCGGGCCCTTTACAGGTGTACTGCCTGTACCCCCCTGATGGCGGCTCTGAGTACACTTACCCCATCTATAGTGGGCAATCATGGGCGGCTTCACCTACGCTCCTCTGCGGGCATCACAAGCAGCTTCCCCTGCTAGGCAGCTTCCATCTCCTCCCTTCCCCTCCTCGGTGGCCAATCAGAGTGCATCTGCTTTTGGCCAATTGGGAAACGGAGAGGCGATTCACTGTATGGACAGGGACTATTCATTCTCACACACCTGGGTGCGCTTGTAGTGCAGTGTTCTGCATCAGGAGCCCACCTCATTTTGAAGCCTTCAAAAAAAACACCCACCCTGCATTGGAATCCATGGCCTGGCATCCTGAAGGGGCCAGAGCATTGATAGTGGTGGTGGCGGCAATGGATAGGGGAGGCGGCGCCCATGTGCCCTTAATAAACTGGCCACCCCTGCCTGCAACACTGGCTCCCAGTGCTGTCAATGCCAGTGACCAAGGAGCAGGGCCAAGTCCTGCTGTCTGTGTCAATGAATGCAGCAGCGGGGCTCGAGTGCGAGCACGCACGAGTGCCCCCATGGGAAGTGGCTTCATATGGGGGTACTTGACAGAGGAAAGAGACCAGAACATTTGTTTAGATGTGGCATGCATTATTTTGGATCATTTGTAACTTTGGATACATTTGTATTCGTTACATTCACTAACAGCCAAATTTGAAAGGAAATTACAATACCTATAATTTAATAGTTAGTTATTATTAGTTAGTTAGCTATTATTTTCACATTTTTGGATTTTAGTTCTTTTGGATTCTCAAATTTCCAGATTTTCAAATTTTCAAATGTACGATTTGCAAAAAAAGGAAACGAATGAAACGAAAACAAACACATTTTTCAGCAGCGCACATATCTAAGAAAAATAATTTATGAAAAGGAAACACATTGCAAATAAGTACCGTATATACTCGAGTATAAGCCAAGTTTTTCAGCAAATTTTTTTGTGCTGAAAATGCCCTCCTCGGCTTACACTCAAGTCACCTTTTTGCGCCTGATCTCCCGGAATTTGGGGACCCGGTACTGGCCAGCCGTAGATCCCCTGGACCCCAAACTTGGCACACATATAGATCTTCCTCTACAAGTGTGCAAAGTTTGTTGTCTAGGGGACCTACTGTGTTTCCCCGAAAATGAGACACCCTCTTATATTTTTTTTTCCTCAAGAAATCACACTATGGCTTATTTTCGGGGGATGTCTTATTTTTATTACAGAAAATAAAGGTTGCCTACCTGAACCACACTTGCGCTTCTTAGCATTTCCTCTGTCCACCTGTAGACTGAGATTATCGTATTCTGCACGCCATTTTTGGACCATTCGGATATCCAACTTCTTCTCTTTGCACTCATCTTGTCTGGCTGTACAGAAAGATAGGCCAGCAAAGCTGATGTGGAGCACAGTGGAGCTGGGGTGATCTCTTTGGGCTCAGTACGGTAGCAGCTTTTCCCCCTATCCCCTGGTGTTTGTGTGGGGTGAGAGAGGGGTTTGCTGGTCAGTGCTGGGAGAAGCTTTACAGCTTTACAGAGCTTTCTTCTCCTCACTTCAGCTCCTGAGCTCTGCACCAGTACAGTACCGTACGCCTATGACGTGTTGTTTACCGCTCCGCGCCGCGCCGCTACGCATTCGACACGCCCATCACTACGTCTTACTTTCGGAGATTCGTCACGCCATCGCTACGTCTTATTTTCGGAGATTCGACACGCCATCGCTACGTCTTATTTTCGGAGGGGTGTCTTATATTTCGATCTTGTGTCGAAATCCCGCTACGGCTTATTTTCGGAGTATGTCTTATTTTCGGGGAAACACGGTATGGCCGGGGAGCACCGATTTTTGAAATTCAGGCATCACTTCCACAGACTCCCATGTTAAACGGTAATTTCTCTGGTAATTTTGGGGACCCGGTACCGGCCGGCCGTAGGTCCCCTGGACCTGAAACTTGGTACACATGTAGCCCCCCTTCTATATACTCCCATGTTAAACATGAGTCTAGTCATGGACACAGTGAGGCATGGGCACAGTGAGGCATGGACACAGTGAGGCATCGGCACAGTGAGGCATGGACACAGTGAGGCATCGGCACAGTGAGGCATAGGCACAATGAGGTATGGACACAGTGAGGCATGGACACAGTGAGGCATGGACACAGTGAGGCATGGGCATAATGAGGCATGGACACAGTGAGGCATTAACACAGTGAGACATGGGCACAGTGAGGCATGCACATGGACACAGTGAGGCATGGGCACAGTGAGGCATGGACACAGTGAGGCATCGGCACAGTGAGGCATGGACACAGTGAGGCATCGGCACAGTGAGGCATAGGCACAATGAGGTATGGACACAGTGAGGCATGGACACAGTGAGGCATGGGCACAGTGAGGCATGGGCATAATGAGGCATGGACACAGTGAGGCATTAACACAGTGAGACATGGGCACAGTGAGGCATGCACATGGACACAGTGAGGCAAAGTGAGGCATGCAGATGGACACCCTAGGCTTATACTTGAATCAATACGTTTTCCCAAATTTTTTGGTGGTAAAATTAGATGCCTCAGCTTATATTTGGGTCGGCTTATACTCGAGTATATACAATATTTAAATTCGATTTTTCTGTACTTTTACTTAGTTTGATGACAGGTTCTCGGTTCCCGTTAACACTTACTGATGTCTGAGTCAAATACGGCGATTCACAAACGTACTTGCGCCCGGCGCATAACATACGCGGTTTGCGTAAGTCGTACGTCCGGCGTAAAGTTATTCCCCATATTGGAGGCGCAACTCATGCAGGTATGGACCAGGGAACGAATGCCGTATAATTTTACGTAGTTTACGTTGTACGTGAATAGGGCATAGGTTACGTTCACGTGGTAGGCAGTGATTCGACGTATCTTAGGCAGTTATTTTGACGTGACTGTGAGCATGCGCACTGGGATGCGTCCAAGGCACGACGCGTGCGCAGTTTGTTTTAAGTACTTGTCTGAAGCTTGGCCCATCATTTGCATGGGGTCACGCTTCATTTAAATGTATCACGCCCACTTCCAGCCCACTACCACCTACTTTGACTTAGGCCAGCTTATGCCGACGAATTTACGTTAGGCCGGCGCAACGTTGGGAGCATTTGCTTTGTGAATTCCATGCTTCCCTCTCCGCACTGCGCCGGCGTAGCGTAAAAGATAGTAGGCACGAGCATCGGTTAAAAGGCCGCGCATGCTCAGAATCAAGTCGACGCATGCTTGGAAGCAGTGATATTTGTTTTTTTCAGCACGTCGTTGTGTTAAAACACATAAACGTCACCGCGTTCTAACACGATCGTGTTTTTTAAACGATGGTGCGTAGGCACATCAGACCATAAGTCAGCTTCATCGGTTAACTGATGAAAACGGTCCTTCGGGCCCTTCTCATCGGATGGACTGATCGTGTGTACGCGGCCTAATAGGGCTTAACTATGGGTACAGTAAATATCTCCTAAACGTACACCGTTTAGGAGATATTTACTTGTGAAGCTGAAGGTGACATCACCGGCGCATGTGAGCTGAAGAAATGGCATACTGTGCTGTTCCTTCAGGGCCCTGTGCCAAAAACAGTGGCTCATGCGTATGCGCAGAAGTGAAATCATTGGGGCTCGTCCAATCAAATGATCCGGAGCCCGCCAACGGGGAAGGAAGACCATGTGAAGATGGGAGCCCTGTCAGGGCTTCGTTTTAAGGTAAGTTTCACATAATGTGCTAGTAGGTGATGCATACTAGCGCATTAAAACTTTGTCTTGCAGTTTAATGGGGAAAAAAGGCGGTTTACTGCAACTTTAAACTGTGGGCTACTGCGGGAGAACTTGCTACAAACATTAAAAGTGATTGCTATGAAATCAATCAAAAAGAGCTATTTTATAAGAAGCTCTGGGTGTGACTTACATGTGTGCGGTTTTGATTAGAAATGTGTGGCCTCTGATCTCAAACAGACAGAAACATGGAAAGATAGGATATTGCTTACCGCTTTTCTTTCTGTGATATCTACATCTCTGACAACTTGAAAATGAGCAAACTCTATGGGCCAGATTCAGTAAGAAGTAACTTCTAAGTTTTTTTTGTTGTTTTATATTGCTTTTCCTGATATTATCACCGCAGCTTACTATTATTGTTTTGTCCACCTGGAGAAGAGTGGGGATATGGATATCTTTGAATTTAGAGCTAATCAAAGGTTGAACACCGAAGGCGTCTTCGAATCATATAAAGATGATGAGGGTGACCTGGGAGGTTTGTTCATACGGCTCAAGAATTTGTTTATTTCAGAGAACCATACTAAATGGGATGTGGCTTATCTTGACACCTATGTAAAACTAGGGATGGTCCCAAGAAGCCTGAGATGGGAGGTTTCACCGCAAAAGGGAGATACTGACCTCGATGATTGGTATAACTACTTCAATGGCGCGGGGGTTTCCTTTCTCAGATTTCTAATGGAGAGGAAAGCTAGCAAATTAACCCGCCTTGATGAAGAGATCAAGAGCATTAAGATCAAACTTGATCCCTTCAAGGATAGAGAGGAATATAAAGAAAAATCTCTTGATCTTCTCAATCTCCTTGAAAAAGAGGATAGAGAACAAAGGAACAAAAAGAAAAAGAAGTACAATAGAGACTTGGAAGATTATCATAACAACACGATCTTCAACTGGCAGAGAAAACTTTTAGAGGATCAGAATAAGCAGACCTCCATAGAAATGGAGGTAACTAGTGGTTTGGGGTCCCACCCAGGTGGTGCTCCATATCCACCAATGCCTCCTGGTCCTAATCGGAACCCTCCGAGATTGGGAGGTCAATCTTATAAACAATCTCCTAGGAGGGGCCGAGGTGGATCCAGGGGACCTCCCCCGAGAGATCAGGGGCGTCCCACTGGCCCACCCAAAACAAATGCCAATCATTATAGAGTCCCCCCCTATGCGGGCCCTGGATATGGGGGTCCTCCTGGCAGGAATGTTCCCTTCCCAACAGGATCCTATTACCATAACCAGACTTCTAAGCCTGCCCTGAGAGGGAGGGGATGGGGCCCGAATATGGGTGGGAATGTTCAATACACTACCACTAATTGGAGACCTATGGGTGATCTTGAGTACCCTTCTCCAACCTACTTCCAACCTGAGTCAGAATTGGGTTGGAATTACAATGTACCCACCTCCAATTCTTTCTTTCCACTAAGTGGAGGTGAGGATTCGGAGGGTTTCCAGATCCAACCCCCCCCCAATACGAGTGGGGCATGGTTTGCCCCTCCTCCTTTCCCACCCCCGGGTACCACCATTCCTCCTGGTCCTGGCTCTGGGGCCTATGGACCCTCCAGTTGGGGTTTTCACAAGGGTGGACAGGGCACCAAGAGGCAGGTAGAAAGAGGAGAGGTATCAGAGGAGGGAGGAGACACAGGAAATCCCAAGCGTACCAAAACGTAACAGGGCAGGGCATTTTCAATCTCAGCTCAAAAGTCCTTACTGAGGCTGAGAAATCCCTGCTGGACAAAGGTTTAAAATTTGCGCCTCCCCAGAGTTTGGACAAATTCAAAACCTTTATGGACATACACAAATTCATAAGGAAAATCAATATTAAAAGATATATGATAGGCATCACAACCTCCAACCAACACCTTACCTCCAACTATGTACACTCTGGACTGTCCAACGCTTCTTTGTTCAATCCTCCAGGGGGTCTGGCACCTTCCCTGAAGACATTCAGGGATGTCCTCATTAGGGACCTGGAAACGATTGAGACTAAGAAAGCTAAGCTTAATAAAACCCTTCAAGATGGTTTGGATTCTTTGTGTACCAACAAGGATCTAGTCATCAGACCAGCGGATAAAGGGGGGGGTATCGTTGTACTCGATAAGGCTGATTATCTGAGAGAGATGCATAAGATCGTGGATGACGTTAACACTTATTCCATTCTCCCCAACGACCCTAAGTTGCTCTATAAAAGAGAACTTGAAAAATTAGTGGAAAGAGGTGTGTTTGAGGGTATTCTGTCTCTAAAAGAAAAGCTTTTTCTCATACCTAAAGCACCCCGTACTCCAACACTATACTATCTCCCAAAGTTACATAAGGATCCTGTCTGCCCCCCGGGTCGCCCCATTGTTAGTGGCATAGATTCAATCACTTCCCGGGTGGGCAGATATATTGATTTCTATTTGCAACCACTGGTTAAAAAAATTCCCTCTTATGTTAGGGATTCCAAACATATTATCAACATCCTTACCGATCTCCCCGCTTCTTCTGATATGTGGATGGTTACGATCGATGTAACTTCATTGTATACCATCATACCCCATGCCCTAGGACTTGAAGCCGTACAGTTCTACCTTGGGAGAGACTCAGGCCTTCCCTCTAAGCAAGTTGTTTTCATTATGTCCCTTTTGAGTTTTGCAGCTGCATCCAATTATTTTTGGTTTGAGGACAAGTTTTACAAACAAAACACTGGGGTGGCTATGGGGGCTAAATATGCCCCAAGCCTGGCCAACCTTTTTATGGCCAAATGGGATGAGGATTTCGTCTACCCGAGGGATGCCCCTCAGGTGGTCCTTTGGGCCAGGTACATAGACGACATCCTCCTCCTATGGGCTGGCGGGCATACCGATTTGACCAACTTCATTGAATACCTTAATGATAATAATAGGGGCATAGAATTGAAGTATGAGGCCAGCCAGACCAGGGTTCACTACCTCGACTTGGTAATAGAAACTAAAGAGAATAGGTTCATTACCTCCACTTTTTTCAAGGATACTGATCGGAATTCTTATATTCCGATAGGAAGTTGCCACCATGAACCTTGGTTGAAGGGTGTCCCCAAGAGTCAATATCTCCGACTAAGACGGAATTGCTCTGACACTCAGGTGTTCCAACAACAAGCTTCAGTCCTTACAGAGAGGTTTCTTGATAAGGGGTACTGTAGTACGGAATTACAGGGGTCTTTACATCAGGTTTTGGGTATGGATAGGAATGAGCTCTTACGTGATAAGACTCCCAAGGAGGAGAACAGGTTCTCTGACGTAGTACCTTTTGTCACCACCTATTCCACCCAGCATAGAACCATTACCCATCTGGTAAAGAAACACTGGCACTTAGCCCTAAATGACCCTGTGTTAAAAAATATCCTGCCCCCTAAACCTCGGGTTATCTTCAAGGGGGTACAATCCCTAAGGAACCTCATATCTAAGAATGTTATAGATCCTCCCCTCACTAAATCTTTTTTCCCTTTCGCCCAGTTAAAGGGCTATTATAAATGTGGGCGATGTCGGGTCTGTGCCCTAAGTTCGAACAAACATAGATGTGTGAGGTCCTTTATATCTACAGCCACCGGGAAAGAATACAAGATTCTACCATGCATTACCTGTGCTTCTGAGGGAGTGGTGTATTTGGTTCAATGTCCATGTGGCAAACAATACGTGGGTAGGACCAAGAGGGCATTTCAGGTTCGTGTCAACGAACACATCACCAACATCATATCTGGATTTAGGGACCATTCTGTTTCCAATCACTACAGATTGAAGCATGAAAAGAATCCCTCCAATACCCTCTTCTTGGGGATTGATAAATATAAAGCACCCTGGAGAGGAGGTAATCTAGTACAAGGGATATCCCAGATGGAGATGGGCTGGATTTTTCGTATGAAAACCTACGCCCCCTTTGGGTTAAATATTGAAACGGATGTGAATGCATTCATTAGTAATGCTTGATCCCCTGTGGGAAACATACTTGGGGAGCAATAACCCCTTTTGGTATAACATTTTTTCCTTCTTTGGGTTCTAGGAGATCGGTTTCTTTCTCTTTCTGTTCCTGCCCCTTTGAGTCATCCTCACTGAGTCTATATATGCCCATATGCCTACCAGGAGTGTCTGTAAGGGATATTGTGGCCGGATATGTTTACTGTATAGATTTTGGAAATTTATATCATGTAAGGTGTCTTCACTTAGTCTATATATGCTAGTGCATCTATTAACATTGCCTATAATGGACCTTGTGAGAAGCACGCCTGAGGGCAGATATATATTTATACCCTATATGGAATTATATTTTAATCTAAAAAAGTTTTTTCCTTCTAGTCGTCTTCACTTAGTCTATATAAAAAAATTTTTTTTTCGTTTTTTTCGTTTTTTTCGGTTCTTGCTGATTATATTTGATTCCAACTTTCACTTCACAGTGGATTATTGGTTATACAGCCTACTGGCTGACTTAAAATGTTTAGATTGTATCACTTCTTCAATATTGTTTTGATTGTAGGACACAATTTATGAAGTCACTCTTCACTAATATTATACCACCAATCTATTTGTTAATAAATAGCCTTTTTTCACCTGTCCTCTTTTTTCACCCCCTGATCACTACACTGGGTTTTTTTCTACCTATTTACACTGCCCACCAATTGTTAGTATTGGAGCGTAAGTTATTAATATATCACTCCAGCACTTGGACTACGTTTAGTACTCTTTTCCCTATGAGGACTTTAGTCCCTAGGGAATATACATAAAATATATTTGTTGTTCAAATGAATATATCTTTATTATAAATCTTTTCCTACGTTTTCTCGGTAAGTCTAGGTTTTGTTTACCAGACCTGTCCTGCAGATGACGCTGTGACTTGGGGGGGGAAGGGAGGTAGAGCTTAGTGCCAGCGTTCTTCCACCTTGCCTGCCCCCACATCGCTGCGTCCACATCACATTCAGACAACCAAGTTTAAATATATCATTAAAACCTTTTGGCCCACCCCAACTACTGGTGGGGTTTAGACCAGTCTATTTTAATTTTCTGTTTCTCTCTTTGTTTTCCGTTAAGGAATTGTTAGTTGCGCCCGTAATACCTGGGAGTTTGTTTTTTCTGCCCATGGTTTTTTACCACATCAAAGATGGCGCGTCTGGACTCAGCGTGCTGCTTCTCACAATGGGCGGCTGGTCCTTTTAAGTGGTGCATCACTGTGTAGCCCTATCCCCATTGAAAACGTCCTCTTTGTGACGAAACGCGTCTGGGAGGCGACGCAGTGACGTCACCACGCTGAGGAGGAAGGGCTCCTGCATGCCGGCCGGCAATACCTGTATTTGTTCTTAATGCTCGTGTACTACATGTGCTGTGTAAGTACAATTTCACTTTTTACAATACATTTTTCGATACGGAATTATGCTATGTGCGCCTTCTTTTCTTCCGGAGTTTAAGAAAGTGTCTCTCTCCTGGTCTACTCGTGTTGATCGTGGGAACCTCAAGGAACCAAAGGCCGTTGACTGGGTTATAGTCAGACGCTAGCATAGGTCTGACCTCTGGTAAGCTGCTTTTTCATGTGGTGGCGGGTGCACCTTCTGACGTGTGTGCGTTTGGTGACACTTCACAGAGGATCGCTTCCGAGATTCATCATTATTGCAACCATTATGGACGTTAATGGACTTTAGTGTTTTATTACTTTTACCATCACTTATACTGGTGTTATTAACCTCTGTGTGGCGCGGCTTTTTATATCCCACAACTTCTAAGATGCGCCGGCGTATCTTTTTTCTGTATTCAGAAAACAAGATACGCCGGGATTGAGCTAAGATACGAGCGGCGTAAGTTTCTTACGCCGTTGTATCTTAGTTGCATATTTACGCTGGCCGCTAGGTGGTGCTTCCGTCAATTTACGCGTCGAATATGTAAATTAGCTAGATGCGCCGATTCACGAACGTACGCCCGGCTGTCGCAGTAAGATACGCCGTTTACGGAAAAACAATGTTAAGTATGGACGTCGGAACAGCCGTAGAATTTCACGTCGTTTACGTCGTTTGCGTAAGCCGATTCAGAATGGGGCTGGGCGTAAGTTACGTTCACGTTGTTTTCATTGACTATTTGCGACGTGATTTGGAGCATGCGCACTGGGATACGTCCACGGCCGGCGCATGCGCAGTTCGTTCGGCGCGTCATTTACGTGGGGTCACCGTTAATTTCAATACAACACGCCCCCTACATGCCTAATTTGAATTATGCGCACTTACGCTGGCCAATTTACCCTACGCCGCCGCAACTTACGGAGCAAGTGCTTTGTGAATACAGCACTTGCCTGTAAAAGTTGCGGAGGCGTAACGTAAATAGGATACGCTATGCCCGCACAAAGATACGCGCACCTACGTGAATCTAGCCCAGTGTTTCCTACCAAAGGAAGGACACTTCACTGCGTAATGCCTCGTACACACGACCGCTTCTTCCGTCGGAATAAACTCTGTTCAAGAAAAACTCTGTTCAAGCTGTCTTGCTTACACACTGTCACACCAAATACCGACCACCATGGACACCGGCAGCTACAAACTTTTACGCTTTTTATCTCTGAATAGTTGGTTAACCAAAAAAGGAAAAAGCCCCCCTGTTGGGCTTTTACTGCCATCCATTAGGCTCCGTACACGCGGCAGAGAACCTCGACGGGCGGAACACATCGTTCCGCCCGTCGAGGTTCTCTGCCGGCCGTCAGAATCGGCGACCCGTCCGTCGGGAAAGGCAACCAGCCATTCATCCCGACGGGCCGTCGAGCAAATAGAGAACCTGTTCTCTATTTGCTCGACGGGTTTCCCGACGGGCGGGGCTCGCCGAGAGCGTACACACGGCCGAGGTTCTCGGCAGAATGCGGCTCCCAGCGAGGTTCTCGCTGGTTTCTGCCGAGAACCTCGGCCGTGTGTACGGGGCCTCAGAGAGATTTTATCCCACCTCCTGTCCCGCTGACAGCACAATGGGCCAGATCCACAGACATCAGCAGATCTTTGTGTGGGCGTAGCGTATCTTCTTTACGCTACGCCGCCGCAACTTAGAGAGGCATTTGATGCATTTGTGCCACGTTTTCTGTTCATATCAACGAAAACCTGCTTTTTTGGTGCTTTTTTGAAAGTCGCACCAAAGATACAGCATGCAGGACTTTTCAAAAGGCCCGTAGCAAAGTGTTGTGAAGAGTTCTATAATATTTAAAGGGATTGCTTTCGTTCTTTTTTTTAGCATGCTAACGTAGCAAAAAACACATTCGTGTTAAAGCAGCCTGAAGCTCTTGTAAATACATTTTTTTTTACGAGTCTTGTACAGTAAAAGGAAGGGATACTCCATGCTGATAAGCCCTGAAGCTATTAGCACTCCAGCGTGACAAGAAGGAATTCCATTGATGTTCTCGGGTTGTATTATTGGTTGGTTACAGAGAAAATAAATGTAGACACAAAGACACTCATCAGCAGTCTGAGAAACCAGTTCTTCCTGTGGGTAGGTTTAAAGAAGAGGTTTTGTGTTCGGTCTCCCACAACACGAGTGAGACTCTTCTACAGATAAGCCTAGGAGTGCAACATACAAGTAAGTGTATTTTTGTATTATAAAGCTGGTCACTGACATGGGATGACAATGGCCCATCTGGACTATATTGGGGTGCAATCTCATGGATATAGTAGAGCAGGGGTCTCCAAACCTTCTAAACAAAGGGCCAGTTTACGGTCCTTCAGACTTTAGGGCCATTGGGAGTAAAAAATGTCCAGGTGTCCAGTGGGAATAAATAATACCATATCTTTGATGACATTGGGAGGACTAGTGCCCCATCATTGGTATTAATGAAAAGAATGGATGGTGTCAGTTGGAGGAATAGTGCCCCATTGGTGTCAGCAACAAAAATGATGCCCCATTTAAATTGGATGGAATGAGTCATGAGTCCTGTAGACAGTCAGTAGGCACATTGGTCTAACAGGCGGACGTGTGCCTAGGAGCTCCTCTCACCTGACCTCCAGTGACTCCATCCTCCTCGCAGCAGACAGCTAGGCAGGCAGGGGTTTTTTCTCCTCCAGTGATCCAGAACCAGGACAGGACAGCTGCTCTCTCCTCCGCCTTGGGCCCCACTCCTTCCCCCTGCTACTTCCCCAAGGTAAGGAGCTCCCTGGCAGCTCTCTCTCAAGGCTTCCTGGCCTGGTCTGTCCCCCCTTGGGTTTGAGTGCGGCCGTCCTTTTCAGGATAAGCCGCGGTCTCCAGCCCTGGGAATCGGACGACCGACACCCCCCCGCCGCATCCCAAACACTATACCTTCCCCCCCCCTGCCATTTGCACCTTTTCGGGGGGTTTTCGGGTGTTTTTCACCCCTCCGCGCCGGCCTGGAAGCAATCTCGGCAGCCACGATTAGGAAAGGCCGCGGCTTCAACCGCGGCCTAGCGGCACGCCGCTCCTCGCCATCCCAAGCTCTCCCAATCTCCTGAAACAGCCCAGATACCCCCCCATAGCCCTAGAAAGTAGCTCCTACCCTCACTCGATCCCTCCTGGCCCTTACAGCAGCACCGATCCACCCAATTCTGGGAGTTCACCAGCCTGGATCTTGCTGCTGGTTTCAGTGGCCATCTCTACTACATCCAGCCCCAGGCCCCCCCTTGGTGAACACAGTAATACTTGATCCAGGGCTCGTCCGATCGCCTCTTGAGGGGTCAGGAAGGAATTTTTTCCCCTGCCACTGCATATTGGCATAGCATGATCAGGGTTTTTTTGCCTTCCTCTGGACCAAGTCAGGATAGAGGATTCGGCTAATCCTTGACTATCCTTCATCCCCCACCCCCCCCCCCCCCCCCCGGTGTTTGGCGACCATGATTAATCTGCAATACTCAGCAGAAACCATCTGGGGTTTGAGGCGATTTGCCGCAATACTACCAGCCATCACCAAAAAAGCCCTGCAAGCTGAGCGACTCTTTAGAACCGATCGACGATCGGCTATCAAGAGTCGCAGCCGCTTGCCACAACTGAAGCACATATCATGTGCTTTGATTAACACTAGATCGGCAGTAAAACACCGACTGGAAATCCATGACTTCATCCTGCAATATGACTTAGACTGCCTCTTTATAACAGAGAGCTGGCTCACAGCCGACTGCAACACCATTCTAGGAGAATTGGTGCCAGAAAATTATCGTATTATTATGGAAAACAGAATAGGGCAAAGAGGAGGAGGACTGGCGGTGATCCATAAGATTCATCTGGCGATCACAAAACCAGTCTTTCAAAACCCCCTTCCATTCATGGAAACCCTTACTCTACAATTGCAAGCAAACTCCCAGGAGACCGTCCGGATTCTACTCTGCTATAGGCCACCTGGCCCAAAATCGCAGCTTCTTCCATTATTGACAGACTTTATCTCCACCTATACCCTTAACAGCAAACACCTTTTGCTGCTCGGGGACTTCAACCTCTGGGCCAACTCCTCACAAGACCCCGTGGCCGATGCCTGCATTGACCACCTGGAAGGTCTAGGGCTACAACAACTAGTATGTGGGCCCACACATGCTTCAGGTCATACACTTGATCTAATTTTCAGACAAAATCTGGAAATAAAAATCTTGGAAAATGAACCGTTGCCATGGTCAGATCACCATGCCATCAAATTCATTCTTTCCAACTTCCCCCCCTTAACAAAAACATCAAATCCAGTGACTACACACTGGACTAGATGTCAGAAGAAGCTCCACTCGGAATTCTTCAAAGCCGCGTTAGGGAAAAAAATAAAAACAATTCAGCCGCATCAATCGGCTGAAGAAACACTGGATTCCATTAACACAGCCCTATTACAGTCAGCCGACTTAATAGCGCAGAAACGAAAGACCCAGATCCGGAAAAAAAACTCCAGCTGGTTCAACAACCAACTGGCGTTACTGAAGCAAGAGCGTAGAAGGGCGGAAGCCGCCTGGAAGAGAAGCCCATTAGATGAGAACCTCTCTATCTACAAGGCAATAACTAAGAAATATCACAAAGAAACCTTTAAGGCCAAGAAAAATTATTTTTCTGAGGCCATCAACAGCGCCCTGAATCGCCCCCGCGAACTCTTCAAGCTGGTCACTGCGACCATGAATCCAGGATGTCTTGAAGCCCCCAATTGGGACTCACAAGAATTTTGCAATGAATTATCGGATTACTTCATTAATAAAATCGAGGGAATCCGGCAAAGCATTCAGCAGAACAATTCCCCCCGTAGCCCCCCCTGTAATAATTTACACAACACCTGTAGTAATTCATCCCAACCAGGTAAGTTCACGCTGGAACCTATCACTATCCAAGCCACAAAACATATCATCGGTACTCTGCGTAACAGCACTGCGCCAAATGATATCATCCCCACCAAACTGTTGAAGGAGTGCGCCGACATCCTGGCACCTCCTATCACACAGCTTATTAACCAATCTTTCATGGAAGGCATAGTGCCCTCCCAGTTGAAGGAGGGTATAATTAGACCCATCTTAAAGAAATCTACCCTGGACCCCAAGGATCCACTCCACCGCCGCCCTATAACAAGCTTAAACACTTTTTCCAAGATTATGGAGAAAGCAGTGGTGCAACAGCTGCAACAGCATCTAGACACCCACAACCTACTCGACCCATTTCAATCAGGTTTCCGCCCTGGACACGGGACAGAAACAGCATTGCTCAAGATATGGGACGACGCTCTCGAGGCCGCAGACGAAGGAGAATCTTGTCTTCTGGTTCTGTTAGACCTGAGCGCAGCTTTCGACACAGTAGACCATAAGCTTTTATTGACCCGGCTAGCTGAAGTAGCCAGAGTCGCAGAAGGCGATTTATCTTGGTTCTCCTCCTTTTTGGAAAACAGATCGCAAATAGTGAAGTTAGGACCTTTCTTTTCGGAAAAACGCACGGTATCATACGGAGTCCCTCAGGGATCCCCGCTGTCGCCGGTGTTATTCAACATTTATCTCCGTCCGCTTTTTGAGATCATCAGCAGTCAAAAACTGCTCTATCACTCATATGCAGACGACACGCAACTGTATTTCCGCATTTGCAATAAAAAGGATCACCACCTCAATCTAGAGACATGTCTCTCTTTGATAGAGGACTGGATGACAAAGAGTTATCTGAAACTCAACGGAGCGAAAACAGAACTCCTTCTGTTTCACGCCAAACGTAAGAATCTACCTGCAACAACTTGGACACCCCCGCCCATTCTGGGCAAAATCATCACCCCTAGCGCCAAAGTCAAAAGCCTTGGGGTCATTTTCGACTCCTACATGACTATGGACGCACAAATAGGGTCAGTAGTCAGCGGATCTCACCATCTGCTGCGCCTACTACGCAGGCTTATCCCTTTAATCCCCAAAGAAGACATATCGGTCGTGGTGGGAGCAATTGTTAACTCCAGATTGGACTATGCAAATGCCCTTTACCTCGGACTCCCAAAGTACCAAATCGCTCGTCTACAAGTCGTTCAAAATACGGCCGCTAGACTTGTGACTGGGAAAAAACCCTGGGAATCAATCTCACCTTCACTGAGAACCCTTCACTGGTTACCAGTAAAAGACAGAATCACTTTTAAAGCACTCTGTCTAACGCATAGATGTATCCATGGGAATGCTCCCCATTATCTACGCGAAAAAATAAAAGCCCATAACCCTAATCGCGTGCTGCGATCCACTGTTTAAAATCTCCTGCAGATACCGAAAGCCGGATACAAATCTAAAGGAGATAGAAGATTTGCGGTCCAAGGTCCTAGACTATGGAACGCTTTGCCAACCAGTATTCGGTTGGAGGAGAACTACTTAGCATTCAGGAGAAAGATCAAGACTCATCTCTTTTGATACCAAAGGAGACAGGAACAACAAGCGCCCAGAGGCGATTCAGTTCGCATGTGCCGCGCTATACAAGTTTTCATTCATTCATTCATTCAATAATGCCCCAAGGGCCGCATTAAGGCAAGCAAATGGCGACATCTGGCCCCAGGGCCGCAGTTTGGAGACCCCTGTAGTAGAGGATGCTCACCTGCACACATTGCAATGAAGATCAGAGGGAGCTGGGACAACACTGCTGGATTTTTTAACAAAAATGTACATTTTAAGAAAGTTGATTTGACTTTCGAATTGTTAGCGGGGGAAACTGACATTCGTTTTCAACTGATGCAATGAGAACAATTGAAGAAGCGAGATGCAAAATTATTATTAATAGGGTTGTCCAGATACTGATACTAGTATCGGTATCGGGACCGATACCGAGTATTTGCGGGAGTACTTGTACTCGCGCAAATGCTCCCGATACCTAAATAGAATACTTTTTTTGTATTTATCAACATGTTCTGTGAAAATTCTTTGAGTTTTTTACTACTGCGTGACAAGAAAATAAATTTTTTTTATTCATTTTTACTCATTTTTATTATTTTATAATGTCTTGAGTAAGAGTTCTTCATAATTCTAAAGAAAATATCCTTAGTCTGTATTGTGGTTTGAAAACTGTCACATGACATTTAAAAAAAAATATCGGTATTCGGTATCGGCAAGTACATGAAAAAAAGTATCGGTACTTGTACTCGGTCCTAAAAAAGTGGTATCGGGACAACCCTAATTATTAACCACTTCAGCCCCAAAAGATTTGGCTGCCCAATGACCATGCTTTTTTTGCAATTCGGCACTGCGTCACTTTAACTGACAATTGCGCGGTCGTGCGACATGGCACCCAAACAAAATTGACATCCTTTTTTCCCCACAAATAGAGTTTTCCTTTAGCGGTATTTGTTCACCTCTGCGGTTTCTATTTTTTGCGCTATAAACAAAAAAAAGAGAAAATTTGGGGAAAAAAAGCAATATTTTTAACTTTTTGCTATAAATATCTCCAAAAAATAGATAAAAAATAAATAAAAAAATTCCCTCAGTTTAGGCCGATACGTATTCTTCTACATATTTTTGGTAAAAAAAATAAAAATTCGCAATGAGCATTTATTAATTGGTTTTCGCAAAAGTTATAGCATCTAAAAAATAATGGGTAGTTTTATGGCATTTTTATTAATATATATATATTTTTTTTGCTAGAGGTGATTGTAGCCGTATTAGTGCAGTTGTGACAGAGAAAATTGATTACTGTCTGTGATACTTTTTTTTATTTGCACCAACATATTTTTTTACTAGTAATGGCGGCGATCTGCGATTTTTATTGTGACTGCGACTTTATGGCGGACACATCGGACACTTTTGACACATTTTTGGGATCATTGTCATTTTTTCAGTGATCAGTGCTATAAAAATGCACTGATTACTGAAAAAATTACAATCGCAGTGAAGGGGTTAACCACTAGTTGCGCCTATTTGTCTACCCGTGCGGCGGTCGGCAAGTGGTTAAATAGCTCCAAGTTATGCAAGTGCTGTCTGCAAGATTCTTCACATTCCGTAACATGACAATTTGTTTTTACAAAAGAAAACAAGCACTAACGTAAAACATCCATAGGGTTAGTCAAGGAAAAGACATGCAGATGGGCGCTAAACCAGTCCAAAGTGTAATTGTCTGTATTACAGTCACATATAAATGGCCACAAAGCAGCTGCTGCTGGTTATGTTGTTATAATTCTAATCCAAAAGTTGTTTTTTGCACCAGATCAAATATAGATCCATTTGGTTAGTTTCTTTTAAGCCCCATTCCACTCTTCTAAGCCCTGATGAAGGGCAGTTTTGTTGCCCCCGAAACATGTTGGATGTTTTTATGAGACTGTATTGCAAACAAGACTCTGAGGTACTTCCAAATTCCCATTGAGGGAGGACTGTTTGTTTGAGAGATTTCTAAGCAGAACCAGAAAGCAAATATGATTTTTTTTTTTTTATAAAGTTATAAAAGTAATGCTGCTAAATGCAGAAATCAATAAATTCCTGTAGATGCCTATATAAATGAAGTGCACTTTGGAAGCCCCAGATGCCAGTTGGCACTAAATAGGTCTCAGCTTCAGGTCTGATTTGAGGCCTGTCAGATCTGCATTTCCAAAAAAGTCATGTCATGGGGCAATCCAACAGCCACTAAGGCTTCATGTACACATAGCCTATTATCACCTCCAGTCGCAGGAAAACCCAAATTTGTGGTGCGATTTTACAGCGATTTTGCTGTGTTTTGCAAAACGTTTATGTAACGGTATGGCCCGTGAGATCCAGAGGCTCTTAAAGGGTGTTTCAGCTTCACCGATGACTCTTGTGTCTAAAGTCATCCTATGTCCACTAGGGGCATAGGATGACTGAGAAATTATATCTTGGACTACATGAGATGGGGCACAGGGTGAAGGAGAACCCCACTATGGTCTGTGCTAGTCACATTTAATGAGGTATATGTATTGTATATATTGTATATATATATTGTGTGTTGGCTGATGTGTACTATAAAAGCTTGCTGTGGTAATGTTGTCTGCTACTGTGATGTAAATAAACCTTAGAATGGCTCCTAAAGACCTTTTATTGTGTTATGCTAATTGACACTGTATTGTGTGAAGCTCTATTGATGATAAATGTGGATTGTGAGTTAACAAGACAGTCTAAAGGTCAGATGTCTAAGGCCACGTACACACGATCAGACCAGTCCGATGAAACTGGCCTGAAGGCCAGTTTCATCGGACCAAATCGATCGTGTGTACGGCCCATCGGACCATTGTCCATCGGACCAAAGTTTTAAAACTTGCTTTAAAATCTGTCCGATGGACACCTGTCCGTCAGACCAAAACGATGGTTAGTACACAAAAGCATCGGACCAAAAACGCGCGCATTCTCAGAATGAAGTCGACGCATGCTTGGAAGCATTGAACTTCGTTTTTTCAGCACATTGTTGTGTTCTACGTCACCGCGTTCTGGCCCAATGGGATTTTGGGCTGATGGTGTGTACGCACATCAGACCATCAGACCACTTCAGCGGTGGTCTAATGAAAACGGCCTGTCGGACCAGTCTCATCGGTTTGGTCTGATCGTGTGTATGTGGCCTGACTTATAAGCTGTAGTTAAATAACTCATGTAGATTAGATCAAGAGCTGGTCTACCAAAAGATGTGTATTGGGCTCATTGTATAATGTTGTGGGTGGAGTTTGGTCATTGTTCATTGTGGTTCCTAACTGTATATAAGAAGCCTGATTTTCTCATTAAAGTCTATTCATTTGAACCTCAAACAGAGCTGTGTCTCGTTCTTGGGGTTCGTCTGCCAGATTTTGGAGTGTTGATAAGCTGTCTTGGGTTCGGAATGGAATATCATAAACGGCGTTAGCCCCTGTCCCATTTGGGGTTCCGTTATAGTTTATATCCTGAACACAATTTTTCTGTGTTCAGGAGAGGGGGGTTGAACCTAATCGATCTATGAGGAAGGCTCCGGACGAAACATGTTAGCACTTTAGATGTCGCACTGCTGTTAGTGCTCAATAAAGATTTAAGAAGAAGCAATCGCCTTGCCGGCATTTCTTGCTATTTTAAGGGGGATTCACACTGACATCCAACATGTTTCGGGGGCAACAAAACTGCCCTTCATCGTTTCCATAAAGGGGTTTCCCGGCGTAAAGATAAAGCACCAAAAAGATGGCGCATCCTATGTTAAGTATGGACGTCGTGACCGCGGGAAATTTGAAATTGTTTACGTTGTTTGCGTAACTCGTCCGTGAATGGGGATTTACGTCGATTACGTTTACCTCGAAAACACTGTCATAATTCGGAGAATGCGCACTGGGATTTTTCAATGGTCGATGCATGCGCAGTACGTTCGGCGTGGGGACGCGCCTAATTTAAATAGCATTTGCCCCCTACCCACCGAATTTAAATTAGGCCGCCCAATTTACGCTACGCCGCCGCAACTTTACACGCAAGTGCTTTGTGATTACAGCACTTGCGGGTAAAGTTGCGGCAGCGTAACGTAAATAGAAAAAGTTACGCCGCCGCAAAGAACTGCTCGCCATTCTGAATCTGGCCCAGTAGTCACTGGTCGCTTTATATATTTGTTATTCATTATTTCCCTCATTAATTTTCTGATGGGACTTGCATGTCCCGTGTTTTGCACTGTGAAATTACAGATTAGCACACCTTTTTCTTAGTTTAAAAACAATTGCATAATGTGATCTTGTGTGGGATTGCTGAGCAGGAAGTCGGCCGAGTGGTTAAAAAAAAAACACGTATTACATCATCTTCAATTGAAACATTCAATTCTCATCTGTCCCCGTCTTTCATGTATTTGTCAATGCAACTGTTTTACAGTGACCGCCTTGTAATTTAGAGACCCTTCACATAAAGGAATGACATTGCATTTTCCTTCTCGTACTTTCGTGAGCTAATTTTGCTCTGCTTATCTGTATTTTGGAGGAATAGCTGGTTTTTAGTTTCAGTTCGCTAATAAAGTCACGTGAAGGAAGTCGAAGAGTGAATTGTGTTTTTTAGAAATATGAGTAAAGTAAAAATGGATTGTCTGTGTCGTTCTAATCCTAGAAGGACTAAAAGAATGAAGATTGCTTCATTCAACGCCAGGAGGTTCGGGCTGAAGAAATGTAAAGACTGCGCGGTGTTTCCAATCATCACAAAGGTGAGTTTAACAAAGACGCCTGTATGTAATAATACAGAGCCTCACTTATCTAAATGTGTAAAAGAAATGTGGAAAAGAGTTTTCTAATTAGTATCCAATCAGATTGTAAAGCCTGGTACACACTATGGCCAACTCTCCAGATACGCCAACGTAAGTACAAATGTGCGCCATCGTATCTATGAGCCGATCCACAAACTAAAATACGCCTAAAAATAGGCTTTATCCCACCGACGTAACTTTCCGTAGAGTGGGCACATATTTACGCTGGACGCATGTGGCGCTCCCATTGATTTTCGATTAAAATATGCAAATGAAGTAAATACGGCGATTCACAAACGTACTTGCGCCCGGCGCATAATGTATGCGGTTTGCGTAAGTCGTACGTCCGGCGAAGAGTTATTCCCCATATATGAGGCGCAATCCATGCAAAGGTATGGACCAGGGAACACAAGCCGTCAAATTTTACGTTGTACTTGAATATGGCTGGGCGTAGGTTACGTTCACATTGTAGGCAGGGATTCGTCGTATCTTAGGCAGTTGTTTCGACGTGATTGTGAGCATGCACACTGGGATGCGGCCACCACACGACGCATGCGTAGTCCATTCTAAGTACTTGTCTGGCACTCGGCCCATCATTTACATGGGGTCACGCCTCATTTGCATGGCTCACACCCACTTCCACCTACGCCGGCTTACGCCTTAGAAACCCAGCGTAGTTTTGAGAGCAAGTGCTTTGTGAATTCTGTGCTTGCCTCTCTGCGCTGCGTCGGTGTTGTGTAAAGAATATATGCTATGGCGGCATATATATGTGCCGATGTATGTGAATCCGGGCCTATGAGTTTTTTGGGTGAAAAAAACTGTCAGCTCCGGTCGGAGCCACTGTACTAGCTATGCAAAGTTAATACAGCAGAGCTGTTGTGTTCTGACAGGGGGACGCCCCTCTCCATCAGAACCCTCCAATCGGTGCTCTACGCCATTGGCTGGGAGCGCTAATTGGGAGTTGGTCAGCTGCTGGTTTTCTAGCATGCTCGTCCAACAGAAGCCGGCCAGTTTATGTTGGACAGGGTGTCATACACATGGGCCGAATGTCAGCGGTGTTTCTTTTTAACCGGTCGATGTCTCCCGACATTTGGCCCGTGTGTATGGGGCTTTACAGAGGAAGTAAACCCTCCGAAACTTTTCCCCCTAAAAAAAAAATACCCTGCAAGAGAAAGGCATAATGAGCTAGTATGCTTTTAATTACCTAAAATCGAAGCCCCCGCAGCAACCCTCGTTCCTCTCCTCCACCACCACTATGACTTCCGGGTATCGCTGCTCCGGCACTGTGACTGGCGATGACATCACTCCCGCGCATGCGTATGGGAGCCGTCAGGGACAGCACGGTCCCTTTCATTAACGGCACGCTCATTGCGCCTGCACCGTTGTCTACGACGCGCAATTCAGTCTTTTCTACACAAACCGTGTAGGTTTAGGAGAAATTCCTTGCACCTACAGGTAATCCTTAAAGTGGATGTAAACCCATTGATGTCACAATGTAGAGTATAATATTTCATATCATTTGTGCCCAGTCTTGCCACACAGAGTTAATCCAGCGCTGAGTAATCCTCTTTTATGTTCAGTGAAAATGAACAGCCTTCCAGATAAAACCCTGCCTAAATCAAAAAGTCCGGAATCTTTCTTCTTGCTTTGAGTGACAGGTTATTTACAAATATAACTAGGACATGTTTATCATATGTTATGTTTTGCTTATCATAACATGAGGTGATATAACATCATAACACATCCTAGTAATATACAATGAACTCTTGTTATGATAAACATGTCCAAGCTCGATATGTAAATAACCTGTTACTGAAAGCAATAACAGAGATCCGGACTTTATAATTTGGCAGGTTTTTCTCTGTAATTCTGTTAATTTGCACTGAACTTTAAAAGAGGATTACTCAGCGCTGGATTAACTCTGTGTGGCAAGACTGGGCACAGATGATAGGAAATCTTATACTCTACATTGTGACATTAAAAAAAAAATTTTTTTTTTTTGGGGTTTACATCCACTTTAATCTAGGCTTACCTTTAGGGTCAAGTGGTCTGTAAGGGTTTACAATCACTTTAAGCCCCATGCACACTGGGTATTAAGCCTGGGTATACACATGGCAGCCCACTTCTGGTCCCTCTGGTGTTTATCCTGTACAAAGTTCCTAGCGGCAGGCCAAAGATGATGAAATAACAATCTCCATCCTATTTGCAGATTGCAGCACGTTATGATATCATTGTATTTCTGGAAGTTTTTGATTCAAAGGAGAAAGCTTCAAAAATGCTTGTAGAGCAGCTAAACAAGTAAGTGTTGAGATTAAAATACTATTATTACTATTACAGGTATTTTTATAGCAGCTACAATTTACGCAGCACTACACTACATACAGTATATTGTGCGCTCACTACCCTCAAGGAGCTTACAATCTAAGGGCCCTAACTCACATTCATACATACAAGGGCCAATTTAACAACCACTATGTCTTTGGAGAGTTGGAGGAAACAAGAGAACCCAGAGGAGACCTACACAGGCACATGGAGAACATGCAAACTCCATACAGACAGTGCCCTGATTGGAATTTGTACTGAGGAGCCTAGCGCTGCATAGTAGAAGCTCTAACCACTAAGCCACTCAGGCTAATAAGCTTTACATGGCCCTAGACATTAGTGTGTAAGCAGGACTCTCCGCTAAGAATGGTCATGCTGGCCCATGGCACCTCCCACCCACCCACCCAAAATTTACGTCCATTTTTCCCCACTAATAGGGCTTTTTTTTGTGGTATTTGATCACCTTTGCGTTTTTTTTTGGGCTATAAACAAAAAAAAGAACGAACATTTTGACAAAAAAAGCAATATTTTTTACTTTTTGCTATAATAAATACCCCCAAAAGAATATATATATATATATATATATATATATATATATATATATATATATATAAACAAATTTCTTCCTCAGTTTAGGCTGATGTGTATTATTCTACATATTTTTGGTACAAAAAAAAATCGCAATAAGCGTAATATTTTGAAGACGCAATAACTTTTTTGATGGGTTTGCGCAAAAGTTATTGCGTCTTTAAAATAGGGGATAGATTCATGGCATTTTTATTATTATTATTAGTAGTAATGGCGGCGATCTGTGATTTTTATCGTGACTGCGACATTGCGGCGGACAGTTCAGACACTTTTGACTCTTTTTTAGGACCAATGGAATTTAGTGATCAGTGCTATAAAAATGCACTGATTACTGTATAAATGTCACTGGCAGGGAAGGGGTAAAACACTAGGGGGCGATCAAGGGGTTAAGTGTGATCCCTGGGCATGTTCTAACTGTAAGGCCCGTACACGGGATCAGACATGTCTGATGAGACTTGTATGACGGACCGTTTTCATCAGACAACTCTGAACTTGTCTGATGGTCTGATGTGCGTACACACCATCGGACCAAAGTCCGATCAGACGAGAATGCGGTGACGTAGAACACAACGGCGTGATGAAAAAACGAAGTTCAATGCTTTCAAGCATGCGTCGACTTGATTCTGAGCATGCGTGGGTTTTTGGTCCGATGATTTTGTGTACTAACCATCGAACCTGTCCGACGGACAGGTTTCCATCGGACACGTTTTAAAGCATGGAAAACGGTCCCATAGGCCGTACACATGATCGAACATGTCCGCTGAAACTGGTCTGCGGACATGTTCGATCGTGTGTACGCGGCCTTATGGGAGATGGGCTCACTAGAACATGACAGCGATCACTGCTCATGATAACTGGGAGCAGTAGATCCCTGTGATGTTCCTAGGCAGAACAGGGAAATGCCTTGTTTACAAAGGCATCTCCCCGTTCTGCCTCTCCGTGTCACAAACTCGGGCCACCGGTGGACATCGAGTCCATTGGCCCGCTCCTGTGGCGCGCATGCGCCAGCTAGTCGCCGAGGACGCAGCGACGCACGGGTACATTGCTTTGCGCACCCATGCCACTTTTCCGACGTGTATCGGTGTGAGCCGGTCGGCAAGTGATTTTTAAAGCAAAGTTTTAAAAACAGTACCTAAAACTTTCTGGTGGAAGTTTCCTACGCTTTTAATGGCTAAAGTTGGTCTATTTTGTTATAACAGGCTGGCTCTAGTCTTGTTTATTGAGGTATGGTTCCACGTCACATACCAGCACACATGCCTGAATAAATACTACAACACGCAAGTACTCATTGATAGTAAAAATAAACGTCACTCACTCACACATTCCAATACACAGGTTTATACAAGTGCAAGAAGTTCCACTTCCAATTAGATTTGACCAGGTGGGAAAGAGAAGTAATCAATGTAATAAACAGCATTGCTATTGTGCTAATTGCCAGTTCATGGTGGAATCATGCATTTTGGCCAGTGGGAAACCACTTCAGCCCCGGACCGTTTGGCTGCCCAATAACCAGGCCGCTTTTTGCGATTCGGCACTGCGTCGATTTAACTGACAATTACGCAGTCGTGCGACGTGGTTCCCAAACAAAATTGACGTCCTTTTTTTCCCACAAATAGAGATTTCTTTTGGTGGTATTTGATAACCTCTGTGGTTTTTATTTTTTGCGCTATAAACAGAAATAGAGTGACAATTTTTTTTAAAAAAGCAATATTTTTCACTTTTTATTATAATAAATATCCCCAATTAAAAAAAAAATTGTTTACATTTTTTTATACATTTTTTATAAATTTTTATATGTATTCTTCTACATAAGCGTTTCTTGATTGCTTTTCGCAAAAGTATTAGCATCTACAAAATAGGGGATAGTTTTATGCCATTTTTATTATAATTTTTTTTTTTACTAGTAATGGCGGCGATCTGCGTTTTTTTTATCATGACTGCGACATTATGGAGGACACATCAGACACTTTTGACACATTTTTGGAACCATTTTTACAGCGATCGGTGCTATAAAAATGCACTGATTACTGTGAAAATTACACTGCCAGTGAAGGGGTTAACCACTAGGTGGGGCTGAAGGGAGCTAAGTGTGTTAGGGGGAGTGACATGTCACTGATCACTGTCCCCGATCACAGGAAACATTTGATCAGTGACCTGTCACTAGGCAGAACAGGGGAATGCCTTGCCTATGCCGACCGTAATCGCGGGCCGCCCGGGAACATCGGGTTCACGGGACCCGCGAGTGCACTCACGAGGCACGCGCCGGGCGTGCACGTGCCCGCTGGCCGGAAAATTTAAAGGGACGTACAGGTACGTTCATTTGCCTGCCCGTGCCATTGTGCAGACGTATATCTGCGTGCGGAGGTCGCTATGTGGTTAAAAAGTAATTGCAGCCTTTTTGACTACATTTTTTTGATTACTTTCTTTTGATGCCAAGTTAATTCTTTGTGTCCCTTCTTTTAGCACGTATTTATGTTCTTTTTATTTATTTCAACAGCACGGGTGAGAAAGGAGCTTCATACCAGTACATTATAAGTAAACCATTGGGAAGAGGTGATTATAAAGAACAATACTTGTTTATATACCGGTAAGTGATATAGTTGTATTTGTGGGCATTTATGAATGGGTTAAAGTAGTATTAAACCATCAGCGTTTCGTATTTGATCACTTTGAACAGCGTGCTTGTATGTGATGGTAGCCCGATCCATGGGCGCCTGCTGAACTTTTTCCAGGGGGGGGCATAATTTTACGGTCACCTATGCTCCGCTTCTTTGACAATGTCATGAAGGGGAGGGGCTTAGTCATTATCCCATAAAGCCTTCTCCCTTATTTTGTACTCACAGTCCCCACTTGTAAGGTCACGGTGGTCTTCCTTCTCACAAGTCCTGTTTCCACATGTCCCTTTGAAAATACATTACAGGCGGCAAAGCAAACACGAAGATGCACATACAGGAAGCAGCCAGAGGTGGCAGTAAAGAGCTCTCTAACTCAGTGACACTGATCTTGCAACAGCTGTGGAGCCGACTCGCACAAACACAGAGAGAGTCAGCACAGCTACAGATGCGAGCATGGCAGACCCTTGCCAATTCCAGGGGGGGTCACTGGCCCCCCCTTACTCCTATGAGCGGACGCTCATGGCCCGGTCTCAAGTGGTTTTAAGTAGACATGTGCACACTGAAATATTTTGTTTTGGAATTTCATCAGAAAAATAAATGTATTTAGTTACTCTCTGTAACGGTCACCACCGTTTACGACCTTCCATCCACCCACGACAGCTTATACGACACTCCACAATCCAGCATACACGATCCATATCAATTCCCCAGAAAATGAGACTGACAGCTCTATCCTCTGGTTTCAAAATCTATGAACGCTTTAATGGTTTCTTAGCTTGCTTATATATCCAGTACAACATATTACATTTAATCACAGGAACAGTGAAATCTCCACCCACCTCATCACACACTGGGGGCTTCCATACAGATTTTAGAGAGACGCTTTGGCACCAGTCTATAATTAACATGATCTAATTACTACCCCTGAGCAGTCACATTCGTTTATCAATAGAATTCAAACAAAACACTATCACACAATGAGTTCCCTTCAAGCCACATCTTTAAACAGACGGCCTGTCTCCGGCAGAAAGGTGAAAACACACCTGATTCACACCTGATCATCAATAGCTTTAAACAGTGTTATCACACAATGAAAAGGTCTTGGGAGCAGACCTGAATTAACACCTCTACAGCCTTACACAATGGACAATGGAATATCTTAGGAGTCTATTGACCTGGTTGTGAGTCCACATGAAATCTTCTGTAATATGAACTATCAGTAATGTCCCATCTCATGTAATACATGAATTATGATTTACCAGCCACCCTATGCCCAAAAGTGGCACAGGGTGAACTTAGACCCAAGAGTCCTTAGAGCCACTGGCACAGGACTATCCCCCATCTCTCAAAAGTCTCTGGGCGTCACGGGTAATCCCGTAACACTCCCGAAATTCGTTTTCATTTATTTTGTAGCGTTACAACAGGTATTCATCCGAATTAAGGTCGAATGTGTCAATTGAAGGCTTATGGTGTCTGTCGGATGTTCTAAGAAGTTTAGACGAAGCAGCTAAACTGTATGACGTCGCGATCGTACATTTCCGCTCGAATGCTCCGCCCACAAGCTATAGTAGAATTCTAATCTTGTATGACTAGTAATAATTATATTTATTAATTATTATTACTGGTAAACTAACATTAGAATTCTTCTATAGCCTATGGGCGGAGCGTTTGACCATAAATGTCCGCTCGCGGCGATCGTATGTTTTTAGCTTCTTCGTCGAATCTTCATGTCTCTATAATGTCAAATCTTTTTTCTAATAGAGTTAGGTTAGGCACATTCGAGCGCAGGTTTGATAGACACAGATCGCTATTGTCACCGTCATGTCGAATCTTCTATCTATATTGAACTATTGTCGCAACAAAACGAAAATAAAGCATTTTTTATGTCGGATCTTTCGGACTTTGGATTGGTTATCGTTTGTTAAAATGAATGCGAAAATCCCTGAAATTTGGATGAAAACGAATGGACATGTCTAGTTTTAGACCCCTTTTACACTGAGGAGTTTTTCAGGCTGTACAGCGCTAAAAATGGTGCCTAAATACCGCCTGAAAAACTCCTGCCCAGCCTTCTCAGTGTGAAAGCCTGAGGGCTTTCACACTGAGGCAATGCGCTGGCAGGAGAGGAAAAAATCTCCTGCAAGCAGCATCTTTGGAGCGGTGTGTATACCGCTCGTTCATCGCTCCTTCCCATTTAAAACAATGGGAAACCGCAGTAATACCGCCCGCAATGCGCCTCCGCAGAGGCGCATTGCGGCCGGTATTAACCCTTTATTGGCCGCTAGCGGGGGTTAACACCACACCGCTAGCAGCCGCATTCCGCAGCAAATCTGACGGTATAGCGCCGCTATTTTTAGCGGCGCTATACCGCCATCTCGCCTCCCACCCCAGTGTGAAAGGGGCCTTTAGGTGACAACGGTGTCAATCCTTGATTTTAATGGTGATTGAAAGACTTTCTATGTATTTATGGCTAAATGATGTCTTTTGATAGGTGATCTCAATAAGGTTTTCTACTGATGTTGGTCCTCTAGTGCAGTGGTTCTCAACCTCAGTCCTCAAGTACCCCCAACGGCCATGTTTTCAGGTTTTCCTTTACTGAGGACTGATGTACTTGAGGACTGATGTTGGGAACCACTGCTCTAGTGAAGCTACTTTGGCTGGTTGTCCTTCTTTGGCCTCCCTGATGTTACTAGAGGTCCTATTTAAGGCCATGGCACCCATGTTTGGCATGCATTCGCATGTAGGTAGTGAAGAGACAGGTTACCCATCTGTCAGGGACAGTATTAGCGGCAGGGAAAGGTTCCAGGGAATGCTTAGGGCTCGCAATCTCCTTGGACATCTTCCTACTTGGGTAAGAGATGACCAGTCCACATTCTGCCCCTCCAGACAGACATACCTCCCAACTTTTCAACTTCAGAATAAGGGAAGAAATGAGCATACCTCCCAACAGATTTGTTGAGCGGGGGGTTCCGCGGATCAGAGTGTTGAGCAGGGGGGCGCGGATCGGAGTTGTTGTTGAGCGGGGGGGTTGGTGTGCCGCGGATCTTAGTTGTTGAGCGGGGAGGTTACCGCGGATCAGAGTTGTTGAGCGAGAGGGTTCCGCAGATCAGAGTTGTTGAGTGGGGGGGGCGGATCGGAGTTGTTGAGCGGGGGGGGTTCCGCAGATCGATCGCAGTTGTTGAGCGGGGGGGGGGGTTCGCGGATCAAAGTTGTTGAGCGGGAGGGGCGTTTCGTGGATCGGAGTTGTTGAGCGGTGGGGGGGTTTATCGCGGAACGCGGGACCGAGGGATTTAACGTGAATTGCGGAAATCGCAGGGAGGGGGGGTGCCGCGGATTCACAGGACTCTAGCACTGGTCGTGGGACCACGGGATTTACCGCAAATCCCGGTAATCGCGGGGAGGGGGGTTGCCGCGGATTCGCAAGACTCCAGCACTGGTTGCGGGACCGCAGGATTTACCACGAAACGCAGGAACGGTTGGGAGGTATGAGACAGATGCTGTTAGTTTGGCTGATACTTGCTCTGCAACACGCTGTTGGCATCCATGGGTGTTCCCGGTTGGGCCTTCTCCCATCTGGTTTGTTGTGAACTGTTTTTGCCTTTATTGCAATACAAGTTCTTACAATTGTACTTGAACTGTGTGTGAATTATGGCTGATGCGTAGGGTGACCATGTGTCCCAGATTGCCCGGGACACATGGTCCCGGGCATGGTCCTGCATTTTGTCCTGGCCGGGAATGCCTGGAGGAGCACAATCCCCGCCCCCTGCTTGTGATTGGAGAAATCATAAATCCTGCCTCTTGTGTCCAATCACAAGCTGATTTTTGAAAAGGGAAGGTGTCCCTGAATGGTAGTTTGGAAATGTGGTCACCCTACTGCTGCGCCACGTTGCACCCACCCATATACTCATCTGAGTCAGTGCAAGAGCAGTCAAAATTCTTAAAGCGGAACTAAAGCCTCCATACTTACCTGTCCATCAGTCCTGCCCCGGCGCCGGAATCGTCTTCTGATTGGCTGGCAGGTGATGACGTCACTCCTGCACATGTGCAGGAGGCTGTCATCTCGGCACTCTAAGACCAGCACTGTAAGCTCAACTGCGGGAGCGACTTACGTATCCAATCCTGGACAGGTGGCAACCCTATTTAAGTTGCAGGCAATCATAGGTCTGCAAGCTTTTCAATCACTTCCTGTCTCTCTTACAGACACAGGAAGGGAGAATAAATCTTGCCGAAGGGGACACAGACAGCAAAAGAAACCTGAGAAATGCCCTAATCCTTCTCTAATACATCTGAATTGAAATGTTCTTTTTATAAAGAGTAATGTTAGGGTGTCAAAACCCATCATAACCATCCATGGTTACATGTTATATGTGGTTGCTGTTGCAGGGGAGACTTGGTGAAGGTAAAGGAACAGTATCAATATGCTGACATGCAGGAGGGCGACGAGGATTCCTTTGCACGTGAACCATTTATCATCAGATTTGAATCAAAAAAGACCGGTATGTGAAAATAAAGTATTAATGTACATTCATATCTATTACTATTGTATATGTATGTAATATGTATTACTATGTATTACTATTGTATACTGTGTTTTCCCGAAAATAAGACTGGGTCTTATATTAATTTTGGCCACAAAAAAGACCCTAGGGCTTATTTTTGGGGGATGTCTTATTAGTATCAGTATCTTGACATACTGTAATTTTAGTCCACCAAAAAACATCTTGGTTAAAGTACTTTTAAGATCATGTAGTCCATTTTCTGGCAGAATTGTGCTGGTGTAGGGTGCAGTGTGTCTGCCTTTGTGGCTGTTTTATGAGAAGTACATTTTACAGCAGCCCTCGGCAATCATGTAACCTGCCTGTACTCTTATTCTCCGCTCCGAGATTCCCGCTGACGTCAGCCCACTCTGAGCATTGCAGAGGGAGGGGCCGCAGATGTCAGCCGGGAGGAGAGGAGAAGACCTCCGGCTGTGGATGGGGTAATTTGCATGATCATTTCAGGGGGGGGGGGGGGGTCACACTGCACCTTATACCAGTGTGAAAGTTTTATAAAGTGGGTAATTTTTTTTAACATTAACTTTACTAGGGCTTATTTTTGGGGTAGGGCTTATATTGCAGCCCTCTCCGATAATCGTGCTAGGTCTTATTTTTGGAGAAACACGTTATGTATATAATATGTATTACTATGTATTACTATTGTACATGTATGTATAATGTTTTACAATTGTATACTGTAATACTATTACTACACATATTACCTATTACTGTAGGCTCCTGTATATTATAAAGTACAAAAGCAACCACCAATCATCTTTTATTCTTTTCACTACTCTGAACTGTGGTCACTGCTGGCCCCCTAGTGATATGATATCCACTTGTTTTCATTCCAGCTGTAAAGGATTTTGTCCTCATCCCCATCCACACGACTCCCAAAGACTCTGTGCAAGAAATAGACGAGTTGTACGATGTGTACCTTGATGTGAGCAAAAAGTGGGATACAAAGGTAACAACACACCGCCGTAACAGCCGACCCGATCGGAACCATAATAAGGGCTCGTCTGTGTTAATTTTGTCGACTAAAAAGACTCAAACATTTTAGTCGATTAACCACTTCCGTACCGGGCACTTATACACCTTCCCGCCCAGGCCAATTTTCAGCTTTCAGCACTGTCGCAATTTGAATGACAATTGCGCGGTCATGCTACACTGTATCCAAATGAAATTTTTATCATTTTGTTCCCACAAATAGAGCTTACTTTTGGTGGTATTTGATCACCTCTGCGATTTTTATTTTTCGCGCAACAACTAAAAAAAGACAGAAATTTTGGAAAAAAATTACGTTTATTTTTTTCTGTTTATTTATTTTTTGTAAATAAGTAATTCTTCTTCTTCAATTATGGGCACGGATGAGGTGGCACTGATGGGCACCGATAAGATGGCACTGATAGGCGGCACTGGTATGCTGCACTGATGGGTACCGATAGGCGGCACTGATGGGCACTCATAGGTGGCACTGATGGGCACTCAAAGGCGGCACTGATGGGCATTAATAGGCGCACTGGGCACTCATAGGTGGCACTGATGGGCACTCATGGGTGGCACTTATGGGTGGCACTGGGCATAGATGGGCACTAAGAGGTGGCACTTATGGACACTGGGTGGCACTGATGGACACTGGGTGACACTGAGGGGGGCACAGATGGCATTTCTGGGCATCATTAAGTCAGTGCCCATGTTGCCAGCCAGTGCCCATTTGTGGGCACTGATTGGCATCGATTGTATTACATTTTTTATTTTATTTTTATTTTATTTTCTTAATCTATTTTTTCTATTTGTTGGGCATTCCCTGGTGGTCCAGTGTGGGGATTCGAGGGGGAGGCTGCGCTGATAAACTGGAGAGCCGCCAATCGGCTCTCCTCTACTCGCGTCTGTCAGATAGAAAAAATAGAAAATAGAATAGAAAAAATAAAACTCACATTTGCAAGGTAAAAACTGGGTACAAATCCATCCGTAAAAACTGGGCACAAATCTTCATGTGAAGAAGTCACATGACGATACGCGTCAGGAGCACTAGAGCGTGCACGTATGACGGCTGGGAGACAAGTTCGCTGCTCGTATGGATTTGTGCCCAGTTTTTACCTTGCAAATGTGAGGCCGTGTACACACGGCAGAGATCCTCGACGGGCAGAACACATCGTTCCGCCCGTCGAGGCTCTCTGCCGGCCGTCGAAATCGGCGACCCGCCCGTCGGGAATGGCAACCAGCCATTCATCCAGGCGGGCCATCGAGGAAATAGAGAGCGTGCTCTCTATTTCTGCTCGACGGGCTTCCCGACGGGAAGCTCGCCGAGACCGTACACACGGCCGAGGTCCTCGCTGGAATGCACATTCCAGCGAGGTTCTCGCTGGTTTCCAGCGAGAACCTCGGCCGTGTGTACGTCGCATGAGTTTTATTTTTTCTATTGATCCAATAAACCTTTTTTACGGCGGTACTTTGCTATGTGCTTCCTCTGTTCTCTCTCCTCACACATTCATCTGCCACTTGCTTGAGATTCATCCATCTGCCTTTTGGCCACTTGGAGCTGAAGAAGGGACTGGGGGGACCCTGAGCATTGATACCAGACCTGTACGAACTCGAAGTTCGTGGGAGATAGGCCCACCTTTCATGATCACAAAGTGAGTGCATGTCTGTGTGATTTATTTTTCCAGTGCTATCACAGGATTATGCTATGTTGTGTCTCTGATTTTTACATGCTCAACTGCCATTGAGATCCTTTGTCGTCATCCCTTACTGCTGTGCGTTTTCTCTGCTGGAGTGGATTTTTTTGGCTATCTGCACATAGCCGGAAGGTGAGTGGTTAGAGAGCACATGGGGTGTCTGCACCGAAGCCTCCATCTGCACCATTTCTATGCTGGAAGTTTTCTTTCTGCTCTGGGCATTTCACTCAGAGAATTATTATATTTTTTTTTGGACTTGTACCACAGACTATTCATTATTCCACTCTTGTATTATTCACTCCGTGAAATCATTTGATGTCTGGATGTCATAACGTTTTATGGTGTTATCCTTATTTGTGTGTTTCAGTATTCACTTTTCACATGTTGTTTACACTTGTTCATTATTTACCTAGTTTCTAGGACCCTCCCCCTGGTTCGTGCATTATTGTGGCACATACCCCTAGCACAGTGCAGACACCAATATTTTTTCAATTACCCAATTTTACTGTATATGTGTGCGCAGGAATTTTTTTGTTCTGGGATTTTTAAGGTTTACAATTTTCATATTTTTTTTTTAAATGCAGAATATTATGGTGCTGGGAGATTTCAATGCTGATGGAGCTTACGTCTCGGGGAAGAAAATGAAAACCATCAAACTGAGGAGCGATAAGAGTTTTCACTGGTTGATCACAGATGACAAAGACACAACGGCCACCAACACAACGGACTGCTCCTATGATCGGTATAAAATCTATTTAATCAGTACAAATCCCCCTGTGATAAAATATGCAGTATATGGCCAAAAGTGAACAGCTGTACATCACACCTATAAGAGCTTTCTGGATTTTCCAGAGTGGCGCAGGCGCGTGCTCAGCCAACTAGGCTTGAAAGGCAGCCCCTGCTTCTTACATACATGTGGCTGCGGGGCAAGAAAAGTCAATGGAATAGCTCAGGCAGTTTCAGGCTCTTGTCTGAACATGCCCGAGCTCTTTCCCTAAGTTCAGGGTGTAGTGCCCTCCTCCTCTCTGATCCATCCAAGGCGCTTGTGAGATGGAGGAGAGTGGAGGGCTGGCGGGGATAAATCCCAGAACATGTAGATAGGCCCACGGCAGCTTTCCTGCTCCATTCTGCATCTAATAACAACTTCTGTACCCCCTGATCCCCCCAGTATCATTCCTTCCTGACCCCCTCAATACCATACTCTTCTTAACCCCAAATTCCACTCCCTCCTGACCCCGAAATACCATACCCTCCTAGCCCCACAAAACTATTCATTCCTGCCCCCCCCCCTTGTATCGTGCCCTCCTGACCCTTCTGTAGTCTGCCCTCCTGGGACCCAATACAATACCTTCCTGACCTCCCAGTATCATGCCCTCTTGACCCCCCAATACCATACCCTCCTGACTGCCCAATATCATACCTTCCTGAACCCCAAGCACTGTGCCTTCCTGAACCCCCAGTACTGAGTCCTCCTGAACCCCCAGTACCATTCTCTCCTGGCCCCCCAATACAATACTATCCTGCCCTCCTGACACAGTAATACCATAGCCTCCTGACCCCACAGTACTATTCCCTCTTGACAACCCTGTACTCTGCCTTCCTAAACCCCAAGTACCATGCCCTCCTGACCCCCTGTCCTTACTAAGCCTTATACACTGCTTTTTACATTTTTTTTATATATATATATATTTTTGGGGGATATTTATTACAGCAAAAAGTAAAATATATTAATTTTTTTCAAAATTGTCGCTCTATTTTTGTTTATAGTGCAAAAAATAAAAACCGCAGAGGTGATGAAATACCACCAAAAGAAAGCTCTATTTGTGGGGAAAAAAGTACACCAATTTTGTTTGGAAGATACATCGCACGACCGCGCAATTGTCAGTTAAAGCGACGCAGTGCCGAATTGCAAAAAGCGGCCCGGTCATTGACCAGCAAAATGGTCCGGGGCTGATGTGGTTAAAAAAAAAAGTTATAAAAAAGATTTTAATTACTAAAAATGTGAGCTGATTTAAAAATGATTATGTTTCTTGCCTTTTAGAATAGTTGTCCACCAGGATCTCCTCCAATACATTGTTCCAGACTCCGCCAAGCCCTTTAACTTTCAATTGGAGTATGAACTGACAGACGAGGAGGTGAGCTGGGGGGTAAATCTGGGGGGACATGTTTTTACAGATGACTTCTATTAAACTCATGAATGGAACTCCGGCCAGGACAAAAAATCAATAGTGAATTTATATTGAAAAGCCATTTTTTCATGTCTTCTTTTTATTTTTGTTTTTTGGATACACTAAAATGACCTTCTATAAAATAATGGGTCCATGGTGGAAAATGAAAACTGCACTATGAACAAATAAGGGAATTTAAAGTGTATCTTACCTCAAATTATATAATTTACAGTATGTGTGTGTGCTATCATGTACTTACAGTGCTGTGAAAAAGTATTTGCCCCTTCCTTATTTTATTTTTTTGCATATTTGTCACATTTAAATGATTCAGATCATCAAACTAATTTTAATACTATACAAATATAAGCCGCGTAAATACAAAATGCTCAGAAAGACACAGAAATACTACGTTTTCAAGCCTTTCCGACATTTGCCTAGGTCAGCCAAAGTGTCCTCTGGCCTTTCCGAGGCTCTCCGGCGCCCCCCCCTACCTCTGGCCACATGCGGTATTGCAATGCATTGAAGTCAATGCAGAACAAATTATTTTCGTTTTCATTGACTTCAATGGGAAAATTCTCTTAGATATGCGAGTGCTTTGGATTACGGGCATACTCCTGGAACTGTATATTCCACTAGCGCTGTTAAAATCTGTACATTTATCATTTAAAGCGGTGGTTCACCTAAAAACAAAATTTTTAAAAGCCAGCAGCTACAAATACAGCAGCTGCTGACTTTTAAGAAATACACTTACCCGTCCAGGTCGCCCGTGACGTCGGCAGCCGAAGCCAAGTGGTAGCTCAGCTTTCGGCTTCCCCTGCCACCATCTTCGGTGAGGGAATCGGGAAGTGAAGCGATGCGGCTTCACTGGCCAGTTCCCTACTGCACATGTGCAAGTCGTGCTGCGTCGTTCCCACTGGTCCCCGTTGTGTTCTGGGAGCCAAGTGTTTCCCAGAACACAACGGGGGGGTTGACACGAAGGGGACGTGGGGCAAATAATAGGATTTTATACTCACCGTAAAATACTTTTCTCTGAGTTCATGGACGGTCCTACTGGCTATATCCCCTCAGCCTGCACCAAGCAGTTCAGTTCGTAGCAAGCAGTACAAACTTAAAAAAAAAAGGGGTGGGTGCTGTGTCCGTCCATGAACTCAGAGAAAAGGATTTTACGGTGAGTATAAAATCCTATTTTCTCTTTCGTTCATGGACGGACACAGCCATAATCTTGACAAAGTGGGACGTCCCAAAGCAGTGTCAAAATGAGGGGTGGGAACAGCATAAAATTAAACTTCACCCCAAAACAAAACAGAGCTCCTAAACTGAGGAGTTGTAACTCTAAACAGCCGCCTGCAAAACATTGCGGCCGAAGATGCACTCACATCAACTTGTAAAGTTTAGTGAAAGTGTGACCGGGCTACCAGGTCGCCGCCTTACACACCTGGGAAACAGACGCTTGATGTCAGAAAGCCCAAGAAATAGAGCCTCCAGGCCTATAAGCTGGGAGCCATGTCTTCTCCTTAACTAGGCAGAAAAAAACTGAACTGCTTGGTGCAGGCTGAGGGGATATAGGCAGTAGGACCGCCCCCTGGGCGGGGCTGTTCAGCTTTGAAGTTGTTAACATTTTCTGCTTAGTCACTCCTAAAGGAAGGCTAATTCCCACTTTGTCAAGATTAAGGCTGTGTCCGTCCATGAACGAAAGAGAAACCTGTTTTATACAGGTATCTGCACCCCCTCCCCCCTGAGACACTGGAGGGGGGGAGGGTTCCGAAAAGCGGAGAATCACTTTTGGGTGAACCTCCGCTTTAAGGTTCTAGCACTTTTGCAACAGCTGTTGTGGTCTTCCATTTTTTTATTATTTCACTATTTTGTTCATTATTCCATTTAGCGCAAGTTTTGTTTTGTATTGTATGTTTTTTGTTCCTGCCATGTCTCCTGTATATCCACTATTAACTTTCATGATAATATATGTTTTTTTTTTTACAGGCTTTGGCTGTCAGCGATCACTACCCAGTGGAAGTAGAGCTACAACCATTGAAAGGAAAAGGTGGAAAGAAACAGTGATGGAACATACTCCAGAAATGTGATCTGCTACTAAATATTCTGTTCTCCAGAACCATGAATTACCACACGTTATTTAGTTTGCTGTCAGTGGTGAACCAATGTCCCAAAGATCAAGGCCTAGATCTTTCACATGAACGATTTCCTGAGAGAGATATGGAGGCTGCAAATCGCCAACTTCCTGTCCTGTGAGCTCCAATCGGCTGTCATGCTGATTTGTTGGCTTCTAACAGAATTTAAAGCGTTTCTTAAAGGGGTTGTAAAGGAATTTTTTCCCCCCTAAATAGCTTCCTTTACCTTAGTGCAGTCCTCCTTCACTTAACTCATCCTTATATTTTGCTTTTAAATGTCCTTATTTCTTCTGAGAAATCCTCACTTCCTGTTTTTCCGTCTGTAACTCAACACCGCAATGCAAGGTTTTCCCCCTGGTGTGGAGAAAGCCTCTTAAGGGGGCGAGCAGGAGTGTCAGGACGCCCACTAACACACAGCTCCTATCTCTATCTGCAAAGTAGAAAGTGTCCTGACTTGTCTGCTCGCCCCCTTTCCCCTCAAAAGGCTTTCTCCACACCAGGGAGAAAGCCTTGCATTACTGTGTGGAGTTACAGACAGAAGAACAGGAAGTGAGGATTTCTCAGAAGAAATAAGCAAAATGGAAGGATGAGGTAAGTGAAGGAGGACTGCACTAAAGAAAAGGAAGCTAGTTAGGGGGAAAAAATATTTTCTTTACAACCCCTTTAACCCCAAAAAAAAGTATCCTGTTCCCTTAAAGCATTTTATGCAACACAGTGCTAATGCTGTGTCATTTGGCCACCTGTAATACCTGTCTGATCCTGCCAGTTTCTACCCTCCCCCTGTATGCTGACTCCGATATATCAGGGCTGCTAAGCTCTGACACCAGAGTCAGTACGTGCCTCAGTCATACACCCTGCTATCTGCTTCCTCTGTCCTCTCCCCCCTCCCCTATCTGAGTGTCTGTTTGTGTCAAAAAATAGGTTAAAGTGGTTTTAAACTTCAGACATGAAATATGAGCAAAGCATATCCCTCTATAGTGTGTACTTGTCTCAGTCCAGAGCACTAAGTGTCATCTCTGTCTGCTGCTTATTTTTTCTACTATCAGCATGAATCACTTCTGACAAGTTTTCCTCACTGAGAGACAAATAGTGACTGGGGAGGGACCTCTGGCTGATTGACAGTGTCAGTTCTATTCCTGTGACCTCTGTGAATGGGGGTGTGTCCCTTCCCTCCAATCAGCTCTCAGAGCTCTCCTCCTAACCTCTACAGAGTGTAAATTCAGCTCTCCACCCCTTTATTTTAAACTCACAGATAAGCTTTAAAAATTCTGCACTTTGAGCAGATGTAGAGAAGAGAAGATAAACAGATACAATGTGTAACGGAACGTCCTACACTCTGTTCGAGTGCTTCGGTCATATACCGCTTCCTATCAGTCTGGATATAGATATCAGATATTCCAGCTGCTCACAAGCACACAACGAGACGAGACTTGTTTGTCTGCTGAACACGGAGTCTTTATTAGAACCAAGAATACAACCTTATTTACAGTTAATTTATGTTCTGGTTACCTCTTCATTAACATGAGCTAATTAACTAATCATTTACTCAGACTAGCTGACTCATAGATATGACCTTTCAGGGTAGACGTCACGTCTCCTCGCTCACCTGCTATACAATACACATTATCATAAGTGTAAACACAGAACATCTTCACACAATAGCATGGTCAATTAGCACAGAGAACAGACAGATGGCTGGAGGTGATGGCATTAGCATCTCCTTACACTGTATGTCCCAACAGTATGAATCAGTCACTCTAATATGGCATATACAGGGTCCCCACGCATACAACTCACAGGGAGCACTGTTCCCCCAAATGCCAGGGCCCATGATCACAAGGCAAGAGACTAGCATTCAGTCCCCTCCAAAAGCCTCTGTCCCGGTTGAGTCTGTCTGTCCCACAATGTATGTAGGAGGATTTGTTTAATCTCTGTATATCACATGAGTCCGGTCACTTCACTGGGTAATTGTAAGGGTTGCAACCACTTTAATGCAACTTTTACTGCACTAAAAACCTCCTTTAGCACTGGACTCAGTTGGGTCCGTCAGCACTCCTCTTCTGAGTTGAATGGTGGCTAACATCACTCAGCCTATTTCCTGTGAACCCAAGGTGTCATGTGAAACCCCCTGGGGGTGCATCACTATGTTGGTCTGGCCCCACAGCACATAGCTGTAAACATGGCACCACTCTACTCTCTTTGTATTGCTTCCTTTGTGTGAAATCCCTGGTGCTCCTGCCAGTCCCTCTGCTTTCCTATTAAAAACTGAGCACACTAGGCATCAGAGCACAGCATGGCCAGTTTTCTGCTATCGTCCAATGATCAGACTTGTCCTAACACCCAGCCCCCCCTGCCCGCACAGCTATTCTGTGGGAGGACCAGTGTGCTGCTGTCTTTCCTCCCCCCAGCTCTCTGAGCTCCTGATAGAGCTGAGAACGGAGGTTATGTGACCACTTATAAAAAAAAGGGAAACACGTTTTTATAATGTTTTTTATATCTATACACAAATGTTTTTGCCTTTCATTTCTATTTTAAACTAAATGGGTTGTTTTACATGCTGATCGTTTACAATAACCTCTGTGGCCAAGAGATACATCAATGTCACTAATTGTCCATAAAAATATAATCAGTGTATTTTCATTAATTTGTTTTATAATGCTTGCAATGGAAAATCTGTGATGTTAATGAATATAATAAACTTTTTTTTTTTTAAACAGTGTGTTGTACAGGTAATTATACTTTCTAGTAGCTTGTATCGTGAAACACTGCCACTTAACCACTTAACCCCCGGACCATATTGCTGCCCAATGACCAGAGCACTTTTTGCGATTCGGCACTGCGTTGCTTTAACTGACAATTGCGCGGTCGTGCGACGTGGCTCCCAAACAAAATTGACGTCCTTTTTTCCCCACAAATAGAGCTTTCTTTTGGTGGTATTTGATCACCTCTGCGGTTTTTATTTTTTGCACTATAAACAAAAATAGAGTGACTATTTTGAAAAAAATGCAATATTTTTTACTTTTTTCTGTAATAAATATCCCCAAAAATATATAAAAAAACGATTTTTTTCCTCAGTTTAGGCCGATACGTATTCTTCTACATATTTTTCGTAAAAAAATCGCAATTAGCGTTTATTGATTGGTTTGCGCAAAAGTTATAGCGTTTACAAAATAGGGGGTAGTTTTATGGCATTTTTATTATTTACTTATTTTTTACTAGTAATAGCGGCGATCAGCGTTTTTTTTTCCAGTACTGCGACCTTATGGCGGACACTTCTGACAAATTTTTGGGACCATTGGCATTTTTCTAGCGATCAATGCTATAAAAATGCATTGAATTACTATAAAAATGCCATGGGCAGTAAAGGGGTTAACACTAGGGGGCAGGGAAGGGGTTAAGTGTGTTCCCTGGGTGTGTTCTAACTGTATGGGGGGTGGACTCACTAGGGGAAATCACTGATCTTCTGTTCATACATTGTATGAACAGGGAATCAGCGTTTCCTCCGCTGACAGGACCAGGAGCTATGTGTTTACACACATAGCTCCCGGTCCCCGCTCTGTAATGAGCGATCGCGTGTGCCCGGCGGCGATCGTGCCCACCGGGCACGCGCACAGGACTCGGGGGCGAGCGGGGGGCGCGCATGCGGCACTTCTCGGCGGCCGCAGAAGTGCCGACATAGAGCTACGGGCTCCCGCCCAGGAGAGCCGACCTGCTGCCGTATAACTGCGGCGGCTGGTCGGCAAGCAGTTAAAGTGGAGTTTCCATCCCAACATTTTTTTTTCATTGTTGTGCTCATTAGACCTAAAAAAGAAAAAAACATCTGGAAAATGCCTGTTGCTATGCGGTCCCACGAAATCTGCCCTTGGAATTACCTAGGATTCTGACATCATCTCCCTCTAATGCTCCTGGAAATGTGTGTCATCACTTCCCAGGATGCAGTGCGCTGTCCAATTATCACTCCCCATCCAAGACTTCCAGGAAGTAAGTGCTTGTAGGCTTCACAATGCCCACAAGCAAAATGACAACCGTGTAGACATAGTTTTATAAACTTTTTGAATAACTATGCGGAGCGGATTGTAAAATAGTAAGTGACCGGATTTATATTATAAAAACGCATGATGAAAGGACATACATTGAAAAAATTCTAATTGTGGTTGGAACTCCGCTTTAATTGATTTTCATTTATTGTCCCAATAGCCAACCATCACTACATACTTATATTCATTGTGCTGAACTACTATTGCTGAATACATAAACGTCCGACCTGTGTCTTGAGTTTTATGTTGTCCATTGTCAGTCTTGTTTGTATTTTGTTCCATGGTGATCAAATTATTATGTTTTGTTTATTGTTATCTATACTGTACATTTTATACTCTATTTTGTTACTACCGATTAAATAAATATTGTTTTATCAAAATACTTTTCGATCAATTGTTGTTGCTAATAGTAACTCCTTTCCGGACATCTTTGGCCAGTCCCCTTCCCTTTTTCCCCATGTTTTTTTTTTGTATATACCTGGTTACAGCATACCTCCCAACCGTAAGGGAATTTTGTGGGAATGTCCCGCGTTTCGCGGTAAATACCGCGGTCCCGCAAACATGGCTACAGTCCCGCGAATCCGCGGCACCCCCCCCCCCCCCCCCCGCAATTACCGCGGTCCCGCAATTCGCAGTAAATACTGCGGTCCCACGATTCGCGGAAACCCCCCCCGCTCAACATCTTAGATCGGCACCCCCCCCCCCCCCCCCCCCGCTCAACAACAATTGTCCCTCATTCTGAAGTTGAAAAGTTGGGAGGAGGTATGTTACAGCAACATAATTTATTCTTGGTATATGATCTAATATGGGTTTAGACATACTCTTACCCATAAACTAGTGGTTGTCGTGCGCATTCCCCTTCCCCCCTCCCCCAAATTTTGACACTGCCACTTAAAGCCTAAGGGTCCTTTCACACGTCCGTTCCGTTCGTCCACTTAATGACCTCCTAACGCTGATTTACGTTGGGCACGTCCCTAAGTGCCCAGCCGTGGGGCGCATCCGCGACCCGAAGTTTCGTGACCGCATCCGGGACCCACAGACCTGCCACAGGAGCTGAAGAATGGGGAGAGGTGTGTGTAAACCAGGGATCTTCAAACTACGGCCCCCCAGTTGTATAGGAATTACAATTCCCATCATGCCTAGTCATGTCTATGAATGTCAGAGTTTTACAATGCCTCATGGGATGTGTAGTTCTGCAACAGCTGGAGGGCCGTAGTTTGAGGATCCCTGCTGTAAACACACCTTCCCCGTTCTTCACTGTGGCAATGTCAGTGATTGTTTGTTCCCTGATATAGGGAAAGGCGATCAGTGACATCACATGTCCAGCCCCGCCCCCTACTGTTAGAAACACACATGAGGTCACACTTAACCCCTACAGCTCCCCCTACTGGTTGCCCCTTCAATGCATTGTGATTTTCGCAGTAATCCGTGCAATTTTTTAGCACTTTTCACTGAAAATGACAATGGTCCCAAAATGGTGTCAAAACTGTCCGATGTGTCCGCCATAATGTCGCAGTCACGAAAAAAAATCGCTGATTACCGCCATTTGTAGTAAAAAAAAAAAATTATTAATAAAAATGGCATAAAAAAAAAAAGATGGGTAAAAACAAAGTTGAAATAAAAACAGCGTGGTGTCCCTTCCGGTCTGGTTTGAATTTTGGGGAGGACCCCATGCATTTTTTTTTGTTTTGGCATGGGCCCCTCCCCCAAAATCCATACCAGACCCGTGTATCTGAGAATGCAGCCTAGCAGGTCAGGAAAGGGGAGGGGTGAGTGAACACCCCCACTCCTGAACCATACCAGGACATGGGGGTGGATTCTTTGGTGACAAGGGCCTCATCCCTCACGCTGTTTTTTGACAAATACTGCATGCAATACCTGGTGGTAAATATTGCATGGTTTATTACTCTCTGGTCCATTTGTGAATTGGACTTAAAGTGGAAAGTGGACTTCTGGTCACAATGTAGAGAATAAGATTTCCTATCATCTGTGCCCAGTCTTGCCACACAGAGTTAATCGAGAGCTGAGTAATCCTCTTGTAATGTTCAGTTCAAATTAACAGAATTCCAGATAAAAACTTGCCAAATTATAAAGTCAGTTTCTCTCTTCTTGCTTTGAGTGACAGGTTATTTACATATCTAGCTTGGACATGTTTATCATATGTTATGTTTTGCTTATCATAACATGAGGTGATCCAAAGTTCATTGTATATTACCAGGATGTGTTATGTGGGGGAGGGGTGGATTTCTCACTTTTTATACTGTGAATCACCTCATGTTATGATAAACATAACCTAAACATGTCCAAGCTAGATATGTAAATAACCTGTCACTCAAAGCAAGAAGAGAGAAAACTGACTTTTTATTTAGACAAGTTTTTATCTGGAAGGCTGTTAATTTTACTGAACATTGAAAGAGGATTACTCAGATCTGGATTAACTCTGTGTGGCAAGACTGGGCACAGACGATAGGAAATCGTATACTCTACATTGTGACATCAAAAAAAAAAACAACATTTTTTTTTGGGGTTTACATCCACTTTAAGAGCTTTTTAAACAATGTTTGTAGACCACTGCCCTAGAGAATGCCCCCTCATACTGCTTCTAAAAGAAATCCTGTAGCTATTCAGCCGTTCTGATTGCTTTTATTGAAAAGAAAATCGCCGGCTGCATCCACATCTCCGGTAAACCACTTCAAACCCATAATGTTCCGTAACGTAAATGTCCGTCACAGGGTCACTGGCCATACACTGTGCTCTGTGTCCTCTACACCCCGCATATATTACTACTATACCCCCCCATATATTCCTGTACTATAAACCCCCCCCATATATTCTAACTATACACCCCTCAATATATTACTACTATACACCCCACATATATTCCTACTATACACCCCCCCCGCCCCATATATTCCTACTATACTATGTGCCGAGAACATGCATCCTGCACGCTCCCAGCACAGGAGGGGACCAAAAAGCTCCCGATGCATAGTTGCGATCAGAAGCTTTCAAAATATGTAACCGCTGTGCCAGCCAATCACATGACCCGAATGACCACCTCCGCCTCCCAGCATTTAGAAGCTTTTGAAGAACTTGGGAGGCAGGGAATAATTTCATGTATAAAATTCACACCCACATGTTGATTTGCATTTATTTTTGAGAGCCCAAGGAACCCTAAAACCCAGGGTGCTCCAATATATAAACCATGCATGATATGTGACCAGCTCCTGTGCTGGTCCTCCTGTTCCTTACTATTAACCCATCACTGTGAAGGAAGTTCTCACCAGCCAATCGTGAACTGTGGGAGGGAGCACCTCAGAGCCAGCGTATACGAGAGCTTATTTGTGTACAAATGCATCCTGTTTTTTAGCTTTTTCGGGCTAAATACACTATATTACCAAAAGTATTAGGACACCTGCCTTTACATGAACTTTAATGGCAAGCCAGTCTTAGTCCGTAGGGTTTAGTATTGAGTTGGCCCTCCCATTGCATCTATAACAGCCAGCGTCGTCTTTAATATTGATTGGACCCTGGGCAAACATTTTCTTGTCTCTCTTCCCCCATGCAATTTCGCTGACCACCTGCTCTGACTCTACAATAAATAGCAGCTAGACTCAAAATCAGTTTACTGGATTAGATCAGTCAGCGATTGCGATTTGTTGCCATTACCATTTACTCACTGCCTGGCTCCTAGAGGTTACAGCACACATTATGGCTCACTTATTATTTGTTAGAGGTTACAGAACATGACTTTTGCTTGTTGATTGGTTACTAGAGATTACTCTACATCAACACTGCTCACTGATTGGTTGCTAAAGGTTACTGGACATCCTCACCACTCAATTGCTAGAGGTTACTGCACAATTGGTTGCTAGAGGTTACTGTATATTCTTACCGCTCAATAATTGGTTGCAATAAGTTAGTGCACAGCGTTGCTAATGGTTACAGCACATCATCTCCTCACTGCCTGTACACCATGGACTGGGGAAGTGTGGGGACCCATCAATAGACAGAAAACTCCAATGTAATGGGGATTCACATTGACCATGAATGTAATGGGGTTTTACATTGACCACTAATGTAATAGGAGCATTCACAGGAACCACTAATGTAAGGAGGAATTTACACTGACCACCAATGTAAAGGAGACCTTCACACTGGCCATTAGTGTGAATGAAAGAATTGTACGCTAAGCCCCAATGTAATGAGAAGATTTAAACTGACCACCAATGTAACAGACATTTAGCCTGCTTTCACATTTGTGTCAGGAACACGTGCAAAATTGCTTTCCTGACACCACAGAAACATGCTGTTCTTTAGCAGATATAAAGCAGTGCTATTATTTGTTAATGACACCCTTACACATCTGCTGAGATGTGCGTATTCACATGCACCACAATTCGCGGTGCTGTGGCACCATGCAATTTTGAAAAAGGGTTCTACCTCCAATTTCCTTGCCTTGCAGAACAGGCTGGTGATTGACCCCAGCTGTAGGCAGGACTTTCAAGCATGCCCCTTTACCTGCAAAAAGTGAACTTATCCTTTACGACGGTGGCGGATAAACTTATGGTAGAAAGACCCATCGATGTAATCCCTGCAATCTGTTTAAAAATTAAATAGAATTTCTTTACATATTTATTGATTTGGGAAGAGACATGTCATGGGAATTACTGTAATAATGAACATCGCTTTAGTCACAGATACCACTACATTCAAGACAACGGGAGAAAAAAAAAAAAAAAAAAACACTTGTTTATTATCACTGTACACAAAACATACAAGAGATCCACTGAGTTGTCACTTTTGGCAGATCTTCGCCGTTCCAACGCCACAACCAGAAGACATGTAAACAATCTGCTCACTTCTTTCCCGATTTCTTTATCCCGCCGCCAGCTGAAAGAAAACCATATGCGTTATTTCCTAATATTCCTTTTTGGCGAGCCGAGCTGCATAGAGAGGAAGATTGCACACAATGTCATTACAGGCATTCCCGTCATACAGGGAGATATAGAATGGCTGGAGGATATTCTAGGGTAAGCCAGCTTACAGGAGACAGAAAATAGGATTACATCCAGATATGTAACTGAGCAAGACGGCCAATGTCCTGACTAAAGCCCAGAGTATAAAGACGTCAAGGTGACTTTAAACGAAGACCTCAGCATGGAAAAAAAAAAAATATACAAATTTGAGTAGATTCTGACACACACACACTAAAGCCTTGTAGATGGATGGATCAAATCTTAACCACTTCCTTACTGGACACGTATACCCCCTTCCTGACCAGGTGAAATTTCAGCTTCCGGCACTGCGTCGCTTTAACTGACAATTGCGCGGTCGTGCGACGTGGCTCCCAAACAAAATTGACGTCCTTCTCAAACCCCCCCCCCCCCCCCCCCCCAAATAGAGCTTCCTTTTGGTGGTATTTGATCACCTCTGCGGTTTTTATTTTTTGCGCTATAAACAAAAATAGAGCGACAATTTTGAAAAAGTCAATATTTTTTACTTGTTGCTATAATAAATAGCCAATTTTTATTTTATTTAAAAAAAAATGTTTTCCTCAGTTTAGGCCGAAACGTATTCTTCTACATATTTTTTTTTATTTTTACCAAAATCGCAATAAGCGACTGGTTTGCGCAAAAGTTATAGCGCTTACAAAATAGGGGACAGAATTATTATTAATTTTTATTATTTTTTTTTACTAGTAATGGCGGCGATCTGCGATTTTTATTGGGACTGCGACGTTATGGCGGACACAGACACTTTTGACACATTTTTGGCGCCATTCACATTTATACTGCGATCAGTGCTATAAATATGCACGAATTACTGTATAAATGTGACTGGCATTGAATAGGTTAACAAGGGGGTGAGGAAGGGGTTAAATGTATCCCCTGAATTGTGTTCTAACTATGGGGGGTGACCGATCTATGTCCCTATGTACAAGGGACATAGATCGGTCTCCTCTCTCCCCTGACAGGACATGGATCTTTGTGTTTACACACAGAGATCCACGTCCTTGTCCTGTAACCGTCGATCGCGAGTGCCATCGGCATCTCAGGGATGCGGCGGGCTCACGCGCCCTCTAGTGGTCTGGAGGCCGTAAAAACACGGCCTCCCAGAAAATTAGAGCCACCCTGCGGCCGTACAAAGTCGTACTGCCTTTGGGAAGTTGTTAAAGGGGTTGTAAAGTTTTCACCTTAATGCATCAAGGTGAAAAAACTTCCAATTACACGGCCCCCTGTTATACTAACCTGGCCCCCCCGTTATACTAACCTGACCCTTCGAAAGTCCCGCGCTCGGCCCCTCAGTCCTCTTCGCCTGGCAGTTGATTGGCTAGAGCGTATAGATTGAAAGCAGCGCAGCCATTGGCTGGCACTGCTGTCAATCACATCCAATGACTTGGCGCACTAAGGGGCGGGGCCGAGTGATACAGTTTGTCATCAAGGACTCCACACAATGGGAGGGAGCTTGCATGAATGTATGGAGTTCTTGCCGGGAGGACTAAAGACAGCTGCCAAGGGACCCCAGAAGATGAGGATTGGGGCCACTCTGTGCAAAATGAGCTGCAAGTATAACATGTTTGTTATTAAAAAAATAAAAATAAATTCCTTTACAAACCCTTTAACCAATTCAGCTGAAATGCGATCCATTTATGGACAGGCTGATTGATGGATTGACTTCAGTACAACCAGCCTGTTTTTTCTTTTGCATGCAATTACTGCCGCTAGCAGTGATCATTGCGTGAAGCGGAATTTGCTTGCTCAACAGGGGATCTCTCCACTGATCTGGCGGATGACAGGTCCATGTCCACTCAGTAGACACGGACCACTCTCCAATATGGGCCAATTGGCTCCATTTTTTGCTGTGCTGTGAATATTTTATTATTGGGGGACTTACTGAGAGGTCCCTTCTGGCAGGCCTTGCTCTTCAACTCATCCAGCTTTTTCTGCTCTTCTTTCTGTTTCTGCTTAAAGGCGACATCCTCCTACAAGTAGAATGAAAAGGTGTGAGCAAAAAAAAAACAATGCGGCTGCTTAAAATAACAGCCTCTAAACTTACCGGGCCTTAGAAAAGATGCGGGGACCAGATATTTCAGTAAAGCGGGGGCCAAAAGTGTTGAGAACACCAAATAATAATTTTCACAAAAAGTCTGCTGCTTCAGTGTTTAGATCAGGGGTCTTCAAACTACGGCCCCCAGTTGTTCTGGAACTACAATTCCCATCATGCCCAGTCATGTGTGTGACTGTCAGTGAGTTACAATGCCTCATGGGATGTGTAGTTCAACAGCTGGAGGGCCGTCGTTTGAGGAACCCTGGTTTAGATTTTTGTCAGATGTTACCATGCTATACTGAAGGATAATTACAAGCATTTCACAAGTGTCAAAGGCTTCAATTGACAATTACATAAAAAAAAAAATTCTAACATTACATCCAGCATACCAACGACAGGTACAGTATGCTGGTCTTTTTTTCCCGTACATACTGTGTAATAGTCATTTTCGCCTCAGCTTCCGATTTCCGCGGACTGGGCGTTCCTATTGAAAGCTTAGATGATTGACGTGTGGTGTAAAAGGTCCCATGGCGCATAAAGCGCGTCACCAGTTTTCCGTAAATAGCCGACTGAGTCGGCTCTATATGGCGCCTGTGCAGTCAGCTCTACACGGCAGGCGCCGTATAGCGCCGGCATCTCCCTTTTAAGAAAGAGAAAGGGACCAAGGACACAGATTCCCCAGTCCCTTTCTCTGCAGCCTCAGCTGAAATAAATGGAGAGAAGCGTCTCTCCATTCATAAATTGAAGCATTGTAATCACAGGTTACGATGCTCAGTTATGTGAATGGACAGAGTCAGTGATCACTGATTGACCATTTGGAAAAGGTAGGAGCCGGGTTTAGCGGCTCCTACCTCCGGCACGAAGGGGGAGAAGACGGCATGGAGGGGGGGGGGGGGGGGCAGCGCACGGGGGGTGGGGGGGGAGGGAGGGAGAGAAGGCAGAACACGGAGAGCAGAGAGAGGGGGGGGGGGGGGGGGGGGAATAGCATTTGCCTATTGATGCAGGCCCTAAAAACAAGGAAAATCAAGGAAAATCTGGAGCAAGCGTGCACAGCAACCAACCAGATAAGCTCTTTCAAAGATTAACCGAACAAGCTGAAGAAAGCTGGGAGATGCTTGTGTACCTCGGGCTCGCGTCCGCGATCTTAAAGGGAATGTACAGGTATGTCCTCCTGCCTATCCGAGCCATGCGGTCAATGTATATAGTCGTGGGCTGGTCGGCAAGCAGTTAACCACATAAGGACCGCCTCCTGCACATTTACGTCGGCAGAATGGCACAGCTGGGCACAAGCATGTACCTGTACTTTAAGACCCACGGACCCGATAGCTGCTGGTGTCCCGCGATCGGTCACAGGAGCTGAAGAACGAGGAGGTGTGTGTGTAAACACACCTTCCCCATTCTTCACAGTGGCAATGTCAGTGACTCTCTGTTCCCCGATATAGGGAAAGGCGAACAGTGACATCATGCGTCCAGCCCCGCCCCCCTACAATTAAAAACACATATGAGGTCACACATAACCCCTACAGCGCCCCCCTAGCGGTTAACTCCTAAACTGCAATTGTAATTTTCACAGTAACAGTGCATTTTTTGCTGTAAAAATGACAAGAGTCCCAAAAATGTGTCAAAATTGTCCGATGTGTCCGCCATAATGTCGCAGTCACGAAAATAATAATAAAAAAAAACGCTGATCGCCGCCATTAATAGTAGAGAAAAAAAATTATTAATAAAAATGCCATAAAACTGTCCCCTACTTTGTAAACGCTTTAAATTTTGCACAAACCAGTCACTAAACGCTTATTACGATTTTTTTTTTTTTTTAACAAAAATATGTAGAAGAATACGTATCGGCCTAAGCTGAGAAAGAAAAATATATTTTTATATCTTTTTTGGAGGTATTATAGCAAAAAGTAAAGAAATAGATATTTTTTTTTCTCAAAATTGTCGCTCTATTTTTGTTTAAAGCTCAAAAAATAAAAACCGCAGAGGTGATCAAATACCACCAAAAGAAAGCTCTATTTGTAAAAAAAAAGGAAGCCAATTTTGTTTGGGAGCCACGTCGCACGACCGCACAATTGTCAGTTAAAGCGACGCCGTGCCGAATCGCAAAAACTGGCCAGGTCCTTTACCTGCGTAATGGTCCGGGGCTTAAATGGTTAAAGGTGGAAAAAGTTCTGAAATCATTTATCTTGGTCTTTTTTTTTTTTTTTTTACATTACAGAAACCTGACATTTTAATTTTATAGCCATTGTACATAGTTACATGTGTTTAAGCTGGATCAGTGTACCCATGTATAAAATATCCATGCCTGGAATTAATCTTTACCCCCCCCCCCCATGTACACAACTGCTCACTGTACAGAGCTAGAGACAAACTGTTAAGTACCTCATCCAAATCCTTGACGCCTTTCTTAGGCTGCTTCAGTGGCTTCTTCTTTCCACCTGCAAAATAAAAACACAAAAAATAAAAATAAAGTACAGTTCTGTAAAGGTGAACTTACACTTTAAGCTGCAATATATACATTTTTTGATTTGAGAGAGATTTTAACACCTGTTTTTTTTTTTTTTTTGTCATCGCCGCGCCCCCCCCCGTTACAGAGATTCCCCCTCTGTCCTTTTTACCGCTATAATTAAAAGTGATTAATATGGGATCTCCCATGAATTTCTCTGTACAGAGGGGCAATGCTGCGTACACACGATCGTTTTCGGCATGTAAAAAAATGTCATTTAAAACGATGGTGTGTGGGCTTCACATCATTTTTCGGGTTCTAAAAAACAACAACAAAAAAATTTGAACATGTTGCATTTTTTGACAACGTTTTAAACTATGCCTTTTTTTGGGTTGTAAAAAATGATCGTGTGTGTGGGCTAAAACGACAATAACTTGCGCATGCTCAGAAGCAAGTTATGAGACTGGAGCACTCGTTCTGGTAAAACTACCGTTTGTAATGGAGTAAGCACATTCATCACGCTGTAACAGACAGAAAAGCGTGAATCGTAGAACCGCACAGCAGGTACTGCACAGCGCTGCGTTCCGATCCCTCTCCTGCACTGCTTGTGTCTGGAGGTGTCTGTGCTGTTCGCTACCGTGAACATGGACCGGGCGCACTGCCTCGGCCCTCCTGTCTGCAGGGTCCTTAACCGCTTAAAGAGGAGGTCCGCACGTTTTTTTTTTTTTGTAGCCAGCAAATACTGCAGCTGCCGACTTTAAAAAAAATGGACACTTACCTGTCCAGCGCGCCCACGAAGTCAGCAGACTAGGCTGAGCAAATCGATCGGTCCTCGGCTGCTTCTGCCACCATCCTCTGTGAGGGAATCAGGCCTTGCGGCTTCTCTGCCCGATTCCCTACTGCGCATGCGCGAGGATCCCGGCATGCCGTCACTGGTCCCCACTCTCTCCTGGGAACAGCGTAGAAGACAGCGAGGGTGTGACATCAGGAGGCAGGACTCCCCGTGGGAGTCAGAACCTGGAAGTGGTGCAAATAACTGTAACAGACAGGTATCTACACCTCTCTCCCCCCGAAAGGTGCCAAAATGTAACACCAGAGGGGGGAGGGATCCAAAAAGCAGAGGTTTCCTTTTAGTGTGAACCTTCGCCCACTGTATACATACACACGTCAGCAGAATGGCACGGACAGGCATCATCACGTACCTATACGTGGCCCTTTAACTACTTAACCACTTGCTTACTGGGCACATAAACCCCCTTCGTGCCCAGGCGAAATTTCAGCTTGCGGCACTGCGTCGCTTTAACTGACAATTGCGCGGTCGTGCGACGTGGCACCCAAACAAAATTGGCGTCCTTTTTTCCCCCACAAATAGAGCTTTCTTTTGGTGGTCTTTGATCGCCCGTGCGGTTTTTTTTTTTTTGCGTTATAAACAAAAAAAGAGCAAGAATTTAAAAATATATATTTTTTTTTTACTTGTTGCTATAATAAATATCCCAATTTTTTTTTTTTTTTTAATATTTTTTTTTTCTCAGTTAAGACCGATACGTATTCTTCTACGTATTTTTGTAAAAAAAAATATCACAATAAGTGACTGTTTTGCGCAAAAGTTATAGCACCTACAAAATAGGGGACAGAATTATGATTTTTTTTAAATATTTTATTTTACTAGTAATTTGCGGCGATCTGCGATTTTTATTTTGACTGCGATATTGCGGCGGACACATCGGACACTTTTGACACAATTTTGGCGCCATTCACATTTATACAGCGACCAGTGCTATAAATATGCACCAATTACTGTATAAATGTGACTGGCATTGAAGGGGTTAACACTAGGGGGTGAGGAAGGGGTTAAATGTATTGCCTGGGTGTGTTCTAACTGTGGGGGGAGGGGGGGGTGACTGGGGGAGGTGATCGATGCTGTGTCCCTATGTACAAGGGAAACAGCATCTGTCACCTCTCCCTGACAGGACGTGGAGCTCTGTGTTTACACTCAGAGCTCCACGTCCCTGCTCTGTCACCGACGATCGCGTGTACCTGACGGACATCGCAGGCCGCCGGGTACACGCATCGGATCCTCGGTGATGCGTCGGGACTGTTTTTCCCTGTGGCGCGCGCGGGGAATTACAGGCAAATCACGTCCAAAGACGTGACCCCGGCGCCTCAGGTCAGCGCTGCCGACGTATTATGTCAATATCGCAGACCGGAAGTGGTTAAAGGGTCACTAAAGGTAAAAAAAAATATTTTGTTGAAATGACTGTTTACAGGGTATAGAGACATAATAGTTAACCGATTCCTTTTAAAAACGATTAAAAATAGATAAAAATCAATCATATAATGTGCCTGCAGTTTCACTTTCGTTTTTTCATCTAGCTTATTTTTGCATGTAATTTAATGCCTCTGTGCTGGACAGAGCCATAGAGAGTGATGGTTAGGAAAACGAAACTAGAATCTCCCAGTACTGTGGTCATCAGGAAACAGACACCAGGAAGTGTCCAGAACAGAGCAGAATTACAGCAACATCAGAGCAAAAACGAACAATGGGGGACATGAAACCAGGACTGCAGGACTGAAAAGGAAGCTATTTAGCTAAAAAAAAAAAAATTCCTTTACTGACCCGACCCGGACAGCTTTTGCGATTCGGCACTGCATCGCTTTGACAATTGCGCGGTCATGCGACGTAGCACCCAAACAAAATTGGCGTCCTTTTTTCCCCCACAAATAGAGCTTTCTTTTGGTGGTATTTGATCGCCTCTGCGGTTTTTATTTTTTGCGCTATAAACAAACATAAAGCGACAATTTTGAAAAAAAAAAAAAAAAACAATATTTTTTACTTTTTGCTATAATAAATATCCCCCCAAAAAATATTTTTTTCCTCAGTTTAGGCCGATACGTATTTTACCTATTTTTGGTAAAAAAAAAAAAAAAATTTGCAATAAAGCGTTTATCAGTTGGTTTCCGCTAAATTTATAGCGTTTACAAAATAGAGGATAGTTTTATTGCATTTTTACTTTTTTTTTTTTTTTTACTACCAATGGCGGCGAACAGCGATTTTTTTCGTGACTGCGACATTATGGCGGACAATTTTGACACATTTTTGGGACCACTGTCATTTTTACAGCAAAAAAAAATGCATTTACAATGCACTGATTATTGTGAAAATGACAATTGGGCTTCATTTCTATGGACGTTTTTACAGCCACTTTTCTGAGCGTTTTTTGCAGCTTAAAAACGGCTCTCCATGTTAGTCTGCATTCACACCTAGGCGTTTTAACGCCTGAAGCGCGACGCTACAATACGCCGGAGGGATGAAATAACATTATTGTCTATGGTGACTGTTCACATCTTAACGCCGAAACGTCGGTCGCGTGAAGCTCAAACAAGTCCCGGACCTTTTTTTGTTGCGCATATTGGGCGGTTTGGGCGTATTTGAGCGTTTCCATTTCCCATAGAAAGTAATGGAAACGCTCGATTTAAGTGACTTGCGCGACAACGAGCGTTTGCTACGGGCGTTTTGTCGCTCTAAACAATAGAACTTTTCACCCAGGCAGAAGAATAAAAAAAATCTACCAACAAGTGATGAAAAGATGATAATTTTTCCTATTGGCTAAAATAAAAAACGTCGAAGTACAAAAACGTCGGACAACGATGTATGCAAATAAGCTTGAATACGCGTGACAAACCGCCGGCAAAAAACGCCTGAAAAAACGACTGAACGATCGACGCTCAGGTGTGAATGCAGCCTTAGGCCTCGTACACACGATCAAATCTGTCCGCTGGACCGTTTCAGCAGACAGATTCGATCGTGTGTACGGCCGAGCCGACGGATTTGGCCACCCGACAGATTTCAAAGCATGCTTTGAAATCTATCCGGTGGGAATCTGTCCGCCCGACATGTCTGCTGGTTAGTACACTTACCAGCAGACATGTCGTCCCGCACCGCCGCCGCCGAATGGATTCGGTGCATGCGCGGAAGTGTTTTACTTCCTGGTGCGGTGACGTGGCGGCGTCAACGTCACGTCACCGACACGTCAGCGCGCTCTCTGCTGGCGGGGATTTTGGTTTGCTCGTGTGTATGGGGCCTAAGTCTATGGCCTCATGCGCACCATGACGTTTTTGAGCTGTAGATGGCTGAGCCGTTTTTAAGCTGCAAAAAAAAAAAAAGAAAAAAGAAAAAAACAGGACCAGTGCATTCTGAAGCTCCAGCGTTAGAGCCGTAAAAACGGCAGACGTTAAAAAACGCGCAAAAACGCTACCGCGGCATTTTTGAGTTCCAGCTCAAAAAAACATGGACAGGCGTTTTTAAGCTGTAAAAAAGTGTCTTGCAGCCTTGCAGTTTGGGAGTTAGCCACATGGGGGCGCTGAAGGGCTTATGTGTGACCTAATGTGTGTTTACAACTGTAGGGGGGTGTGGCTGTAGGTATGACGTCATCGATTGTGTATCCCTAATAAAAGGGATCATCACGCGAACGATGACGCCGCCACAGCGAAGAACGGGGAAGCCGCGCTTACATACAGCTCTCCCCGTTCAGCTGCGGAGGACCGATCGCGGGACTCCACGAATCGATGGATCGCCGGTCTTGCTCGGTGTTGTAGCCGATCGACGTGTGAGGAGTTACTCCGAGTCAGCTGCAGGGAAGCCCGCGTTTTTCCTCTGTGTTGCCTGGATTGATCGTTGGCGAGTGGGGGGGGGGGGGGGTAAATCAAGTCGGTTGAAATGGAGCCCGTAATTTGTGTAGCCGCGGAATGAATCAGCAATGCGAGAGGTTAATCTGAAAGGGTTAATCCGAGTCAGCTCAATTGGAAGCCTATAGGATCGATCAGCGTGTGAGGGGTTAATTTGGACAGGTTCGAATTAAACCCCCTCACCCCCGGCATGTCTTTGGAGTGTGGGAGGAAACTGGAGCACCCCGGAGGAAACCCACACAGGCACAGGGAGAACATGCAAACTCCAGCTGATGTCGGGGGTTCGAACCCGGGACCCTTTTGTATTGAGGGGGTAAAAAAGGTTCCTTCATCACGTGTTCCCATAGACAAGCATTATTATAGGTTTAGTATCAGCAGACAGCTTCTGTTTATCTGGGTCTCACATCCTCTAAGGCAGTCCGGTGGGAAACAAGTCTCTGGTCATTGTAGTTCCACCTAACCTGTAGAGACATTAAAGGTGCGTGCGACTATCACCCTGATCGTCCATTAATCATCTCCCCCCACCTTACACCTTCATACATGCCGGGTACACCTCCCCCACCCTCCATATCTCCCCTCACACACAGGATGGCATCGGATCCTGCCACCCCCTAATCACATACCATCTCTTCCCGACATCTTAGCTGCGATCTCAGGACAGGGATCCCCCTCCGCACCGGAAATAGGTGTCCACAGCACTGCCTGCGTCTCATCACATTCGGCTCCTCCTTAACAAATTGTTCAGGAATTGACGTCCCATCGCCGCCATCTTGCTACACCCCACACACTCCTTGCACAGTAATGATAGAGTGAGAAGGAAGCAGGCGGACATCTTGTTACACCCACCGGAGTTTTAGATTTTACAGTTATTTTCAACACAGTATGTACAGTATTTTTTAAATACGACGGACTGTTTACATATTAAATGCGAAAAGCTCAGTTTTGTGTTGAGAATAACTGTGAAATGTAAAACGTCGGTGGGTGTAAAAAGATGTCCGCCTGCCCCCCCCCCCGTCTCGCTACAGCAAAACTGTGCAGGAGTGTGGGGTGTAGCAAGATGGCTGCGGTGGAACGTCACTTCCTGAGCAATCAGGTGATGGGGTAGCCGAATGTGCCACTACAGTGAGAGTGCGGTGAGGGATACTTGTTCTGAGATCGCAGATAATGTCGGGATGGAGAAGGAGGGGTGCACTGACCCCTGTGTGAACACTGACCCCCTTTATGATGGGGGGGGGACAATGACCCCCTTTATGATGGGGGGGAACTGACCCCCTGTATGATGCGGGGGGGCCCTCACCAGCGTCCACCCAATGCAGCCTCACCAGTGCCCACCCAATGCAGCCTCACCAGCGCCCATCCAATGCAGCCTCACCAGCGCCCATCCAATGCAGCCCTCACCAGCGCCCACACAATGCAGCCTCACCAGCGCCCATCCAATGCAGCCTCACCAGCGCCCATCCAATGCAGCCCTCACCAGCGCCCATCCAATGCAGCCCTCACCATTGCATACCCAATGCAGCCCTCACCAGCGTCCACCCAATGCAGCCCTCACTAGCGCCCACCCAATGCAGCCTCACCAGCGCCCATCCAATGCAGCCCTCACCAACGCCCACCCAATGCAGCCCTCACCAGCATCCACCCAATGCAGCCTCACCAGCGCCCACCCAATGCAGCCTCACCAGCAGCGCCCACCCCAAATGCAGCCCTCACCAGCGCCCATCCATGCAACCCCTCACCAGCGTCCACCCAATGCAGCCCTCACCAGCGCCCACCCAATGCAGCCCTCACCAGCGCCCATCCAATGCAGCCCTCACCAGCGCCCACCCAATGCAGCCTTCACCAGCGCCCACCCAATGCAGCCCTCACCAGCGCCCACCCAATGCAGCCCTCACCAGCGTCCACCCAATGCAGCCCTCACCAGCGTCCACCCAATGCAGCCCTCACCAGCGTCCACCCAATGCAGCCCTCACCAGCGCCCACCCAATGCAGCCTCACCAGCGCCCACCCAATGCAGCTGTTTTTATTTTTTTTTCTTTTTTTTTTCTTTTATTTTTTTCTTTTATTTTTTTTTAGATGTCTGGAGGCCCCCAGGGCCCCGGATGGCAACCCCCCTTTTTTTTATTTTTTATAAAAAAAATATATATATTTTTTTTAAATATATTTTTTTTATTAAAGGGCCATTCTTTTCAGGGGTCTGGAGGTCCCCAGGGGTCGGGAGATCCCCAGGGCCCCAGATGACAACCCCCCCTTTTTTTATTAAAAACATATTTTTAGATTTATTTTAATATATATATATATATATATATATATATATATATATAATTATTATTATTAAAGGGCCCAGAGGCCCAAATGTTTTACATTTTTTTTATATTTTATTCCTTTTTTTTTCTGTTTTTTTATATAGATATATTTTTATTAAAGGGCTCAGAGGTCCCCAGGGCCCCATGTGTCAAACCCCCTTTTTTATAAATGTTTTTTTTATTTTTGTTTATATATATATATATATATTTTCTTTTTTATTATTATTAAAGGGCCCAGGGGTCCTCAGGGCCCTGGAAGGCAACCCCCTTGTTTTTTAAAAAAAAAACATTTTTTTATATAAAGCCCCATTTTTTTGTAATTTCTTTTTATAAAAAAAAATGATTAAAGGGCCCAGAGGTCCCCAGGGCCCCAGATGGCAACCAAAATATATATATTTTTCTCTCTTTTATTCTTTTTATTAAAGGGCCCAGAGGTCCCCAGGGCGACGGATGGCTACCCCCCTTTTTTAATATATATTTTTCTTTATTTATTCTTCTTCTCAATTCGTGGCAGACCCCCCCGCTTCTCAATTCCAGGCGGCAGCACCCCCCCACCGGTTCTCTGCTCCAGGGGGCCCATGCCTGTGTAAGGGGCCCCAAAATTCCTGATGGCGGCCCTGGTGACGCGAATCATTAAAACACTTCATGACAGATTTAGTTCCATTTAATGTTAATATAATACATGGCTCAGAAATATCCCAAAAATAGGAACATCCACGCGTAATTCAAATTAGGCTGGTAGTGGGCGTGTTGTATTTTAATAAATGGTGACCCCACGTAAATGACGCGCCGAACGAACTGCGCATGCCCCGGCTGTGGACGTATCCCAGTGCGCATGCTCCAAAATCACGTCGCAAATAGTCATTCATTTAGACGTGAACGTAACTTACGCCCAGCCTTATTCTGAATCGGCTTACGCAAAGGACGTACAATTCGACGCTGTCCCGTCTTCCATACTTAACATTGCCTGCGCCTCATATAGCAGGGGTAACTTTACGCCGGTCCGACGCCTTACGTAAACGACGCAAATAGATATGCCGGCCGCAACTACGTTTGTGAATCGCCGTATCTACCTAATTTACATATTCTACGGAAGCGCCACCTAGCGGCCAGCGTAAATATGCAACTAAGATACGATGGCGTAATAGACTTACGTCGCTCGTATTTTAGCTAGATCCCGGCGTATCTGATTCATTGAATCAAGCGCCGAGATACGACGGCGCACATTCAGACTTACGACGGCGTATCTGGAGATATGTTGTCGTAAGTCTTTCTGAATCTGGCCCTTACAGTTTCGATGCCCCTCGTCGGTGTCTTGCCTGACGTCCATCGGCGGCCTTGTCCAGTCCGGCGTCCCTCTGGGGCCATCGCGGTGTCCTCCCCGCTGTTCTTTTTAGCCGATCCCCGCAATGTGTTTGAACTGAGATGCCGACATATATCGAGCGCAGTACACTCGGGCACGCTCTGCTCCTCTCGCGTACAGGACGTAAAGTTACCCCTGCTATATGAGGCGCAGGCAATGCTAAGTATGGACAACGGGACAGCGCCGAATTGTACACCGTTTGCGTAAGCTGATTCAGAATAGGGCTGGGCGTAATTACGTCGAAATAGCTGCCTAAGATACGTCAAAATACTGCCTACGACGTGAACGTAACCTACGCACAGCCCCATTCACGTAGTACTACGTAAACGACGTAACATACGACGGCTGTTCCGACGTCCATACCTTTGAATGGGTTGCGCCACCTATATGGTGGTATAACTTTACGCCGGACGTAACCCTTACGCAAACCGCGTATCTTTTCCGCCTGGCACATCTACATTCGTAAATCGGCATATCTTACTCATTTGCATATTTATTATGAGAACGCTGAATGCGTCCAGCATAACTACGTGCCCAAGATAAGCCGGCGTAGGCAAGTTACGTCGGGCGGCTGAAGCCTTGTTTTACGACGTATCTAGCTTCGCGAATCGGCGTAACAATACGACCGCGCACATTTGTACTTACGTTGGCGTATATCTCGAGATACGCCGGAGTAAACCTTTCTGAATCTGGCCCAATATATTTATTTGTGCACAAAATAGGGGATAGATTTATTATTTTATTTTTATTTATTTTTACTAGTAATGAATCCGACCACTGTATTTAAAAGCATATATGCTCCGTTTTGTGTTGAAAATAACTGTGGGTGTAACAAGATGCCTGCCCCCTTCTCACTCTATCATTACTGTGCAGGCGTGTGGGGGTGTAGCAAGATGGCTGCGGTGAAACGTAACTTCCTGAGCAATCTGTGACGGGGAGCAGAATGTGACAAGACATTGGCCAGTGAGTACAGGAAGTGCTTGTGACGCCATATTGTTACACCCAGTAGTTGCAGGAAGTGTATAGAGTGCAGTGTAACCCTTCTGTCATTCGGATGAAGCGGACTGTGGACCATTGCAGGGCTCTTAGGACAGAGAAATGACACAGGGCCAGTTTCTGATGAAGTCAGGTAACAGAGCAATGTGTGATGTCATGTACAGGAAACACTGACAGCTTGTTATGCTTCTATAAACTCTAATGACTATTTTCCAGCATTTCCTATTATTGTGATTATTTATATTTTTATGTCCTTAGCTTGCACTTTTTATGAGTCATGCGACTTGTCATGCAACTTGGAACTGTCAAATTGCATGACAAATTGCAGCGGTGTGAACGGGGGGGGCTTAGTGGGGGTGTTATGACAGGTGGTGAGTAGTGATGAGCTTGAGCAGGTTAGGACAAACCCTCCTGAACTATCCCACTGGGAAGCTGCCAAAGGCCGATCATCGACGGCGGAGGCATTCCTTGTCCTGCAGCCGAACGTATACATGCCCCTCCCATACATGGGGGCAGGGAATACCTCCACCGCCTATGATTGGCTGTCGAGTTTGACAGCTTTAAGCTCGGAAATTTCTTTTAACCACTTGCTTACTGGGCACATATACCCCCCTCCTGCCCAGGCGAAATTTCAGCTTCCGGCACTGCGTCGCTTTAACTGACAATTGCGCGGTCGTGCGACGTGGCTCCCAAACAAAATTGACGTCCTTTTTCCCCCACAAATAGAGCTTTCTTTTGGTGGTATTTGATCATCTCTACGGTTTCTATTTTTTGCGCTATAAACAAAAAAAGGACGTCAATTTTGTTTAGGAGCCACGTCGCACGACCGCGCAATTGTCAGTTAAAGCGACGCAGTGCCGGAAGCTGAAATTTCATCTGGGCAGGAGGGGGGTGTATGTGCCCAGTAAGCAAGTGGTTAATCATCTCTGCGGTTTTTATTGTTTGCACTATAAACAAAAAAAGAGCAACAATTTTTAAAAAATAAATCAATATTGTTGCTATAATAAATAGCCCAATTTTTTTTATTATTATTATTTTTTCTTAGTTTAGGCCGATCCGTATTCTCCTACATATTTTTGGTAAAAAAAAATCGCAATAAGCGACTGGTTTGCGCAAATGTTATAGCGCTTACAAAATAGGTGACATAATTATTATTATTTTTTATTTTACTACTAATGGCGACAATCTGCGATTTTTATTGGGACTGCGACATTATGGCAGACACGTCGGACACTTTTGACACATTTTTGGCGCCATTCACATTTATACCTTGATCAGTGCTATAAATATGCACTAATTACTGTATAAATGTGACTGGCATTGAAGGGGTTAACGCTAGGGGGTGAGGGAGGGGTTAAATGTGTACCCTGTTCTAACTGTGGGGGGTGACTGGGGGAGGTGACTGATCTATGTCCCTATGTACAAGGGACACAGATCGGTCTCCTCTCTCCCTGATAGGACATGGATCTGTGTGTTTACACCCCATCATTACACACACAGATCCACGTACTTGTCTCTGTAATTTTTTTTTTTTTAAGAGAAAAATGACATGTATCTGTTTTACTTGCAGGTGTTGCGTAATTCTATAGCATCTCGGGATGAAGCACATCTGTGTCATTGGCTCTATGAGACCTTCTCGGCAGCCCCCTTTTCTTAGGAGTCGAGTCGCCCATCTCTGTATTAGGTCTCTTTGTTCTCCTGCTTCTAAACTTCCTGACACCAAACCCCATGCGGAGGATCCCAGTGTGAGGCCCTTGCAGCGATGGAAGGATGTGGGGAAGACCATGGGCAGAAACACAATGCAGGCCGTGTCCACCACGGCCAAGAACTGGTGGGACCGATACGAAGAGTTTGTGGGCCTTGTAGAAGTTCGAGAAGCTCAAGGAAACGTGGCGGAGGTGAAATCATTTCTTGGATTCGCATTTAACTCAGCCTTAAAGGGAATCTGGTATTTCCTTTTAAAAGAAGTGTCAGGTCACTGTTTTCAGTACGTAGCTCCTCCAGAGACTCTGTCGCTTTTCTTATTCAAGGCAACGTGACAGAGGGGGAGATTTACTAAAACTGGAGCCCTCAGAATCTGGTGCAGCTGTGCATAGTAACCAATCAGCTTCTGACTTCAGCTTGTTCAAATAAACTTTAAGGGTCCTTTCACATGGAGCGGACCGTTTTTCGGTCTGCTCCGTGTGTGTCTGTCGGCTCAGCGGGGATCTCCGCTCGGCTGTCGGTGGACAGGGCGGTCCCCGCTGTGCAGGGACCGCCCTGTCTCTCCTCCGCTCTCCCCTATGGGGAATCGGATGAAAACGGACCGTTTGTCCGTATTCATCCGATCCGTTCCGCCGGACGGAAGAAAAATAGGGTTTTCTTCCGTCTGAAAAACCGGATCCATGCGGACGTTAGCGGATGCATCATCCACTAACGGACGCGATCCCATAGGGAACCATTACAAGTCCGTTTATGGACTTGTAAAAATGGACGAGCGTTTTGCCACGTCTGCTGCGTTTTCCCACGTCCACTCGCCAGAAATTGCCGGCAATGACAGCGTCCTAATGGGAGCGATGAGACATCTGCACCGATTTCAAAAAGTAGTTTCTGTACTACTTTTTGCAATTTCGGGCTGCGATTTACATTGACGTCTGCACAGATGTCTCTGTAATCGCAGGCGAAATCGGGACTGACAAGCGGGAGTGAAATCGTGCGCGTTCAGCTGAACTCGCACAACTTCATTCCCGCAGCCCAGCGTGAACCTGGAAGCTGATTGGTTTCTATGCAGTTGCACTAGATTTTTCACTCTCCAGTTAAGGGAAATCTCTTCCAAAAAACAGCCACCACCACCCATATATATTTGCCCCTCTGCTGTACCATTACCGTGTCAGAGCTGGGTGGTCCAAACCCTGTGTAAAGCAGGACATACACTGATGGAAATTCAAGCTCCAGTCTCCCCCACCCCCCCCCCCCCCCCCCCCCCCCCAATTTTTTTTTAAGTCAGCCGCTACAAATACTGTAGCGGCTGACTTTTAATATAAGCGCACTTGCCTATCCAGGGATCCAGCGATGTCAATACCCGAGCCAATTCTTCATTCTGCTTTAGGTGCAGGCGCCGGCATCTTAGGTAAGGGAAATGGCAGTGAAGCCTTCTGGAAGGAGGAGGAGTCAAACATCCTTGTAGATCACCAGCAGTAATACAGCAGCTCAGCCCCTCCTGCTTCCCCTCTCCCAGCAGTGATACAGCAGCTCAGCTTCTCCTGCTCCTTCTCCCAGCAGTAATACAGCAGCTCAGCTCCTCCTGCTCCCCCCTCTCCCCCAGCAGTGACACAGCAGCTCAGCTCCTGATCCACCTCTCCCAGCAGGGATAAAACAGCTCAGCTCCTCCTGCCCTCTCTCTCCCAGCAGTGCTACAGCAGCTCAGCTCCTCCTGCCCTCCCTCTTCCAGCAGTGTTACAGCAGCTCAGCTCCTCCTGCCCTCCCTCTCCCAGCAGTGCTACAGCAGCTCAGCTCCTCCTGCCCTCCCTCTCCCAGCAGTGCTACAGCAGCTCAGCTCCTCCTGCCCTCCCTCTCCCAGCAGTGCTACAGCAGCTCAGCTCCTCCTGCCCTCCCTCTCCCAGCAGTGCTACAGCAGCTCAGCTCCTCCTGCCCTCCCTCTCCCAGCAGTGCTACAGCAGCTCAGCTCCTCCTGCCCTCCCTCTCCCAGCAGTGCTACAGCAGCTCAGCTCCTCCTGCCCTCCCTCTCCCAGCAGTGATACAGCAGCTCAGCTCCTCCTGCCCTCCCTCTCCCAGCAGGGATAAAACAGCTCAGCTCCTCCTGCCCTTCCTCTCCCAGCAGTGTTACAGCAGCTCAGCTGCTCCTGCCTCCCTCTCCCAGCAGTGTTACAGCAGCTCAGCTCCTCCTGCCCTCCCTCTCCCAGCAGTGCTACAGCAGCTCAGCTCCTCCTGCCCTCCCTCTCCCAGCAGTGTTACAGCAGCTCAGCTACTCCTGCCCCTCCTCCTCCCAGCAGTGATACAGCAGCTTAGTTCTCTGTTCCCTCCTCTCAGCAGCCCTCTATGCCGTTTCTTCACTGGCAACTGACGGCTCCCGCACGCATGCGCGGGAGTGACGTTACTCGACTCAGTTAGTCACAGAGCCGGAGTCCGCAACCCCAAAAGGAAGAGGGGCAAAGATGGATGCAGCCACAAGAGAGGACATCGCAGGCTTCGTTTTCAGGTAAGTCCACATAATGGGCTAGTATGTGATGCACACTAGCCCATTATGCTTTTACTTTGCAGGGGAAAATAGAGGACATAAAACCCTTCAGGGTTTACTTCCTCTTAGCGCTGCATCAATCAATAAAAATAAAAATGGTAATCTTTTTTCCTTCCGATCTTTCAAAAAGCATGTCGCGATCTTTCTAACAACTGCAGAGAGTTCTCACAGCTGGAAAAATAAAATCCAGGCAGTCTGTCAAGTTTTATTAGAACACAAATCAGTAGAAACAAAGTATCTTTTCATTCTTTTATCAAAGGAAAGAACTACAGCTTGTAGATGAAGCAAATGTAACCATTTAAAGACCAAACCTTTTCTGACATTTGTTGCTTACAAGTAAAAATCATTATTTTCTGCTAGGAAATTACTTGGAACACCCAAACATAATGGGCCGGATCCACAAAGGCCAGCATAACTTTTTTCCGGCATAGCGTATCTTCTTTACGCTACGCCGCCGTAAGTTAGGAACGCCGTATACACAAAGCACTTGCGTCCTAAGTTACGGCGGCGTAGCGTAAACTGGCCGGCGTACGTGCGTCTAATTCAAATGGGGAAGAGGTGGGCGTGTTTTATTTAAATTATTCGTGACCCAACGTTAATGACGTTTTTTTTTTAACTGCGTCGCAAATAGTCAATGCTTTCGACGTGAACGTAACTTACGCAAAGCCCTATTTGCGAACATTTTACACAAACGACGGAAAATTTTACTCTGTCCCGACGTCCATACTCAAAATTGCGTACGCCTCTATAGAGCAGGGGTAACTTTACGCCGGACATACACTTACAGAAACAAAGTAAAAAGAATGCGCCGGGCGTACGTAAGTTCGTGAATCGGCGTATCTATCTCATTTGCCTATTTTACGCTGAACATCTATGGAAGCGCCCCTAGCGTCCAGCGTAAATATGCAACTAAGATACGAAGGCGTAATAGACTTACGCCAGTCGTATTTTAGCGTAATTCCGGCGTATCTTGTTTTGTGGATACAAAACAAAGATACGCCGGCGCAAATTTTAAATTATGGCGGCGTATCTGGAGATACGTCTTCGTAATGCTTTGTGGATCTGGCCCGATATATATATTTTTAGCAGAGACCCTAGAAAATAAAAAAGGGTGTTGCCGCAATATTTTATGTCACACCGTATTTGCGCAGCGGTTTTTCAAATGCAATAAAAAAAAAAAAACTTAAAAAAAAAAAATACAGTTTAACCACTTCCCTACCGCCTCACGTCTTTTTACGGCGGCACTTTAAAGATGGATAGCTCGGTAACGGCAGCAGCTGCTGCCACAACCGAGGTATCCATCTTTAGTGTGAGCGGTCCTGTAAAAGATACCCTCTCCCGCGCCCTCCGCCGCTTACCGGAGCCGTCGGTAGCGGCGGAGGCGATCGGGTGCGCTCGTCTGCTCAGTGGGGATGCGAGTGAGGGAAAAATTTCCCTCGCCCGTCCCCATACCTCTTCTGGGCAGAAGTGACGTCAAAACGTCAGTCCCGCCCAGCGTCTTAAAGAAACATTTTTTTTTCTGTCATTTGAAAAAAAGACTTTTTTTTTTCTTTTAAGTCTAAATATGAGATCTGAGGTCTTTTTGACCCCAGATCTCATATTCAAGAGGACCTGTCATGCTTTTTTCTATTAGGAATAAAAGTGATAATTTTTTTTTTTTTTTTTCAGTGTAAAAAATGATAAACTAAATAAAAATAAATAAGAAAACAATTTTTTTTTTTTTAAAGTGCCCCGTCCCGACGAGCTTGCGCGCAGAAGCGAACGCATATGTGAGTAGCGCCCGCATATGAAAACAGTGTCCAAACCACACAAGTGAGGTATCGCCGCGATCGTTAGAGCGAGAGCAATAATTCTAGCCCTAGACCTCCTCTGTATCTCAAAAAATGCAACCTGTAGAATTTTTTAAACGTCGCCTATCGAGATTTTTAAGGGTAAAAGTTTGACGCCATGCCACGAGCGGGCGCAATTTGTAAGCGTGACATGTTGGGTATCATTTTACTCGGCGTAACATTATCTTTCACAATAAATAAAAAAATTGGGCCAAATGTATTGCTGTCCTTATTTTTTAATTCAAAAAAGTGATTTTTTTCCAAAAAAAGTGCGCTTGTAGGACCGCTGCGCAAATACGGTGTGACAAAAAGTATTGCAATGATCGCCATTTTATTCTCTAGGGTGTTAGAAAAAAATTATATATAATGTTTGGGGGTTTTAAGTAATTTTCTAGCAAAAAAAAATGTTTTAGTCTTGTAAACACCAAATCTGAAAAACACCCACGGTAGAGAAGTGGTTAATGAATAAAAAAAAAAAAACTAAGCAGTAAAGTTAGCCCAATTTTGGTTGGAAACGAACATCGATCTGAACTCACTATTAGAAAATTAAGCAAATGTTCTTAAAATGAAAAAAAGAAGATCCTACTAGTGTATGGCCAGCTTTACTGTGAGCAACAAAAAAATCACTACAAAGGTACAATACAATCTGTGATTTATCGACAGTAAACCTATTTTTATTGAGTATTCCAAGACTACAGTGTAATGAAGAATAACATCCTTTGTCAAATGTTCCATCCTCAGGCAGAGAAAGACTTCATGGTGGCCCGTGGGATCGTGCGGGAGGCCCGTGAGAACGCCGAGACCCAGCAGGTAAAGCTGAAAGAAATTCGGGATCGATTGGACCGCGTGTCTCGGGACGATGTGCAGTACTTGGAGTTGGCCACTCTGGAGCATAAACTACTGCAGGTACAGAATTCCACTAGTCTGCTACTAGTGTCCTCCATGAACCCCGGCGTTAACCACTTAAGGACCGCCTACTGAACATTTACGTCAGCAGAATGGCACGGCTGGGTACATCAACGTGTATATATATAAGTTGGTTTCTAGTACCCAGCCGTGGGTCACGGGCGCGCGCCCGCGGCGCGCTCCTGTGACCCGGTCCGAAGCTCCGGGACCGCGGTACTCGCGGACTCGATCGCCGCTGGACCCGATCGCGCGATCGGTCCCCGGAGCTGAATAACGGGGAGAGCCGTGTGTAAACATGGCTTCCCCGTGCTTCACTGTGGCCACAGCATCGATCGCGTCATCCCTGTTATAGGGGGATGTGATCGATGACGTCACACCTACAGCCACACCCCCCTACAGTTGTAAACAGACCCTGTGAACACACATATCCTACAGCGCCCCCTTGTGGTTAACTCCCAAACTGCAACTGTCATTTTCACAGTAAACAATGCAATTTAAATGCGAAATTGTCCGAAGTGTCCGCCATAATGTCGCAGTCACGAAAAAAATCGCTGATCGCCGCTATTAGTAGTAAAAAAATAATAATTAATAAAAATGCAATAAAACTATCCCTTATTTTGTAAACGCTATAAATTTTGCGAAAACCAACCGATAAACGCTTATTGCGATTTTATTTACCAAAAATAGGTAGAAGAATACGTATCGGCCTGAACTGAGGGAAAAAAAAAAATTATATATATTTTGGGGGGATATTTTGCATTTTTTTTCAAAATTGTCGCTCTATTTTTGTTTATAGCGCAAAAAATAAAAACCGCAGAGGTGATCAAATACCACCAAAAGAAAGCTCTATTTGTGGGGAAAAAAGGACGCCAATTTTGTTTGGAAGCCACGTCGCACGACCGTGCAATTGTCAGTTAAAACGACGCAGTGTCGAATCGCAAAAAGGGGCAAGGTCCTTTAGCAGCATTTTGGTCCGGGTCTTAAGTGGTTAAAGGCAGGGGTCAAGTCCTGGGGAAAAAAGTGTGGGAACTCCCACCCAAGATCCACTCCCCCACCAAAAAAAATAAGAAATAATACGTTCATATGCATAATTACTAAACCGCATGTTTTTTTTTTTTTCGATCCACTGTACCTTAGTAATCCTTGAGCCCTGATTAACGGCAAACTGTGTCTTAAAGGGGTTGTAAAGGTACAATTTTTTTTTTCTAAATAGCTTCCTTTACCTTAGTGCAGTCCTCCTTCACTTACCTCATCCTTCCATTTTGCTTTTAAAAGTCCTTATTTCTTCTGAGAAATCCTCACTTCCTGTCTGTAACTCCACACAGTAATGCAAGGCTTTCTCCCTGGTGTGGAGTGTCGTGCTCGACCCCTCCCTTTGGACAACAGGAGAGTCAGGACGCTCTCTAACACACAGCTCCTTTCTCTATCAGCAACGTAGAGAGCGTCCTGACTCTCCGGTAGTCCAAGGGAGGGGGCGAGCACGACACTCCACACCAGGGAGAAAGCCTTGCATTACTGTGTGGAGTTACAGACAGAAGAACAGGAAGTGAGGTGTGTGTGCAGTACCGCATTTGGCCAGAGGTGCAGGGGCACCGGAGACGCTCAAACACCCATGCCGCGTACACATGTTTTTTATGTCATGCAAAAAAAACAGTTTTTTTCTCGACGTGATTCCTCTCAAGCCTGCCTTGCCTACACACGATCGTGATAAAAAATGCTTGAGCAAAGTGCGGTGACATACAACACGTACGACGGCACTATAAAGGGGAAGTTCCATTGGAATGGCGCTACCCTTTTGGCTGATTATGCAAATTTCCCTTCTCATAACTTGCTTCCGAGCATGCACGTTTTTCCCCCCATCGTTAAAGCCTACACACGACCGTTTTTCACGACGAGAAAAATGACGATGTGAAAAAAGTTGAGAAAAAAATAGAGCATGTTCTAAATTTTTAATGCCCATTTTTCTTGTCGAGAAAAATGCTCTGGAGCCCACACACGATCGTTTTTAACCACTTAAAGATGATATACGTTGGCAGATGCGACCCGGTCCGAAGCTCCGTGACCGCGGGCCCGATCGCCGCCGGTGTCCCATGATCGGTCACAGGAGCTGAAGAACGGGGAGAGGTGTGTGTGGCAATGTCAGTGATCATCTGTTCCCTTATATAGGGAACGACAATCACTGACGTCACCTGTCCAGCCCTGCCCCCCTACAGTCAGAAACACACATGAGGTCACACTTAACCCCCTACAGCGCCCCCTAGTGGTTAACGCCTTCACTGCATTGACATTTTTACAGTAATCGGTGCATTTTTATAGTGCTTTTCACTGTGAAAATTACAATGGTCCCAAAAATGTGTCAAAATTGTTCGATGTGTCCGCCATATTGTCGCAGTCACTAAAAATATCGCTGATCGCCGCCATTAGTAGTAAAAAAAAAAATATTAAAAAAAATGCCATAAAACTATCCCCTATTTTGTAAACGCTAAAAAGTTTGCGATTTTTTTTTTATTTTTATTTTTTTTACCAAAAACAGGTAAACGAATACGTATCGGCCTAAACCGAGGAAAACCGCAGAGGTGATCAAATACCACCAAAAGAAAGCTCTATTTGTGGGGGAAAAAAAGGACGCCAATTTTGTTTCGGAGCCACGTCGCAATTGTCGGTTAAAGTGACACAATGCCGAATCGCAAAAAGGGGCAAGGTCCTTAACCACTTAAGGACCGCCTACTGCACATTTACGTCGACAGAATGGCACGGCTGGGCACATCAACGTATATATACGTTGATTTTAGTATCCAGCCATGGGTCACGGGCGTGCGCCCGCGGCGCGCTCCCGTGACCCGGTCCGAAGCTCCAGGAATGGGACTCGCGGACCCGATCGCCGCTGCAGTGCGGCGATCCGTCCCTGGAGCTGAAGAACGGGGAGAGCCGTGTGTAAACACGGCTTCCCCGTGCTTCACTGTGGCCTCAGCGTCGATCGCGTCATCCCTGTAATAGGGGGACGCGATCGATGACATCACAACTACAGCCACACCCCCCTACAGTTGTAAACACACACACAGGGAACACTCAAAGTCACAGCGCCCCCTGTGGTTAACTCCCAAACTGCAACTACCATTTCCACAGTAAACAATGCAATTTAAAGCGGATCTCCACCCTAAAGTGAAGATCCGCTGATCGAAACCCTCCCCCCCTCCGGTGTCACAATTGACACCTTTCAGGGGGGAGGGGGGTGCAGATATCTGTCTAAAGACAGGTATCTGCAACCACTTCCGGCCCGCAGTCTCGGGCAAAAGACGGGTTTTTTGGCGACATCCCGTCGCCCCCCCGTTGTGTGCTGGGAACTCTCAGCTCCCAGCACACAGCGGGAGCCAATCGCCGGGTGCAGCGCAACTCGCGCATGCGCCGTAGGGAACCGGGCAGTGAAGCCGCAGCGCTTCACCTCCTGGTTCCCTCACCGTGGATGGAGGGGGGAGCAGCAGGGTGACGAGCGATCGCTCATCCTCTGCTGCGGACGCCGCTGGACTCCAGGACAGGTAAGTGTCCTAATATTAAAAGTCAGCAGCTGCAGTATTTGTTGCTGCTGGCTTTTAATATTTTTTTCTAGTGAACCATCCGTTTTAAATGCATTTTTTGCTGTGAAAATGACAATTGTCCCAAAAATGTGTCAAAATTGTCCGAAGTGTCCGCCATGATGTCGCAGTCACGAAAAAAATCGCTGATCGCCGCTATTAGTAGTAAAAAAAATTTTTTTTATAAAAATGCAATAAAACTATCCCTTATTTTGTAAACGCTATACATTTTGCGAAAACCAACCGATAAACGCTTATTGCGATTTATTTTACCAAAAATATGTAGAAGAATACGTATCGGCCTAAACTGAGGAAAAAATGTTTTTTTATATATTTTTGGGGGCTATTTATTATAGCAAAAAGTAAAAAATATTGTTTTTTTTTTTTTAAATTGTCGCTCTATTTTTGTTTATAGCGCAAAAAATAAAAACCGCAGAGGTGATCAAATACCACCAAAAGAAAGCTCTATTTGTGGGGAAAAAAGGACGCCAATTTTGTTTGGGAGCCACATCGCACGACCGCGCAATTGTCAGTTAAAACGACGCAGTGCCGAATCGCAAAAAGGGGCAAGGTCCTTTACCTGCATTTTGGTCCGGGTCTTAAGTGGTTAACCTGCATAATGGTCCGGGTCTTAAGTGGTTAATGACCAATTTCAAAAATGTCATTTTTCTCGCCATGAAAAATGGTCGTGTACACGCGGCATCAGTTTTCAGAGCGTCTCCAGCGCCCCCTCCACCTATGGCCACATGCGGTACTGCATACAATAGAAGTCACTGTGGAACAAATTATCTGAGTTTCCATTGACTTCTATGGGGAAACTCTTTGATATGCGAGTGCTTTGGATTACCAGCATTCTTCTGGAATGAATTATGCTCGTAATCCACGGTACCACTGTATCTGTAAGGAGCGCTGTTGACAAAATTATAATATGACAGATACCCTGTTCATGTATCTGTAAGGGGAGCTCTTGCCACACAGAAAAATAATAGCATGACATATACCCTGGAGAGTAACGGTCTGTGTGTTCCACCAATTCCCCTGACACATCTGTTATTATTACCAATCTTCATTTATTAAGTATTTTGCTTTCCATTGGTTAAAGAACAAAGAAAGCAGGGGGAGGGGGCGGGTCTGTTTAAAATTAGAACAGTTTGTAAAACTGATTTTGGATTATCAGGGGAGAGATAGAGATCTTCCCATGTTTCCTGTAATGTTCTCCTCTCTCTGAGATCTTACTGGGGAAAAAAAAGCAAGCGAGTCGGCTTCAAATATGTCATTTATTAATCAAATTTATTCCATCCAGGCCATAGCTAATCCGATCAATGGCCTCATGTCCAACATGTGTTCCGTATTTCCAACTGAAAAGTTATTAATAAAACCCTAATGGGAAAAGCTGCAGGCGCATGTTAACCACTTAGATTCGGTTCTATGCCAATGATACCTCTGATCTGTGATTTGTTATTTACTAAGGAGTGCTTCTGATAGGACACATGCTCATCTTTCTGTAATAATAAAGAAATAGTTCCTTTTAAAGTAGAACTTTAGGCAGTTTTGGGAAGAGTATGGGAGGGTTATAACTAGGGTTGTCCTGATACCAGTATCGGTATCGGGACCGATACCGAGTATTTGCGGGAGTACTTGTACTCCCGCAAATACCCCCGATACCAGAATAGAATACTTTTTCCATCCCGCCCCCCACCGCCGCTGCCGCCGAACGCCGCATCGAAACCCGCCGCCGCATGGGTTAAACAAACATTGTGCGGGAACATTACAGCATTCATTTGAATAGCTGTAGTGTTCCTGCCCGTATAGACACTCCCCCTTGCTCAGGGTTGGATGGTTGATCGTGATCTGTCCAATCCTGAGCAAGGGGGAGTGTCTATACGGGCGGGAACGCTACAGCTATTGAAATGAATGCTGTGATGTTCCCCGGGCGGCGGTGGCTAGGTAGGGGTGACATGGCTGCATATATGGGTGATATGGCTGCATATGTGGGTGACATGGCTGCATTTGTGGGTGACATGGCTGCGTATATGGGTGACATGGCTGCGTATGTGGGTGACATGGCTGCATATGTGGGTGACATGGCTGCATATGTGGGTGACATGGCTGCATATGTGGGTGACATGGCTGCATATGTGGGTGACATGGCTGCATATGTGGGTGACATGGCTGCATATGTGGGTGACATGGCTGCATATATGGGTGACATGGCTGCGTATATGGGTGACATGGCTGCATTTGTGGGTGACATGGCTGCATTTGTGGGTGACATGGCTGCATTTGTGGGTGACATGGCTGCATATATGGGTGACATGGCTGCGTATGTGGGTGACATGGCTGCATTTGTGGGTATGTGGGTGACATGGCTGCATATGTGGGTGACATGGCTGCATATTTGTGGGTGACATGGCTGCATATGTGGGTGACATGGCTGCATGTGACATGGCTGCATATGTGGTGACATGGCTGCATATGTGGGTGACATGGCTGCATATGTGGGTGACATGGCTGCATATATGGGTGACATGGCTGCATTTGTGGGTGACATGGCTGCATTTATGGGTGACATGGCATATATGGGTGCATGCGTAATGTGGGTGACATGGCTGCATTTGTGGGGGATATGGCTGCATTTGTGGGTGACATGGCTGCATATATGGGGGACATGGCTGCATATATGGGGGACATGGCTGCATTTGTGGGGGGACATGGCTGCATTTGTGGGGGACATTTAAAAAAAAGTATCGGTATTCGGTATCGGCGACTACTTGAAAAAAAGTATCGGTACTTGTACTCGGTCCTAAAAAAGTGGTATCGGGACAACCCTAGTTATAACCCCTGTCACTTGTACTCCCGCAAATACCCCCGATACCAGAATAGAATACTTTTTCCGTCCCGCCCCCCACCGCCGCTGCCGCCGAACGCCGCATCGAAACCCGCCGCCGCATGGGTTAAACAAACATTGTGCGGGAACATTACAGCATTCATTTGAATAGCTGTAGTGTTCCTGCCCGTATAGACACTCCCCCTTGCTCAGGGTTGGATGGTTGATCGTGATCTGTCCAATCCTGAGCAAGGGGGAGTGTCTATACGGGCGGGAACGCTACAGCTATTGAAATGAATGCTGTGATGTTCCCCGGGCGGCGGTGGCTAGGTAGGGGTGACATGGCTGCATATATGGGTGATATGGCTGCATTTGTGGGTGACATGGCTGCATTTGTGGGTGACATGGCTGCGTATGTGGGTGACATGGCTGGGTATGTGGGTGACATGGCTGCGTATGTGGGTGACATGGCTGCGTATGTGGGTGACATGGCTGCATATGTGGATGACATGGCTGCATATGTGGGTGACATGGCTGCATATGTGGGTGACATGGCTGCATATGTGGGTGACATGGCTGCATATGTGGGTGACATGGCTGCATATGTGGGTGACATGGCTGCATATGTGGGTGACATGGCTGCGTATATGGGTGACATGGCTGCATTTGTGGGTGACATGGCTGCATATATGGGTGACATGGCTGCATATGTGGGTGACATGGCTGCATATGTGGGTGACATGGCTGCATATGTGGGTGACATGGCTGCATATGTGGGTGACATGGCTGCATATGTGGGTGACATGGCTGCATATGTGGGTGACATGGCTGCATTTGTGGGTGACATGGCTGCATTTGTGGGTGACATGGCTGCGTATATGGGTGACATGGCTGCATATGTGGGTGACATGGCTGCATATGTGGGTGACATGGCTGCATATGTGGGTGACATGGCTGCATATGTGGGTGACATGGCTGCATATGTGGGTGACATGGCTGCATATGTGGGGGATATGGCTGCATTTGTGGGGGGACATGGCTGCATTTGTGGGGGGACATGGCTGCATTTGTGGGGGGACATGGCTGCATTTGTGGGGGACATTTAAAAAAAAGTATCGGTATTCGGTATCGGCGACTACTTGAAAAAAAGTATCGGTACTTGTACTCGGTCCTAAAAAAGTGGTATCGGGACAACCCTAGTTATAACCCCTGTCACTTTTCCTGTTGCATGACCCCATCCATTGATCCCTCAATGAGACAAAGTCAGCCTGTACCTTTAACAGAGAAACGGCCCCAAAGCATATTGTTTCCACCTCTGTGCTTCACTGTAGGGATGGTGTTCTTAGGGCAGGGCTCGACAGAATCCGGGCGACCGGTTGCAATTGCGACAAGAGATTGTGACCTGGCGCCCAGGGAAGCTTAGGCCTGCAGAAGGCCGCAAAGCCGCAGGAAGGGGGATCGGTGCAGGGGAAGCAATTACAGGAACAATGCCCTGTGTCTCTCCCTGCAGCAGCTGAAAGCTGGTGGGAGGAGAGAATCCGGCTTTCAGCTGTTGCAGAGAGCCACATGGTGCATGTTTCTGAAATTGCCCCTCCACCCGACCACACCGATTCCGCCTGCTGTTTGGGTCCCTCTGTGTGTTGGGCCCCCTACAGGAGGACTGGTGTATCCCCCCCTATCGGTGGCCCTGATCATACCAGGATCACTTTGTCTTTCTGATGTAAATTTATTCTTTCCCTTTAAGGAAGAAAAAAGGCTGAGAGCATCGTACATCCATGCAGAGGAGAGCGAGAGAGAGAAGTTTGCCCTTTTTTCTGCCTCTGTCAGGGAGAGTCACGAGAAAGAGAGGACCAGAGCAGAACGGACTAAGAACTGGTCGATCATCGGATCGGTTCTAGGGACGGTCATCGGGGTGATGGGATCCACTTACATCAATCGCGTTAGGCTGCAAGAACTAAAGACTCTGCTTCTAGAAGGCTCAGAAAGGACCAATCAGTTTACAGGAAGCCATACACGAGCACGCCTCGGTGCATCAGGGCCAACAGAGGGACCTGGGTGAGCTCATTTTATTTTTAAGAGATATGGTTCCAACTGTGCTGCCCCCGAGCCAAGAAACGCAGAGAGGAGGGTCTGCAGTTCCGGGAAACGTATCAGGTTCAGCAGATCAAGCATTAAAGGACATTAAAGAACACATAACCTACACTAAGGAAACGGGGAAACACTTGGAAAGTTTACAGCAGCAATACAGTAACTTAGAAAAGAGTATTAACAAAATAGCAACAGATGTGCAAAACGTCAACTCGAAGGTTTCCACGCGGACTGCGGAGCTGCCAGTCACCGCTAACATTCCGAGGGATGGAAGTCAAGAAGCACCCCTGCAAAACGTCATTTTAGAATTGGCTGATGCGGAGCAGAGACTAGGAACACAGATTGATAGGAATTCCATATACAGCACTGCACTGACTTGTACTGCGGTCGCATTAACATTTCCAGTAATGTATGTTCTACTCAAAGGGAACTAATATGGCCAAACTAGAAATAAAGAACTTCAAATCTCTGTTTTACAAGATGTGCTTGTCTTTGTTTTTATACCTTTTGTTTAAAAAGTAACTCAATTTTTGTTAAGAAAAAAAACATTGCCCTCTGGGTGACCTATGTACATTGCAGGGATTTTATCCAACTTTGTTGCAGAATCCTACCTTTTGTTATTCTGAAGAAATAGCTGTTTGTCTGTGTCCATATGTAGAGTGAATCTGTATGGGAGAGATTTTATTATCAATCAACTGCTGGGCCTGCAGGGTTCTAATGGGGAAAGTGGCAGGGTCTGCATCCCTTTAGACGTGAAACATGGTCATCCCAGCGCAAACGCAACATAGAGAATATAAATATATATACAGTACAGACCAAAAGTTTGGACACACCTTCTCATTCAAAGAGTTTTCTTTATTTTCATGACTATGAAAATTGTAGATTTACACTGAAGGCATCAAAACTATGAATTAACACATGTGGAATTATATACATAACAAAAAAGTGTGAAACAACTGAAAATATATGTCATATTCTAGGTTCTTCAAAGTAGCCACCTTTTGCTTTGATTACTGCTTTGCACACTCTTGGCATTCTCTTGATGAGCTTCAAGAGGTAGTCACCTGAAATGGTCTTCCAACAGTCTTGAAGGAGTTCCCAGAGATGCTTAGCACTTGTTGGCCCTTTTGCCTTCACTCTGCGGTCCAGCTCACCCCAAACCATCTCGATTGGGTTCAGGTCCGGTGACTGTGGAGGCCAGGTCATCTGGCGCAGCACCCCATCACTCTCCTTCTTGGTCAAATAGCCCTTCCCCCGCCTGGAGGTGTGTTTGGGGTCATTGTCCTGTTGAAAAATAAATGATGGTCCAACTAAACGCAAAACCGGATGGAATAGCATGACGCTGCAAGATGCTGTGGTAGCCATGTTGGTTCATTATGCCTTCAATTTTGAATAAATCCCCAACAGTGTCACCAGCAAAGCCCCCCCCACACCATCACACCTCCTCCGCCATGCTTCACAGTGGGAACCAGGCATGTAGAGTCCATCCGTTCACCTTTTCTGCGTCGCACAAAGACACGGTGGTTGGAACCAAAGATCTCAAGTTTGGACTCATCAGACCAAAGCACAGATTTCCACTGGTCCAATGTTCATTCCTTGTGTTCTTTAGCCCAAACAAGTGTCTTCTGCTTGTTGCCTTTGTTTAGCAGTGGTTTCCTAGCAGATATTCTACCATGAAGGCCTGATTCACACAGTCTCCTCTTATCAGTTGTTCTAGAGATGTGTCTGCTGCAAAAGGTGGCTACTTTGAAGAACCTGCATATTTTCAGTTGTTTCACAGTTTTTTGTTATGTATATAATTCCACATGTGTTAATTCATAGTTTTGATGCCTTCAGTGTGACTCTACACATTTCAAAATCATGAAAATAAAGAAACTCTTGGAATGAGAAGGTGTGTCCAAACTTTTGGTCTGTACTGTGTGTGTATATATATATAATATATGAGAAAGATTGTTATGTGCATGTGTTCTGCTCTGGACTGAAGTTAGGTAGTACCACATCTGGAAGCTGACCAGTGCCAGCCTTCCATGGACGTGGCGGAGAACAGCAACCAGTGGTTTAAACCTGGGGGTCGAATGACTATTTGCCAGGGGTCACCGAATCCTGGGCTGTTCTTGAATCCTGCACCACTCTCCCAGCCTTTTTTTCGCAGCTGCCCAGCAGGGCTGTACCTGTAGCCTGTGGCCCCCCCCCAGCCCAGCCCAGCTGTTCCTAGAGCCTGGGGCCGGCCGCTCAGCCTTGTCCCAGCTGCCTATTCAGTTCAGGTATAGTAACCTATCGTTGGTGTCATAGGGTGGAATAGTACCCCATTTTTTGTGTCAGTGGAACAAATGGTGCCCCATTGTTGGTGTCAGGTGGCAGAATAGTGTCTCATATCAGTTGGAGAAAGAGTGCCCCAAGGTCTGGAAAAGGGCAAGCAAAGGGCCACATTCGGCCCTTGGGTCGCAGTTTGGAGACCACTGGTGTAAAGGAAGAGAAGGAATGGAGATTTGTGTGAATGGGATCTCCTTATAATGGAATTGAACACAAATGGAGTATTCTATGGACACAGCTGGGCCTATCATTTAGTTCCATTGACTTTTTCTTGTAAGTTATCAGAAACACACAAAGCTTTATCCATTTTGAAGATTAATCTTGCCTTCCCATCACTGTGTGACGCGAATCATAAAACACTTCATGACAGATGTAGTTCCATTTAATGTTAATATAATACATGGCTCAGAAATATCCATTTCATAAACTGTAGCAGATGTTTTTGTTAAATATGTAAAGATTATTGCACAGAAAAAATGTAGAGTTGTGTTCATGGTGACCCAGGCGTGTCCCCCCCCCCCCCCATAGTTGCATTGGTTCAACTTTGACCAATAGAAGTATACATATTCCACACCTGACCAATCCCTGTGGAAGCCAAGAATCATCGTAAGAGCTGAAGCCACTACAGTGATCCTTGTTGTCTTCCGGATTCTGTGCCCTGCTGTATAGGAAGTACAGGGATAGACTGACTACAGGAGAGTCAGGACGCTCTCTACGTTGCAGATAGAGAATGGAGCTCTGTGTTAGTGGGCGTCCTGCTCGCCCCCTCCCCCCTCAAGGGAGGGGGCGAGCATGACACTCCACACCAGGGAGAAAGTCTTGCATTACTGTGTGGAGTTACAGACAGAAGAACAGGAAGTGAGGATTTCTCAGAAGAAATAGACATTTAAAAGCAAAAGTGAAGGATGAGGTAAGTAAAGGAGGACTGCACTAAGGTAAAGGAAGCTATTTAGGAAAACAATTTGTACCTTTACAACTCCTTTATTATATTATAAAGGAGATATTCAACAATGAATTTGAGATCGCTTTAGGCTGGGTTCACATTTATACAAATTGAATGTGGGTTTCCTGCATTCAATTTGCATGACAGGAGAGTGTGCCTGTGCATCTTTGGTTCTGAATCAGGTGCGAATTCAGGCAAAAATTTGGACCCGTGTCATACCTGAACCGGTGTACAGGGACACACCGAACCCCTGGCTGCAGCATATGTGAACCACGCCTTAGGCTCCGTTCACACTTGTAGGACTCCAAAGTTGCGAGACTTTGGAGTGCAACTTTCGTGCAAACTTTGGATAGGTGCGACTTGGATGTGGCTTTGACCAGTGATAATGGACAGCTGTTGCATGTATGACATTCAGGTGCGACTTTTATGCAATTTTTGAGATTGCAGTCTATGGCATGCAAGTTGCATGAAAGTTGGACCAAAGTAGTGCAGGAACCTTTTAGGCTGCATTCACACCTTGGCGTATTTACGCCCGACGCTCGTGTCGCTGAAGGGGTGATTTAACATTGATGTCTATGGAGATGGTTCACATCTCCACGCCGAAACGCCGTACACCTGAAGCTAAAAACAAGTCCCGGACCCTTTTTTTCAGGCGGCTTTTGGCGTTCGGCATAGATAACAATGTTAACAATGTTTTGTAAAAAAAAAGGTTAAAACGACCCGCGGTACAATACGCCGCAATTTGTCGCGGCAAAGTACGCCGCGTTACAGTGTGAATGCAGCCTTAAAGTCACTGCAACTTTAAGTCGCACATATTTGAACAGTTGCCATGTCCAAAGTTGCATACCAAGTTGCACAAGTGTGAATGGAGCCTTATCCTGGCTGAAGCAGGTGGGTACAGAGATCTTGATGATCCCTAATAGTCATAAGAAGGTATTAAGTGTCTCAGTCTACCAACAACCATCCAAAACAGAAATAAACGTTTGTTTGAGGCTTGTATGTCAAATAAAACTGGAGCTCCACAGGTTGTAAAAGACGCATTCATGTTAGAAATATACGGAATTCATTTTTATGTTCATAGTCCTATTTGGTCCGTAAAGAAAAATGAGGTCTTTCCATTGGCAAGTTGGATCGATCGTTTGATGAACAGACGGTTCTTTGCTCTGATTCTGTTCTGGAGCTTTCTTCCAAAGTCCCATGATGCGGCTGCCTGGCAGACCACAAGGAACTGCGCCGGTGTGGTTAAGTAGCGCGTTGGCGCGGGTTCTTTGGATCGAATGTCATGACTTCCATGTGACTTAAACCTATGAAAACACAAATGAGAAATGGAATTTTGAGAACGTCTTGGAAGATCTGCTGACAAAATAAATATAATTAAAATCGCCTTTTACAAATTACTGTATATACTCGAGTATAAGCCGAGTTTTTCGGCACATTTTTTGGTGCTGAAAATGCCCCCCTGGGCTTATACTCGAGTCACCTTTTTGCACCTGATCTCCCGGACTTTTGGGACCCTTACCCTGGACCCCAAACTTGGCACACATATAGCACTATGTGCAAAGTTTGTTGGCCGGGGGACCTACGGCCGGGGAGCCCCGATTTTTCAAAGTCGGGCACCCCTTCTATAACTCCAGTGTTAAACAGTCATTTCTCCAGTAACTTTGGGGATCTGGTACTTGCCGGCCGTAGGCCTCCTGGACCCGCAACTTGGCACACATGTAGCCCCAGTTCTCCTCTACAAGTAAGCTGTCTAGGGGACCTATGGCCGGGGAGCACCGATTTTTAAAAACCGGGCACCCCTTCTATATACTCCCATGTTAAACATAAGTCTAGTCATGTACACAGTGAGGCATGGACAAAGTGAGGCATGGGCACAGTGAGGCATGCACATGGACACAGTGAGGCATGGGCACAGTGAGGCATGCACATGGATATTGCGGTAGACAAATCGGACACTTTTGACACATTTTTGGGACCAGTGACATTTATACAGTGATCAGTGCTGTAAAAATGCACTGAATATTGTATAAATGTCACTGGCAGGGAAGGGGTTAAAACTAGGGGGTGATCAAGGGGTAACCTGTGTTCCCTAATGTGTGCTCTAACTGTGGTGTACTTAGTATGAACACACGATCTGTCTCCTCTCCCCTGAGATAACCGGGATTTGTGTGTTTACACACACAGGTGCCCTGCCGAGCACTCGCATCGGCTCCGGGGGGACGATTCAGGCGACTTACAGCTACGACGGCTCGCGCAGGGAAGCCAACTTGCCCCAGTATGACTCCGGCGGCTGGTCCATGTGTTCATGTGTTTGTAAAGGCAGGCTTTCCAATACTTTTGAGAATATAGTATATATTTTTTAATATTCTACTCCTATATTCTATTTTTTATTCTCTATTTTTATTCAATTCTATTTTTTATATTCTACAATATACTCTATTTTCTTTATTCTATTCCATGTTCTATTCTATTCTAAATCAAAGACAATGAAAGAAAGAAAGTTACCGCTCCAGGTGGATTGTGTTAGGATGATCAGTATGGTCTCAGGAGATCAAGGGTGCTGGCAATGCACAAGGCAACAAATGGAAAAAGAGAAATATGGACAGCCGCACTCCAAAAAACCTTGATGGTTGTCTTTATTTAAAAAAAAGGAAAACTGCACTACAAATCACGCGTTTCGCACCATAAATTAGTGCTTAATCATAGCTGCACCACCTAAGTTTAAGCACCAATTTATAGTGCAAAACGCATCAGCTGTTTTACTCCCGTGTTGTGTGCTGTGACTTGTAGTGCAGTTTTCCTTTTTTTTTTTTTTTAAGTTTTTTTGGAGTGCGGCTGTCCATATTTTCTTTTTCCATTTCTATTCTATTTTATATTCTTTTCTTATTTATATTCTATTCTCTGTTCTATTCTATTTTATATTCTATTCTATTCTATACCTTATTCTATGTTATATTCTACTTTATATTCTATAGTCTATTTTATTCTATATTTTCTTTTATATTTTTCTATATATTTTAAATTCATTTGTTTCCTCTTCCCTTTTTTATTTCACTTCCTCATTCGGCTCTCTATTTTTCTCTTTCCTTTTCCTCCTCACTTTCCATATACTTTAAGCATTTTAACATGTAAAGGATCTTGTAATCTACTGGAGCTTCCTCTTCAATCTGCGTGCTTTGCCCCCGGCCTTCTGCCTTGTTTTATGTATCCATCCCATTGCCTTTTATTGTGTGATCCCGGCAGTGTTTAGATTAATAATAAAACACGAGTACGTTACTTTTCCACTCCGCGATACCAAGGTCCAGGTTTTCAAAGGAATCATCGTATTTCTCTGCAGGCGGGTCAGGGTCGGAGTCCTGGAATTCTTCTAGGTACGGATGTGCCAGACATTCTGCAGCCGATAACCTTTTTTCTGGGTCCAGTTCCAGCATTTTCTCCAGCAGATCAATCTCTGGTGAGACAGGAAGGAAATCCGTTAGCTACCTGTCTAGATTGTAAATGCCAATTCAAATATTGACTGCGGGTGACTCATGTTGAATTGAAGGGTGATTCTATGCTCAGCTGCACCGTACAGTCACGTATTTCAGTTTTAAGACCCTTTTGCCTCAATTCGGGAGACTTTACACAAGGATAAGGATCTTTATGTGACTTATTTTCAAATCTCACTAATTATCACTTCTTTTAACTTGTTGGAGCCCTGGCCATTGTGAAATGATGGCCACAAGGTGGCTCTACTGGTCCGGGAGGGCGTCTTTTTACGGCCTCGGCTCCTCCGGCCACTGAGATCCTGATGCGCGTGCCTGGCGGCCGCGATGTCTGCCGGGTACCCGGGATCGCCCATTACACAGCCAAGGACGTGGATCTCTGTGTGTAAACTCAGAGATCCACTTCCTGTCAGGGAGGGGAGACCGATGCTGTGTCCCTTGTACATAGGGACACAGATCGGTCCCCTCCCCCAGTCAGTCCCCTCCCCCCCACATTAAGAATCACTCCCAGGGAATACATTTAACCCCTTCATCGCCCCCCATCAGAGCCCCCCCACAGCAGGTGTCTCCATCAGAGCCCCCCACACCAGGTGTCCCCATCAGAGCCCCCCAAATCAGGTGTCCCCATAGATCAGTACTTGTCCAATAGATCCCTGTAGCTCGGGCGCGCTGGGAGCAGAAGCATATTACAGGTGGCTGCACATACGTGGCATCTTTGGTTACTTGGAGGGTGGCACTCGGAGAGCATTTCTGGGAGTGCACGAGATGATTGGCAGCAGCTACGGCAAACCCAGAAGCCTCTCATCACTGCCGACACACGCAGAGGGGGCGGGGCAGACAGGAGACTGCTCCTTGCACACCGGATAGAATTAATTAGTGGAGCCTAGTGCCAAAACGTGTTCCGGTACTATGCTTCGCTGTGGTACCCAGCGCGGATTCCGGGGACAGCGGGAGGTATGCGCTCTTGTCAGTTGCCAGCGGAGAGAGCAAGGGCGATGGGGAACTGCAGCATGTAGCGACATGTGCTCTGCCTCTGGACACAGACAATGAGGAGGGAGGGGAACACTTTGGAGCTTCGGTGCCCCCACCTCTGCGGCGCCTGGGTGCAGAGCACCCTGTGCACCCTTACTAGGATCGTCCCTGGTCAAAGGCTCTTCAGATTCCTTTGGGCCACAGCTTTAGGTAAGTAGGCATCTGAGGATGGCGAGGGGTGGTGGTTACTTTAGGTCAGTTGGGTAGGCCAAAGGGATTTTTGTACTTTCTATGCACATATTTTAATGGTTCAATACTAAATCCAAAACTAAAAGAAAAATTTGGCTATACACACACTTTAAATGTGCACACATTGCTGAAGTAATAGACTGTGGGAATAATGCTGGATATGGACATTTCTGACAAGGTCCTGGTTGGACCCGTGACACAATATAAAAGGAAAGAGGGAGGAACTATGCAAATACCCAAATATTACAGAAAGGTGAATTTAGAAGACATCAAGACAGGGCACACCCAGTTCACAGATGATCTACTCATTCCTGCTATTATGGGTGGATAATGGGTTGTCTCATTGGGCGGTTTTCGTACCTAGCGCGTTCATTGTCGGGAAAACCTCTTTAAAATTCTTCTTTTGCTTGTGTGGTAGCATTTTTAAATAGTCTTGAGCCTGTAGAGAGAAATAAAGGGCTGCAAATTATAGTCAAATTGGCAAGTACTGAAAAATGTTTGGGAAAAAAAAAACTATATAATTAACCGATGGCCTAAAAACAAAAAAAATAAAAATGTCATAAGTAACCTCTAATGAGAAAAATGGAAGCTGCCATTGCTGATTTCTTCTCATAAAAATGTGACTTGCCCAGCCGTCACTTTGCCCCCCACACTTGCAGAACAGGACAAGTAATATACCTTTGCTCTAACTTTCCTGATCTGTGTACCTGTTCTAAGTCAACGACTTAGGCGCAGCTTTCAGGATTCTTTAAGCTTAAGAAAATCTGTAATTTTCAGGGCAAAGTGTTAGGTTTATTTGTAAGGACATCCCAGCCCACTAATACAAACCTTCACCACTCTCCCCTGCCACTCCGTTCCTCTATCAGATCATAACAAATGCCCCAGATGACATCATATATGACAAAACGCGTAGGGGTAGTGCCACACACGCATGTTACTATGCATAGGTGGCCGATGTCTGCCATTTTAGTTACTGGAAGAACACTCTGTTCCCTACTATGGCGATTTTATGACATGTCTTATTACCTGCTAAATTGTAAGTGCATTCTTTCTCTTTTTAAATGCAGATAATTTTACAGTATTACACTATGAGGAGCCTTTTTATTTTATATACTCTATGATCCATCTCCAGCCTTTTGGGCTAAGCCGGGTACTGGAGGAGTCCCTGTGTACTAGCAAAGTGAGCTGTGCCTGTGGCGCCATTCCATCCTTTGCCATGGAGCTTGTTCCTGCTGTTTAACCACTTGACAACCGGCCCATTGCCAAAATACGTCATGTTTTTAAAGATGGATATCTCGGTAACGGCAGCAGCTGCTGCCACAGCCGAGATATCCATCTCTTCATGGGCCGGTTCTGTTAATGATAACGGCGGTCTCCGCGACCGATTCGCCGCAAGATCGTCGTTATCAGTGGCGGGAGAGGCCTCCTGCCGCTCTCCCGTGCCCTCCGCCGCTTATCGTTGCCGTCGGTAGCGGCGGAGGCGATCGGGTCTGTTCGGCTCCTCAGCGGGGATACGAGTGAGGGAAAAATCGCCCCCACCCGTCCCCAGAGCTCTGCTGGGCGGAAGTGACGTCAAAACGTCAGTCCCGCCCAGCGTCTTAACCTCCCTGGCGGTATCCCCGAGCGTGACTCGGGGGTTTTTTTTTTGTTGCAGAGATCGGTATCCCCGAGTCACGCTCGGGGTAGCCATGCAGAGCCTGCAGCGCGCGCTGTCTTACCTTCTTCCTGGATCCAGCGATGCATCCACGCTGTGTAAGCGAGCGGGTGCTCGCTCGATTCACACAGCGTCCCCGTGTGCCGCCAATCTCCGTTCCCTGCGACGTTACGACGCACGGGAGCGGAGAACGGCGTCAAATTCAAAAAAGTAAACAAACACTTTACCTACAGTACAATGTAATCTTATAGATTACAGTACTGTATGTAAAAAATACACACACCCCATGTCCCTAGTGGTCTGCCCAGTGCTCTGCATGCCCTTTTATATAATAAAAACTGTTCTTTCTGCCTGGAAACTGTAGATTGCCCATAGCAACCAAAAGTGTCCCTTTATGTCAAAAATGGTTTTAGATCAGCTAGAAAACAGCGATAATAAATTATAATCACTTGCAGAATTGAGCGATAGCGATTTGTGGTGAAATTCGTCATAAAAAAATAAAATAATGACAGCGACAATTCTGCAACTGAGCAAATTTCAGTGTTTTTGAGTTGATTACATTATTGAATATTTTTTATTATAATTACAATATAATTTGTTATAATTATTTATAGTTTTTTATTATATAAAAAATTATGATTTTGTTTTTCAAACTTTATCATACCCGGGATGTCTTGTTTGGACAGATTTAAGCAAGTTATTCCTAAGAATTGCAGGCCTACAGTATAAAACGCCAAATTTCCATGCAAATAATTGTACCGCTTTTGGTACGTAATTCCAGACCGAATCATACCGCCAGGGAGGTTAAAGAGACATTTTTTTTTATGTTATTTGAAAAAATGACATTTTACATTTTTTATTTATTTTTTGCATTTAAGCCTAAATATGAGATCTGAGGTCTTTTTGACCCCAGATCTCATATTTAAGAGGACCTGTCATGCTTTTTTCTATTACAAGGGATGTTTACATTCCTTGTAATAGGAATAAAAGTGATAATTTTTTATTTATTTATTTTGGTGTATAAAATTATAAACTAATTTAAAATAAATAAGAAAACAAACAAAATTTTTTTTAAAACGCCCCATCCCGACGAGCTCGTGCACAGATGCGAACTCATACGCGAGTAGCGCCCGCATATGAAAACGGTGTTCAAACCACACAAGTGAGGTATCGCCACGATCATTAGAGCATGAGCAATAATTCTAGCCCTAGACTCACTCTGTATCTCAAAAAATGCAACCTGTAGAATTTTTTAAACGTCGCCTATCGAGATTGCGAGCGCAATTTTTAAGCGTGACATGTTGGGTATCATTTTACTCGGTGTAACATTATCTTTCACAATATATAAAAAAATTGGGCCAAATTTATTGTCGTCTTATTTTTTTATTCAAAACAGTGAATTTTTTCCAAAAAAAGTGCGCTTGTAAGACCGCTGCGCAAATACGGTGTGACAAAAAGTATTGCACTGACTGCCATTTTATTCTCTAGGGTGTTAGAAAAAAATATATAATGTTTGGGGGTTTTAAGTAATTTTCTAGCAAAAAAACACCGAATCTGAAAAACAGGCTCGGTGGGCAAGTGGTTAAATGAGTGTACATTGACCACTCTAACTAGGGGGTCACTGGCATTTCCCTAAGCCTCTGGTGTTTGGTGTTACCTCGGCTATCCTAACAGCCATTTTCCATCTTCATCACGGAGTGTGAGACTCCTTTTCTCCTTTTTATTTTATCAATGTCCACCGTTTTCATTTCTCTGGAGGTTTACATCAGTGTTAGGCCGCGTACACACGATCGGTCAATCCGATGAGAACGGTCCGACGGACCGTTTTTATCAGTTCAACGATGAAGCTGACTGATGGACTGATGTGCCTACACACCATCGGTTCATGAACCGATCGTGTCAGAACGCGGTGACGTAAAACACAACGACGTGATGAAAAAAACGAAGTTGAATGCTTCCAAGCATGCGGTGACTTGATTCTGAGCATGCGTGGATTTTTAACCGATGCTTGTGCGTACTAACGATCGGTTTTGACCTATCGGTTAGCTGTCCATCGGTTCAATTTTAAAGCAAGCCCTCTGTTTTTGGACCGAAGAATAACTGACTGATGGGGTCTACACACGATCTGTTTGGACCGATGGAAACAAACTTCAGTCCGTTTTCATCGGTTTGAATTGATCGTGTGTACGCAGCTTTAGTGATTTTGGACATTTATGAACACTATTTAAAGTACAAACATCACTGTTTTTTACTTTATTGTTTTTGCTATGTTCAATTTAATTGATTTACTTTAAGTATTGTTGCAATTTACATATCATTTATGGCTACTGTCTAGTTTATATGCGCTGCACTTTTTTTGGATCTTTATAGAACGCGACAAATACCTGGTTCTTCTGGGTATAGGGGGAGTATGTGATCTCCCTCCAGGATGCAGAGTTTGCACCTCTAGCAGCCAATCATTAGTCCCAAACACTTCCATTTTAAGACTGGATGCAAAATCATGGCCACAGAGGGGCAGCCTACATAAATGGCCAACGTCGATCTGTAGAACATATAAGTACTTACATGTTTGCTTTCCATCTTGATGATTAATGATGGTTGGGGACTTCCTATTACCTCAATAATTTTGTTCAGTTCATCAAAATCTGAATGTACATTAAGTAAACAATTATGCCACAACACATACACAGAAAATCCTTTTTCCCCGCATTTTAAATGAAAACTATAATGGCTTTGGGTCATGATTTGACACTATTGTGTCTTGTAGTGTTCAGTTCATTAGTTCATCGTCTTGTCCCAAAGTGCACTCTTTATGGGAGGAGGTAACGCAGTTTATAACCTCGCTTTTAACAATTCCAATCCCGAAGACTGTATTGGTTTGTTTGCTGGGCCTGGTGCCATGGACATCCGCTGAAATTTTTTCAGGGAGGGGCGCTTCGGCAGCAGCGATACACAGTCGCATTTAACCCTTTCTTCAAATGCTAGCGGGGGTTAAACGCGCCCCGCAAGTGACCGCATAGTGCAGATAAAACAATGGTAAAGCGCCGCTTTTTTTAGCACGGCTTTACCAATAATACGGCCAGCAGGCAGTGTTAAATATGTTTTGAGATAATTCAGCTTCACTCCATGCCCATATAAATATAGCCTAGAGAATGTACAGACCCCCCCTTCAGCAAAGATGGACCCCCGTTTCAGCACAGACCCCTCCATTCAGCAAAGATGGACCCCCTTCAGCACAGACCCCCTATTCTGCACAAACCCCTCCATTCAGCACAGGTGGACCCCCCTTCAGCACAGACCCCTCTATTTAGCACAGACACCCTTCAGCACAGATGGACCCCCTTTAACCACTTAAGGACCCCCGCACGCACATTTACGGCCACAACATGGCTCGTACAGGCACAAGGGCGTAAATTTACGTCCCCGCCTTCGTGCGGTTCGGGGGTCCCATCGGGACCCCCTCCACGGCGTGCGGGGGTCCCCCTGGCTCTGGGAGCGATCCCCGACGAGCGTGCGGATGTCCGTGTTTTCCGCCCCCCCCCCCCGCGATCGCTCCCAGCCAATGGGAGCGCTCCCCCTTCGTTTCAGTTCCTCCTCCTGTGTTTACACAGGAAGGAGGAAATGATGTCACCTCTCATCGCAGCGGTGTTTCCCACCGCTGCTGATGAGAGAAGACATCCACAGTAAGTGTGCACCAACACAACACTGACACACACTCACATAGGCACATTAACCCCTTGTGATCGCCCCCCCCCACCCCCCCTGTCACAGTGTCACTGAATGCAGTGATCTAATCACTGCATTTAGTGTCAGTGTGACAGGCAGTGTAAAATCAGTTAGTGTTAGGTCCAGGATAGCCCCCCCACCCCCCCCTAATAAAGTTTTAAACCCCCCTGATCACTGTCCCTAGTTAACCCTTTCACTCCCTAATGCCAGCATCACTAAGCGATCATTTTTCTGATCGCTGTATTAGTGTCGCTGTTCCCGCTAGGTAGCTATTTTTTTTTATTGCGATTTTTTTTTTTACTAAAGACATGTGGCTGAATTAATTTTGGCCTAAATGTTTTACTAAAATTTAGTTTATTTGATTTTTTTTATAACAAAAAGTAAAAAAATAGTGATTTTTTTCAAAATTGTCGCTCTATTTTAGTTTATAGCGCAAAAAAAAAAAATCGCAGAGGCGATCAAATACCACCGAAAGAAAGCTCTATTTGTGGGAAGAAAAGGACGCAGTACAGACCCCCCCCTTCAGCACAGATGCCCCCCTTCAGCACAGATGGACCCTCCCCCCATCCCATTCAGTACCTCAGATCAGCCATCAGTGCTGCACAGGCACAGCAGGTTCCCTCCCCCTGTGTACACATAAACACTGGAGAGGGAGGCGGATTCACTCTGCTCGCTGTGCTTTTGTAACATCTGGCCCGGGACCGCTCAAACAGCCCGTGGCCGCAAAACTCTTAAACACCTTCTCGATTTTCCTTTGCCCGATGGAGCGGACGCCCATGCCTGGTGGGCACTCTGGAGCACCGCATAGCAACCAAGACCCTCATAGGACTATTGCTCTTTTATGCCTGTAAGGCAATATTACTAACATGGAAACAATCAGAGGCTCGCTCCCTGAATTCTTGGAAATCTCTGATCAATTCTGCAATTCCATTATATAAAGTCACATATTACTCTTGTGGGAGTATTGCTAAATTTGACAAAGTGTGGAAAATATAGCTGGAAATGATCTCCACTAACGCTGCTCAAGAATAGGGGTTATATCTGAAGTGCTCTAATTACTCTTTCTATACTATGACCAGCTAAGACTCTCACAATATTCCTCTGTTTTAATACCTTGGTATACTAGGCCTAGTACAAAAGTTTCCTCTTGGGACATTTCACTCCTATTGAAGAAGTGCAGCGCATTCTAAATTCCATCACTTTTTCAAATTGAAAGACTAAACAGTTAAATTTTGACTTGATCTATTGTATTGTTGGGTAGATAACCTGTTGTAGTGTACCCATTTATAAGTTGTATTTCTCAAGCCGGGGAATGCCCAAAGGCTCTGTATTATAACTTTCTTACTTCTTTGGAAATACCAATAAAAAAAAAAAAAAAGAAAAAAGGGTCCCTTAGCATGGCTTGCGCATATATTTGCAAATGTGTGCAAACAAAACCCTCTGTTTTTAACGTAAACTGTTAGATGGGGCACATTTGGTTGTTTTGCAGGCTGGCTGGTAAGGGTTCTGGGAAATCTTTTGTCTGTTTGTGATGTGCATTACCTTTCCATGTTCACCTTGCTGCAAAGGCCAGCTGTAGGTTGGGGTGGTTGCCACCTTTTTTGTACTTCTGCCTGCTGCCTGGCCTGACTTTGCTGACCAGGGCCGGCGCTAGCGCAAGGCAACATGGGCACTTGCCTTACGGCGCCAGCGCCACCAAGGGAACAGGGCGGAAAACTGAGCGGGTCACCGGGACAGTCGCCCGATCGTAGAGTGTGTGTATGTCTGTGGGCTCAGGGATGCTGCTGCGGGCGGTAAGACCAGGGCCGGTGCCAGGTCAGTGTGTGTGTGTGTGACAGACAGTCTCACTGTCTGTCTCGTCCACCTTGGCAACGCAGCGGTGGCGGTGAAATGTAGAGGAGGTAGGGGAGTGCTGCAGCCACACTGGCACTAGGTTCTCTCTCATGTTACGCCGCTGGGGGAGCGTGACATGAGAGAGAACTTATCACAGTTGCTTCCTGCATACTGGCTGCCAGGTAAACGCTGTGCCCCGATGTGCTCCAATATGCCCCGATGTGCTCCAATATGCCCCGATGTGCTCCAATATGCCCTGATGTGCGCTAAGTGCCCCGTGGCCTGATGTGCCATGTGTCCTGATGTCCCGTGCCCTGATGTCCGCTGTGCCTCAATGTCGTGTGCCCTGATGTGCTCTGCCCTTTACACTGATGTGGCCTGGTGTGCTGTACCCTGATGTGCTATGACCTGATGTTCACTGTGCACTCATGTGCCCTGATGTGCTGTGCCCTGATGTGCACTGTACCTTGATGTGTTGTGCCCTGTGCGTGCATGCGTGCCAGGGGGGGGGGGGGGCAGCAAAATGCACATTCGCCTGAGTTGGCAAAAATCCTTGCACCGGCCCAGTTGCTGACGTTCAGCCTATCAACCCGTACCAACTGCTGCCAAGAACTATGAGGCACTCATGCCACGCTGTGCCTTTGCACCACCTGTCACTTTCCTGGGAGCCCTGAGCGGGAGGTGTAGGAGAGGCCATCTACATTACTTCAGGTTCTTCTACTGGGTATTTCCAAAACTGGCCCTTACTGACATTTATACATTTATACAAAATTCTCACAAAAAGGATACAGTCTCCTCCTGGAAACAGAACACGGCCAGTGATCATTTCAGCCAAGATGCATCCAACAGACCAAATGTCCACTGTAAAGAGAACAAGAGTTGGGTTAGTAGGCCTGAGGACCTTGTATAGCATGGGTCTTCAAACTACGGCCCTCCAGTTGTTCAGGAACTACATTTCCCATCATGCCTAGTCATGTCTGTGAATGTCAGTGTGTTCCAATGCCTCATGGGATGTGTAGTTCTACAACAGCTGGAGGGCCGTAGTTTGAGGATCCCTGTTGTATAGGAAGTGGTTACCCATAGCAATAAATCAGGCTCCATTACTTTTTTCTAGTCTACTGACATACATAACACTGTTTTGGAGCTGCCTGCACATGATGTCATCCTTTATGGTCACTATACAGTGTTTGCACTTTCTTCCTATAGGTGCAAGGATTTCCTCGAGGTGCACCATTTTACACCCAAAACCCATAAAAATATTTGCAGGTCAAATCGGGTATTCCCAGATTGAAATGAGAGCTTTTGTACAGTAGAGACAACAGATTTTAAGCTCATTAGATAGTAAGAACTGGTCTAAATGGTTCATTAGCATCTTTAATGTGGCCCTATATCTGGCCCATACTGGTATTTCTCAGTTGGTTACTCTGCCAAGTTACACTTTTACCTCAATTTTGCAAAATGCTTGGCATTTCTGAAAATCCTAATGAAGTCCCAGTCACCTGTTTGGTTGTAGTGCATCCAATTTAAAATAATTTCTGGCGCTCTGTACCAGCGTGTCACCACGTATCCAGTCATTTCACTCTCCGTTTGGCGAGCCAGCCCAAAATCTAAAATCTAAAAGACACAAATGAATCTCATTGCTATACAAAAAAAGCTTCATTAGACATAATTAGATTATAATTATTCTGGTCTACAAGCATACCCCTAGGCTACTGCTGGGATTTCCATATAATGTACTATTCAATGCAAAGAAATAAATACATTAGAATAATGTGTTTAATGAACCGATGTCTCCATGTCTCGGTGTTTTGAAATGCAAACATTTATTGGACCGTCGTTGGTTTATTCTATAACTCACCGCAATGAGCAGCAATAATATGCAGTTCACTAGCCCAAAATTGTATAGTTAGATCAGTGATAGGTGAATGCTAATTGGGTATTATGGCTCGCTCCATTTTATGAATTACGTTTTTTTCAATGTTGTTGGTCTTTTTCCATTTATTTTGCAAAAAATAAAAACCCAAGTGGTTATATACCACCAAAATAAATCTCTATCTGTCTAAAAAAGAATGGAAAAATAATCAGTTTTGCATGTGTTGCATGCCTGAATAACTCTCATTAAAAGTATGACAGCACTGAAAGCTGAAAATTGGCCTGGGCAAAGTGGTTAAATATGCTTGTCCAGAATAAAGCTTACACTGGACCATCTCCCAACCCCACCTGACAGCACTGGGCCAATCATAAATCACCAGTGCCGTCACATGAGAGAAGTGGCAGTAAGTTACATGCTCCTACCATAAGTGGTGGGGGAACAAAGAAATATGGAGAGGGGCCATTCAATTAAACCTGTTACTTTCCCATGCATGGGCAGAGCACAGGTATGCATTACATTTCAAAGCCCATCTCCAGGAACAGCTATATATACCATAGTTCTCCTCTACAAGTGAGCAAAGTTTGCTGTCTGGGGACCTACGGCCGGGGAGCAGCGATTTTTTAAAGCCGGGCACCCCTTCTTTCTACTCCCATGTTAAACGTAAGTCTAGTCATGGGCACAGTGAGGCATGGACACAGTGAGGCATGCATATGGACACAGTGAGGCAAAATGAGGCATGCAGGTGGACACCCTAGGCTTATACTCGAGTCAACACACGTTTTCCCAGTGTTTTGTGGTAAAATTAGGTGCCTTAGCTTATATTTGTGTCGGCTTTTACTCAAGTATATACGGTATATATATTTTAATTATTATTCAATACCCACATTAACACTTATTTATGTTCCTACTTTAGTGGTTCTCTAACCTCTGCTGAGCAATTCTGATATGTACAGCGGGGAACTGTAGCTTTAACCACTTAAGACCCGGACCAATACGCTGGTAAATGACCCAAGGTGTTTTTGTGATTCGGCACTGCGTCGCTTTAACAGACAATTGCGCGGTCGTGCGACGTGGCTCCCAAACAAAATTTGCGTCCTTTTCTTCCCACAAATAGAGCTTTCTTTTGGTGGTATTTGATCACCTCTGCGATTTTTATGTTTGCGCTATATACAAAAATAGAGCAACATTTTTGAAAAAAAAACTCTATTTTTTACTTCATGTTAAAATAAAATAAAATAAACTAAATTTTAGTAAAACATTTAGGCCAAAATTAATTCAGCCACATGTCTTTAGTAAAAAAAAAAAATCGCGTTAAAAAAAAAATAGCTACCTAGCGGGAACAGCGACACTAATACAGCGATCAGAAAAATGATCGCTTAGTGACGCTGGCAATAGGGAGTGAAAGGGTTAACTAGGGCGGTGATCAGGGGGTTAAAACTTTATTAGGGGGGGTGGGGGGGCTATCCTTGAACCTAACACTAACTGATTTTACACTGCCTGTCACACTGACACTAAATGCAGTGATTAGATCACTGCATTCAGTGACACTGTGACAGGGGGGGTGGGGGGGCAGATCGCAAGGGGTTAAGTATGCCTATGTGTGTGTATGTCAGTGTAGTGTTGGTGCAGGACTTACTGTGAGGTGTTTCTCCCATCGCAGCGGTTGGAAATACCGCTGCGATGGGAGATTACATCACTTCCCCCTTCCTGTGTTTACACAGAAGGAGGAAGTGACACAAAGGGGGAGCGCGCGCATTGACTGGGAGCGATCGCGGGGGGGCGGGTAAACACTGACATCCGCCCGCTCGTCCCGGATCGCTCCCAGAGCCAGGGGGACCCCCGCACGCCGCGGAGGGGGTCCCGATGGGACCCCCAAACCGCACGAAGGCGGGGACGTAAATTTACGCCCTTGTGCCTGTACGAGCCATGTTGTGGCCGTATATGTGCGTGCGGGGGTCCTTAAGTGGTTAACTTCCTGCTGTATCCAGTTGGTGCCTATGAACAACGCCAGTTATGGTGTCGTACCCCTATGCCCTTCACAGCCATGATAAAGATATCCTTTTGCTGTATACAAGAAGCTTCCAAAGCATGGTTTGACACTCTGCACAACAGGTTATGGATCCCTGGCACCCAGGCATTGGAGAGGATACTACAATTCTAGTAGGCACTGGAAAGAATTATATAGTGAGTACTGTATACGGCAAGCAGATAAAAGAGCAGTTCAGTGAAGTTTGCAATTGCAAAGCTGAGCAATACCAATTACCAGCTGTGAAAGTTTAAACCGGAAGTGTTTCTTAGCAAGGATGACATGTGGCAAGTGCTGAATACAGACAGACCAACAAACGGAGAGATGGAGGACTGGGACAGGAAAAAGTGACCATAAGCTTACTAGTGGAAAATAACCAGCTTATCCACATAAGAAGAGAGAAAACGGCCAAAGGTATGTGGACTTCATTACAGAAATTGCATGAGCGTTCAAGTCTAAACAGCAAGCTAAGAAAGTTGTATAAGATGGGACTAGAAGGCCAACATATGTGTGACCACAAAAAGCTATGCTAGAAGTCATAGAGTAGCACTTATGAAAACCAGACCCGAGCAGGAACTAACAAACAAGGCCAATGGCCAATGGCGCAATCACTGGTAAGGTCACCAACATGTTGCCATTTCCAGGATGGAGAGCTCTTCACAAAGGAGTTCTAATGACAGGACCCCAATGGTAGAGAGTCCAGAAAATTATGGGGTGAGGATACTTATGATATCACTGCCATAATATGGAAGGATAACTTACATTTATAATTTGGCGAACCCCTTTTTACAAAGTGTAAAATAAAAGAACAAAAACTATTATAATTATCCTTTAAGAACAATGCCAAGCTTGGACTGATCAGTATTGCAAAGATGTTGAAGTGGGTTGGTCGTTTACCTTAATCTCATAGTTTTCATTCACCCCCAGATTGCTCGGCTTTAAATCCTAAAATACAGAAAACAAGCATATGATTCAATATTCTTAATCAGAATAACTAAGTAATTTACAATCAATATGGCATGACCTTATTTTAAAGATTTAAAAATATGTTTTTAATAAATATTATATTTGAATTTAGAAAGTGGACCTAAACACATCATCTTAAAGTGGAACTAAACCCGTTGATTTAATGGTTTAAAAAACAGTTACATTCTTAGCACGCCGGGAATACCAGCACATTTGCTTGTGCTCTCAACCAAACTGTCAAACCATCAAATGGCTGGTGTCATAACTGATCACATGGCAGGTACAGATCAAAAAGAGGCCAAGATGGCAGCTTCCTTGGCTGAAAAGGATATGAGGGTTTAGTTCTGCTTAACAGTTTCAAAACACAGTTACATTCCCAGCATGCCGCAAATGTTAACTGTCACATTCACTTGTGCTTTCAACCTAACTGTCAAACTATCAAATGACTGTTGTCATAACTAATCACATGTGCAGCATCATGGCAGTTGCAGATCAAGCAGAGCCCGAGATGGCAGCTTCCTTGGCTGCAGAGGATAGGCGGATTTAGTTCTGCTTTAACCACTTAAGGACCGCCTCCTGCACATATACGTCGGCAGAATAGCACGGCTGGGCACAATCACGTATGGGTACGTATGGGTACATCCACTTTAAATGCCCAACCATGGGTCGCGCACGACCCGGTCCGAAGCTCCGTAGCCGCGGGACCCACGGACCCGATCGCCGCCGGTGTCCCGCGATCGGTCACAGGAGTTGAAGAATGGGGAGAGGCGTGTAAACACACCTTCCCCGTTCTTCACAGTGGTCCCTGATATAGGGAACGACGATCACCGACGTCACATGTCCAGCCCTGACCCCCTACAGTTAGAAACACATATGAGGTCACACTTAACCCCTACAGAGCCCCCTAGTGGTTAACTTCTAAACTGCAATTGTCATTTTTACAGTAATCAGTGCATTTTTTGCTGTGAAAATGACAATGGTCCCAAAATGTGTCAAAATTGTCCGATGTGTCCGACATAATGTCGCAATCACGAAAAAACCGCTGATCGCCGCCATTTGTAGTAAAAAAAAATAATTATTAATAAAAATACCATAAAAGTTTCCCCTATTTTGTAAACGCTATACATTTTGTGCAAACCAATCGTTAAACGCTTATTGCGATTTTTTTAACCAAAAATATGTAGAAGAATACGTATCGACCTAAACTGAGGAAAAATAAAAAAATTATATGTTTTTTGGGGATATTTATTATAGCAAAAAGTAAAAAATATTGATTTTTTTTTTCTAAATTGTCACTCTATTTTTGTTTATAGCGCAAAAAATAAAAACGGGTGATCAAAAACCACCAAAAAAAAGCTCTATTTGGGGGAAAAAAGGACGCCAATTTTGTTTGGGAGCAACGTCGCACGACCACACAATTGTCAGTTAAAACGACGCAGTGCCGAATCGCAAAAAAGGGCAAGGTCCTTAACCTACATATTGGTCCGGGTTTTAAGTGGTTAAAGCCCAAATTTGGACCCCAAAAAACCCCACTCACCAGAGTGAAAGCTGTCCACTCCTCCATCTTAAATACATGTTGCTATTTTGTGGGAGGGTTAGAATGTAAATTAAATGTATAACGAACTTACCCTGTGCACGACACCCGCAGAATGAATATACTGGAAAAAATATAAATAAAGAATTAAGATATCATCAATAAAATGTGTCTACTGGTAAAGGTCACCCCATTTCAAGCATAATATTTTTAAGGCTTACAAGGGACCCTTTTGCAACCTCTCCTGAACGATTTAACTTGACAGATAGTGACCCACAATTAAAATGTCCGTTTTGATGCGTTTACATGCCGCGTTTAGCAGCGCTTCGATGCGTTTTGCGTTTAGAAGCGTTTCTAAAAAAATATAATAAATGTTGTTCTTTCTAAAACAGCCAAAAATTAAAAAACGCCTGTAAACGAAACACGGCTAAATGCAGGGTTACCTTGTTTAGCCACGTTTGGTGCTTGAAATGCCTCTAAAATCAGCTTCTGAACCCATTTTTTTGCATTCCAAAAAAAAAAGGCCTCTAAACTCAACTGCCTAGAAATGACTGTAAATGACCCTGTGTACATGAACTGATAAGATAACAGAGGAGAGTTCAGGAGCAGATGAAAAAAATATTATCCTATGTTACCATGTACACAGTCTAGTTTATTGCCGTTTTTAGGCAATTGCGTTCAACAGCGTTTCTTTGAAAGTAAAAAAATGGGTTCAGACGCAGAAGATTTCCACATTTCAGACGCCAAACGTGACTAAACACGGCTAAACACGGTAACGCACGTTTAGCAGCGGTTCGTTTATAGGCGTTGTCTTTTGGCCATTTAAAAATATATATATATATATATATGTATATATATATATATATATATATATATATATTTTAAACGCTTCTATACGCAAACGCGGCAAAACGCTGCTAAACGTGGCATGTAAACGTGGCAAAAGTGATGTTTTAAACATGGGTTACTATCTGTCAAGTTAAGTCGTTCAAGAGAGGTTGTAAAAACGTGTACATGAAGCTTAAAACATTTGTTGCATGACTGTCAGAATCATTTGTGCAAGCTGAACTAAATTTTGTTCTCTAATAGATGAATTCTTGTATCATCAGCTCCGTCTAGTGGCCAAAATGCAGTATCGTTTTCTGAAATGCCTCAATGAGAAAATGTACTGTATTTTTTCCACTAGATGGAGCTGATGATACAGGAATGAATCTATTAGTAAACAGATGGTGATATTTTGTTCAGCTTGCACAAATGTTTCTGACATTCGTTGAACAAATGTTTTATAAATACACCACAAAGTGTATCCAGTACTCCAATAAATGCCCATGTAATGTCTCCTTATAATGTCCCCTGTGTGTACGTGATATGGATATTAGATTGTAAATGCATTTGGAGAACGGTTCTACACACTTGGCTGTCTGGGCTATATAAATATGAGAAATATAAAATATATAACAGAGGGTCTGGCTGGTTACATGAACAGGAGCACTTTGCGAGGCCTGCTGACAGACGTGATGAATGTCCCCGGCATTGGAGGATCAGATAAGCACAGCTAGATTGCGGTGGAATGTACATGATCCCGGCATTCCTCTCTGATACGGCCCATTTATCGAGTGGGAGGCAACTGTAAACATACAGGAGCAAGATTGATATTATTTCTGTCTCTACTCCCTCCGAGCAATAAATATCTCCGAGGAATGTGCTTCCTACTGGTACAGAGGTGTTAGACCTTATGATAAACGCATTTATTGATTTCCCTACTGGACAAAACAAGATCACCTACTGCGGCATACAAATCCAAACGTTTTTTCTATCCTGAGCTCCATGTTCTATAGCAAGCTGTATAAATGATGCTACATTCTCATTTAAGTGAAAATATAACAGTGAAATAGCAATGATGATGTGTAGGGCCCAGAAAACCTTATAAGATTGTGATCTAAAGCAGGGGTGCCCAACCTTTTGAAGGTTTGAGGGCCACTTAAGTGACTTGGTGACTTAACATTGGAGGTAGGCGGGTGTAAACGGACAAAAGTCTGTTTACATCTACCGCTTCATAGAGGTAAATGGAGGGTCCGATTGGGTCAGACCCTTTCGTGTGAAAAGACCCTAAGGCTGCTTTTACACTGAATGTCTGTGATCCACCCACACCGTGGGTGCGGTATAGTGTTCCTATGGTTTTCCTGCCAGTTAGCTGCACTTTGCCATAGATGTCTAATATATCCTGCAGGTGTGGTGCACTTTCTGAAAAGCCGCAAGCTTCCTCTACTACTGGCTTCATTCACAACACTAAGCTCTGAGATGGCACGTCAGCAACCTGCAATCTGGGCTTGCCAACCAGTCATTCCAGAGCAGGAGGTTGCGGGCTCATCAGAGGGCTCCGTGGGCCACTGGTTGGGCACCCCTGATCTAAAGACTTGTATGCTATTTGGCCAATGACCATTGCACCTACAGTAAGGGTATCAAGATTAAGTAACACTTAAAGTGGTTGTAAACTCTGTAACACCACTTGTACCTACAGGTAAGCCTATAATAAGACTCACCTGTAGGTACTGTAAACAGGGCCGGTGCTACCACTAGGCAAACTAGGCAGCCACCTAGGGGGCCCTGCTGCCTAGGGCGCACGGCCACTGGTGTACCATGTCTTGTATCTGCAGCAAACAACTAAGTCTCAATCAGCAGACAGCCGCTGCTCCATTCACACATAGTGTCAGAGGCGCAGCGGCGGCAGAGGACTATGTCTGTGTCCTCACTCCCAAATGAATGGAAGCAAGCAAACATTCATTGATGGGCACTGGTAGCCTGCATTTGATGGGCACTGGTAGGCTGCATTTTATGGGCACTGGTGGGACTGCATAGATGGGTGCTGGTGGGGCTGCATTTGATGGGCGCTTTATTAAAAAGGTGGGGTTTACATGGGCAGGAAAAAGGGGTGGAGCCATGGGGGGTGGCAAAATGAGGTTTCGTCTGGGGTGTCAAAAACCTTGCACCACCCCGACTGTAAATATCTCCTAAACCTGCACTGTCTAGGAGATATTTACAAAATATGCTTGCGCCGACGTCACTGGCACATGGACACTGAAGAAATGGCTCGATTGTGCTGTTTCTAAAGGGCCTGTGCCATAACCGGAGAGACGTCATCGCGGCTCCAGCCAATCACAGCCCCCGGGCCCGCGAACACTCGGAAATGAATGAATGAATGAATGAAAAACTTGTATAGCGCGGCACATGCGAACTGAATCGCCTCTGGGCGCTTGTTGTTCCTGTCTCCTTTGATATCAAAAGAGAAAAGTCTTGACCTTTTTCCTAAATGCTAGGTGGCTCTCCTCCAACCGAATGCTGGTTGGTAAAGCGTTCCATAGTCTTGGACCTTGGACCGCGAATCTTCTTTCTCCTTTGGACTTGAAGTTGGCTTTCGGAACCTGGAGCAGGTTCTGATTCGTGGATCGCAGAGCGCGATTGGGATTATGCGTTTTTATTATTTCGCATAAATAAAGGGGGGCATTCCCATGGACACATCTATGCGTAAGACAGAGAGCTTTGAAAGCAATTCTGTCTTTAACTGGCAGCCAATGAAGGGCTCTCAGTGAAGGTGAGATGGATTCCCAGGGTTTTTTCCCAGTCACAAGTCTGGCGGCCGTATTCTGAACGACTTGCAGACGAGCGATTTGGTACTTGGGGAGGCCGAGGTAAAGGGCATTTGCATAATCCAGTCTGGAGTTTACAATAGCTCCCACCACGACCGCTAAATCTTCTTTAGGGATGAACGGAGTGAGTCTGCGTAGTAGGCGCAGTAGATGGTGAGATCCACTGACTACTGACCCTATTTGTGCGTCCATTGTCATAAAGGAGTCAAAAATGACCCCTAGGCTTTTGACTTTGGCGCTAGGGGTGATGAACTTGCCCAGAATGGGCGAGGGGGGCCACGCTGTTGAAGATTGATTCCTACGCTTGGCGTGAAACAGGAGAAGTTCTGTTTTCGCTCCATTGAGTTTAAGATGACTCTTTGTCATCCAATCCTCTATCAAGGAGAGGCAAGTCTCTAGATTGAGGTGGTGATCCTGTCTATTGCAGATGCGGAAATACAATTGTGTGTCGTCTGCGTATGAGTGATAGAGCAGTTTTTTGCTGCTGATAATCTCAAAAAGAGGACGAAGATAGATGTTAAACAGCACTGGTGACAGAGGCGGCGATCCTTGAGGGACTCCGCATGTTACTGTGCGTTTTTCTGACGTAAAAGGTCCTAACTTTACTGTTTGCGATCGGTTTTCCAGAAAAGAGGAGAACCAAGATAAATCGCCTTCTGCGACTCTGGCTACTTCAGCAAGCCGAGTCAGTAACAGTTTGTGGTCTACAGTGTCAAAAGCTGCACTTAGGTCCAACAGAACTAGAAGACAAGATTCTCCTTCGTCTGCGGCCTTGAGAACATCGTCCCATACTTTCAGCAATGCTGTTTCCGTCCCGTGTCCGGGGCGGAAGCCTGATTGTAATGGGTCAAGTAGCTTGTAGGTATCTAGATGCTGTTGCAGCTGTTGTACCACTACTTTCTCCATTATCTTGGAAAGTACGTTGAGGGTTGTTATGGGACGGCGGTGGAGTGGGTTCTTGGGGTCCAGGGAGGGTTTCTTCAGGATGGGTTGGATTATACCCTCTTTCAACTGTGTGGGCACTTTGCCCTCCAGAAAAGACTGGTTGATAAACTGCGTGATGGGAGGAGCCAGGATGTCGGCGCATTCCTTCAGCAGTTTTGTGGGGATAATGTCATTCGGCGCTGTGCTATTTCGCAGAGTACAAATTACATTCTTAGTGGTCTCGATGGAGATGGGTTCTAGGGTAAACTTACCTGATATAGGAGAATTACTATGGGTGCTGTGTGAGAGGCTGCAGGGGGGGCTGAGGGGGGAATTGTTTTGCTGAATGCTTTCACGGATTGCCTCGATTTTATTAATGAAGTAATCCGATAGTTCATTGCAAAATTCTTGTGTATCCGAACTGGGGGCTTTGATGCATTCTGGATCCATGGTCTGGGTGACCATCTTGAAGAGTTCGCGGGGGCGGTTAATGGCACCGTTGATAGCCTCCGAAAAATAATTTTTCTTGGCTTGGAAAATTCCTTTGTGGTATTTTCTTGTCGCTGCCTTGTAGATGGATAGGTTTAGCTCTGAGGAACATCTTTTCCAGGCAGATTCTGCCCTTCTGCGTTCTTGCTTCAGTAACGACAGCTGGTTGTTAAACCAACTGCGGTTGTTTTTCCGGATGCGGGTACTTCGTTTCGGTGCTACCAAGTCAGCTGACTGTAGCATAGCCGAGTTAATGGCTTCCAGAGTTTCAACGGCCGTTTGATGCGGCTGAGTTGTTTCTATTTTTTTCCTTAAAGTCGTTTTGAAGGGTTCCGAGTGGAGCTTCTTCTGGCATCTAGTCCAGTGTGTTGTCACTGGATTTGATGTTTTTGTTGCGGGGGGGATGGTGGAAATACTGAATATAATTGCATGGTGGTCTGTCCATGGCAACTTTTCATTTTCCCAAATCTTTATTTCCAGAGTTTGTCTGAAAATAAGATCAAGTGTGTGACCTGAAGTATGTGTGGGCCCACATACTAGTTGCTGCAATCCTAATCCTTCCAGGTGGTCAATACAGGCGTCGGCAATGGGGTCTAGTGAAGAGTTGGCCCAGAGATTGAAATCCCCGAGCAGCAAAAGATGTTTGCTGTTGAGGGTATAAGTGGAGAAGAAATCTGTCCATGATGATAGCAGCTGCGATTTTGGGCCTGGCGGCCTATAGCAGAGCAGAATGTGGATGGTCTCCTTTGTGTTTGCTTGCAGTTGCAGAGTAAGGGTTTCCATGAATGGAAGAGGGTTTTGGCGGACTGGTTTGGTGATCGTAAGATGAGTCTTGTGGATCACCGCCAGGCCGCCTCCTCTTTGCCCTATTCTGTTTTCCGTTATAATACGGTAATTTTCTGGCACCAATTCACTTAGAATGGTGTTACAGTCGGCTGTGAGCCAGCTCTCTGTAATAAAAAGGCAGTCTAGATCCTTTTGTTGAATAAAGTCGCGGATTTCTAGTCGGTGTTTTACTGCCGATCTTGTGTTGATCAGAGCACATGATATGTGCTTGGGTTGGGGTAAATGGCTGAAATGTCTGACCGTCGATCTATGATCGATTCTCAATAATCGCTCAGTTCTTAGGGCCTTTTTGGTGATGGCTGGAAGTATTGCGGCGCATTGCCTCAAGCTCCAAATGGTATCGGCAGAATATTGCCGACTTACCATGATCGCCACTACACCGGGGGGGGGGGGGGGTTTGGGGCAGTGGGGAGAGGAATTTACTGGCTCCTCTCTCCTGGCTTGGTCCAGAGGAAGGCAAAAAACCCTTTCAGAGCTCGGCCAATATGCTCCGGTAGGGAAAAAATTCCTTCCTGACCCCTGAAAGAGGCGATCGGTTGACCCCTGGATCAAGCTACTGTGAGTTGGGACGACGAGGGGGGCTAGGGCTGAGAGGGAGAACTTGTTACTGGCCTGGTGGCTGCCTGTTCAGGGATGAGGGCTGACAGGGGGAGCTGAATGATCTGGGCTGAATGGGTGAAGGGTGAGCAACAGGGCAGGGTAACTGTCCTACAAGGATAAGGGGGAGGTTTGCCTGGGAGCAGGGTGAGGACCCTGAAAACGTGGGGAGCGGCGCGCCGTTAGGCCGCGAGTGAAGCCGCGGTCTTTCCTAGACCGCGGCCCCGCGATTCAGAACGGCCTGGCGCGGTGCTCCCGAATGTGCCCCGGAACGGCGGAAATAACCGCAAGGTGGTGGCGGGGGGAGGGGGCCCTTGTCTGCCTCCTGGGATCGAGTGCTGCGGCTTGTCCTGAGAAGGACGGCCGCCCACAGTGCCAGGGAGACAGGTAGCGCTTACCTTCCAAAGGAGGGGAGAAATGCTGGAGAGAGGCTGGAACTGGAAGCTGGAAGCTGGAGGGGAGGCAAGGTACAGAAGCAGGCTGGAGCTGGAGCAAGGGGAGGGCTAGGCTAGGAAGAACCCTGCCTGTCTGACTACCTGCTACGCCTGCCTGGAGCTATGACTCACTCGTTCCTACTCCTAGGAACGAACGCCGCTTGTAACTCCTGCTGCTAGTCCTCCTACCTCACTCACTGACTCACATGATTTTCCTCTTATTGTAACTCCGGGAGACATGTCGTCGGTCACAGCGATGTGCAGGGACCGCTGCAACAGCTTTGATCTAAGATGGGGCCCCATGCAGCTGGGGCCCCTGGGCAGTGCCCTCACATTCAAGACAGCCCTGGCTAGTTAGTATGCATAGCATGCTAGCTCATTATGAATTACTTACCTTACATCGAAGCAGCCGCAGTGGTCCTTTTCCCCCCCTCCGGTGGTGACATCTCTCCCTGGGGTTACGTCATCGCGGTTCCGGCCTATCACAGCACCGGAGCCGCGATGACATCACTCCTGCGTGGGAGCCGCCGGTAATGGCACAGTCACATATGTGCCGTTGCTTCAGTTTGCCCCAGTGCGCATGTGCCGATGACATCAGCACATCCAGGTAAGCCTCATTATAGGCTTACCTGTAGCATAAAGTGGTCTGTAAGGGTTTACAACCATGTTAAAGTTTATGTGGGTGTAAAGGCAGTTGTCCCAATACTTTTGACAATATAGTATATAACGGAAGGTCAGGAAGGATATTTCTAAGACATCAGCTTGTTCTGACACTCCGATCTTGATAACAGCAAGTGAGGGGGCCGCCATGAAACTTCCTGGGTGAACACTCTGCTATTCATCATTTCTCATAGGAAATACACCAAAATAATCCCTTGAGATTCGCCTGCCTTTATTATTATTACACGGCTTCTTGCAATTGATTTTCAGCAGTCTTGCAGTGTAGGGGTGTTCATAAATTTACTGCGCGGGAACAAATCGATGAAGCTCGGCCATAATTCTTGCTCTCCGCATAGGACCGAAAAGTTTACTCCTGAGAACTCCAGGGGGAAAGACTTGTTTGTTTAAAAACGGTCATCTCATGAATGAGGACATTAAACATATTTCTGTATTCTTTAAAAGGGGTGGTACTGGCAGGTGGGAAAGAGGTGGAACCAAGAAACAGTGTTCGGAGTTGGTTAGGGGGCGGAGTCAGGGGGTGACACAGAAGGGAGGAGTTCCTGCACCTATTCTATGAGAAAACAAGCTCTGCTTTTACCCCTTTATTCGGCCACTAGCTGGGGTTAAAAGCACCCCACTAACGGCCGAAAAAATGTGCTATAACAGCGGTAAATTGCCGCTAAATCTATCGACGCTTTACCGCTAACGCCCCACAGCCCCAGTATGAAAGTAGCCTAATGCTGGTCATACACTATACAAAAAAATCGGCCGAACACATTTATTAAAAATGGACATAAATGAATAATTTACATTTTTTTATTTTTTTACAGATACCTAGTGCAAACAATTCGGACGGGAAACACATTATTAAACCTTTCAATGTCATCGTGTGTACCAAGCATAAATGTAACTAGGATTAAAAATAGGATAATCAGCATAAGGGACTTAACTTCAATTTCAGATGTGAGGCTGCACTGACTGGCCACATGTGACAGCTTGCAACTTCACAGCCAGGTGCCCACTGCGCATTTGCAAGTGGCACTGCGCTCCGTGAATGATCTCACAGTCTTCTAGAACCTGTCAAATGTCCCAGAAGATTTCGGGAGGAGGGAAAGAAAAACTTCCACTTCCGATCGCCTAAGGTGACTGGAATGGAAGTGGGAGCAGGTACCTGTCAAAATAGGGTACCCACTCCCCCCTAAGCTCAGTTTCACAAACAGGAGACGGTGAGGAGGTCTTAAAGCTAAAACGTCCCCTTTGGGTGGAGCTCCGCTTTAAACAGATTATAGCCGGTGGGAGGAACCAGCATACAGTGCTGTACATAGCTTCTTGAAAACATCACATCACTCTGCCTCTGAGGAGCCTGAATAGAAGCAGTGGGCTGTCTCTTGGGAGGAGTTATGCAAATGCTATAATGAGTTGATGTCAGTCTGGAGGAGTGGGTGTTCCTAGGCTAATTGTATTTGTATACAGACTTCCCTAGGTAACACTCACATTGTGATGTCGAGCCTCTACGACATGGGTCTTCAAACTACGGCCCTCCAGTTGTTCAGGAACTACAATTCCCATCATGCCTAGTCATGTCTGTGAATGTCCGAGTTTTACAAAGCCTCATGGGATGTGTAGTTCTGCAACAGCTGGAGGGCCGTAGTTTGAGGATCCCTGCTCTACGAGATACAATGAGCAGGCCAAAGACAGCTGGACTAGAGAGGAAAGAGCTAGATCATGGGTCTTCAAACTACGGCCCTCCAGTTGTTCAGGAACTACATTTCCCATCATGCCTAGTCATGTCTGTGAATGTCAGTGTGTTCCAATGCCTCAAGGGATGTGTAGTTCTACAACAGCTGGAGGGCCGTAGTTTGAGGATCCCTGAGCTAGATGGTGCTGGATGGTCCTCCGGCCAGAAGATGAGGTAGCTCTGACTTGCTGCAGCTTCTAAAGCATACTGCAAACAGCTCACAATGTGCAGTGAAATCAGAGGAAGCTATTTGAAAACAGCAGAGGAGCCTGTACAACTGTGCAAGACTGAAGGGGAAGCCTGGAGCTCAGCTTTAAATATCCACTCTGATCTGATATTTGTTATTAGTCTGACATTAACCCTTCCACCAGGCACATTCCTCCTATAAACACGGTTTTATTTTTCCAGGACTTGTTTTGCGGCAGGCGGACGGCGAGGTGTCTGAACACGTAAGTGGAATGTTTGCTGAGTATTTCATTGTCTGGAGCTGCCGATAAGACGGGCCGGCTGACTACAATAAAGGGGGAGGGGCTGGCAGCGATCACAGGGGAAGGTCTGTTTTGTGCCCCCCCAGTCCTGGGATGTTTCCTTCTCCTCCATTGTCCCCTGACAATATCGAAGTTATGTTCCCATACGAAAGCCTGACCCCCAATGTACTAAGATCAACATCTGTTTATTGGATAATTATGCATTTTCTGTGAGAATTCCTTAAAATTGACCTCCGGCCTTCCCTCCAGTCTTGCACAGTTCTACAGACTCTTCTCCTGGACTGAAATGGCTTACTGTGATATCACTGCACACTGTGAGCTTCTCACAATGAGCATTAGAAGATGCAGCAGGTCATATATGCCTCGTTTCCACTGCACGGATCGGGTCGGGTCAGTTATTTTGGAGCGGTTCGGATGGGTCCGGTCTAATCGCGTGAGCGTTTCCACTGCAAATCGGACCGTGAGGGACCATTCAGGGTTTAGTAAAAAATCCTAGCGCATCCACCAATCAGTGAGATGCATTTGTAGGTCCGCCCTAACCGAACCGTTCCACTCTCTCTGGTCCCTCATCTGAAGCAGGACCCTTGCTGGTGCGGTACGGTTCGGTTTTTCGGTACGCTTTCATAATGGAAACACCCAAAATAGCGTACCGTACCGAACCGTACCGAACCGATCCGCTCAGTGGAAACGAGGCAATAGAGCCTGCCTCATTTTTTGGATGAAGGACGTCCACCATCATATAGATTAGGCATCACTGAATGGCGGACCACGGTCCGCACCCGGACCAAGCAACAGGTCTGTCCGGATTGCCGTAGCCACAACATTCAGCTGCCTGTGTCCACGTTATTTCCCATGCCCTCCATGGCTCCATCCACACCGGCCATCATTCCCATTCTCTGCCCCGCTGTGAAGCTGACACACTCTGGATAGAGTTGGACTGGTCTCCATAGAGTGCAAGAGCAGCCTAGCTATGATTGGTTACTAGGACACAGGGCGGCCCAAGTAGGGTTCCCGACGTAAAGCCGAAAGTCTACACTGCCGGGTTCCCTTACGCGCAATGGCGGCAGCAGCACCCGACAGCTGATGGAAACATCACCGGCGGTGCCGACATCGAGGGACAGCAGGACAGGTAAGTCTCCATTTATTAAAAGCGAGAAGCTGCAGTATGTGTAGCTGCTGGCTTTTAATAAAAAGAATTCCCCGGACCTTCACTTTAAGGATAAATTCGTATTCGTTACTTTGACTAACAGCCAAATTTGAAAGGAAATTCCAATACCTATATTTTAGTAGTTAGTAGTAGTTAAGTTATTATTAGTTAGTTATTATTTCAGATTTTTGAATTCTCAGGTTTTTGAATTTTTGGATTTTCGATTTTGTATTTCCGATTCTCCCAAATCTTTGAATTCCCAAATTTTTGAATTTTTAATGAATTTTTTTTCGAACTTCCGAATGTTCAAATTTCCAGATTTTGGAATTTACTAATTTTCAAATATTCGAATTACCGTATTTATCGGGGTATAGCGCACCCCCCCGATGTGGACCTGTAAAAAAAGTACTTTTAGTACTTACCGTTTGGGTGTCTTGCGCGTCTTCGGCTTCTGTGGTGTCCTCCCGGCTTCTCCAGTGCTCCTGCTTCCCGCGCTCAGTTTAAACGCCTCCGCCGACATATACCGAGTGCAGTACACTCGGGTACATTCGGTCAGGCTCGGCTTCGCTCGTACTCACGCTATGTGACCTTTATGCGTGAGCTGAGCACAAGCAAAACCGAGGCTGGCCGAATGTACCCGAGTGTACTGCACTCGGTATATGTCGGTGGCTCATTTCAAACTGAGCGTGGGAAGCGGCTATCGGCGTATATCGCGCACCCACGATTTTCCCCTTATTTTACGTCGATAAATACGGTAATGAATTTGGAACAAAATTAATTGTACATGTCTAATATCCCTGATTTGCATAGAGAGCACAGGAACCCAGTAGTTACTTTACTGGGACTAAAATTAGGTATATAGTGAAAATGGAGAGATTTTATTTCCCCAAAAAAAAGGCTCCTTTCACACTGGGGCGGGAGGTGCATTGCAGAGGCGCATTGTGGGTGGTATTACCGCAGTTTCACATTGTTTTAAATAGGAAGGAGCGGTATACACACTGCTACTCTCACCATTCCAAAGATGCTGCTTGCAGGAGATTTTTTTCTCTCCTGCCAGCGCATCACCTCTTTTGCATTGAGAAGGCTGGGAAGGAGTTTTTCAGGCAGTATAGCAGCGCTATTTTTAGCGCTGTACTGCCTGAAAAACTCCTCAGTATGAAAGGAGTCTTAGGAAGGCAAATTATAGGCAGAATAAACTTCAAGGGACACTAAACTCTAGCTTAAAACAAGTTAAATGCTATTTTATGCTGCAACACCATGCAGTTTGACACATGTAAAAATGCACCTATTAGCCAATCCATGGGGGTGTCATTAACATAAATTAGCACCATCATATGCCTGCTAAAGAGCAGCGCATTTCTATGTGCGTCAGAAAAGTGCACAATGTTGTGCGTGTTGCCAAAAAGCACAAAGTGTGACCCTAGACTTAGAACCCCTGTCAGGTTTTATCACTCTCTGTGCCCCTCCCGGTGACAAGTTCATAATTTGATGGGACCACCCTGCACGCAGTTTTGGTGCAGGTTTTTAGGGCTAAAACATAGGCAGCATAATGACTTCCCCTACCCCTGTCAAACACCCTTTGAAAAGCGATCCACCACAGATCGCTCTTTAGTGGGCAGCGCCAGTGTAAATGAGCTCTTTGAGGGGATTCCCCCTCACTTGGTAAAGATTCTCTCTTACAATGAAAGTCATTAGGCAATCAATACACTCACACCATGCCTTACCTGTAGTCCTCGGAGGATCTGGTAGAGGAGATAGATGATCATGCTGTGGTTTAGTTTTTGTATCTTCATGACCCGCGTCAGGTCCAGGGGAATATATGGCATGACAAGGTAACTAGGATATAAGCACAAATATATATTATATTCAGGCCATGCCAGACAACCATGTCTTCCCCCCTTTGGCGTCAAGTTTCAGGGCTGAAGGGAGTCTGGGGGGGGGGGTGAAGGAAAGGTGAGTATTGAATAGAAAAAGGGGCTTGTGTAGGAGCGGTGAGAGGCAGTGTGATGCATTATTTAAAAAAAAATATAACTTTATTGAAACGTCACAAAATGGCCCTTTATTCAAGTCTATGCACCGCAGAACGTTGCAACTTGTTGTGGTGGGGTGACGTGCTGCATTTGTATGCAGCTCAAAACAGTAAAGCCAAAGATTGTGTTATGGATTATATGTTTCTTTAAATGCAACTCTATGGTGCATCTCTGTTGTACTTCTGTTGTACTTCTTCCTGTGTTGCGTTTCCTGTTCCTGCTGGGTCTTTCAGTAAACATGGTGTCAGAAGTGGGATTACTATATACTATATTATATGGCACCAAAAAATAACCAAATCCCCAACAAGAAAAACTACTAATATAATGTTCATTGTTATGTTTGATTGTAATATTTTTACATACTGCATATAATATACTGTATGTTTTGTTCACTGGCACAGCGTAGGGCCTATTTTTACATTGCATACTATGTGTGATGGTGGACAGACTGTGTTCTCTCCCCTCTCCCTTATGGTGTATCTAAAGGAGCATACATCAGATCCTCTCTACTTTATATACAGTCTCCAAAGTTCTGATTGGCCTGGTCTTTTTCTCTATGTGGTGGCTGCGACCCTATAATTCTTGGAACAAGCTACAGTGCTTTGAAAAAGTATTCATACCCTTTGAAATGTTCCACATTTTGTTATGGTAAGAAGGGGGGGTTGTTCACAGATCCAATCACTGTTGTATTGGCCACATCCTTAAGAGCACTGTTGTATTGGCCACATCCCTAAGTACACCTACTAAGCTGAGAGAACGCCACCTACCAACCTCTCTGGACCTATTCGGAGCTAGTGGGTTTATTTAAACCCGAACAGTGACGTAGGCAGTTTCGAGCCTTTAAAATTGGGCAGGACATCTTCCTGCTAGTCAAGCACTGGATAGTCTTGGGCCCTCCCTCCCTAGAATGGGAATGGACGCTGCTCCATTCCCATTCTACTCCTGAACCATCCATACCTGGTCCACCACTTTTTTGAACTACAACCCGCACTACTTATCCCTCGTGGCCCCTGATGACGGTTGTCAAACCAGAAACGCATTGGATTTTTCACATCACCCACTAGGAGAGTGCTTTTTTGTTTTGTTTTTGTTTTGTTTTCTTCGCCATTTGTTTTTGGCTCATGTATTAATTTGGTGGCATTGTTCTCGTATTTTCTACATTTGCTCTCTGTATGCACCACAAGGTGCGTTTTGTGTGCTTTTATCAAGTGCCTATATGTGTACACCTTTTGTCTTATTAAAGATCAAGTTTTTATACTTAAACGTCCTAACCAGGGGGAATCGACTCCTTTTGTCTCACATTTTGTCATGTTACAACCTAAACTGTAAATGTATTTTATTTGGATTTTATGTAAGAAAATTAGAAAATAAGAAAGAAAGAAAGAAAGAAAGAAAGAAAGAAAGAAAGAAAGAAAGAAAGAAAGAAATCCGAAAATTCTAAATCATAACTAACAAACTAACTAATAATAACGAACTATTAAATTATAGGTATTGGAATTTCCTTTTTTAAATTTGACTATTAGTGAACATAACGAATACAAATTTATTCGAAGTTATGAATTATCCAAAATAATGAATGCTGCATCTAAACAAATGGAACGGAACTAATTAATAATAAAGAATAATAATAAAAAGTTTTCTATTATTATTGTTATTTAATAAACAATAATACTTTATGTTCCATTCGTTTAGATACAGTATTCGTTATTTAGGATAAATTTGTATTCGATACGGTCACTGACAGCCAAATTTGGAAAGGAAATTTCAATATCTATAATTTAATAGTAATGCCGCGTACACACGACTGTTTTTAATGTCATGGAAAAAAACAACAATTTTCTCAACGTGATTCTTGTCAAGCCTGCCTTGCATACACACGATCGTGAAAAAAAAAATGCTCAAAGCACAGTGATGTACAACACGTACGACAGCACTATAAAGGGGAAGTTCCATTCGGATGGCGCCACCCTTTGGGCTGCTTTTGCTGATTCCGTGTTAGTAAAAGCTTGGTGAGAGACGATTTGCACTTTTCAGTCTTCGTGTTTTTCAGTCTGTTACAGCGTGATGAATATGCTATCTCCATTACAAACGCTAGTTTTACCAGAACGAATGCTCCCGTCTCATAACTTGCTTCTAAACATGCATGTTTTTTTTCCGTCGTTAAAGCCCACACACGACTGTTTTTCACGACGTGAAAAACAACGAGAAAAATTAGAGTGTGTTCTAAATTTGTAATGGCCATTTCTAATGTCGAGAAAAATGCTCTGGAGGCCACACATGATCGTTTTTAATGACCAATTAAAAAAATAGCATTTTTCTCATCATGAAAAATGCTCGTGTGTATGCGGCATTAGTTATTATTTCAGATTTTGGAATTTTCGTGTTTTCGTATTTTCGAATTCCAAATTTACGTATTTTCGAATATTCAAATTTACAAATATTCGGAAAAATGTGTTAAATGTGTTTTCATTAATTCGGATGTTTCCGAAGTAACGAATTTGTCAAAATTAGTTCAAAAACTAATTCGGAATGAAACAAATTGCACATTACAAATTATGACTGCAGACTCAGTAACCCCACTCACCAGACTCACAATACAACACTACATCTCCACATGTTTGGACTTTCCAACCCTCATGACCAACAAAACCCCTGGCTCATTCACCCCCCTATCGCTATATATATATATATATATATATATATATATATATATATATATATATATATATATATATATATATATATATATATATATACTGTATATATAATGTACATATCTCCACTACAGGAAGCATCACAGTCACAGACCAAAAAGGACAGACTCACCACATCACATTAATCCATCCAGTACCGGACATTAACCCAATGAGCACATGAAATAATGTAATAGGCACCTGCCTACATACTTACAACGTCTGAAAAGTTTCCAATGAGTCATCAGCACTGAAGACATTTAGCAGAGAAATAACCTGTAAGAGAGTGGAGAGAGCTCAGATATCATTTAAATGAGGTCAAAATGGACATTTTTAGGCTAGCCATAACTCTATGTTGGCTGAATGCATTGAGGGGAAAAATAATACACAAACGTTGTCACCATAACAGGAACAATGTAAGAAGGTCTAAACCAGGGGTGCCAAACTCAATTTCATAATGGCCGAATCAGCAGTATGATTGCCCTCAAAGGGCCGGTTGTATCCGTGGTGTGCTACATACAGAGTGCAAGGTTCAGCAGTGCGTTACGTACAGAGTGCAGAGTTTGGAAGTACACTACATACAGAGTGTAGGGTTTAGGGGTGTGCTATGTACAGAGTGCAGTTCCAGAGGTGTCTTTTACAAAGATTGCAGGGTTTGCAGGTGTACTACGTACAGAGTGCAGCGATCAGGATTACGCTATGTACAGAGTGCAGAGTTCGGAAGTACACTACGTACAGAATGTAGGGCTTAGGAGTGTGCTGTGTACAGAGAGCAGTTCCAGGGATGTCCCTTCCACAAAGTGCAGGGTTTAGGGGTGTACTACGTACCGAGTGTAGGGTTCAGGAGTGTGTTATGTGCGGAATGCAGTGTTCAGGAGTGCGTTATGCACAGAATGCAGAGTCCAGGAGTGCATTATGTGCAGAGTGCAGAGTTCAGGAGTGCGTTATGTGCATAGTGCAGAGTTCAGGAGTGTGTTATGTACAGAATGCAGAGATCAGAAGTGTGTTATGTACAGAGTGCAGAGTTCAGAATTACGCTATGTACAGTAGGGTGACCAGACATCCCCAGTTTCAGGGGACAGTCCCCGGATTGAGCACACTGTCCCCGGACCAAATCTGTCCCCGGTTTTGTCCCCGGATTGAATTTGAACAGGGGCTGTGGAAATTTCAAAGACAGTCAGTGCAGAATAAAAAGAAAATGGAATTACTCCCCCCCTCCACCGCTCCTCCTGCTGGTCGGAGCAGAGGGAATATTTCTTCAGGTTCAGGTGTTGGCCCATTCATCTCCGCTCGCATGTTCTTCTGCCTTGGCTCAAGTCCCGGCCAGCCGCCTGTCTGTTTAGCTTCTTGCCTTCCCTGGTGGAGTGATCTTCCTCCACTCCCCATCCAGTAGTAGCCAGACCCGGAGAGTAAAGCCCTGTACACGATCGGTTTGTCTGATGAAAACGGACTAATGGACTATTTTCATCAGACAAACCGACCGTGTGTGGGCCCCATCGTTTTTTTATCCTTCGGTGAAAAAAAATAGAACCCGTTTTCAATTTTTCTTATGGTTAAAAAAACCAATAGAAAAAAAACGATCGTCTGTGGGGAAATCCATCGGTCAAAAATCCACGCATGCTCGGAATCAGGTCGACACATGCTCAGAAGCATTGAACTTCTTTTTTTTCAGTGCGGCGTTGTGTTTTACGTCACCGCGTTGGACACGGTCAGATTTTTGACTGATGGTGTGCAGGCAAGACTGATGAAAGCCGGCTTCATCGAATATCACTGATTGTCGCCATTACTAGTGAAAAAAAAAATATGTCCCCGGATTTCAGTTTAAAAATCTGGTCACCTTAATGTACAGAGTGCAAAGTTCAGGGGTGTTCTGTCTACAGAGTGCAGGGTTTAAGGATGAATTATGCATAGTGTGTAACCCCTGTGTTTACAAGTGACAGTGAGGAGTGAGAGCTGGAGGTGGTAGAATAAAGTTCCTCCGTGTTCTGGCTGGAAAACCTGGGTGTGAGGGTCACATGACAAGGCCAGATCCAGCCCACAGGCATTGTGTTTGACATATGCGGTCTAAACCTTCCCTGCTGTTTCCAAAACTAGAATAAAATCATTTGTCTTTAGATATACTTTAAAGGACCACTAAAGGAAAAACATATTTTTGCTGAAATGACTGTTTACAGGGTATAGAGACATAAAAGTTAACTGATTCCTTTTAAAAATGATTAAAAATAGATAAAAATCAATCATATAATATGCCTCTAGTTTCACTTTCGTTTTTAAACTGGTTTTGTGTTTATGTGAAGAGAGACAGAACAAAAACAAACAAATCCAGGGCAGTGTTTTGTTTTTAAAATGAATCTGATTGGTTCTGAGGAGTTTTAGACACACAGCTTGGACCACAGTGAAAAGCTGTTATAAGATTTTTCATAAGGAGCCAGACAAGCAGGAAGTGTGGAGATCAGAGCAGAATTACAGTAACTTCAAAGCAAAAAGGAACAATGAGAACATGAAAACAGCACCGCATTAAGGTAAAGAAAGCTATTTCGCTAAAAAAAAAAAATCCTTTAGTGATCCTTTAAGTGCTAGGGGGTGTTTTAGTGTAGGCAATTTTTGGAAGAGTCTTTTGTGCCCCTTTTTTTAAATCTACCAGCATCGGGCAACAAGAACAATCTATTACCCCAAAATACAATTACTAATACATGTGAAGAACATGCAACACTTCATGCAGTCCTCCAGTTCTAAGGTATGAACGAGTCTCATACCTAAATGATAAGACAATTTGACAAGGTTGGCGTGCATATAAAACTTTAATCGTTCATTTTCATTTAAAATTGTACACCAGGAACATAATAGCTGAAATTTGATTGGCTGCTCTCAGCAACACCACCATTACTCACGTTATGTCTGGTCTAGGTATGTGGACTTACATTGTCATGGTTCATATGTTTTAGAAGGCGTAGCTCCCGGTAAGCTCTCTTGGCGTGAATCAGAGACTGGAATGGGCGCAGCAATTTCTTAATGGCAACACGTTCCTCGGTCACGGAGTCCTTTGTCGAGCTGTAGAAAGATATGGTATGTTATTGTATTTACCACTAGCAACCAGCAGAGGTCTAGCTTTAGGCTACAATTCCAGTTTTTCTCAAGCCTGATTTACCGCTAAACTGTAAGCAGCTTAATTAGCCTTTGTTGTGGATGGACCTGAACAGCAAGAGATCAGACTGAATGACTTAAAAGGAGACACTCTACTGATCCCTCTCCTCTAGAAGAGATAGGACCCCCCTAGATTTTGAGGTCACTGTGGAACCACGCCCGGTGCCTACTTTGCCCCCGCCCCCCGCTGTCTCCTAGGAGACACACAGGTCCCAGAAGACAGCAGGGACCAGTGGGATCACGTTGAGCGATTTGCGCATGCACAGTAGGGAACCAGGAAGATCACTTCCTGATTCCCTTACAGAAGATGGCGGCGCCTCCACCTGAGAGCCGAGGGACAGATCGGCTTCGGGTGCCGACATCGTGGGCACCCAGGACAGATAAGTGTCCTAATATTAAAAGTCAGCAGCTGCAGATTTTTATTTTTTTCGGCGGAACTCCGCTTTAAGATGCTGTTACAGGGGGCGGGTCCATGACATCCTGCACTCCCAGTATGTCCTCAATCTTCTGAGAGTACAAGGGCTGCAAGAAGTGGATATTAGCTCAAATCCAGATACACACACACACACGTGTTGCATTGAAAAACAAAACATATTTTATGCTGTATTAATGACTACTGACCCATATTAACATTTGTCTTTTTATTTGCCTGGAGTTAGGTTTTAAAATACAAAGTACCAAGGTGGTTACCTGGCATTATATACATTTATTTACTGCTGAGTGAAAAGAAATTCTGTTTTAAAGTCAGTTGCGAAGGGATATGTGTCCTCTAATGATTCACGGTAAACGTCAGCAGTTTTTCAACGTAATGACTGTTTAATTGCGGCCTAATTACCGGCAGCCTCTGCAGAATCACCATTCAGGCTTTGTTTAATGGGCCGCACTGTACGGCGGAGCCAGACAAATCATCTTCCATATAACTGAGCAGGTTATGTATGGAAGAGGCCAGGCATTGCACGAGCATGAAAAGCCCATCCTTGTAATGCTATTTTCATGCTGCACTGAGCAGTCATCACTGCAGGTCGTTAACTTCACTTATAATTACTCCCAATGTATTTATCTGTGTAAGTACGAGATTTGCCAGCTGCTTGCTCCCAATAATTTGGCAACGGAAGTACTCAAAGCTTCTTCCATTCTCTTGGGGCCGGAAGGGGTTAAGGGACAGGAATTTTTTCATAACTTCCTATGGGAGAGGATAATTGTGACAACTTTAAAATCATTTTCTATATGTAGTTGTGCCCAAACTTATACTTTTTTTTACCTGTGACTAGCAATGAGCAAAATAAAATAAAAAATGGGTTTTAGATACTTTTTTTTTTAGCGTGCAAATAACAAAATACTAAAACCACTAAACAGATGACCAGTTTGAATACATATTCTTGGATATGATAAGAGCTGATCCTTTAAAGAAGAGGTATCACTGCAATTAGAATATCCTTGTTGAATCCCCCAGAGGGCCGAATTCCTGTAGCAGTTTGTCCCATTCAGATTTGTGCTCTTATTTTGCATTAAAACACACCTCTTTATTTCTGTTAGTGCCAGCTGTCAGCTCCACCCCAGACTGAAGCCCAATTTATGGACATTTATATGTGGGAGTTACAGCAGAGCACTGAAGCCACAGCCTCCCTTTATTGTAAATGCAGCTTGTACTCACTAAAGTAAAGGACCAGTCAGCACTGGTGAGGCTGTGTGATCTAACTGCTGGCTGATAGTAAACATTCCCCTACACCAGTGTTTTTCAACTCCAGTCCTCAAGGCACACCAACAGGTCATGTTTTTAGGCTTTCCATTATTTTGCACAGGTGATTTGATCAGTTTCGCTGCCTTAGTAATCACCACAGCCATTTCATCTGAGGGAAATCCTGAAAACTTGACCTGTTGGTGTGCCTTGAGGACTGGAGTTGAAAAACACTGCCCTACACTCACAATAGGTATAGATCAGTCAGCGCTGGGGTGCCCAACCTTTTGAAGAGCAAGGGCCACTTAAGCGACTTGGTAACCGGTCGCGGGCCACAATGAACGGAGCGGGTGGATGGCAGCCCACTCGACTCTATAGAGCACACTCTCTTTTTGTTGAGATTGGATTGGGGGTAGGTGTTTGTGAACGGACACAAGTCCATTTACATCTTCCACTCCTTAGAGGTGAATGGAGAGTCCGATTTGGTCGGACTGACCGCGTGCAAGGGGCCTAAGGCTGCTTTCACACTGATGCACGGTTGTTAACCCGCATCACCGCTGCAGCACAATTCAACTGTGGATTTCCTGCAGGTAAGCTGCACTTTGCCATAGACTTAAATTACATCCTGTAGCTGTGGTGCACTTTCAAAAACCTCACTAAACTCGCAGGTAATAGAAGTCTATGGCTCAGTGCATTTAACCCGCAGGTGCACTTCTCTGAACCTGCGGATCAGTTTGAATTCAGCCCAGTAATTACTACAGAACAGATATGCCCATATATACCCTGTGATTTTAGTAATAAATGTACCTTTAAGTGAGCAGCAGGAGGTCGCAGGCCACAGGAGAGGGCTCTGCGGGGCCGCTCGTTGGACACCCCTGTACTATGCAGTAAATGTTTACTAGGAGTTGTCAGATCAATCACACAACTCCGTGAGAGCTGACTGATCCTTTCCTACTATGAGAACAGGGGAATATTTATTAGCAGCCAGCAATTACTTGTTGTCATTACTTGGGTTGTGATCCATGGTGACTAGGGTTTCCACCTGTCCAGGATTCACCTGGACAGTTCGGGCTTTGAATCATGTGTCTGGGTTTCAGTCCGCCTGAAACCCGGACACATTATTTAGACAGGAATGTGGCTTGGAACAGGGCTTGACAGAAGGGGTAGGGGGCACTATGTGTGCTGCATTACTATTCTCTTTGGAGTGTCCAAAGGTGTCCCAGGTCTGTTACAATTCTATAGTGTATGCTAAAACAAATACATTTACTGTGCACCACTAAAGTTTTCGGGTTTGGTTTGAAGAAAAAGTGGCAACCCTAATGGTGACCCCCCCCCTTGTTTGCCGAGTGCTTGTGCACCTGCTACCAGGGATGAAGACTGTCAAGTAGCACTAGTTAGTTATTAATTTCCTACAAAGCTGTGTGGTCGGACTGCGGTAGGGGAAGGGTGGAGCATTGTTGACCACGCTAAATTGTTGACCACGCTAACTCTGGATCTATTGCACCAATCAAAATGGGTCAAAGTGCATTTATCATTTAGGAGGACAGGATACAGAAACGTTTTAGAAGGTGAGACATATTTTTTAGATCATAGGGCATACCACAAAAAAAAGAGAAGGAAATTACACAATAATATATATATAAAGTATATGGACGAGCTTGAGGAATCCCATAATAGATTAGTGGGGGTTGCTGGCGCCCTACACTTATCAAGTTCCTTATATATCGTATTACTGTCAGCAGCTATAATTACATTTTTAGCCTTGAGTCTTGAAAGAAACACCCTGATCATCCATTGGCTATACAATTTGATTGTCTGATTCCCCTGGAGGCAATGTGCCAGCATGAGCTATGTGAATGCAAATGCAAATTCATGAAAACAAATCTGCATCATTCTGACTGAACGATAACAGGGCCATTAAAAGGGAATTACTTTCTCTGCATTTGCTGATAATGGACGGTTTCCAGCATAGCTACCCATAAATCTTTGGTAGACTAGACTGCTCTCTGGTTTCCTGGGCTGAATCCATCATGGTTTATCTGAGACGAGGGATGAGAAAGGGAGTTTTACTTCCCTAAAAACTGAGCAGAAATTTGGAGATTTGGGTGAAATTTTAACATCTTGGGCAATTTGAAATTGGTGCAATTGGAAATTAAGGTGGTTTACAAAAGCGGAGGTTGACCCTAAAAACTATTTTCTAACATTACATTGTGCTCACTCTCGACAATGACAGTACGCTGATGTTTTTTTTGCCGTACATACCATTGTATCGCTATTTTCCCCCCCGGCTTCCGGGTAGTGGCTCCCGCGTGAGTGGGCGTTCCTATGCACAGGCTAAGTGATTGACGAGATGACAAAAGCTTCCCCCCGGCACATAAGTGCCTCACAAGCTGCCGAAAGAAGCCGAACGTCGGTGCGCAGGCGCCGTATAGCGCCGTATAGAGCCGACTCACAATTCGGCTTTGTAACAGTCACCACTGTTTACGATCTTCCATCAACCCAAGACAGCTTATACGACACTCCACAATCCAGCAGACACTATCCATATCAATTCCCCCAGAAATAACGAGACTCAGCTCTGTTCTCTAGTTTCAAAATGTATGAATGTTTTAATGGTAAACTCAGCTGGTTCTTATACAGTTACAAACATGTCAGTTAATCACAGGAATAATTAAACTCTCCACCCCCTTCATCACACAATGTGGGGGCTTCAATACACCTTCAGATGGGCTAATTACTAATCATTATACAGACATTTCGGCACCGTTTTAACATGACCTAATTACTACACCTGAGAAGTCACATCCCACACCTATTATCAATACTATCTTCACACAATGAAAAGGTCTGTTAGGAGCTGACGCAATTAACACCTCAAAAGCATGTGTCCCCACCTTGAATGAAACGTTGACCTTTACAGCTTGTAATACGTCCAGATCTCCTGCAAAACATGAATTATCATTTATCTGTCACCCTATGCCCCAAAAGGGACTCCCGTAACAGGCTTCTTTTGGCAACTCATGACGCGCCTTATGTGCCGGGGGGAAGCTTTTGTCATCACGTCAATCACTTAGCCTGTGCATAGGAACGCCCACTCCCACGGGAGCTACTACCCGGAAGCCGGGGGGAAAATATCGATACAACGGTATGTACGGCAAAAAAAAAAAAAACATCAGCATACTGTCAATGTCAAGAGTGAGCACAATGTAATGTTAGAAAATAGTTTTTAGGGTGAACCTCCGCTTTAAGTGGCTCCTCAGGGTTAGGTCTGCACATTATTGCACGCTTTAGTGACATCTACATTCCCCCTCATTGCTCCTTCACTGCCATCTTCTCGCAGTCTTCTCCTGTTAGTAGAGTCTTCCAACTCTGCCATCGGGCGGCCATTGATAAAGTAACTCCTACATATGTGCACTGGAGTTACATCATTGTGGCGCACAACTCCTTTCCAGGCATCTTAGGCTGGATTCACACCTATGCATTTTTAGTGCTTTTTTGCACATTTGCACAGCAGTACATTTAACATGGTTTCCTATAGAACACGTTCTGTAGTGCAAATCCGCAAAAAATATATAAAAATGTGTGTGAATCCTGCCTTACACGATGTGAGTCAGGGTGTATTCTGCACTATGCGTGCCCTGCAGGCAATGTACACAGAGTACATGGTATCACACTGTTTACCTACTTTTTTTTTTATATATAACTTTATTGAAATATCAATATGACATTTAATTCACCTTTACGCATTGCAGTAGGGTAATGCATTACAAAACTGCAGTTAGCTACGGTAAAAAAAAAAAAAAGAAAAGGAGAGCATGTCCTCTTTTTTTTCAGCGCACATAACACCAACACTGTGGTGTCAACCGAATACACAGAACACAAGGAAAATGTACTTGTCTATTCGGTAGACTGAGTTGGAGGAGGCTGCCCAGCACAACGTGTCTTGATGTGAATGGGACCCCAAAGTATGGACATTTCTTCCATGGCTTCACCATGAACATGTAATAATGGAAGACATTGCTGACAATGTAAATAGTTGCTGTTAGGGCAGTCTGCAAATAAAAATTACTATCCAATCATTTTTATATTTTGAGCCGGGCAACTTAGTCAAGTCAGGTCTCCTGTTTGGTCACAGCCCAGCACCGTTACAAGTGTTAATGGTCTTCTTTCCTGGTTTTCTAAAGTAGGGTGACCAGACATCCCCGGTTTCCGGCGACAGTCCCCGGATTGAGGACACTGTCCCCACAGCCAGCCTGTCCCCAGATTTGTCCCCAGATTGCAGTGGCATGGAGTGGGGGCATCTGGTACTCTCGTCCCGGGTGCAACATTTTGGGGGGGGGTCCCCCATGATCCCTCTGGTACAGGTGGCCGTGTGTGTGTGTGTGAGAACAGGGGAGGGGCGGTGCAGAGCGTACGGCAGCTATTGGAGAAGCTCTTGGCAGGGGATACTGAGGAGCGGCTGGGTGTTGGGAACAGTTCCTGGTGCTGGGGAGAGCCCTGCTCCGATAGCTTATAATGGAGGCCATGCAGAGGTGAGCAAAATCAACTGATCTACTGTTTGTGCGTGTGTGTGTGTGTGTGGGGGGGGGGGGTGTAGTGCAGGAATCAGGTATGTCAGTGTAGTCGTCAGAATAGAACTCAGGTAGGTCAGTGTAGTGGCCAGTGTAGGGTTCAGGTAGGTTAGAGTAGTTGTCTCATTGTAGGGATCAGGTAGATCAGTGTAGGAATTGGATAGGTTAGTGTAGTAAATAGTGTAGGAATCAGGTAGGTTAGTGTAGTGGATAGTGTAGGAATCAGGTAGGTTAGTGTAGTGGATAGTGTAGGAATCGGGTAGGTTAGTGTAGTGGTCAGTGTAGGAATCAGATAGGTCAGTGTAGTGGTCAGTATAGAACTCAGGTAGGTCAGTGTAGGAATCAGGTAGGTTAGTGTAGTGGTAAGTGTAGGAATCAGGTAGGTTAGTGTAGTGGTAAGTGTAGGAATCAGGTAGGTTAGTGTAGTGGTCAGTATAGAGCTCAGGTAGGTTAGTGTAGTGGTCAGGATAGAGCTCAGGTAGGTCAGTGCAGTGGTCAGTATAGAACTCAGGTAGGTCAGTGTAGTGGTCAGTGTGAGAATCAGGTAGGTTAGTGTAGTGGTCAGTGTAGGGATCAGGTAGGTTAGTGTAGTGGTCAGTGTAAGGATCAGGTAGGTTAGTGTAGTGGTCAGTGTAGGGATCAGGTAGGTTAGTGTAGTGGTCAGTGTGAGAATCAGGTAGGTTAGTGTAGTGGTCAGTGTAGGGATCAGGTAGGTTAGTGTAGTGGTCAGTGTAGGGATCAGGTAGGTTAGTGTAGTGGTCAGTGTAGGGATCAGGTAGGTCAGTGTAGTGGTCAGTGTGAGAATCAGGTAGGTTAGTGTAGTGGTCAGTGTAGGGATCAGGTAGGTTAGTGTAGTGGTCAGTGTAGGAATCAGGTAGGTCAGTACTACTGTACTAGTGGAAGGGAGTGCTAAAAGTCTGGCGGGGGTGCAAATTTCTTGCCTTGTCCCAGGCACTGACAACCCGAACCTACACCACTGACTGCATATATAATTTGAGGAAAATATGCGTATTATATTGTTTACCATTTGCCAATAAAAAAAATATGTCCCCTGATTTCACTTTAAAAATCTTGGCACCCTATTCTAAAGGAAAGGTTTTGTAAGACAAAAATATTGGGCTACCATTGCTGACCTCCTTCTGAGATTTCTGATACAGTGGCTTCAATGCTTCCCATGCAGAGCTGGACTTGGACAAAAATTTGGCCCTGGACTTCATCCAGACAGGGCCACTTTAATTTTGCAAACACACACAAGAACAGTATATAAACTATACGCAATTGCGCAAAAAAAGGAAAAACATTCCACTGTAAGTATAAACGGCTTTTTTTCAGGGTCCCCAGAGAGCCCCCCTTACATCAGAGTATCCAGAAAGCCCCCCTTACATCATAGTATCTAGAGAGCCTCCCTTACATCAGAGTATCTAGAGAGCCTCCCTTACATCAGGGTCCCCAGAAAGCTGCTCCTTACATCAGGGTCACCAGAGAGAGGGTGGGCAGTGAGAGATGATGTAATCTCTCTGCTGCCCGTGGCTGCACAGTGCGGACAGAACAGCGTTAAGCAGAGTGGGTGGTGAAAGATGATGTCATCTCTGCCCTCTCCCCCGCTCGGCTCTCCCATAGTTCCCACCTCTCCCATGCTGCCCGCTGCAGGGCTGCAGAAAGGCCATTGCCCTGTGGTTGGGTACCCCTGGAACTCAGGGCTATGGGCCCCATATTTGGGGCTATATCCCCAAAAGCCACCCCCTAGCGATGCAACTGGCTGTCACTGAAACCAGCCCACTGAGCCATCGACCCACCGGGAAACTCCCGATAATCCCGATGGCCAGTACATGCCTGTTCCTATGTCACTGACCTGCAAGTATGCAAGTCAAGAGTTCTGAGGCCACGTACACACGATCAGACCGGTCTGATGAAACTGGTCCGACGGACCGTTTTCATCGGACCACGCTGAAGTGGTCTGATGATCTGATGTGCGTACACACCATCGGGCCAAAAATCCGATCAGACCAGAACGTGGTGATGTAGAACACAACAACGTGCTGAAAAAACAAAGTTCAATGCTTCCAAGCATGCGTCGACTTGATTCTGAGCATGCGCGGCTTTTTGGTCCGATGCTTTTGTGTACTAACCATCGAATCTGTCTGACGGACAGGTGTCCGTCGGACAGATTTTAAAGCAAGTTTTAAAACTTTGGTCCGACGGACAAAGGTCCGACGGGCCGTACAAACCATCAAATTGGTCTAATCGTGTGTACGTGGCCTGACTTTACCGGCTAAAGCTTGTTCCAGATCAGAGATGAAAGCCACAAAACGTATCAGGTCAGCGATGGTAGCCTCAGTATTTCTTTAAGTACAGATCTGAAAAATGTATAAGTTGACCCAACTCCCTAGTTCTGATGACTTACCAGACGGTCCCGTAAGCTCCAGAACCGATGGCTCTCAGTTCTTTGTAGCGCGCAGGAACCTCCCATTTTGTTTTATTGATCTCCTGAGTGTAGAAGCCTTTCCTGTGTGCTGATTCCATGATGTGTATATTCTGACTGAGGTTTTATCTCTGCAGTTCTAGGAAGGTGAATCTTATCTCTCCCCCAGGGAAAGGGACCCCTCCCACCTCAGGTATGTCATACAAACAGCCGCACTTCCTCCAGGTTCTATATGAAAGGTTGTACAGATGGAATTCACTGCTGTAGGGACTGTAGGGGCCATTACAGGTAGAGCTACTAAAGACTTGTCATGACACATCCATGACACATAAAGGCCCAAAAATGAAACTAAAACCTGCCACGGCCTCACTTTACTGACTTTTGCCCTTGTTAAGCATTACAAAATCCCACATGAATCTAATGAATTCCTTCCAAGCTATAAAACTAAGAACTGTGTTAATTCCCTTCACAAAAATATTTTAGTTGAGGAAATGAACACTATTTTATTTGACTAAAATACAACTAAAACAAGTAAGATGACTAAAATAAGACTAAGGCTCCTTACACACGGAGCGGTCCGTTTTTCGGTCCGCTCCGTGTGTCCGTCAGCTCAGCGGGGGGTCTCCGCTGAGCTGTCGGCGGACAGGGCGGACCCCGCACACTGTGCAGGGACCGCCCCGTCTCTCCTCCGCTCTCCCCTATGGGGAGTCGGATGGAAACAGACCGTCTGTCCGTTTGCATCCGATCCGTTTGGCCGGACGGAAGAAAAATAGGACATTCTTCCGTCCGCAAAAACGGATGCGGAGCGAGCGGACGTTAGCGGATGCATCATCCGCTAACGGATCCGCTCCCATAGGGACCCATTACAATTCCGTAAACGGACTTGTAATGAGCGGACCATTCGTCTGCTTGTGTGAAAGGGCCCTTAAACTAAAATGGCATTTTAGTCAAAAGACTATAAATAAAACTAAATTGAAAATTGGGGTAAAAAAATGAACACTGATTATATAACACAAATGCAGGCGTATATAATAACTTTGGAAATTTTAGAGAAATGTTTAACCTTATGTCAACTGCCGCACGCAAATATGCGCCAGCAGAATGGCACAAGCAGGCACAAGGACGTATATATACGTCCCCTTTAAGAAGTGGCATTGTGGACACGAGTGCGCCACGAGCACAGTGACTCTGACGATGGGTCCCACGGACTCGATGTCCGCGGGCATACCCGCAATCGTGTCACGGTTAGTGATGAGCGGAATACGCCATATTCGATTTCGCGATATTTCGCGAATATTTCGAAGAATATTCGCGAATATTCGTTAATATCGAATATTCGTGATATTTTATAAAAAAATAAATAAATTGCGAATTTTCGTTATTTATGAATATTCGCTATATTTTATAAAAAAAAATAGCGAAATTTCGCATATGCGAAAGCGAAAATGATTGCGAAATTTCGCTATTTTTTTTGGATAAAATATCACGAATATTCGATATTGCGAAATGTCGCTATTGCGAAATGTCACAAAATTTCGCATATGCGAAAGCGAAAATGATTGCGAAATTTCGCTATTCTTTTTTTGACAAAATATCACGAATATTCGATATTTACGAATATTCGCTATATTTTATTAACAAAAAAAAATAAATAGTGAAATGTCGCTATTGCAAAATTTTGCATATGCGAAAGCGAAAATGATTGCGAAATTTAGCTATTTTTCTTGACAAAATATCATGAATATTCGATATTTACGAATATTCGCTATATTTTATAAAAAAAAAAATTGCGAAATGTCGAAATTTATTGCGAAAATTTATTGCGAAATTTGAAAAATACGAATATTCGAAATAGCAAATATTCGCCGCGATATTCGAGATATTCGCGAATACTCGAATATGCAATATTCGTAGCGAATATTCGCAATGCGAATATTCGTGAGCAACACTAGTCACGGTGAGAAAAAAGGGGGAAATGCTTATGTGAGCAAGAATTTCCCCAGTCTTCCTAGTGACAGGACAGTGTACACAGCTTCCTGTAATCGGAAGCTGTGATCACTGTTGTGTCACACATAGCCCATCCCCCCTACAGTTAGAACACATCCCTAGGCACACTTAACCCCTTCAGCGCCACCTAGTGGTTACCCCCTTCACTGCCAGTGTAATTTTCACAGTAACCAGTGCATTTTTATAGCACTGATCGCTGTAAAAATGACAATGGTCCCAAAAATGTGTCCAAAGTGTCCGATGTGTCCATCATAATGTCACAGTCATGAGAGAAATCGATGATCGCCCGCCATTAGAAAAAAAAATATATATATTAATTAATATATTAATAAAAATGCCATAAAACTATCCCTTATTTTCTACTTTTTTTTTGTACTCCGATCTAAAAACGCTTATTGCGATTTCTTTTTACCAAAAATATGTAGAAGAATACGTATCAGCCCAAACTGAGGGAAAAAAACGATTTTTTATATATTTTTTGGGGATATTTATTATAGCAAAAATTGTCGCAGAGGTGATCAAATACCACCAAAAGAAAGCTCTATTTGTGGGAAAAAAAGGACGTAAATTTTGTTTGGGAGCCACGTCGCAAGACCGCGAAAATGTCAGTTAAAGCGACGCAGTGCCGAATTGCAAAAAGTAGCCCGGTCTTTGACCAGAAAAATGGTCCGGGGCTTAAGTGGTTAAAGCGGAGGTCCATCCAAAAGTGGATCTCTGGCTTATCTGCTTCCCCCTCCTCTGGCACCACATTTGGCACCTTTCAGGGGGAACCAATTAGAAAGCATGGCACGCTTCGCATATGCGCAGTAGGGAACCAGGAATGAATTGAATGGGGAAAAAGTAGGATGAGTACAGCCCCAAGAACACCATCCCAACCGTGAAGCATGGAGATGGAAACATTGTTTGGCGATGATTTTTTGCAAAGGGGACAGGACGAATGCACCGTATTAAGGGGAGGATGGATGGGGCCATGTATCGCAAGATCTTGGCCAACAACCTCCTTCCCTCAGTAAGAGCATTGAAGATGGGTCTTCGAGGATGGCAATGACCCGAAACACGCAGCGAGGGCAACTAAGGAGTGGCTCTGTAAGAAGCATCTCAAGGTCCTGGAGTGGCCTAGCCAGTCTCCAGACCTGAACCCAATAGAAAATCTTTAGAGGGAGCTGAAAGTCCGTATTGCCCAGCGACAGCCCCGAAACCGGAAGGATCTGGAGAAGCTCTGTATTGAGGAGTGGATCAAAATCCCTGCTGCAATCCCTGCTACAGGAATTATATGATCTCTGTAATTGTAAACAAAGGTTTCTGTACCAAATATTAAGTTCTGCTTTTCTGATGTATCAAATATTTATGTCAAATAATTATTTAGAAATCATACATTTGTGATTTTCTGGATTTTTGTTTTAGATTCCGTCTCTCACAGTTGAAGGGTACCTATGATAAAAGACCTCTACATGCTTTGTAAGTAGGAAAACCTGCAACATCGGCACGTAGGCATGTGCATTTCGTTTCGTTCCGAATCGAAATTCGGACGAATTTTCCATTATTCAGACATTCGGATGCATACGAATTCCCGAATTGCTATATTAGCGAAATATTTCGACCGTTTTCGGAATTCGTTCGTTTTCGACCGAAATTCGAAAAAAAATGGTCGAAATCGAAAATATTTCAACCAGATTAGAAGTCTCTTTTCGAATAGAATTTTTTTTGAATTAAATTCGAAAATAATTTTTTTTTTTTTGAATTCCGAATCAAATACCCGCGGACTAAATTCGATCGGAATTCGAAAAAAAAAATAAAAAAAAAATAATATTTTCGGATTTAATTCGAAAAAAATTCTCTTCGAAAAGAGACTATTTGTTTTCTAATCTGGTTGAAATATTTTCGATTTCGACCGTTTTTTTCTAAATTCGGTCGAAAACGAACAAATTCGAAAAACGGTCGAAATATTTTCGATTTCGACCGAAAACGAATTCAACACATGTAACGAACATAACTTAACGAAATGTATTAAATGACGAATTGAAACGAAACGAAACGAAACAAATTTTTCACTTTTGCACATGCCTAATCGGCAGCGTATCAAATACTTTTTTGCCCCACTGTAGGTTGGTTAAAAAAATTAAAGGAAAGATTTGATTGGTTGACAAAGGCAGCACAGACCGTTTTTCTTTAAGTCCCTTTCAGACGCAGTTGATACTCTTATCGTGTTTAGTGCAGAGCAGGTCAAGGACATTCAGGCAAACACCGGAAGTCTTTTTTTTATGGCCTCTATTGGCAGATTTTATGGTGTGTTACATTAATCCATATCCATAAACTCCACTACACTAATTATATTATAGAATATATTTCCTGGTCTTATGTATGCACAGCTGTGTATACTGTGCCGCAACTGTGTGTACTGCAGGCAGAGCTTTTTTTCTCAGAAAATAGGTGCAGGAAGGAACTCAACCACGACCCCGTTCAGATTACACAAACAGTAGGAGTGTCTTAAAGGGGCATTAAATACCAGGATTGCATTACATACAGAGTGCAGAGTTCAGCGGGGTTACACACAGAGTGCAGAGCTGTGACTTGTAAACACAGAAACCAGACTTCTGTGTTTACAAGTGATTGTGGTGAGCAGGAACCAAAGGGTCTGAGCCAGAGGTGGTGGAAAGGAGTTCCCCAAAGTTCCCCCTGAAAAAAAAGCCCTGACTGCAGGTCAATTGCACAGCTATTATCGTGAATGGGTTGTGTTGTGCGGTGGTCCTAACTGCCGAATGAGACAAGGGGTTTTGTTTCTGCCGCCGACAGGAAGCAAAGCATCATAGGTATTTGTACAGCCCTTGATGGCTGCATTTCCTTGTTTGGGTAGGCGGTTGAGAAGCTGTAAAATTATGGCTCAATAGCCTGCTTTTGCCAACTCTGGTTGTCCATATGGACATAAGGACCCCTAACACCAGGGCCGATCCTATGGTCACAGACGCCTGGGTGCAGTAATATTTCTGGCGCCCCCCACATGGGCGTGGTCAATTTACTAACCCTCCCCCTTTACAAATGTTTCTTTGACAATGACTCAACCACAGAGATGCTCCCCCACAAAATCTTCATTACCCTGGGATCCTTACATGATCTCCTAAAAATTTACAAAATACAGGAAGAGAAGCAGAGTACTTTATTGGGACCTGGAGGGGGGCCTCTCTGATGGACACAGAGAGGGCTTATGTTAGAGAGTCTGTTAGAAAAAGCCCCCAGACATACTCCAGACATGATACAGGAGACGGTCAGAGACTGCAGACATGGTACAGGAGATGGTCAGAGACTGCAGATAGTACAGGAGACGGTCAGAGACTGCCGACATAGTACAGGAGACGGTCAGAGACTGCCGACATAGTACAGGAGACGGTCAGAGACTGCCGACATAGTACAGGAGACGGTCAGAGACTGCCGACATAGTACAGGAGATGGTCAGAGACTGCAGACATAGTACAGGAGATGGTCAGAGACTGCAGACATAGTACAGGAGACGGCCAGAGACCGCAGACATAGTACACGAGATGGTCCATTAGACCCCTTTAACACTGGAGGCATTTTTCAGGTGCTTTAGCGTTAAAAATAGCGCCTGAAAAAAGTCTCATCTGCAATCCCAGTGTGAGAGCCCGAGTCCAAAAAATTCCTGCAAGTAGCTTCTTTGAGGTGCTTTAAGAGCGGTGTATACACCGCTCCTAAAGCACCCCTAGCCAATGAAATCAATGGGCAGTGCCTGTAAAGCGCTTCGGCACTGGCACCTTTGAACCCTTTATTTGGCCGCTAGTGGGGGTTAAATGTATCTCTAAAATAATAGTAATGCACCACTAAAACTAGCGGCGCTTTACCGCCGATGCTCCCGCACTGTCAGTGTGAAAGGGCTCTTTGTACATCACATCTGTAGATGGACTACTGAGGCGTAGGAGTGGGCAGGGGCTGTGTATCCTATGCAATCTATCATACCATAAAACATCTAGAGCAGGGACAGCCCAGAGCACGTGTAAATGGGATGCTGGGGATGCCATCCCCCAGCACACCAAACACTATGACTCACCTCGGATCTCTCTCTTTCGGCCCGAGATAGAGATGGGAGTGGGAGACATTCCAACTGGAGTTGGTGGAGACAGTGCAGGATTCAAGACTTCCAGTGTGAAGAATTCATTCCTGCAATGTAGGGATCCCGCAATGTCGGCACCCGAAACCGTTTTTTTTGGATCGGCTCTTGGGTGCTGCCGCTGCCATTCAAGGTATGCGGGTTCCCTACTGTGCATGCCTGAAGCTCCTGGGAGCGTGATGTGGCACTGTCTCCTGGAAGTGGAGATGGATACCTGTCAAAAACAGGTACCCATCCCTCCTCCCCCCTGAAAGTTGCCAAATGTGGTACCGGGGGGGGGGGGGGGGACCATATAAGTGGAGGTCACACTTTTGGGTGAAACTCTACTTTAAGCTGCACTGAAGGCCAGTTCACACCATAAATTGCACAGGAACGTGCTGTGTGTTCCTGTGTGATTGACATGTGATCTGGGTACAGTGTGATTTCAGCCCATTCATTTGAATGGGCTCAAACTGCTCTGGACCGCACCAAAAAAGTACATGCACTACTTTACAAAATGTGCAGCAACCAGATGGCATGATACTACTGTACCATGCAATCCGGTGCAGGCAAACACACTGCTTTGGGGTGTCATTAGCCCAAGTACTGTACTTGTGAAGTCTGTGCACTGTACTTATAAAGCCCATGTACTGTACTTGTATAGCTTGCACTCTGTACTCATATTGCTTGTGTATTGTACACGTATTTCCTGAGCACTGTACTCATACAGCCTGTACTCTGTACACACTGACCAGCTAGATAGGTATACAAGCAGGTAACCCTGCCAGATGATGCGGGCTCATCCGAGATATAGAGTTAAAGCACTAACCAGTGTTTACTAGAACTCCTGATGGTAGAGATGGGGTTTGCAGCCTGTTAGTACCAGGTTGCCATCCTCAGGATCGCCCCACTAGGAGGTGAGCAAACCAGGGTCCAGTAGCAGATATAACAGGTAGGGATCGAGCAGAGGAATAGTCGAAGAACAAGCCAAAGTTCGGTAACGAATAGTTGCAGGTTGGGATTGAGTGGAAGCAGTGTTGAGGAACAAGCTAAAGGTCTATAACAAATGCAAATGGTTGCAAGTTGGGATCAGGTAGAAGATTAGTCAAGGAACAAACCAATGGTCAGTAACAATAACAAATGGTTACAAGTTGGAATCAAGCAGAAGCATAGTCGAGTAGCAAGTCAAAGGTCAGCAACGAATGGTTTCAGGTTGGGATCAAGCAGAAGTATAGTCGAGGAACAAGCCAAAGGTCATTAACAAATGGTTGGACGTTAGGATCAAGCGGAAGAGTAGTCAAGGAACAAACTAAAGGTCAATTTCCACTGGTTGCAGGTTGGGATTAGGTGGAAGTGTAGGAACAAGCCAAAAGTCGGTAACTAATGTGTTGGGATTGAGTTCACTTGTTGGTGGCACTGTGCTGCTCTGGGCAGTTTGCTGCAGCTCCAGTGTCCAACAGCAGGTGTCTCCCAAGAACAAACAGGCTGGAATGATCAGTGTCACCAGGGTTCAGCTGCCAGGTGGCTTTTTAAGACTGCTCCTCTCTTCCCCCAGCACATCGCGATTCATATTGCCTCCTTCCTGCCAGGCTGTGCCTGATACCCATCCTGAACTTCCTGTATCCTGATCCGTCCTGCACCCTTCTGCCTTGCTCCTGCTCCCTGCTCTTGTACCCAGTTGTGATTCCCTTCCTTGCATCCCTCTTACCTTTGTCCCTTATATTGTAGATATTATATATAGTCAGTAGTTAGGTTTATTAGTTATTTTGTTCTTGTTTGCTGGAGTGGTTTATGCATACCTGCCAACTTTTTGAGGGACACCTATCAGCAAAAGTATGCAGGCATTGGACACACACCTTGCCACACCCCCATAAAGGAGAATTGTAAAAAAAAAAACAAGGATTGGTTAAACCCACAAGTGCTTTTTTACCATTACGATTCCTTTATATTGGCGTTTGGAATTTACAAATGCAACAATTTAGAAATCAGATGAAAGGTTTGGTGCTGAAAAACATTTTTTGATAGATAAAAAATGCATTTTATATACATCTATAAAGATCAGACCAAAATGAGGAACAAATGAGGAGGAATGAGGGACAGAGGGACATTGCTCCAAATCAGGGACAGTCCCTCGAAATCAGGGGACAGTTGGGAGCTATGGTTTATGTTTATTGGTGTGTGCTCACTGTAAATAAATATCACTTTAATTATATATACTTTGGTTTCAGTTTCCTCGTGTAGCTACGTGTCTGGTCTCCTTGCCACTGATCCCTGACAGAATGGTTGCAGGTTTGGATCGAGCAGGAGCATAGTTAAGGAACAGATAATTGGCGCTGCTGTATGGATGTGGTGTATATTTCACGTGTCGGGTTCTTGTAGCGGAAGGGTTTATTGGAAGCAAAGCTCCCCGCTTACACAAGTGATCCCTTTTTGCTAATGATCCCTCAGAGGGAAAATGGGAGCACTATGTGGTGTGCTCATATGATCATATATCCCTAGTTGAATAGGTATTAGTGATGACTCCTGTAAATGTAATGTATACTTTGAGAAGCCTAGTATAAAGTGTGGTGTATACACTTCATTGGTTGTGTTGTGCCGGTTGCAGTTTTATAATGGACAATGCTGAGTGCTATATTTAAATTTATATAAATAATGATTAGTAAACCAAAAATAACGAAACTAAGTGCCCATATATTATTATTCCAAGTGTGAGGTGAGAGAAAAGGTGGTGCCCTAAATCCTTAATAGAGTGTAATCCTCTCGATGTGATCAAGAGATGAAAAATGTGAAAAACATCAATTTCATATAGGTGAATGTATGCTTAATATCGCTCCAATATGTGATAAACTAATACAGATAATATTATAAGTGATCAAGGAGAAAAACTTTGGTATATATCATGTGCAATCAACCCTACTAGTGGATTACAGTGTGCAAAGGTCAACTAGTGTCTAAACTGACAACTAAGAAAATAAGTTATAATCAGGTGTTGTCCATATATTTTCAGTAACGTGGTGAGTGGCTCCAATACAGTGCTACGTTGTCAACTAGAGTGTTGATATCATATGTTGCACTACAGGTGACAGCAAAATTTCCAGTTGTCCCCCCACATGTATCCCCTCTTACCAGATTGTAGTCCCCTCGACGGGGGTGTAGAGCCTTGGGGATCAGTGGATAGTTGCTGCTTACCAACCTCAGTATGTAGCGCCGCGAGACGGATGGGGACCAATCGCCGTGGTTGATATTTCCTGGGGCGTGATCAATGGCTCCAAAGTGAATGGCAGTTGTTTAGGAGGCAAGAAAAAGAGAGATCCTCATGGTGTAGTACTTCCTGTTGATTTTTTTATTTGTAAAGCCTGTTTCCCAATTTGGGACAACAGGGTATATAAAATGAATTTTAAAAGAAAACAAAAAAGTTTAAAACCATAAGTGCTGCTGTACCGCAGCTGAACAGAATTGGTCCCGTAAGCTGAGCTGCACCAGTCGGGTTAAGGGAGCCTCAGTAGTTGCTGTCCGTATGGAACGGGTAAAGCGTGCTGCTGTTTGCGTTCCAATAGTGAGCGCGTCCCAACCCGGAAGTCCTAGCTGGTCTGGGCTTAGTGTGCCGGAGTACGTGACGTAAGGGCGTGTGGTCACCTGACCGGTTTCGTCTATGGACGTTTTCAAAGGTGATGACCGCCCCTAACGTCACTATGCTTTTTATGCTCTAAACGTCATGTGTGGTCCGCCTCTTTGGGAGTGATTAGGTCCCTCTCTCGAATCAGAATACCCCTGGGCGTGTATTACATGGCGTGATGCATCTCTCTATACTATTCCAACGGCATCAAGCAGGCAATATAGAAGATAAAAATAACAATAAAATAAAGAGATGCAAATATATAGGTACTATATACAGAGAGATTGTCCCATACTAACAGAACTTGTAGGAAGTTAAATCCCTTGGGAATTTTTGGGACGCGGATCTCAAATGTCGTTTGGGACATTACATTATGGCATATGTAGTTAAAGTAATTAATTACACAGCTTAATTGACAAAAAATTATTAACAAAAATGACTAATATGGTAAGTGAAACACATAGTTGAGCTTTTGTATTTGATGGAAAATATAATTTGTGTGGAAACAGGTCATGACCCCTCTAGAGGATAGTGATATGCCTATTGGCGAGTGTCTATATGGTGTTATATATTCATGTTCTTCATGGCATTGATTGGAAAAAAGGTAGTGTCTAATTTTATATTAAATAATCTCATTTTGCTGTGCGGACCTATGTAGACCTATGCATATATTTATATATATGGGTGGGTTAAGTTGGCTTGTCATCTGTATCAACAGGTAACTTTGATGGTTGATACCTATTTCCTGGTTTTAAATTATTAAACTAGCCTTACTTGACTAAAAAGGAATATATTTATGTATATGGTGATGTTTTCATCATTAGAGTGGTAGGGAATATATATAATCCTGTTATGGGAATCTTTTGTATTTGTTTTCTGTATCATTGGTTTTCTTTATGTTAGACTTAGTGTTTCCATGGGAAATGTTTAACATCTACAGAAGTGGTGGTTTCTTTGTTGGAAGGACTGCTATTGGTTGGTTATAAAGCAGTTTAGATCTATATCCAGATTCATCCCTTTTGGTGCTAGGGACCCCAGCCGGTGGATCCATTCGGTTTCGTTTTGTGATATTTGAATCTTTTTGTTTCCTCCTCTCCAGTGATCGGTAATCATGTCAATCCCATAGAATATCATCTGTGATGGATCTTTATGATGGTATTGGTCAAAATGTCTTGAGAGACTATGGTCCGTGAATCCCTTGCGGATGTTTTTTATGTGTTCCCTTATACGAACCTTGAGGGGCCTGGTGGTCCGACCCACATACTGCATCTTACAGGGACATTCAATCACATAGGTGACGTGGGTGCTGTCACACGTAATTAGTTTTTTGATTTCAAATTTCCTATGATTGGTGGTTGATGAGAAGGCTAAACGTCTTCTGTTTTCTTTTTTGCTTTTTTTACACGGTAGGCACCTTTGGCATCGGTAGAAACCTTTCAGTTCTGGACAAATTTCCACTTTTCTTGGGGGGTTCACTACATTGTGGACTAGAAAATTCCTCAAGGATGGAGCTCTCCGGTAGATCAAGGTAGGTTTATTTGGGAGAATATCAGCAAGTGTTCTGTCTTCTTTAAGAATAGGCCAATACTTTTTCAGGATTTTTTCCAATTGTTTATGTTGTGTGCTATAGCCTGTAATGAAAGGGACATCGTCCCTGTTCTTGCTTGGTTTCAAAGGTCTAGGTTGTAGTAGAGTTTGTCTGTCCATACCACGTATCTTTTCTTGGAGTTTTGTTAATGGTAGTTGTTGGTAGCCTTTCTCTTTAAATCTTTTGATAAGAACCTCTGATTGTATTTCAAAGTCTTCCTGCTTGTGGCAGTTGCGTCTTATTCTTAGTAGCTGTCCTTAGGGTATGTTTGATACCCATTTAGGATGGTGGCAGCTGGTGGTGGGTATATATCCATTTCTATCCGTCTTTTTAAAGTATGTTCTAGTACAGAGCTGATCTTCATCTTTAAAGATTTCCAAATCCAGGTATTCGACCGTGTTGTTGTTCCATTTACCGGTGAATCTTATGTCATAGATGTTATTATTTAATGCATTCAGAAAAGTTTCCAGTTCCTCAAGGGTGCCCTCCCACAAGATGAAGATGTCATCTATATATCTTCTGTACATCTTCAGTTGTTCTATGTGGCCACTGTAGATGTACCTTTGTTCCCACATGTCCATGAAGAGGTTTGCCACACTGGGGGCATAACGAGCCCCCATGGCTACCCCTCTGGTTTGCACGTAATATTGGCTGTTATACCAGAAGTAGTTGTTACTCATAGCAATTTTGAGGCCTTCTAAGATGTAGGAAATTTGTTCTTGTTTGTACTCAGATAACTCATGTAGAGCTTTTTCCACTGCTTGTAGACCATCCTGTTGTTTGATGCTAGTATATAATGCCTCTACATCTATGGTGACCAATATGCAATTTTTTGCATTGTTATGAGCTTTCAATTCATTAATGAGTTGTGTGCTATCTTTCAAGTACGATCTTCCCTGCTTGACCAGGGGTTTTAAAAAATAGTCCAAATATTCTCCCAGTCTTGAAAAAATTGAGTTAATACCGCTTATGATGGGCCTGCCTGGCGGGTTTGTTTCCCTTTTGTGTATTTTCGGTACCTGGTACATTACTGGTGTTTTGGCGGATTCTGGTACTAGGTATTCGGCCTCTCGTTTATTCAAAATATTCATGTTGATTCCTTTCTGTACATATTCTCGTAGTGTTTTTTCATATTCCCATTTTGGATTTCCCTTTAGTTTCTTGTAGGTATCTTCTGTTTCCAATAGATTTTCCATTTCCTGTGAGTAATCTTTGGTGTTTAGGATCACCAGACCTCCCCCTTTGTCCGCTGGTCTAAAGACCACCCCCTTTTTCTTAGATAATTCTTTAATCGTCCTCCACACTTGTTGTGTTTGTTTGTTTCTCTTATTTTTGATGTGTTGTATGTCTTGTTCAACCATCTTTCTAAATGCTGTGATACATTGGTTCCCTTTAGTTTGGGGGTTATATAGTGAATTGTTTTTTAGTTTAGTTTGTTGATATTGTGAGTTTTCTGGAATGTAGTCACTCGGGTTGAGGACAAAGTATTTTTTCAAGTTGAGTTTCCTGAGGAATTTTTGTAGATCTATATAGGTCTCGAAGTGGTCTAAGTTTTTGCCAGGGGCATACTTTAACCCCAAATCAAGAACTTGCAGTTCGTCCTGTGTAAAAGTGGCATCACTAAGGTTATAGATTCCTTTCCCTAATATTCCCTAATATTCTCTCTGTCTTTTTCTTCTTCCCCCCTCTCTTCCCTCTAGGCCTTCGATTCTTTCTGGGTGTCGATGTTCCTGTTGCGTATTCCTCCCCCATTCTGGGGTTCTCACTGTTCTGCTGTGCTCCTCTGTGCCATATTGTCGTAATGGATGATCTCTTAGATCTTGGCCTCTCTGGGATTCCCTCGGAGTAATTAATTACTTTAACTACATATGCCATAATGTAATGTCCCAAACGACATTTGAGATCCGCGTCCCAAAAATTCCCAAGGGATTTAACTTCCTACAAGTTCTGTTAGTATGGGACAATCTCTCTGTATATAGTACCTATATATTTGCATCTCTTTATTTTATTGTTATTTTTATCTTCTATATTGCCTGCTTGATGCCGTTGGAATAGTATAGAGAGATGCATCACGCCATGTAATACACGCCAAGGGGTATTCTGATTCGAGAGAGGGACCTAATCACTCCCAAAGAGGCGGACCACACATGACGTTTAGAGCATAAAAAGCATAGTGACGTTAGGGGCGGTCATCACCTTTGAAAACGTCCATAGACGAAACCGGTCAGGTGACCACACGCCCTTACGTCACGTACTCCGGCACGCTAAGCCCAGACCAGCTAGGACTTCCGGGTTGGGACGCGCTCACTATTGGAACGCAAACAGCAGCACGCTTTACCCGTTCCATACGGACAGCAACTACTGAGGCTCCCTTAACCCGACTGGTGCAGCTCAGCTTACGGGACCAATTCTGTTCAGCTGCGGTACAGCAGCACTTATGGTTTTAAACTTTTTTGTTTTCTTTTAAAATTCATTTTATATACCCTGTTGTCCCAAATTGGGAAACAGGCTTTACAAATAAAAAAATCAACAGGAAGTACTACACCATGAGGATCTCTCTTTTTCTTGCCTCCTAAACAACTGCCATTCACTTTGGAGCCATTGATCACGCCCCAGGAAATATCAACCACGGCGATTGGTCCCCATCCGTCTCGCGGCGCTACATACTGAGGTTGGTAAGCAGCAACTATCCACTGATCCCCAAGGCTCTACACCCCCGTCGAGGGGACTACAATCTGGTAAGAGGGGATACATGTGGGGGGACAACTGGAAATTTTGCTGTCACCTGTAGTGCAACATATGATATCAACACTCTAGTTGACAACGTAGCACTGTATTGGAGCCACTCACCACGTTACTGAAAATATATGGACAACACCTGATTATAACTTATTTTCTTAGTTGTCAGTTTAGACACTAGTTGACCTTTGCACACTGTAATCCACTAGTAGGGTTGATTGCACATGATATATACCAAAGTTTTTCTCCTTGATCACTTATAATATTATCTGTATTAGTTTATCACATATTGGAGCGATATTAAGCATACATTCACCTATATGAAATTGATGTTTTTCACATTTTTCATCTCTTGATCACATCGAGAGGATTACACTCTATTAAGGATTTAGGGCACCACCTTTTCTCTCACCTCACACTTGGAATAATAATATATGGGCACTTAGTTTCGTTATTTTTGGTTTACTAATCATTATTTATATAAATTTAAATATAGCACTCAGCATTGTCCATTATAAAACTGCAACCGGCACAACACAACCAATGAAGTGTATACACCACACTTTATACTAGGCTTCTCAAAGTATACATTACATTTACAGGAGTCATCACTAATACCTATTCAACTAGGGATATATGATCATATGAGCACACCACATAGTGCTCCCATTTTCCCTCTGAGGGATCATTAGCAAAAAGGGATCACTTGTGTAAGCGGGGAGCTTTGCTTCCAATAAACCCTTCCGCTACAAGAACCCGACACGTGAAATATACACCACATCCATACAGCAGCGCCAATTATCTGAAACCCACAATATCTCATAACATTCCATCTCTCATTGAGAGATTATACAGAAGGCAGCAGCTCATATCCCCAGTCCTAGCGCGGATTAACCCTAAATTAGACATAGTTAAGGAACAAGCCAAGGATCTGTAATAAATGCTTGCAGGTTGGGATCAAGCGGAAGCATAGTCAAAGAACAAGCCAAAGGTCGGTAATGATTAGTACCGTGTTTCCCCGAAAATAAGACGTAGTCCGAAAATAAGCCGTAGCGGGATTTCGAGGCAAGATCGAAATATAAGCCATACCCCCGAAAATAAGACGTAGTGATGGCGTGTCGTAGGCGTAGCGGCGCGGAGCGGTAAACAACACGTGATAGGCGTACTGTACTGGTGCGGAGCTCAAGAAGTCGTGCAGCCCTTCTTATCTGTTCCACGGTATCTCTAAGTGACCGGAGAGGTGTCGGCAGCCCCATAAATACGGTAAGGTCGGCTCCCCCTGTCAGGTGAAAGTGAAAGTAAAAAGTCTCCTCAGTGAAGTGAGGAGAAGGACGCTCTGTACTCAGGGGAAAAAGTAAAGCTTCTCCCCAACACTGACCAGCAACAGTCTCTCACCCCACACAAACACCAGGGGATAGTTGAATAAATGTATTGTTGTACCATACTGTTGTACCATACTTGCCGGTAATAAAAATAAGACATCCCCCGAAAATAAGCCATAGTGTGATTTCTTGAGGAAAAATAAATATAAGACGGTGTCTTATTTTCAGGGAAACACAGTAGTGAAGATACAGAAGGCAGCAGGAGAGACAAGAGTCAGATATTGGCTGGAGCACAATAATGTGACAAACAGGAAGTGCAAAGCCATGACTTAAATGTGAAGGAAGGTTCATTGGAGAAGGAAATGGTTCAAGGTTCACCAGAAACAAGGCACAAGTCAGGCGGCGTACACACGACCGAGGTTCTCGCTAGAAACCAGCGAGAACCTCGCTGGAAGCTGCATTCCAGAGAGAACCTCGGCCGCGTGTATGCTCCCGGCGAGCATCCCGTCGGGAATGCCGTCGAGCAGAAATAGAGAGCATGTTCTCTATTTGCTCGACGGCCCGCCTGGATGAATGGCTGGTTGCCATTCCCGACGGGCGGGTCGTCGAATCTGACGGCCGGCAGAGAACCTCGACGGGCGGAACGATGTGTTCTGCCCGTCGAGGTTCTCTGCCGTGTGTACGCGGCTTCAGGATTATCCAAAGGATCACACAGGGAGCTGTCCAGCATTTTAGGTGGCTCAGCAAGAAGAGCTACCGGTGGACTCAGGTGAGGTTGTGGGTTTAGATCCCAGTCCTGACAGTACATATACAGCCCATTCATTGTACTTGTATATCAATGTACGCAGCATTGTGCCAAGTGCTCTGTTCTCTACTCTTCATATCCGTATGTAGAAAATAAATTATTCAGTTCTTCTCTAAAAACCTGAAAAGACATATGACTTCCCTAATCAAAGGAGAAACCGTTCTTGTTGATTAAATATGTATTTCATCGGAACGTTTTGTTGTCAAACAAAAACCACACAAAGGAAATGCACAACTGTTTCATGTCTCAATTCAGCTCACTGAAAATCGGAACATGTGTTGATAATTTAAGGACTAACTATAGAAAGTCGAAGTAAACCCTAACGCGATCACATTTCATTTGCTAAAGACTTGTTTGCATCCTTGTTTTTTTTTTGATCCTTTGTAAGATCTTGGGGCTGCTGATCTCTTGTAGCCTTTTTGCAGCCACTTCTTGGCTACATGCACTCCAAAGGTGGCTGCATGGCATTTCTCCGTTTCTTGACAGTGACAACAATAGACCATGTCAGCATAATGAGTGTTGAAATAAGAACTCGTACACTCCATTAGTGATGAGCTCAGGATTTTTTTTAGCATACTGCAAGCGCACAGCCCCAGTGTGAAAGCACTGGGACTTTCACACTGGGGCTGCAGGGGAGGTATTTTTCAGGTGCTTTACATGCGCTATTTTTAGCCCTAAGGGATCTAACTGTGGGGGCTGGGCTGAATGGGAGTAGAGAGAGATCGCTGCTCCTAATCACTAGGAAGATTAGATCTCTCTCTACTTCCCTGTCAGAATGGGGATCTTTCTGTTTACATCGACAGATGCCCGTTCTGGTTCTCTGAGGAGCGATCATAGGTGGCTGGCGGACATCGTGGCAGCTCCAGGATCGCGCACCCCCTATACCCCTTAAAGCGGAGTTCCACTCAAAAATTGAACTTCCGCTTAACCCACTCCTCACCCCCTTACATGCCACATTTGGCATGTAATTTTTTCGGGGGGGGGGGGGGGGGCTTCAGGAGGAGTGGGACTTCCTGTCCCACTTCCTCCTTCCGCTGAGGTGCTGGTTAGGCGATTAGCTTAATCGCCTATCTTCAGCCCCTCCCTGTAGGCGATCGCCTAGGACACGTCACAGGTCCTAGGCGATCGCCTGTCCAATCGGACGGCGCAGCTCCGCGCCGTTCGCGCATGCGCAGTGCCGCTCGCGCCTGTGCAGTGGGTGTCCGGCCGTGAAGCCTAAAGCTGTCACGGCCGGGTGCCCACACTTACAATGAAGACGCCGGTCGGGGAGAGGAGCAGAGCCCCAGCCCGTGCGTCGCTGGAACCCTGGAGCAGGTAAGTGTCTGTTTATTAAAAGCCAGCAGCTACACTTTTTGTAGCTGCTGACATTTAATAAACATGAAAATGGGCTGGAACACCCCTTTAAAGCCGCCTTTGTACAGCTACAGCAAAGGCGGCTGGTCGGCAAGTAGTTATTTACGTTGTTTTGCCTGCAATATCAGACTTGACCACTAGATGGAGCCAGTGGTAAATTTACTGTTTTTGCAGAAAGTAGAAACCTTTCACCTTTAACAAAAGTTCTCATCGTTCTTCAGTCCGAAGAAGAGAAGCAAGTGCATCCCGGGGACTCAGACCCCATCTTAGAGACTGAAAGAAGGAACCAGCTATCAGAGCTCATGTTGGACTAAAACTTGCATCCTCTAAATGCAGCATCGCTGGTTAGAATTACTTATCGCCTACAGCCTATAGCTTATTCATTGTATTTCTATATATTTCATATACTGATTATATGTATTTTTTCTCTCAATTTTTTTTATTACGATTTTTTATTGCAGTTTTACGACTTTCCCTCAATAGTTGCACCCACCCTGTTTTGTTAATAAAGCTTCAAAGTGACACTCAGGTCTGGCTTATTGCAGGATAGGAGGGTTTTGCTGCATGTTGAGCTACACACAGGAAAACGTGTAGCGAGGACAGAACAGTAGTATTAAAGCAGAGTTTAACCCAAAAATGAAACTTCCACTTTTCAGGATCCTCCCCCCTGTTTCGTCAGATTCGGCAACCCGTCAGAATTTGTAACAGAAGTGACGTTCCGTCGCCGCCATCTTGCTACACCACGCACTCCTCCATAGTAAGGATACTCTGAGAAGGGGAAAGTGGACATCTTTTCACACCCACCCGAGTTTTCCATTTTACACGTATTTTTAACAGGAAAGTGAGTTTACATAAATACAGTACTTAAAAATCCGTCTGACTGGTTAGATATTGAATTTTAAAAGTAGCAAACTTCTGTCACATTAGTCAACCTTTTTTAAAATTCAACATCATAACAGTCAGATGGAGTTCTAAGTACTGGATTTCGGTATATAAACTTACTTTACTGTTAAATATAAGTATAAAATGCAAAACTCCGGTGGGTGTAGCAAGCTGTCCCCTTCTCAGGCCGCGTACACACGATTGGTCCAACCCGATGAAAATGGACTGAAGTCCAGTTTCATCGTTCCAAACAAACCGCTCTTACGGCCCATCGGTCTGTTGTTCTTCAGGCCAAAGTTTTAAAACTTGCTTTAAAATCGGACTGATGGACTGATTAGGCCACTTCAGCGGTGACCTGATGAAAACGATCCGTCGGACCATTCTCTTCGGGTTGGACCGATCGTGTGTACGCGGCCTCAGAGGACCCTTACTATGGAGGAGTGTGGGGTGTAGCAAGATGGTGGCGTCGGAACGTCACTTCCGTTACCAATTCTGACGGGTCGCCATATCTGACGAAACACCCCCTCCGGTGTGACATTTGGCACCCTATCTGAGCATAGATAGCCGCTGTATCCGCAGATATCTACGCCACATCCGCACCTCCTCTGTTCCCCCCGCTGTCTTCTGGGAGACCACAGGTCCCAGAAAACAGCAGGGACCTTTCAGATCCCGCAGTGCGACTCACGAATGCACAGTAGGGAACCAGGAAGTGAAGCCGCAAAGCTTCACTTCCCGATTCCCTTACCAAAGATGGCGGCGGCAGCACTCAAGAGCCAAGGGACAGATCGGCTTCATGTGCCGACATCGTGGGTGCCCTGGACAGGTACGTTTCCATATTCTTAAAGTCGGCAGCTCTTGTATTTGTAGCTGCTGACTTAAAAAAAAAAAATCGCCAGAACTCCGCTTTAAGGAATAGAGTGTCAGAAAAAAATTAATAAAATGTATCTCTTTAGTTGTTCCAGCTCAGCTACTTAGAAATGAAGTCAAAGCATCATCATGGCAGCCAGATAATTAGCATTCTCAAAGATAAGTTCAGCAACGACAGCCTCCATTATTCCCCAGTAACAGATTTCCTATAAGCAGTTTAGCGATGGCAGCCTACAAATCCCCCAAACCCGCAGGTCCTAGACAATACTGCATGCTGCAGTTATCAAATTGTCCACCAGGTGTCAGCAGAACCCTTTGCTTTCCATTTACTTACTGATTAGAATGAGCTGCACAAACTCAATTATTATTATTATCATGTATTTTTAATACATACATAGCTTTCCTGATTGATTCCCATTTTTAATGTCTTTCTGCCACAGTCGTGTCACATTTATACAGATGAGCGCAGGAAGACAGGATCCTATTAAACTGTAATAACTGGCAGTACCTGTCCTAGTGATGTTGGAACAGACAGTCCACATTAGGACAAGTCCCCAGGGATCAGTCAGATGTGATGCAGCAGCAGGCACAGGGCAAAAGGTTAAATTAGAAGGCAGATGAAATAATATCCCAGAAACTCAGCGAGGGGCCTGGTGTCTGTGGCTTTCTGATAGGGAAATGGAGGGATTATATAAAAGACGCAGGGAGGGATGGAAGGCGGCTTGAGGAAACCACAAGAGGAGAGATTGAGGACTTCAAAGAATTAATACATCGCTTCCAAAGTTCAGAGTACAAAGCGCAGGCATGTGGGGATGCCTTGTGCTCGGTTTAATTGAGAACAGTTTGAATAGTTGCCTGCATTCTGTTCCGCGACCTTAAAGATAAGCTCCTTATTTATTTTATTTAAAATTATATATCCGTATGGCTGATATACTTCAAAACTCAGGCAGAAATGTGTGAACAGTTTATTAGGTGGGGGGAGTAATACCCTCTTTACACCTGAAGGTGTCACTGCAAAGGCAGAATTAAAAGTGTGAGCTGTTATGAAAAAAGTGTATGGGCTGCTGTAGCTGGGCTCCTTCTGAAAATGCTAGATTCCTGACTGCCTCTGACTACGGTGCATCCTGAAACACTGACCAAGAACACCGGGTTGCTTTGGGGTTTATGAGAAATGACCCTCACCAGACAGGATATTGAGGTCAACCTGTAGGTAAAGAGGAGAACCAGAACATTCACTAAGTGGAAGACTACGTTTGATAAAAAAAAAAGTCTCCGTCCTTCCTGGGAAATTAATCAGTAATAGAATCAAAGTAACTGGAAGCAGAGGAACTACTGAAACCAGCATCTAAGTATACAGATGCACACCAGTATGGAAATAACAAGAGTTGTAAGTAAAAAAAGATGGGGAGACACTCCAGCCCTTGTCCAACCAGCCTGGAATGCAGCTTTTCACCAACAAAACCATGGTGTGTGGCACTGCAACTCAGAGTCAGACTATTTACTTTGCACTTAGTCCCTAAAAGTGTCTAATCTTTCATGCAACCAAACCTCTATCTGCAAGAAGTGACCGTTGCCCAATCTGGCTCTAGCCTAAGGTGACCAGATTTTTTTAATGAAATCCAGGGACATATTTTTTTTACTAGTAATGGCGTCAATCAGCAATTCTGCCCATCACCGCTGTAGCCCGCCACACAGCCTGTCAAGTCTTACGCTCCGGGTCCCTGGTATTACTGGGTGGGGAGCGGAGAAAGATCACTTCACTGGGGAAGGCAAGGAGATAGGCAGGCGGCTGGCCGGAAAATAAGCCAGAAGAACATGCAAGCGGAGCTCAATGGGCATGCGCCCAAAACTGAAGAAACATTCCCTCCGCTCCGACCAGCACATGATCATCAAAAAGGGGCACAGATAATGGAAAATAATACACTCCCCTAAGCTAGTAGGAGCGGCAGAGCGGGGGTTTGTAATTCATATATTTTTTTTTTTATTCCGCACTGACTGTCTTTGAAATTGCCCCAGCCCCTGTTCAAATCCAATCCGGGGACAAAACTGGGGACAGACTTGGTCCGGGGACAGTGTCCCCAACCCGGGGACTGTCCCCTGAAACCAGGGATGTCTGGTCACCCTACTCTAGCCTATGCTGGTTATGGAGCCCTGAGCTAAAACTAGCTATAGAATTCCGACCCAGAAGGGACGGTGTTAATTAAAATAACAAAAGCTGCATATAAATTTTGGATTGTAAGCTCTAACGAGCTGAGCCCTCTGATTCCCAGCTCCTTAGAGCTCACAATCCAAAATGTATATGATAGACAAGGTCGCAGGTGCACTGAGCGTGCCGTTTTTCTGAATGACATAATTTGGGTTAATGTTGTATTCCCGCGCATGCGCAGGGATCTGCCAGTCCCACGTGCATGTGCGGGAGTGACATCATCGCTTCTCCGGCCAATCACAGCGCCGGAGCAGCAATACCAGGAAGAATCTGCAGGAATCGGCGGGGAACGAGGAGCACTTTGGGCTCTTTGATTTTAGGTAAGTACCACATGCATACTAGCTCATTATGCCTTTTTCTTGCAGGATTTGTTTTTCCCCCATTTCTCGGCGGGGGGGGGGGGGTTACTTCCTCTTTAAATATCCCCTGCTGGTTGTAGAATATAGCTAAACTGGCTCCAAAGATCCTTGTACAACAGAATAAAAATTGGGAAGTGCTGTCATTTGTTGTAATGTATTTTTATTGTATTTTTGAACGACATCTGTACTGATTAAACGTAAATCGTACGATCTGGTATCATAGGAGAAATAATTTTGTGCTTGTCCGATCGGATAATATCGAATGAACTGTCATGATCAGCTCTCGAAAGCGCTGTACTAACGATCAGATTATCGGACGCTCATTTCGAAAGCGATATTTTTTGTACGATTTTCGGATGGTGTGTACGGGCCATTAGTGTGTCTGTAGGTGTTTAGGCAGTTGTGCTGTCTCCAATGTTTTCCTGACCCCCCGTGTCAGAGTTTTATATATCAATGTGGACACTGAAAGTTTGATTAATGACGTATCTGAATGCAGGGAGATAGATGGCAATGCTCTGACCTGTGCACTCCCTTCCAGAGGTCATGTGAGCGGGGACACGCAAGAATGGTCATCTACCCGATGTCAGGAGGCCTTCCAACCAGAGAGCACCATGCACACAGCAAAGATCTGGAAGCATTTCCTCCTGAGGCTTCAGGCTGACATGTCTGTGGATGAGAAGCGATTAATGGAATTGTTTTACAGGGCTTCAGGCAAAGCAGAAAACAGCATGACAAATAAGACATAACAATGCAACTGCAATTGCTTTTATGATGGTGCAAGTGGGAAAATACGCAAGCTGGCAACTCAAATAGATATTTATAAAAGTTCAGTTTCTAAAGAAGCCTGTCCCCTGAAAGCATGCAGTAGAGAAGGATCCTTGTTCTCTGCATGGAAGCAGTGGTCTCTCTGTAGAGGGCCAACCTCCCCCCGTCATGGCACATCCACAGAAGGGGTGGCAGAGGCTTTCTAAAAACCTGGATGACACAGCCAGCCCCCTGATGGTGTAAGTAAAGCAGATGTTGGAGCTGGACCTGGTGGGGTGGCAGTCTGGGGCAATGCTAAGGTGACCACGTGTCCCGGATTGCCTGGGACAGTCCCGAATTTTGCAGGTCTGTCACGGGCACATTCCAGGACAATACAGTGTCCCGGAATGAAACTGACACAGCCACCCCCCCCCCCCCCCCCCCCCCCAGGCCAATCTGATGCCCCCAAAAAAGGCCGCCACATCACCGCTTTACCCACTGACAGTACTTGTCCTGGCCGGGAATGCCTGGAGGAGCACAATCCCCGCCCCCTGCTTGTGATTGGAGAAATCATAAATCCCGCCTCTTGTGTCCAATCACTGTGCTGTGATTCGTTACAGCACAAGCTGATTTTTGGGAAGGGAGGGTGTCCCTGAATGGTAGTTTGGAAATGTGGTCACCCTAGGCAATGCAGCATGACAACACTAAATTTGCTGGACCTGTGAGTGTGTATTTTGGAGGGTGTGGGAAGATTTAGTTACTCTTTAAATCCTAAATAGAGTTGCCACAATTTGAACTTCACCAGTGGCGGCTGGTGCTCAAAATTTTGGGGGTGGCGGCAAACACACATGCGCAACACCCCCCCCCCCACTCGCACTACACAATTCTAGCCCCCCCATCCCCGGCGCTCAATCAAGTGATCGGGAAGGCAGCGATCTATGGCCTTACCTTATGCGGGGAGGTGCAGCAAGGAAGTTGCAGAGGGGGAAGGGCCGAGGAAAAGCCGTTTCTTCTCTTCCTTGCTGAACAGGAAGTGGGTCCTGTGATCTGATTGCCCAGGAGCCTTAAGAATCCCTGGCCAATCGGGTCTTAGGACCCGTTTCCTGATTGGTCAGGAGTAGACGCAGGAAGACATTAGCAAATATTAATTTGATAATGTCACACAAGTGGGTGGGCTTGGGGCACAGTGCTCTGCACCCCAAGCCCACCCTTTTTAAAGCCAATTAGAGCCTCCAGGTCTAATCATGTGCTTCTAAAAAAAGAAAAAAAAAAGCCCATTGAAATCCATGCATCCAGCATGGAAAATAGGGGCCAGGCGCATGGATTAGGGAGCCCTGTGCCCCTAATGAGCGGGCCACCACTGAATTTCACACAACCTTTTTTGTAGGATCTAATGGATAGTGCCAGGTTCTCTAGCATGTAAAAAAGATTTATCTTTTTAGTGTTTTTTACAGTTCTGTCCCCTACGGGACAATACATGTGGCACTTTGTCCCATATTTCTAAGTGATTTCTAATCCTAATTATAAGGTCCAACCTGCCCCTTCCGCACCTCCTGCCATGAATGGACAACAGCTGTGAAGAAAACGACTGATTCATAGCTGCAGTTTGTCTCGGCTGTGAGCACTTTCACGAGACATGCAATGGCAAGAGGAATGCAGCGTGAGGAAGGGCTGGGCGGTCATGTTAGGCTCTGCATACCTCTTAGACCCCTTTCGCACTGGGGAGTTTTTCAGGCACTTTGGCGGTAAAAAAAAGCGCCTGAAGTCCCGTTTCACACTGACACGTTTTTCAGGCGGTTTAGCTCTAAAATAGCGCTGCAATACCGCCTGAAAAAATCGTGCCCTGCAGTCTTCAGTGTGAAAGACTGAAGGCTTTCACATTGAAGCGGTGCGCTAGCAGGACGCAACGCTAGCGGCCGAATATCGCGATAAATACAATTATAGTGGCACTAAAAATCAAGCCGCTATACCGTCACCGCACCTCCACTGCCCTGTGTGAAAGGAAACCTCATCTGCAATCCCAATGTGAAAGCCTGAGTGTTTTCAGAGCCCTTTCACACTGCCAGCTCCTGAAAAACGCTGGTAAAGCTCCGCTAAGACCTCTTTCACACTGGGGCGTTTTTCAAGCGCTTTGGCATTAAAAAAGCACCTCAATGGGAAGGGGCGCTCCAAAGAAGCTGCTTGCAGGACTTTTTTTGGCCCTGCCATCACTGCGCCTCAGTGTGGAAGCACTCGGGCTTTCACATCAGGATTGCAGGTGCAGCTTCTTTCAGGCGCTTTACATGCGCTTTTTTTAATGCTAAAGCGCCAGAAAAACGCCCCAGTGTAAAAGAGGTCTTATAGTTGCTTGTTTCAGGAAAATGCATTCACTGTTGACATAAACTGCAGGTATGAATCAGCCGTTTCCTTCATAGCTGTTGTTAGATCTGCTCTGGCAGGAGAGGAGGGGGCAGGCTGGACCTGATAACTAGGGTTAGAAAGCACTTAGCAACATGGGAAAAATACTACATTGTCCCATAAGGGACCGAACTGTAATAAAAATAACACAGCTTTACAGTTCTTGGTGTTCTCTTTTATTACCATAAGGCATATTAATATTTTCAATTATCTCCACATAGATAATATTTTTTCTGATTTATGTGATGTAAAAAAAAGACATTGGCCCGGATTCACAGCCATCGGCGCATCTTTATGGCGCTGTAGCGTATCTTCTTTACGCTACGCCGGCGCAACATTGAGAGGCAAGTATGAAATTCACAAAGAAAATGCGCCCAACGTTGCCGACGTAAGCCGACGTAAGTCAAAGTAGGTGGAAGTGGGCGTGATATTTTAAAATGAAGCGTGACCCCATGCAAAAGATGGGCTGAGCTTCAAAAAACGAACTGCGCATGCGTCGTATCTTGGACGCATCCCAGTGCGCATGCTCACAGTCACGTCGAGATAACTGGCTAAGATACATCAAAACACTGCCTACGACGTGAACGTAACCTACGCCCAGCCCTATTCACGTAGTACTACGTAAACAGCGTAAAATACGACGGCTGTTCCCTGGTCCATACCTTTGCATGAGTTGCGCCTCCTTTATGAGGAATAACATTACGCCGGACGTAACCCTTACGCAAATCGCTTAAAACATGCGCCCTCATTTGCATATTTTCATCACAAATCAATGGGAGTACCAAATGCGTCCAGCGTAACTATGCGCCCACTATACGCCGGCGTAAGCAAGTTACGTCGGTCGGATGAAGTCAGTTTTTTGGCGTATCTTAGTTCTATGGGTACGGCGCACAGATACGACGGCGCATATTTACACTTACGCGGCATAAATCGAGATACGTCGGCGTAAGTGCTTTGTGAATCCGGGCCATTATATGCAGTCCACCTTAAAAAATACAAATGAAGAAGAAAGAGAATAGATGTCTTGGCCACTACCTTCTTTCTCCGGGGTAGTGATACCAGGTGACCCCTCCGTCCTTTTGTTAGCAGAACAGAAGGAGTGGACAGGAGGCAGTGCTGGCCATCACCAGGCGAGGTCAATGGAATTCTGCTGCTCCGTCACTTCATATTAGAGAAGCCGAGCCTGTCTGTCCTCAGGATTTTCAGATCATCAGCTCAAAAATCATTGCCTATAAAGGAACATGTCAAGCAACGAGTTCGAAATCCATTATGTTTGTGCAAAGAATTTGTTTTCCCTCCCCAGAAGTCTTTATAGAGTTGGAGGGAAAATTCAGGCATCCCCAGCATGGTTCTCGGGTTTACTGTCGTCAGTTCTTTATTGGTGGTACTGGCCAAGGGTTCTAAAGGGGTGCCTCATACCAGGATATCTGGTGTAATCCTAGACTTTGACCTTGGCCTATCAGCCCCAAATCCAATTACTGTCCAAATCTTCCACCTTTATTTTCATAACATATACAACATTTGCCCCTTCTTAACCAACAACTTCACCAAGCTACTAATTTATGTCTTCATTATCTCTTGCCTCGACTTTTGCAACTCCCTCCTTGTTGACCTCCATCTAACAAGCTATTCCCCTTTACCAACTGCTCAGTGTCCACCACCCCTATCCCCAATCCCTCAACTGCAGGGGTCTTCAAACTACGGCCCTCCAGATGTTCAGGAACTACAATTCCCATCATGCCTCGTCATGTCTGTGAATGTCAAGAGTTTTGCAATGCCTCATGGGATGTGTAGTTCCCCAACAGCTGGAGGGCCGTAGTTTGAGGATCCCTGCTCAACTGGCTTCCAATTGCCCAACAAATAAAATTCAAATCCCTAACAACATAGAAAACCAACCACTACTCTTCTCTGAGCTACATCCAGTGGCGTAGCGTGGGGGGTGCAAGGGGGGCCACCGCCCCGGGTGCAAAAATTAGAGGGGCGCTATAATGAGTGTGGATAGGAGGGAGCGCCAACAACAGATGGGACATATGCATGATGTCACCACTCCAGGCTTTACCAGTCATTATCAAGCACGCTCTCCTCTTCCCTACAGCCACTGCTGTCTCACACAGTGGATCATGTGACCAGACTGGAGCTAGCAGAAAATAGGTAAGTCCATGGTTCAGGGGGGTGCAAATTACTTGCCTCGCCCCAGGCGCTGACAACCCACGCTACGCCACTGCCTACATCACCAACCTCGTCTCAAATATCATCCAACCTGTCCTCTCCAATCCTTCCAAGACCTCCTGCTCTCTAGCTCCGTCGTCTTCTCCTCCCATACTCTTCTCCAGGGCTTCCCCAGAGCCTCCCCCATCCTCTGGAACTCCCTACCCCATCTGTCTGGCCATCTCCTACTCTATCTGCCTTTAGGAAGCTTATCCCACCTCTGCCTCGTAACTGAACTTTAATGCCGTGTACACATGATCGGAATTTCCGACAAGAAAACCATCTGACGGATGTTGGCTCAAACTTGTCTTGCATACACACGGTCACACAAATGTTGATGGAAATTCCAATCACCAAGAACGCAGTCACGTACACCACTACAACGAAAGGAGAACAATGAAGTTTAATGATTCCGAGCATGCGTCAAATTGATTCCCGAGCATGCCTAGGATTTTGTGCGTCGGAATTGCATACAGACGATCAGAATTTCCAACAAGAACTTTTCTTGTCGGAAAAATTGAGAACCAGCTCTCAAACATTTGTTGTCGGAAATTCCGACAGCAAATGTCTGATGGAGCGTACACGCGGTCAGAATATCCGACCAAAAGCTCACATCGAACATTTGTTGTCGGAAATTCAGATTGTGTGCACGCGGCATCACTCTCTCCTTCAACTCATCCCCATACAGTTATTTTTTTTTGGTGGTGGTGGTGGTGTGGTGGTGGTGGTGGGGTGTGGTGGTGGTGGTGGTGGTGATGGTGGTGGTTGTGGTGGTGGTGGTGATACAGTTATTACCTTTTGAACCACTTGCCCTTCCTTTTTAGATCTCTCAGGACCAGGGGCGTCCATTAAAAACTCCAGCATTTCAGCCCAGGAAATAGATGGTGACCCTGGATGATACCTGAACAAAGATGGCGCTGTCTCTCTATAGTGAAAAGCAGATGAAGGCATTGCTAGGGGGAGTACTGTGATCTCTGTGACAGGTAATAAATACCTGGAAGTTTTACATTTATATAACACTTGCAGATAAGACATAAAAACAACACATTTTCACTTTAAACAAAATGCTAAATCCTATTTAGAAGAAGCCAGCGGAGTCGATCTCCCTCCTTGGTGATGGGGGAATACACAGTATTAGGGTCCAATCAGTGAGAAATGATATCGTTTAGAGCCAAAGCCCCGGTGACTGTATCTCAGTATGTACAGAGGATTAGCAGATATAGACGCAGCGCCTCCCGTAGTTCCATGTAATCACGCTTCAGTGAGCGCAGCGATCGAAAAGCCGAGAATGACGCGGCGAGAATTCACTTACCATCTGTTAACTGGAATATGGGACAGGTACTTTAACCTCCGAGAACGCCAAATAAATCGCGTTCCCCCATCCAATTAAAAGGGACGCGACACTCATCAGAAATGCACAATGGAATGTGACATAATGAGCTTTAAATACTTCATCGTTCATCAAATATCACATAGCAACTGCAGGCTTATACACGGCCAATGGGGAAGATCTATTTCTACATAGGAAACATTACAGCTGAGCGAAGGTCAGTAAAGCTGAACTCCAGAAAAACATATAAAATGAACAGTTCATTAGAAGATAATGAGCCTTTGCTGCAAAACTCACCATCAACCCAGAGCTGCCCCAGAGTCAGGGCCGCCATCAGGGGGGTACAGGCAGTACAACTGTAAGGGGCCCGGTGGTCCCCAGGGGCCCAGATGGCAATTCCTTTTTTTTTTCATTTAATGTTTTTATTTATTTATTTTGTAAGGGCCCAGGAGGTCACCAGGGCCCCGGATGGCAAACCCCTCTTTTTTATATATATATATATATACAGTATATATATAAAAAAAAAAATGCTTTCATTTTTTATATATATATATATATATATATATATTATTTTTATTAAACGGCCCAGAGGTCCCCAGGGCTCCGGATGGCAACCCCCCCCCCCTTTTTTTTTTATATACAATGTTTTTTGTTTTTTTTCATTTCTTTTCTTTTCATTTTTTTTCCTTTTTCCTTTTTTTAAAGGGCCCAGGGGTCCCCAGGGCCCCCGGATGGCAACCCCCCCCCCTTTTTTTTTTATACAAAATATTTGTTTTCTTTTCTTTTTTTTTCTTTTTCCTTTTTTTAACGGGCCCAGGGGTCCCCAGGGCCCCCGGATGGCAACCCCCCCTTTTTTTTTTATAAAAACAAACATTTACATTTTTTCTATACTTTTTTTTTCTATATTTTTTTGTTTTTATTAAAGGGCCCAGAGGTCCCTTTAAAAAAATGGGGGGGCCCTCTTCGGGATAATTTTTGTTATGTATATAGTCAAAGCAATCATTTGTCATCAGTTGCTATGGGTTACTTCAGAATACAATTGATCATATTGAGTGGGAATGCACAAAACCGTGTGTGCGAAAACACAAATGCGTCTGGTGTGAACGGCCCTTACTGCACATATAATCTTATGCCAAGAGAGCGTCAATGATTTACAGAGTGCGTAAATTGTTATACAGCAGTCAAATTAATCATTTGTGATCAGTTGCTATGGGTTACTTCAGAATACTATTGATCATATCGAGTGCGAACCCACAAAACTGTGAATGCATGCGTGCTGGTGTAAAGTGGCCCTTAGCGCACATATAATCTTATTGCAGGATAGTGACAATGATTTACAGAGTTCGGTAACCCATAGCAACCAATGTATATCAGCATACAGCAGTCAAAGCAACCATTTGTGATCAGTTGCTATGGGTTACTGCAGATCACTATTGATCATATCGAGTGGGAATGTGCAAAACTGCGAATGCGTGCGTGCTGGTGTGAACCGGCCCTTAGCGCACATATAATCTTATGCCAAGGTAGTGACAATGATTTACAGAGTTCGGTAACCCATAGCAAGCAATGTAAATCAATTTACAGCAGTCAAAGCAATAATTTGTTATGGGTTGCTATGGGTTACTGCTCTTTACTATTGATCATATCGAGTGACAAGAGGGTTGTGGTTACAGGATCCGCACAGATTCCCCGCCGCCGCATCTGACCGCTAAGCCGTTCCGTGAGGCGACAGTGTAATCTTAATTTCCTCATTTCTTCAGCCCGAGTCTTGATTATGCGACCGTTCCATCAAGCGCCAAAGAGAACCAGGGCTCCGGGCTTCTACTTTCTGTGTTTCCATGGCGACAGGGCAGAACAGAGGTCAGCTGATGGCGGGGCGGGTGCGCTGGAGCAGGGCAGCGCAGTTTATCAGGGAGATATCAATGCATTGATCAGCGTTTTCTAAGCAGACGCCGCTTTAACCCTTCGGTGGCCGGTGGCAACAGCTGCTGCCGCTGTAACTAAGGTCCATGCTTATTTCTTGCGGTAAGGAGCGCAGAACAAAGCAACACTATTGTTACATTAATACTTTATCTATGATTTTATTTGTTTTGGTTGCTATGGGTTACCGCACTCTGCACCCCACTATTGCGCTTCGCTCTCTTTTATTGTATCTTTACTGTCTTCTGTCAATGTCTGAGCTGAGTTACTTTGCCAGCTGCTCATAAAGTCCAGGAAAGGTGCCAGGCCTTGGATGTGTGTCCCCGGAATGTCTTTTTAAAGGACAGATTTTATAAAAAAATTAAAAACGACAAACTCAACCTAAAGTAGAATTCAAAATGAATGGCCCACTTGGGAATACAATATCAAAACCAGCTTTTGCTGCAATATTCACAAGATTTCCCCCGCAGTACTTGTTTTCTGCCACTAGATGTTCTCAGTCTAATGCCCAGCATCATTCAACCCGCCCCCTTTCCCCAGCCTGTGACTGGACAGTGAAAGGAGAAGCAGAACTCAAAATGAATAGCCCACTAAGGAATACAATATCAAAACCAGCTTTTGCTGCAATATGCAATATTCACCTTTAATCAAGAGATTTCCCCTGCAGTACTTTTTTTTCTGTCACTACATGTTCTCAGTCTGATGCCCAGCATCATTCAACCCTCTTCCTCTGGGCCCAGGTCGCCGTGGATCCGCCCCCCAGCCTGTGACTGGACAGTGAAAGAAGAAGCAGCATAGTCATGAACTCAGTATTTTTTTTTTCTGCCACTAGATGTTCTCAGTCTGATGCCCAGCATCATTCAACCCTCTTCCCCTGAGCCCAGGTCGCCGTGGATCCGCCCCCCAGCCTGTGACTGGACAGTGAAAGAAGAAGCAGCATAGTCATGAACTCAGTATTTTTTTTTTCTGCCACTAGATGTTCTCAATCTGATGCCCAGCATCATTCAACTCTGTTCCTCTGGGTCCAGGTCACCATGGACCCGCCCCCCAGCCTGTGACTGGATAGTGAAATAAGAAGCAGCACAGTCATGAACTCAGTAAATTTTTTCTGCCACTAGATGTTCTCAGTCTGATGCCCAGCATCATTCAACTCTCTTCCGCTGGGCCCAGGTAGCCGTGGACCTGCCCCCTTTCCCCAGCATGTGACTGGACAGTGAAAGAAGAAGCAGCATAGTCATGAACTCAGTACTTTTTTTTCTGCCACTAGATGTTCTGAATCTGATGCCCAGCATCATTCAACTCTGTTCCTCTGGGCCCAGGTCGCCATGGACCCGCCCCCCAGCCTGTGACTGGACAGTGAAATAAGAAGCAGCACAGTCATGAACTCAGTACATTTTTTCTGCCACTAGATATTCTCAGTCTGATGCCCAGCATCATTCAACTCTCTTCCTTGGGGTCCAGGTCATCGTGGACCCGTCCCCTTTCCCCAGCCTGTGACTGGACAGTGAAAGGAGAAGCAGGACTCAAAATGAACAGCCCACTAAGGAATACAATCTGAAAAACAGCTTTTGATGCAATATTCAACGTTAATCCAGAGATTTCCCTTGCAGTACTTTTTTTTGCCACCAGATATCCTCAGTCTAATGCCCACCCTCTTCCTCTGGGCCCAGGTCGCCGTGGACCCGCCCCCTTTCCCCTGCCTGTGACTGGACAGTGAAAGGAGAAGCAGGACTCAAAATGAATAGCGCACTAAGGAATACAATATGAAAATCAGCTTTTGCTGCAATATTTAACGTTAATCCAGAGATTTCCCTGCAGTACTTTTTTTTTCTGCCACTAGATGTTTTCAGTCTAATGCCCAGAATCATGTCACCCTCTTCCCCTGAACCCAGGTCGCCCTGGACCCATCCCCCGGCTTGTGATTGGACAGTGAAAAGAGAAGCAGCACAGAGATGAGCTTAGCACTTTTTTTCTGCCACTAGATGTTCTAAGTCTAATGCCCAGCATCATTCCACCCTCTTCCCCTGAACGCAGGTCGCCCTGGACCCATCCCCCGGCTTGTGATTGGACAGTGAAAAGAGAAGCAGCACAGAGATGAGCTTAGCACTTTTTTTCTGCCACTAGATGTTCTAAGTCTAATGCCCAGCATCATTCCACCCTCTTCCCCTGAACCCAGGTCGCCCTGGACCCATCCCCCGGCTTGTGATTGGACAGTGAAAAGAGAAGCAGCACAGTGATGAGCTCAGCACTTTTTTTCTGCCACTAGATGTTCTAAGTCTAATGCCCAGAATCATGTCACCCTCTTCCCCTGAACCCAGGTCGCCCTGGACCCATCCCCCGACTTGTGATTGGACAGTGAAAAGAGAAGCAGCACAGAGATGAGCTTAGCCCTTTTTTTCTGCCACTAGATGGTCTAAGTCTAATGCCCAGCATCATTCCACCCTCTTCCCCTGAACCCAGGTCGCCCTGGACCCATCCCCCGGCTTGTGATTGGACAGTGAAAAGAGAAGCAGCACAGTGATGAGCTCAGCACTTTTTTTGCAGCAGTCATGAGACCGCTATCATTTGAAATTTGATTTCCAAAGGCACCGAGACTCATCATCACTGGCGCTCTGTGTTTGTAAAGCAGCAAAACATGCGTCTGCTAACTGCGTTTGGGGATACATTAACAATAAATGGCACCCAAACGCACGTTTTGACGCAATTAGAGCTCGATACGCAATTGCAATTCTGCATCGATTAGAAGTAAATGATGCCTAACAGGCGGAGTCACCTGTCAAGCAGTTAAAATTGCCACGCCCCGAAGCTAACCAGTAAATCGGCAGTAGAGTGTACTCACCTGAGCAGCTCCACCATGTTCTTTTGGAGGTGGTCGGTTACAGGGGCAGTAAAAACGCGGTTCTGCTGCCTGTTTTTACCCCCCTTTGCTGCCCGTATCTACCTAAACATCCTAATTTCCTATTTGTTATCCTTGAATGCTATTTTCCATCCAGCAGCGTTATGTTTAAGTTTGGCTTTCGCCAGCTGATTAGGAGTTAATGCGAAGCACGAAGACAATGCCGCAGGAGGATATTTGTTGCTGTGCTCAGGGAGAGACAATACATTTCTCCTTTGGAAAATGAGTTACAACTTTGATCAAACTTCGTCTGCGTAGCACGCAGGCTGCCTGGACCTAGCTCTGCGTGTGATTGGCTGCCGGGCACTGTGCGGTCACTCTCTCTCTCTGTCGTTATGGGATACAATTGTCTTCATTCTACCTTGGCTGCCTGTGCACATACTGAAGCCTCAAAAGCCTCTGACACCAGGGGAGGGGCCACAGAAGCCCCAACTTTTTTTCCCACGCACCACATTAGCACTTGGGCTTTTGCTGATTATTCCTCTGAGATGAGGGGGGGGGGGGGGGGCTGGTTCACTCTAATTAAAGATTAGAAACTGGGAATTATTGGATAAGCCCAGTGGGTGTTATGCGACTGCGGGAAATAGCATCATGTATCCCAAAATGCCAGGAGGAAAGTTCGGTTATAACCAGGAGAATAATTTATCTGAATCTTAGGCCTTGTACACACGAGGGAATATTTCCGCTGAACATGGTCCGACGGACCATTTCAGCCGAAAAATCCGCTCGTGTGTAGGGGGCAAACGGACCGCATGCTTTGGAATTTTTCCGCCGGAGAGCTGTCCGTCAGATATGTCCGCTGGTTAGTACGGCAAACCAGCGGACATATCTGCCCGCACATGCGTCGTATCCTGTGAATGGATCCGACGCATGCGCGCGGAAGTGTTTACTTCCTGGTGCGGTGACGTGGCGGTCAACGTCACCGCCGCGTCACCGCGCTGTCCGCCGGCGGGGAATTTGATCCGATGGTGTGTACAGCCATCGGATCAAAGAGCCTGGCGTAAATATGCGCTGTAAACGGTCCGGGGACCGTTTACAGCGGATATATTCAATCGTGTGTACAAGGCCTTACAGTACACCTCTGTCTGGCTACAGCAATCCAAAAACAGCACAGCATATACCTTCAATTGTCTTCTTGACCACCTGGGAATTCCAAATCCTTATGCCGCGTACACACGTTTGGAAAATCCAACAAGAAAACCGTGGATTTTTTTTCCGACGGAAATTTGGCTCAAACTTGCGTTGCATACACACGGTCACACAGAATTCCGACCGTCAAGAACGTGGTGACGTACAGCACTACGGCGAGCAGAAAAATGAAATTCAATGATTCCAAGCATGCGTCGACTTGATTCCGAGCATGCACGTTTTTTTTGGGCGTCGGAATTGCATACAGATGATCGGAATTTCCGACCAGATCTTTTCCTGTCGGAAAATTTAAGAACCAGCTCTCAAATTTTTGCTGTCGGAAATTCCTTCAGAAAAAGTACGATGGGGCCTACACACGGTCGGAAGCTCTTATCAAACTTTTCTTGTCGGAAATTCCGATCGTGTGTCTACGCGGCACAGGGCATTCTAACATGCAAATTGTGTCTAGAGATCGCCTGCCTCCTTCCATGGCTTCCTATTGGCCAACGAGGCTGCCCATCATAGCGATGGGCCAATGAGTACAAAAGACAGAAGTGGGGGACCTGATTTTGACACTCCATAGAAGGGTTTGGGGTTTCAAGTGTGTTCTAGAAGGGGATTGAAAGGTAAGTGCAGGTGTTAAGGGGGGCCCCCCCTAACTTTCAGACGGGGGCCCACAATGCAGCCTCATCTATCTTTGCCCATTACTCCACACGCTAAGGTTCCATTTTCCACCAGTCCTAAGCCTAGGCAGGAGTCACTTGATGGACTTCATGTAGGCGGCCTCCACTTTACTCATGGTTCCAGGTTCAGTGTTTAGGAAGGTCATGTCCCCCACCGGGGGCCCTTGTGGCACAGTAGTATGTACCTTTAATCTTGACAGAATTTGTAGATTGGGGAACCCTGGGTTATTGAAAAGTAGGTGCAGGTTTGGGGCGTTAGGGGGCCTCTCTTAGTGTCTGAACGTGAGCCTACAACACAGATTTTCAAGGCCAGCGGGTCAAAGCCCAGTCTATGCCCCACCCACTTCACTACATGCCTGGATTCCATTTTCCATTGGTCCTATACCTGGGCAGGAGTAACTTTATGTTGGAGGCCTCCTCTGTACCTGTGGTTCCAGGTTCAGTCCCTAGAAAGGTCATGTCCTCCACCTGGGGCTCTTGCCACATGAGCGCCCAAGTGATACAGCAGATGCATCGGAGGAGCCTCACCAGTGGAAAGCATGCACAGGTCTTGCCACTTCATGTCTCTCTCAATTTTCCTACCAACAACCCTAGCTTAGCTTTTTTTCTACCCCTTTAAAAGAAAAAAGTTGGGTCCCCTCCCCCCCAAAAAAACTCTAGCAAGGCAGTAGCTTCCTGTTACATGTACAGCGCCCTGCCAACCGCTCCCACCAGCCATAATCTGCTTACATTGCATAAAGAAGCACAAAGACCTAGTGGTTATGTTACCAAGGCTAAAATAAGTTATGTAATAAAAATGGAAAGGTTTCATTTAAAAAATGATGTGGAATGTTAATTGTTAGAGCAGGGGTGTCAAACTCAATTTCATTGGGGGCCACATTAGCAGTATGGTTGCCATCAAAGGGCCAGTTCTATCTGGGGTGCGCTATGTACAGGGTTCAGTAGTGCTTTACAGACAGGGTGCAGGGTTCAGGATTGCTCTGTGTACAGAATGCAGAGTTCAGGGGTGTGCTATGTACAGAGTACAAGGTGCAGAAGTGCCACGTACAGAGTACAGTGTTCTGGGGTGTGCTACGTACAGAGTGCAGGGTTCAGGAGTGTGCTACGTACAGAGTGCAGGGTTCAGAAGTGTTCTACGTACAAAGTGCATTGTTCAGGGGTGTGCTAAGTACAGAGTGCAAGGTTTAGGGGAACACCATGTACAGAGTGCAGTTCCAGGGGTGCACTATGCATTTTTGAGAGATTGAGTTCCAGGGTGTGTTATGCACAAAATGTAGGGTTCAGGAGTGTGTTACACACAGAATGCAGAGTTCAGGGATGTGCTACGTACAGAGTGTACAGTTTAGGAGTGTGTTACATACAGAGTGTAGAGTTCAGGGGTGTGCTGTGTACATAGTGCAGGGATTAGGGGTGTGCTATGCAAAGTGTGCAACCTCAACCTACACCCCCCCCCCAAAGCTTTCTCACATGTGTAGGCGGCTCTGCCTTGCCTTGCAGGGAGATCATACTCTCTCACATTCAGGAGATCTGTCCCCGCTGTGTCCCACCCCAAGTGTGTGCAGGGATCTGTTAGGCCCGGGAGCCTCTGAGAGCAAAGCTGTTCCTTGTGAATACAGAAGGCTTCTACGTTTACAAGTGAGCGGGAGTGGAGGATGAGAGCCGAAGATGGCGCGATGGAGTTCAGCCACGGTATGGCTACATAACTTGGTACAAGGGCCACATGACCAGGCCTGGGGGGCCATATTTGGCCCACGGGCCTTGTGTGTGACATATGTGTGTTAGGCGGCGTACACACGAGGGGATATGTCCGCTGAAAACGGTCCGATGGACCGTTTCAGCAGACATCTCCGCTCGTGTGTATGGGCTAGCGGACAGATTTCTCCACCCGACAGATTTCAAAGCAAGCTTTGAAATCTATCCGGTGGAATCTGTCCGCCCGACATGTCTGCTGGTTAGTACACTTACCAGCAGACATGTCGGCCCCCACCGCCGCCGCGCCGCTGCCGAATGGATTCGGCGCATGCGCGGAAGTGTTTTACTTCCTGGTGCGGTGACGTGGCGGTGACGCGGCGGCGTCAACGTCACCGCCGCGTCACTGCGCCGTCCGGCGGCGGGGAATTTGATCCGATGGTGTGTACACGCCATCGGATCAAACTCCCGATCGGACATATCCGATGGAAATGGTCCGCGGACCATTTTCCTCGGATATGTCCGATCGTGTGTACGCCGCCTCAGAGGGTAAAGAAGGAACACAGGAAGGCAAAATATTAGCAGCTTAAACTTTGACTTTAAATTCAGTAGAATAACATCTAACGACGGAAAGAGTTAACAAGTTCCTCCATTTTAATTGTTTATTTCCGGCAGACGATTTTCCTCTCAGGGACGGAGCGAGGATGGTATAACCCGAGGGCTGTGTACTGTCTTCACTGCCTGCTTCACTCCCCGTAAACGCGGGAACATTTGCCAGTGGAAATTTGTTCTGAGATTACTTTCTACTGCCAAAGGCAAATATGTTTTCTTCCCAAAATAACCCCTCCAAAAATATCCCTCGGATAAAAAAATGTTAGCTAAATAATGTCATCTTTTGTGGCTGAGCACCAACTGTCTGAGAGGATTTGTTATTAATTCCTCGTAGACCGGCCGACATTACCGCTTAAAGGATCACTAAAGGAATTTTTTTTTTTTAGCTAAATAGTTTCCTTTACCTTACTGCAGTACTGGTTTCATGTCCTTATTTTTTGTTTTTGCTTTGAAGTTGCTGTAATCCTGCTCTGTTCTCCACACTTCCTGCTTGTCTGTTTCCTTATAACCACCATACTGGGAGCTTTCTCACGGTGGTCTAAGCTGTCATTACTGTGTGTCTAAAACTTCCCAGAACCAATCAGATTCATTTTCAAAACAAAACACTGCCCTGGATTTGTTTGTTTTTGTTCTGTGTGTCTATTTCTACTTTGCAGAAACATGAAGCCAGTTTTTTTCCTTTAGTGACCCTTTAAAGGAATCCTCCACCATTAATCGGACTCCCCCTTCCTGCTAATGGTAGAATCCATTTTGGCCAATTGCAAGAACATCTTCTGACTTTGTCTTATGTGGTTTGGCTTTGGTTCTGCTGCAACCGTCTTTCTGCGAATTCTGAGACTAATAGGTGGATTTATTGAAAGGGGATGTAATGGTTCGTTTTTTATTTTCTAAATAGGTTCCTTTAACCACTTCCCACCCGCCCGACGACTTTTTACGGACACAATGTGGCTCTTAATTGCCGGGAAGGCGGTCTAAATACGGCCTCCAGCCACTGGGGGGCGCACGAGCGCTGATGACGGCGAGTTTGCATGCCCAACGCCTCACTCAGGTGCCGATGCGTGTGCCTAGCGGCCGCAATGTCCGCCGTGCGCCCGCAATCGGCAGTCACAGAGACAGGGATATGGATCTCTGTGTGTAAACACGGAGATCCACGTCCTGTCAGGGAGAGGAGACGGATGGTGTGCCCCTTGTATATAGGGACAAACATCGGTCACCTCCCCAAGTCAGTCCCCTCCCCCCACAGTAAGAATCACCTAGCAGGGCACACATTAACCCGTCCCTCGCACCCTAGTGTTAACCCCTTCCTTGCCAGTTACATTTATACAGTAATCAGTGCATATTTATAGCACTGATCGCTGTATAAATTTAAATGGTCCCAAAAATGTGTCAAAAGTGTCCAATGTGTCCGCCATAATGTCGCAGTCCTGACAAAAATCACAGATCACAGCCATTACTAGTAAAAAAAAGAAAATTAATAATTCTATCCCCTATTTTGTAGGCGCTATAACGTTTTTGCGCAAACCAATCACTATACGCTTATTGCGATTTTTACCAAAAATATGTAGAAGAATACATATCGGGCTAAACTAAGAATATATATATATATACATATATATATATTTTGTTTTTTAATTGGATATTTATTATAGCAAAACGTAAAAAAAAAATTCAAAATTGTCGCTCTATTTTTGTTTATATCGCAAAAAAAAACCGCAGAAGTGATCAAATACCACCAAAAGAAATCTCTATTTGTGGGGAAAAAAGGACGCCAATTTTGTTTGGGAGCCACGTCGTACGACCGCACAATTGTCATTCAAAGCGTGAGAGTGCTGAAAGCTGAAATTTCACCTGGGCAGGAAGGGGGTATGTGTGCCCAGTAAGCAAGTGGTTAAGCTAGTGCATTGTTGGTTCATTTACCTTTTCCTTCGATTTCCCTTTTAAATGTTTTTTCTCTTTGTCTGAATTTCTCACTTCCTGTTCCTCCTCAGTAAGCTTGCCCCCATCATCCGAGCCGTTCTGGCTGGGAGGTAGTCAGCGTACTAAATGAGTGACCACATTTCCAAACTACCATTCAGGGACACCCTCCCTTCCCAAAAATCAGCTTGTGCTGTGTAACGAATCACAACACAGTGATTGGACACAAGAGGTGGGATTTATGATTTCTCCAATCACAAGCAGGGGGTGGGACTGTGCTCCTCCAGGCATTCCCGGCCAGGACAAGTACTGTCAGTGAGTAAAGCGGTGATGTGGTGGCCTTTTTTGGGGGCATCAGATTGGCCTGGGGGGTGGCTGTGTCAGTTTCATTCTGGGACACTGTATTGTCCTGGAATGAAGGTGCCGGGACAGACCTGCAAAATGCAGGACTGTCCCGGGCAATCCGGGACACGTGGTCACCCTACCCTGCAGGGATGTAGTCCCAAGGGAGGGGGCGAGCATGCTGACTAATCCCCAGCCAGAACGGCTCGGATGATGGGGGCAAGCTTACTGGGAGGAACAGGAAGTGAGAAATTCAGACAAAGAAAAAAAACATTTAGAAGGGAAATAGAAGGATAAGGTAAGTGAACCAACAATGCACTAACTTAACCACTTAAGGGCCACCTCCTGCACATATACGTCGGCAGAATGGCACGGCTGGGCACATGTACGTACAGGTACGTCCTGTACTAGTACCCAGCCGTGGGTCACGGGCGCGCTCCCGTGACCCGGTCCGAAGCTCCGAGACCGCGGGACCCGCGGAGTGCGCCGATCGGTCCACGGAGCTGAAGAACGGGGAGAGCCGTGTGTAAACACGGCTTCCCTGTCCTTCACTGTGGCGGCGTCATCGACTTATACAGGGAATCGCAATCGATGACGTCACACCTACAGCCACACCCCCCTACAGTTGTAAACACACATTAGGTCACACAAAACCCCTACAGCTCCACTAGTGGTTAACTCCCAAACTGCAAATGTCATTTCCACAATAAACAATGCATTTTTTGCTGTCATAATGACAATTGTCCCAAAAATGTGTCAAAATTGTCTGAAGTGTCCGCCATAATGTCGCAGTCACGAAAAAAATCGCTGATCGCCGCCATTAGTAGTAAAAAAAAATTTTTTTTTATAAAAATGCAATAAAACTATCCCCTATTTTGTAAACGCTATAAATTTTGCGCAAACCAATCGATAAAATAGGTAGAAGAATACGTATCGGCCTAAACTGAGGACATTTTTTTTTATATATATTTTGTGGGGATTTTTTTTACAGCAAAAAGTGTTTTTTTTTTTCAAAATTGTCGCTCTATTTTTGTTTATAGCGCCAAAAAAAAAAAACACAGAGGTGATCAAATACCACCAAAAGAAAGCTCTATTTGTGGGAAAAAAAGGACACCAATTTTGTTCGGGAGTCACGTCGCACAATTGTCAGTTAAAGCGACGCAGAACCGAAACGCAAAATGTGGTGTGATTCATGCAAATTGATTGATTATCACTTTGTTATACCTTTTTAGCGCCACACTTGTTTTTTCTTTTATTGTTCACTCACAGATTGTTTCACTGTTTGTGCTGGCAGCTACACAAATTAATACAAGCAGCGCAACTTTTTTCCTTTTCATTTCGAAGCGCAAAATGGGGCAAGGTCCTTAACCACTTAACCCCCGGACCATATTGCTGGTCAAAGACCAGAGCACTTTTTGTGATTCGGCACTGCGTCGCTTTAACTGACAATTGCGCGGTCGTGCGACGTGGCTCCCAAACAAAATTGGCGTCCTTTTTTTCCCACAAATAGAGCTTTCTTTTGGTGGTATTTGATCACCTCTGCGGTTTTTATTTTTTGCGCTATAAACAAAAATAGAGCGACTATTTTGAAAAAAATGCAATATTTTTTACATTTTGCTATAATAAATATCCCAAAAAAAGATATAAAAAAACATTTTTTTTCCTATTTAGGCCGAAACGATCACATATTTTTCATAAAAAAAAAAAAAAATCAATTGCGTTTATTGACTGTATTTTGGAATGAAGGTGCCGGGACAGACCTGCAAAATGCAGGACTTCCGGGCAATCCGGGACACGTGTCACCCTACCCGCAGGGATGTAGTCCCAAGGGAGGGGGCGAGCATAAACAGCCAAACGGCTCGGATATGGGGGAGCTTACTGGGAGGACAGGAAGTGAGAAATCAGACAAAGAAAAAAAACATTTAGAAGGGAAATAGAAGGAAAGGTAATGAACCAACATGCATATTAACCACTTAAGGGCCACCTTACATATATCGGCAGAATGGCACGGCTGGGCACATGCTATACGTCCTGTATAACCCAGCCGTGGGTACGGGCGCGCTCCCGTGACCCGGTCCGAAGCTCCGAACCGCGGGACCCGCGGAGTGCGCCGATCGGTCCACGGATGAAGAACGGGGAAGCCGTGTGTAAAACGGCTTCCCTGTCCTTCATTGGCGGCGTTCGACTTTACAGGGAATCCTCGATGAGTCACACCTACAGCCACACCCCCCTAGGCCATTAGGTCACACAAAACCCCTAAGCTCCACTAGTGGTTAACTCCCAAACTGCAAATTCTTCTATTTTTTGCTGTCATGACAATTCCCAAAAATTTCAAAATTGTCTGAAAAAAAAAAAAAAATCGCTGATCGCCGCCATTAGTAGTAAAAAAAAATTTTTTTTTATAAAAATGCAATAAAACTATCCCCTATTTTGTAAACGCTTAAATTTTGCGCAAACCAATCGATAAAATAGGTAGAAGAATACGTATCGGCCTAAACTGAGGACATTTTTTTTTATATATATTTTGTGGGGATTTTTTTTACAGCAAAAAGCGTTTTTTTTTTTCAAAATTGTCGCTCTATTTTTGTTTATAGCGCCAAAAAAAAAAAACACAGAGGTGATCAAATACCACCAAAAGTTTAGCTCTATTTGTGGGAAAAAAAGGACACCAATTTTGTTCGGGATCACGTCGCACAATTGATCAGTTTAAAGCGACGCAGAACCGAAACGCAAAATGTGGTGTATGGCAAATGATTGATTTCACTTTGTTATACCTTTTTAGCGCCACACTTGTTTTTTCTTTATTGTTCACTCACAGATTTTTCACTGTTTGTGCTGGCAGCTACACAAATTAATACAAGCAGCGCAACTTTTTTCCTTTTCATTTCGAAGCGCAAAATGGGGCAAGGTCCTTAACCACTTAACCCCCGGACCATATTGCTGGTCAAAGACCAGAGCACTTTTTGTGATTCGGCACTGCGTCGCTTTTTGACAATTGCCGGTCGTGCGACGTGGCTCCCAAACAAAATTGGCGTCCTTTTTTTCCCACAAATAGAGCTTTCTTTTGGTGGTATTTGATCACCTCTGCGGTTTTTATTTTTTGCGCTATAAACAAAAATAGAGCGACTATTTTGAAAAAAATGCAATATTTTTTACATTTTGCTATAATAAATATCCCAAAAAAAGATATAAAAAAACATTTTTTTTCCTCAGTTTAGGCCGAAACGTATTCTTCTACATATTTTTCATAAAAAAAAAAAAAAATCGCAATTAGCGTTTATTGATTGGTTTGCGCAAAATTTATAGCGTTTACAAAATAGCTGATAGTTTTATGGCATTTTTATTTATATTTTTTTTTTACTAGTAATGGCGGCGATCAGCGTTTTTTTCCGGGACTGCGATATTATGGCGGACACATCATATATGGTTTCCAATTGCATAGTTCGCATCAATGCAGTCAGTTCCAATGCAGTCAGTTCCAGAAAAAAAAAAGTAGAACATGCTGCATTTTTTTTTTTTGCACTGAACTGTACTGGAATGCGGTAAAACGCATCAAAAACACACTGGAATGCACCAAAAACCTACCAGAATACACATGTCCCCATTTAAGGTGAAGAAAAAAAAAAAGAGAGGAAAAATGCGCTTAAAAAGCATCAGCTCCGCAGAGAGCCCTGCTTCAAACGTTATCTCCCGTGACCATCTGGTGTCTGCTCGTCTGTGATGAGTAATGCGTCTCGCAGGTAGTTAAGGAGGTGTTTGTATCTAATTATACGTATATTCTCCCACCAGAGCGCCGCCGCTGCATCTGCGAGATTAGTGAAGTCCGGAAATAAAACTCAGTATGGCAATCCTGCCAAAATGAATTTTCGTCTCGCAGCGGGACTCACGTGAGTGAGGAAACGCAGCGGGCACAGCGGCGCAGATTTTATATTACAGCAGTACGCTACTTTAAATCAGCATGTTGTCACAGCAAAAAGGATTTAGTAAGTGCGCCGGAGGGGAGGAGGGGGGAGGGGGCACGCCGGGTCTTATGTATAAAAATTGGAGGAAGGGGTCTGTGTTACCTGGAGTTCTCACACAGCAGCAATTATTTCTCCAGGACCGAAAATATTTTGAGTGTTTTTTTTTTTTCGTTTTATTTCTTTCTATTTGTTTTTTTGTTCTAACGTTACATCCTGCAGGGTATTTTGCACCTGCTTTCCAGGCTCTGCTTTTCTTAAAGCGGGGGTTCACCCTAAAAAAATTATATGGCATCCCATGCAGCATACTGGCGTCAACTACAGTATGCTGTTTTTTGTTTTTTTATCTCTGTACTTACGGTCTAATCGCTAATTCTATTTTCTTCCTCCCGTTCGGCTATGGCGCAGCTATGGCGCGACACGCCCTCCGAAATTAGCCGAAATAGGACTCGGCTATATATGGCGCCTGCGCAGTCAGCTCCTAGGTCTGTGCGCAGGCGCCGTATAGCGCCGTGAAGAGCCGAGTCCTAGTCCGGCTATTTTCGTAAGGCGTGACGCGCCATACCTGCACGTCAATCATGTAGTATGCTGTTTTTTTTTTTTTTTTTATCTCTGTACCTACGGTCTAACCGCTAATTCTATTTTCTTCCTCCCGTGCCGCTATGGCGCAGCTATGGCGCGTCACGCCCCCTGAAAATAGCCGAAATAGGACTCGGCTATATACGGCACCTGCGCAGTCAGCTCCTAGGTCTGTGCACAGGCGCCGTATAGCACAGACACACAGGTCTGTGCACAGGCGCCGTAAAGCATGTTAACAAGAAAAAGGCAACTCATGGGGCCCCCGGGCAATAGAAGATTATGGGGCCCCGGGGCTTACAGATGGCAAGGTGGCAAGCAAGCCAGGTGGCAGTACAGAGACGGGGCAGCTAAAATCTCGGGATTTTCACATCAAAAGCATGTAGGTTTTGGACATATCAGGGACAGATGTAAAAAAAAACAAAAAAAAACACAGATTTTTACATACTGTCCCTGGTTGTAATGAGCCTGGCAACCCTGATGGGGCCCCCTAGTGGCATGGGGCCCTCGGGCAGTGCCCGAGTTCCTCAATGGTCAGTCCACCCCTGGTCGCGCCATAGCCGCACGTCAATCATGTAGGAACGCCTACTCCCCGCGTAAGCCGGCAGTGACACACCTTCATTCCCCCCATTTGGAGGGTGGCTCGAGGGATATCTACTATAGTGTTGTCGACAAGCCCATTATGCTGCTTCCTTTGTGAGTAGTTTTTTATTACATTTTTTCATTAAATTGTCTACAGGAACACACTAGGCTGGTGCGCCTTTTTTCTTCACTCCTAGTAGAACAAGAGAAGCAGAGATGGAATGTCCAAACAGTGAATGGCCCAGATTCACATACATCGGCGCATATTTACAGTATGTCACCGTAGCGTATCTCTTTTACGCTACACCATCGCAGGGCAGAGAGGCAAGCATGGAATTCACAAATCAAATGCTCCCAACGTAGCGCCGGCGTAACGTAATTTCAAAGGCGTAAGCTGGCTTAGGTGGAAGTAGGTGGAAGTGGGCTGGAAGTGAGCGTGATCTATGTTAATGAAGCGTGACCCCATGGAAATGATGGGCCGGGCGCCAGACAAGTACTTAAAATGAACTACGCATGTGTCGGGACGTGGACGTATCCCAGTGCTAATGCGTACAACCAGAGGTGTATTTAGGTTTTGTGCTGCCCTAGGCCTGACTAAACTCGTGCACCCCCTAATTAAATATGACCCACCCCTTCCTGTCACGGCCACACCCTGTGTTTAAGACCCGCCCTGAAATTTTCGAGTGAGGACACTAGTTCTGAGGGCCTGGGGGGGGGGGGGCAATAGATTCCCTTAATTTACTTATATTTCCTCTTACTTCCTGGTTGCCCATAGAGCAGGAAGTGAAGGGAAATCTTTGCAATGGGACAGGGATGGTAAAAGTGTTGCCTATAGTTCTACTTTAAGTAGATGGTGCAGCAGAAACATATAGCACAGTGAGGAAGGTTTGTGGTCCAGGATGACAAAACAGTCAAAATTGGAAGCGCACCCCCCCCCCCCTACAGTTGCGGAAAAGGCCGGCCGCCCGCATACTAGAAGCAGCGCGGCCGCTAACAATGTAGCGCAAGCCGGCGGGGACTCTTTTCATGCTGCCCCCCTTCAAAGTGCTGCCCTAGGCCTGGGCCTTGTTGGCCTAGGCCAGGATACAGCTCTGCGTACAACCACGTCGGAACAACTGCCTAAGATACGACGGATTACTGTGTACGCCGTGAACGTAACCTACGCCCAGCCAGACCCACGTCGGCACATATTCACAGAAGTCCAACGTACAATACGTAGGCATGTGTTCCCTGGTCCATACATTTGCATGGCTTGCGCCTCATCTATGGGGAATAACTTTACGCCGGACGTAAAACTTACGCAAACCGCTTAAATCATGCGCCAGGCGCAAGTAGGTTCGTGAATCGGCGTATCTCCCGCATTTGCATATTTGAATAGAAAATCAATGGGAGCGCCACATGCGTCCAACGTAAATATGCGCCCACTATATGCCGCATAGGCAAGTTACGTCGGTGGGATGAAGTCAGTTTTTAGGCGTATCTAAGTTTGTGGGTTCGGCGCACAGATGCGACGGCGCATTTTTGTACTTATGCGGCGTATCTGGAGATACGTCGGCGTAAGTGCTTTGTGAATCCGGGCCACTGTCTTTTCTTGTGCTTTATTTCAACAACATGGCAAACAATAGACTTTAGATGAATAGGAGAAAGTTGGGCGAAGAGAGAGTAGCAGATTCAGGCCCAATGGTAACAGAAGCAGTCCTGCTTCAGACGACATTTTGCTTTCGTCGCCAATCCGGCTGGAGTGGGTGTAGTGTACCTGGACAGGCCTCTCACACCGACTTGGCAGATAGGGTATCACTGGGAACCATGTGGGAAAAACAGGGCTCTGCCACAGACCCGCCCCTAGAACGTAGATCTTCCTCAGAGAGTTTAGTGTCTGAATCTGATCTTGGGTAGTTGGTTTTAGTTGGTCACCGACTGACAGCTTATTGACATCCAACCTCCCAGTGTCTGGTCACCTCGATCCCCGATGGTTCGCCCCAGTGCTGTTGGATCACGGAATCTCACTGGTGGTCCTCAACCGGACTCCCCACCGAACAGTATAAACTCGCTTAGGGTCCTTCAAAGATGGAACCCCAGTCGATCACTGGAATCCCGGCACCATCTTGGCTTCTTCGGCCAACAAAGAGAGAAGGCCGGAGCTCCACGTTGCACTCACGGCCCATCCAGGTGGGCCATAACGCACGGTCATGTACGGTCACCCCAAAGGCGGGTGCCGCACCAGGAACAGAACAACTGTAAGATGGCATCTGCCCCATAAGTACCCTCTCCCAGCATGCCCAGCCAGGCCCAGGCCTCCCCATTGGCTGCTGGGAAGAGCACCCAAGTCCCGACTCCACTGCTGCCCCCTGTCGACTCGGGGTGGTATTACACCCCAAGCAGGACAGGACAAGCCCACAGCATAGCCAGGATGAGACAGAGAGCCCTAAACAATCACAAATGAGATCGGAGTAAGTTACACTCTGATCTTTCCCCACTAAATTTAAATAGCGTCCGTACTTGGAAGTATAGGGGCGCTACACTGGTCAATGACCGGGCCACTTTTTGCGATTCGGCACTGCGTCGATTTAACTGACAATTGCGCAGTCGTGCAACGTGGCTCTAAAACAAAATTGGCATCCTTTTTTTTCCCACAAATAGAGATTTCTTTTGGTGGTATTTGATCACCTCTGCGGTTTTTAGTTTTTGCGCTATAAACAAAAATAGTGCGACAATTTTGAAAAAATAATAATTTTTTTTACTTTTTGCTATAACAAATATCCCCCAAAAATATATTTAAAAAAAAGATTTTTTTCCTCAGTTTAGGCCGATACGTATTCTTCTACATATTTTTGGAACATTGAATTTCAATTGAAAGTTTTATTATGCTTTAAAGTTTAAGAGTCGGTTCACACTGGGGCGACTTGGGATCCGACTTGAAGTCGTCCCAAGTCGCGCTGTCCAGAAAAGCAATGTAAGTGAATGGGAGCGGTGTTAATACACACTACTCATGTCGCTCGACTTCAGAAGAAGTTCCTGTACTACTTCAATCAGACTTCTAGGCGATTTGTACCCATTGATTTCAATGGAAGTCGCCTCCAAATCTGATCACTGTTTTAATTGAAGCGACCTTTCAGCAAGATAACATACATTTCTCAGACAAACCCCTCCCTCCCCCTCTCTCTCCCAGAGCTGATTGTTGTTTTATTGGCCACTGGAATGTCTCCTGACCTGAAAAGGACTTCAAGTCGTGTTGTAAATCGCCCCAGATCGCCCTGTGGTTCATGCTCAAGTCGTGTTGAAGTTGCTTCTGAAAGTCGTGCTGGAAGTCGTGTCGCCCCAGTGTGAACCGACTCTAACCCTGCCATGTTTTTGTTTTGTTAGTGTTGTATAGAATATGGAGCCTTTAAAACCCTTATCAGGTTTTTATTGCTGTCTGTGTCGCCACTGAGGAGTTTACGCTCAATTCTCCTGTGGCTATATAGACAGAAAGAGATTAGACTATAGGTGTGCTCAGCCTATTGCATTAGGGTGTGCATCCTAAAGCTCAAACACACGTGTGTGTGTGTGTATATATACACACACACACACACACACACACACTCTTATGCAGAGCCGATACAGTGAAAGAGAAGTACAGTAGCATTTCATTATTGGCAGAACTAGTCAGAGGGAGATATTTTCCATCTCCCTGCCACCACACAGATAATAATAATGCTAATGCACACAGGGTGATTGGGGTGTGCCCAGGCACAGTTGGCAACAGTGGCGACTGGTGCTCAAAATTTTTGGGGGGGCGCAAACGAAAAAAATAAGAAAAAACTTGCAGCCTCACTGTGCCCAGAAAATGCAGCCACTGTGCCATCAATTGTCACCACTGTTCCATGCCATCGAATGCAGTCACTATGCCATGCCATCAAACGCAGCCACTGTGCCACTAATTCGCAGTCACTGTGCCATGCCATCAAACGTAGCCACTGTGCCATCAATTGTTACCACTGTGCCATGCCATCAAACGCAGTCACTGTGCCATGGCAGCCATCAAACACAGCCACTGTGCCATCAATTGTCACCACTGTGCCATGCCATCAAACCCAGTCACTGTGCCATGCCATCAAACACAGCCACTGTGCCATCAATTGTCACCACTGTGCCATGCCATCAAACGCAGCCACTATGCTTATCAATTGTCACCACTGTGTAATGCCATCAAACGCAGCCACTGTGCCCATCAATTGTCACCACTGTGCCAATTGTCACCACTGTGCCCTTTAATTGTCGCCACCGTGCCAATTGATGTCACTGTGCCCTTTAATTGTCGCCACAGTGCCCTTTAATTGTCACCACTGTACCCATTGTCGCCACTATGCCCATTGATGTCACTGTGCCCTTTAATTGTCCTTTAATTGTCGCCATTCGCCACTGTGCCCATTGTCGCCACTGTGCCCATTGTCACCGCTGGGCCCTGTAAAATTCCCCTCCCCCCCCCCCCCCTGCTTAGCACTTACTTCTAGGAGCTGGCTGAGACGCCTGTCAGTCTTATCCAAGGAACGCAGCCCCCGAACGTCCCCTGGATATGCATCCGGAAGGCACTATTGCACAGCCAACCAGCTGCTGTTATTCAGGTGGTCGGCGCTCACCGTCTGGCCATCTGAATAGACCAGCGGCCGGCAGCAATAACATAGATTCATGTAATGCATGAATCTATGTTATTGTATCAGTGGCGGTGCAGGTTCCAATTCTCCCATTCGTTGGAGGGTGTCAATCCTGTGTGGCTCCTTGTAAGCCCCTCTGGCCGGGCTCTTCCGCCGTGGGGGAGTGGATGCCCCTACAGGATCCTCCTCATCAACCGGTGATTCACTACCCATCTGGCCATCTGAATAGACCAGCGGCCGGCAGCAATAACATAGATTCATGTAATGCATGAATCTATGTTATTGTATCAGTGGCGGTGCAGGTTCCAATTCTCCCATTCCCTGGAGGGTGTCAATCCTGTGTGGCTCCTTGTAAGCCCCTCTGGCCGGGCTCTTCCGCCGTGGGGGAGTGGATGCCCCTACAGGATCCTCCTCATCAACCGGTGATTCACTACCCATCTGGCCATCGGACCATCCACTCCACTTCAGCGGTAAATATCTCATGTTAGACCCCAAATTGGACTTATGATGATGTTTTTCCATATCTGAAATTATGTAATGTGTTTTTTTTAGAGCTAATGTCCTCCTGATGATGACCGCTACAGAGGTCGAAACGCGTCGGGGATTTCAACACGTTTAGCAATCTGATGTGTAAAAATGTGCACAGTATTGTGTACACTTGAATATATAAGCTACATTGTGGATCATGTATTTTACCTATTGGCCAACTTTTTAAATGTTGTAACTTCATTCATTGTGATACCTGTACAATTTCAATAAATGTACCCCTTTTTATGCTATCCATTTGCTAATTTTTCAACTATATTACACTGCTGTCCAAAGCCCCACAGGGGAACATTCCCATTTTTTTTTCTACCATTTCGGGGTTCGCAGCGCTCATATCTCTCCCCCATGTGTCCTTTTCCATAGTCTACAATCATAAATCTAAACTAAAGTAGAAGATGAAGTGCCACAACAGTAGTCCAAAGACATTCCTACTGGGCATGTATAAATCAAACCCCCTTCTACTTCATCATCGGATTAATAGCATTATCTTCACTTTATCTTTCTGGAGAAGCTCAGTTAAATATTTTGGCAAATGTTACTCCGCACAGCGAATTTCAATTATCAACATCATTTTATTTATTAGTACGAAGAGCTGCTGCCAAATGACAGACTGTATTGAACGGCATTGAAATAAGTGACTTTGCTGGAAGGGTGCCACCCAGTGGTCAATTTAGGAAGAAGTAAAGATTATTTAAAGTGGATGTAAACCCACCCTCATCCTTTCTAAACTACTGCCATAGTGCTGATCTATAAGGATATAGATGCCTCCTGCATGTATCCTTACCTGTCACATGTCTCCCCTCTGTCTGTTATAAGAACTGAAAAACTGCAGATTCTGTGGATGGATCTGTTGTCTGGAGCTCTGTGGGTGGAGTCGTGATGTCAGTAGACTCCCCGCCCTCCTCTACACACCCCTTGTCAACATGTATTTTTTCCTGTGTATTCCTTACACTAAAATCTGCTATGATCACCAACATCCAGTCAAAATCCAGAAAAGTAACCACATGACTTCAGAAAAGGAGTGGGGGTGGGAATTAAAAAATAATGCCTGTCTCAGGCTAGTGCATGACATATGTAAACAACCTGTCACTCACAGCAAGGGGGAGGATTTGATAAAGTTGTTCTCTGTTTGTCAAGATTTATCTCACTGAACAATAAAAGAGGATTGCTCAGGGCTGGATTATTATTATTATTTTTACTAAGGTACTTATATAGCGCATCAATTTACGCAGTGCTTTACATATACATTGTACATTCACATCGGTCCCTACCCTCAGGGAGCTTACAATTTAAGGCAGTGATTCTCAACCAGGGTTCCATGGAACCCTAGAGTTCCTCCACAGGTTGCCAGGGGTTCCTTCAGCATTGGACATTTTCTGCCTCTCAGATAATTTCCCACTGACACCATTGAACTTTTTAGCTATCTGTAAGGAGGTAATTCTTCCCAATGACTACAAGTGTAAGGACCATTCTTCCCACTGACCATCACACCAAGGTATCATGAATTGTAGATTTCTAATTTTTAGCAGGGGTTCCCCAAGACCGGAGAACTATTTCAAGTGTTCCTCTGTTTTGAAAAGGTTGAGAAAGGCTGATCTAAGGTCTCTAACTCACATTCACATACTAGGGCCAATTTAGGCAGAAGCCAATTAACCTACCAGCATGTCTTTGGAGAGTAGGAGGAAACTGGAGCACCCGGAGGAAACCCACGCAGGCACAGGGAGGACATGCAAACTCCAGGCAGGTAGTGTTGTGGTTGGGATTCAAACCAGCAACCCTTTTTACTGCTAGGTGAGAGTGCTACCCACTACTCTGTGTGGCAAGACTGGGCACAGATGATAGGAAATCTTATACTCTACATTGTGCCAGCAAAAAAAAAAAAATGGTGTTTACATTTTTGAGGTTTTAATAGATTGAAGATGCTGACTCCTTTGTCAGGTTGTCTTTGCTGTTTGTGTATCTGTTGGGGGGGGGGGGGCAGATTTCCCCCTCATTCCCTGTCCTAGTGCTAACTGCCACCAGAACTCAAATTCTCCCCAAAGAGGAATACACTACTGTAAGGACATATTAGGAGATAAAGATGTACGAGCACCGGGTTGCGGGAAAGTTCTGTCTGCAGTTGAATATAAGTCAAATACAGGGAAGATCCAACAACGTTTCAGAGAACTAGTTCCCCTTCCTCAGGGCTAAGGAATATGAAATATGCAATTTCCCTATCAATGATGTAGGTTGTCCTCCAGCCAGGAAATGAGGCGGGCTCTAGCTGACTTGTTTCAGCAGGGGCGGCCCAATTATTAAGGATGCACGGGCGCCACCTCCCTTTTTCATCACCGCTGCCACCCCCTATTCATGCATCTGGCCCCTTTCAGGATGACCGGGGGGGGGGGGGGTTTGTTTGCCACCCCCTCAAAAGGAAAAAAAAAACAGCCGCCACTGTTGCGCAGTAAAATCAGAGTAAGCAATTTTTGTACAAAAGGGGAACCTTTACAACTAGTCTGCAGCGTTTATTCAGCAAGGTACTGATGGCATGTCCTGGCATACACATGGCCAGTAGGTGGCGCACCTTTTAGGAATAATCATGGAAATGTGGCACTGCACGCATAAAAAGATCACCCTAAAAAAAAATTTTGCAAAGAATAGTTGCAGCGCGTCGTTCTAGTTTTCCCTTTTTACAATCCCCTCTGTGTATATAGAGGTATACCTGTACATGTTTTTTCCATATAGAACGCCCTCCTTGTGGGTACACATACCAGGCGGGAGAGGTGATGAATGGCGCAGTGTTTGTAGCCAGTGAATAGAGAGCACAGACTGCCTGGCCTGCCCTCCTTCCACTCCCAATCTACGTAAGTCACAAAAGCAGCACTTCACCGAGGCCGGGCTCTGGGTGGATATAAATACATCTTTCTCACCCCCCCCCCCTTTTTTTTTTCCTGATTTTTCTGCTGTCCCCTTACACAGTTCGGAGGAGAAGGAGGAGGGGGGGGGGGTCTCCCAGTCTCTTAGAGGGGACACAGAATGGATTAGTGTTCAGGACTATGAATGGCTGAGGGTGGTGGGATGAAAGTTTGTGTCTGCTCCTTGGTTACCGGAGCACTAGAGAGGGCTCGCTGTGTTCTGCAGAACACGAATTACGAAATACGCTCAGAAATGTCTTATTCGATCATTTAAATTTTGCTGAACAGAATGAAGATGGAGGAATGAATACAAGATAAAAGGGAAATAAAATTGAGATTCTGTTTGTCCCTGGACAGAGACAGCTGATAAGTCTTTGAAAATGGACGCACATGTGTTTATAATGCACCCCCCTTCCTGATCTAAATCCTTATTCTCCAAAATTATTCCATACACATCCTCTACCTAATGGCCCTGTAATCTATTTTTCATGAAGTGGTTTCTTAGGGCTCATGTACACTTGCTTCGCCTTTAACACACATTAGGACTAGTTTAAACTTGCTTCAAAACATAGCTTCGGACAAGTTTTGTTAAAGCTCTCTGAACGCTAGTCCAAGCCCCGGTCACTAAATAAAATGATTAGCTTGTCCTGTTTATACCTTGCCTTTGCTTTTCTTCAAAAATGATACCCCATGTAGCTTTAGTGGTGCTTCAAAGTGTCTTCAAAGCCTCCATAGAAGTCTATGGCAAAGCTTGCTTGAAGCCTCACCAAAGCCCCACCAAAGGCTTTTTGAAGCCCCACCAGAGGCTCATCAAAACCCCACCAAAGGCTCATCGAAGCCCCACCAAAGGCTCATCGAACCCCCACCAAAGGCTCATCGAAGCCCCACCAAAGGTTCATCAAAACCCCACCAAAGGCTCATCAAAGCCCCACCAAAGGCTCATCGAAACCCCACCAAAGGCTCATCAAAGCCCCACCAAAGGTTCATCAAAGCCCCACCAAAGGTTCATCGAAGCCCCACCAAAGGCTCATCGAAGCTCCACCAAAGGCTCATCAAAGCCCCACCAAAGGCTCATTGAAACCCCACCAAAGGCTCATCGAAACCCCACCAAAGGCTCATCAAAGCCCCACTAAAGGTTCATCGAAGCCCCACCAAAGGCTCATCAAATGGCTCCACCATCAATGGGATTGGATCGTTTCTGCTGCTACTAACAGCTCTGGTAAGCAGCGAATAAGACCGAGAAGCGGTAAGAGGTGGAGGCATCTATCCCGCTGCCCATAAAAGTGATCCGCTGCTGAAACCAATTTTATGTTAAAGCGGACTGCCCACTGTTTAAAAATATACCAGGGTTATGGCACCGAAATTGAAAAACGTAGTACAGAAAGTACTTTTTGAAATCTGTGTGGCACCGCTAATGCAGGTTTGCATCAATTAGGATGGTGCTATTGCCAGCAATTGCCACCGATTTGACATGTCAAATCGCACCAATGTGAGCCAGGGCTTAAAGATCTAAAAAAGCAACACATCATGCCGCAATCTAAAGAAATTCAAGAAAAGTTGAGAAACAAAGTAATTGACATGTATCAGTCTGGAAAGGGCTACAAAGTCATTTCTACGGCTTCATTCACACCTGAGCGATCGGCATCGCTGTGATTCTAAATCGCGGTGCCATTCATTCTAAATGCCACCCCAATTGCGGCAACACCCGACGCTGTCGCTCAAAGGAAGCTCCTGCTCCTGCATTGCGATTTGCCGTGATTTATTGCGGCAAAATCGTGCAAACAAAATGTCGGTACGCCTGTCGCCCCAAAAGTTATCTTTATGCAATAAAAAAATTTGTTTGATCATCTGAATCATTTAAGTGTGACAATTAAGAAAAATAAATAAAAAAATCAGGAAGAGGGCAAATACTTTTTCACAGCATTGTACTTAAGGCCAGTTTCATCGGTCCAAACCAAGCGTGTGTACAGCCCATCGGACCGCCGTCCATCGGACCACAGTTTTAAAACTTGCTTTAAAATCGGTCCGATGAACGCCTGACCATCGGACCAAAACGATGGTTAGTACGCAAAAGCATCGGACCAAAAACCCGCGCATGCTCAGAATCAAGTCGACGCATGCTTGGAAGCATTGAACTTAGTTTTTTTAGCACGTCGTTGTGTTCTACGTCACCGCGTTCTGACCCGATCGGATTTTGGACTGATGGTGTGTACGCACATCAGACCATCAGGCCACTTCAGCGGTGAACCGTTGAAAGCGGTCCGTCGGACCATTCTCATCGGGTTGGACCGATCGTGTGTACGTGGCCTTATAGCCATTCTTTCACTGACCGAATTCTCCTTCAAAGTGTAATAAATGGCGCATCATCTTCTTAAAAACATAATTTGGAAAATAAACATGATGAACGAGATCGCTTTCATTTGATTGGCTTTTAAAAATTTCCCAGGCGTGCCGCAATAATAGCAGTTTGTTGTTATTTGGCGGTAGAGCGGTTAATAAACTGACATCCTTCGGAGGTTACGTGCGCCCAGCTGGGAGAGTTTTATAAATAATCCTTGATAGGTCTAAAAATAGTTATTATCTGCAACTGTAATTAAGGGATCTCCCCCTGGGATTAGCAAGAGTTTGCATGCCAGGAATATTTACTGGCGGTAGATATTGTACTGGATGCGCCGTTATTTGTCAGCGGTATTTTGTACTACGGTGCGGCTACAGCGCTACTGAAGATTACCGTATTATCTTTATATTTCTTATGTACACTTCTTCCATTATATGTTAATAAGATTTAAATCCAATCACTACATTCTCATATAAGCTTTAAAGTGGTTAAAAACCCCTCCCCCCCTTTTTTTTTTATCTGAGCCCGATCCGTTCCAGCCATGTGCACAAGCGCAGCAGCTCCAGCTGGTGTCTCTCTCCTTATTGGACAGATTGATAGCAGCAGGAGCCACTAGCTTCAAATCCTGTGACACAGGGGGCGGGGCTGAGTCCCGCCGTCTGTGTCAATAGATGCAGCGACGGGACTCAGGATTGCACGAGTGCCCCCCATGGAAAGCAGCTTTCCGTGGGGGTACGCGATGAAGAGAAGGAGCCTGGAGCGCTGGCAGGTGGACCCGAGAAGAAGATTATCACAGATTTTTAGACACTGTCCCTGGTTTTACTGAGGCTGACAACCCTGATGGGACCCCCTAGTGGCATGGGGCCCTCGGGCAGTGCCCGAATGGTCAGTCTGCCCCTGGGCGGCACTGGTATGTGACACTGATAGGCAACCCTAATAGGTGGCACTGATTAGGGTTGCCATCTCATCCCTTTAAACCCGAACACATATGAATTACACAGGTTCTGAGGCTAATTTAATGCAGATAAGGCACCAAGTAAGTTTAATTACCACCTGAAGTAGCCACAGAACCTGTGTAATTAATATGTGATTGGTTTTAAAGGGGTGAGGTGGCAACCCTAGCACTGATAGGTGGCAATGGTGGGCATTGATATGTGGCACTGGTGGGCACTGATAGGCAGCACTGCTATGCACTGTTAGGTGGCACTGGTGGGCACTGCTTAGCAGCAGCGGGGTCCATGTGCGGGACCAATGACCCTCTGACAGAAGCCGACTGTCAGCGTCTGTCAGGAAAAATAAAAAGCCCTTTGCAATCTTCTGTTTACATCATTGGCTGACATGACAGCTGATCACATGGTAAGGGGCTGGGATCGGCCCGTTACTCCGATCTGTGATCAGCCGAGTCTCTTCAAACACAAGGCTCAAGGTTCCTAGCAAAACAGCTTTGTAAAAAGGGAAATCAATTACCCTCCACTGGTAAATGTAATTATTATCAGGGATGGACTGGCCATTGGGACTACAGGGAGTTTCCCGGTGGGCCGATGGCTTAGTGGGCCGGCTTCAGTGACAGCGTACTGCTGCCCCCTCCGCTCCTCTGTCTCTCCCTTCCCGCAGCGCTTACCTCCTCTCCCTCCCTGCAGCACTCACCTGGGGGAACAGAGAAGCAGGGGGAGGAGCAGAGGGGACAACAGAGGAGCATGGGGGAGGGGACAGACAGTTGACTCTACAGCTATGGCCTGGGAGTTTCTCCCTTCTGCCTAATCTTGTCCCATAGGGGGGGCACCGAACTGTTTCTTTGCACCGGGTGAAATAATGTCTAGCTTCCCCAATGGTACTGCCTATAAGACTACCAGTACCAGCTGTTCTACTCTAATGCCGCGTACACACGGTCGTTTTTTGCGATGAAAAAAAAAACGACGTTTTTTGTGAAGTAAAAAACGACGTTTTTAAAACGTCACTTTCAAAGACAATGTTGCATACACACCATCGTTTTTTCACAAAAAACGAGGTTACGTTCACCACACTTTTCCATTGAAGCTCGCTTCATAACTAGCTTCTGGGCATGCGCGGGTTGAAAAACGTCGTTTTGAACGACGTTTTTGCTACACACGGTGACTTTTTGTGAAACAAAAAACAACGTTTTGAAAAACGACACAAAAAATTCAAGCATGTTGGAATTTTTTTTTGGTCGTTTTTTTTTAAGACAAAAAACGACGTTTTGCCCACACACGATCAATTTAAATGACGTTTTAAAAAACGTCGTTTTTTTTCATCGCAAAAAACGACCGTGTGTACACGGCATAATAATGTAGAACGGCTAGTGTCTAGTGAAAGGGGAGAGGGGGCTTGGGTGGTCGGGGGGGGGGGGGGTGCGGGAGTTTTCCGGCCGCCATGGGAGAGACCTGTCAAAGTGGGCCAGTCTGGATGAAGTCCAGGGCCAAATTTTTGTCCCAGTCCAGCCCTGATTATTATTAAAGAGAAATCCCCTGCGCACCTCTCCTGGTGATCACACCACTTCTGGCCATTGATTTTCTATGTGACGGACTCTCCCATCCAATCCTGCTAATTCATTGGATATATGAAAGGTTGGCTCCATGCAGCACAAACAGTAAATTCTCCTCCAATCACTTCCAATGTCAATGTCAAGAAACAACGAGATTCCATAGTGATCGTTTCCATATGTGATCATCTTGTATTGAATTCTCCATCCTAATCCGATCGCTTTCATCTAAGATTGCAGCTGGCAAAATAAATTATCTATGATTAAAATGATAGAGAACAGCGATTGATAACTAGAAAACAGCGATTGATAACCTTCACACACATCGCTGTCTGATCATCAAATGATTGGATTCATGGAAAGCCGGCTCTTACTTGGAATACGGATCCAGAACTCAGGATAACTAGAACTGGCCATAAATGTTAAAGCGGAGGTTCCCCCAAAAAACATCTATATAAGACCAAATTCTTTACACTACCAGCATGTACAGTAGGGTTTTTTTTTTTAGGTTGTATATACCTTATAATCTATATTTGCAATCCGGCGGGAGTAGGCGTTTCCAAGCTGAGCCGCAATGTAATCTGGGCGTTTGCCCAAATGATTGATGTCTATCAGAAAAATACCCCCCCCCAGCGGATAAGCCCCCCCCCCCCCCACCGTAATGCATAGGCGCGTCACGAGAGTCACAGAGTTTCCGAAAGGAGCCGAACATGTAGAGCTGCGAGTCGGCTCTATACGGCTCCTAGTAGAGCTGCACGATTAATCGTCAAGAATCGGTATCGCAATCTTTTTCCCATTGCGATTCTTGATACAGGGTTTCATCTTTGACATGAAAATAATTTTCTCTCTGCACTTTGGTATGCAAAGAATCTCCTGTCTGCTCTCAGCCAAAAGTCAGTCTGGGCAATTTGCCAAGTTTTGAAAACATTCTTTATCATTGTGGGTCTAAACATTGTGGGCCAGATTCAGACACACTTAATATTGCGCTGCGTAATCGAAATACTCTACGCTGCCATATTTTACCAGGCTCTAAATGGAATTCTGGTAGATTTTTGCCCGTACGCTACGGCGACGTAGTCTATTTCTCGCCGCGTATTCGAAATACACGATTAGGGGGCGTGAAGCATTTAAATTAGCCGCGTCCCCGCGGCGATCGAACTGCGCATGCTCCGTTCAGAAATTTCCCGCCGTGCATTGCGCAAAATCACGTCGTTATGTCATTCGTTGTTTGAGTAGCGTCGTTTACGAACATTCCTATTCCCGGACGACTTACGTAAAAAATAATAAAAGACGTCGGAAAACGTAGAAATTCAACGCAGGAACGACGGCCATACTTAACATGGGCTGTCTAATATTAGACCAGCAAAAAGCTGGTATAGTGTTACGCAAAAAAAAGATGACTAAAGGTGCCGTAAGAGATTGCGATAGACGTTCGTAATTTCTGGGATCGCCGGCAAAAGCTCATTAGCATACCCCGACGCGGAAACCGACGGGAAGTCCACCCAGTGGCCGCAATTTTATTGCAGCGTAGATCCGAAGGCGTATGAACACGTAATCCAGTCGAATTGAAGCCCGCAGCCGTCTATTCATGGTTTCCGACTAGCTAAAAAACGCGCGTAATTTGAAATTACTCCAGTCTAACACCAGTTAGACAGGCGTAATGGCTCTCTGAATCTGGCCCTGTATCTCTTTAACTGCTTGCCGACCAGCCGCCGCAGTAATACGGCGGCAGGTCGGCACTGCTGCGCGAGAGCCCGTAGCTCTACGTCGCGCCTTTCGCGGCCACTAGGGGGCGCGTGCGCGCCGCCGGCGGCCCGCGCGCGCGCCCCCCGCTCGCCCCCGAGTCCCGTGCGTGTGCCCGGTGGGCACGATCGCCGCCGGGCACACGCGATCGCTCGTTACAGAGCGGGGAACGGGAGCTGTGTGTGAAAACACACAGCGCTCGTTCCTGTCAGCGGGGGAAACGCTGATTTTCTGTTCATACAATGTATGAACAGAAGATCAGTGATTCCCCCTAGTAAGTCCACCCCCCCCATACAGTTAGAACACAAATAGGAACACACTTAACCCCTTCCCCGCCCCCTAGTGTTAACCCCTTTACTGCCAATGGCATTTTTATAGTAATCTAATGCATTTTTATAGCATTGATCGCTAAAAAAATGCCAATGGTCCCAAAAATGTGTCAAAAGTGTCCGAAGTGTCCGCCATAATATCGCAGTACCGAAAAAAAACGCTGATCGCCGCCATTACTAGTAAAAAAAATAATAATAATAAAAATGCCATAAAACTACCCTCTATTTTGTAAACGCTATAACTTTTGCGCAAACCAATCAATAAACGCTAATTGCGATTTTTTTTTACGAAAAATATGTAGAAGAATACGTATCGGCCTAAACTGAGGAAAAAAAAAAATGTTTAAACATTTTTGGGGGATATTTATTATAGAAAAAAGTAAAAAATATTGCATTTTTTTCAAAATAGTCGCTCTGTTTTTGTTTATAGCGCAAAAAATAAAAACCGCAGAGATGATCAAATACCACCAAAAGAAAGCTCTATTTGTGGGAAAAAAAGGACGCCAATTTTGTTTGGGAGCCACGTCGCATGACCGCGCAACTGTCAGTTAAAGCGACGCAGTGCCGAATCGCAAAAAGTGCTCTGGTCTTTGGACAGCAATATGGTCCGGGGCTGAAGTGGTTAAAGGAATAAACTTCTTCTGTATGTAAATTAGGAATTTTTAACCACTTAAACACCAAACCTTTTCAAGCTCTTTTCAAGTTAAAATCATAATTTTTTTTGCTAGAAAATAACTTAGAACCCTCAAAGATTATATAACTTTTTAGTAAAGACCCTAGACAATAAAATGGCGGTTGTTGCAATATTTTATGTTGCACTGTATTTGCGCAGCAGTCTTTTTAAATGCATTTTTTTTTGGAAAAAATTACTTTAATGAATAAAAAAAAAAAATAGCCAGTAAAGTTAGCCCTTTTTTTTTTGTATAAATGTAAAAGATTTTACGCCGTGAGAATCGTGAGAGAATCGTGATTTTCATTCTAAGCAAAAAAATCGTGATTCTCACTTTGGCCAGAATCGTGCAGCTCTAACTCCTAGTCGGTGCTCAGGCGCCGTATAGAGCTAACTCGCGGCTCTACATGTTCGGCTACTTTCGGAAACTCTGTGACTCTCGTGACGCGCCTAAGCAATACGGGGGGCGGGGCCTTATCCGCTGGGGGGAACATTTTCTGAAGGACATCAATCATCTGGGATCCCAGATTACATTGCGGCTCAAATATAAATTATAAGGCATGTACAGCCTAAAATAAAAAAAATCCTACTGTACATGTTAGAAGTATAAAGCATTTGGTCTTATATAGATGTTATTTGGGTGAACCTCCGCTTTAAGATTTCTCTAGTTCACACCAGTGGGCTGAACAAGAGAATGCCATTCCATTCCATAACCTTAATCCTAACCCAGTGGCAGCCCATACATTAGGGGCGCACGGGCGCCGCCCCCCCCATCCATGCCGAACGCATGGATTCCAATCAGGGTTTTTTTTTTAAGCATGTGATTAGAATCACATGCTCTGATAGGCTTAAAAAAAAGGGTGGGCTCGGGGCGCAGAGCACTGCGCCTGATGTCCACCCAGTTGTGTGACGGAAGCAAATGAATATTCGCTATTGTAACACTGATTCTCCTCCCTAACAATCAGGAAGCACGTCACCCAATTGGCCGAAAGGAGATATGATCAGATTGGCCGCCAGGAAGAGGAGGGAGGAGACGCAAGAGAAGCAGCCGGAGGGAAGCCAACATCGCCCGTGAAATTGGGTAAGTGTGGGTCCCTGACTACTGACTGACCAACCCAGGTGTTGGTGCCGCCCATGACCCAACCAATATTATTATTATTTTAATTTTTTTCTTATTCTTAATGTTTTTTTTTTTGGGTACACAGAACATGCAAATGCAATTATTTTAGTAAAAATAAACTGATAAGTACCTTTTCTCATCAGCAGTATATAGCAGTCTTGTGACTTCTATCAGTGTTTGGTTACAGTGGAACTTCAGTCATTTTTTCATGTTTCCATCTATTAAATCTTCTTTTAAAGATTTTTTTCTGCCAATAAATACCATATACAGCTCACTTCCTGTTTCTCGTCTGGAAATAAGCCTAGGCTTATGACATCATGCACAGCTCTCTCTCTCACTCCCCTGAGAGTTTGCCAGGACGGGAGGGGGGATAGGTCATAAGAGGGCCAATGAGAGCTGCAGAGCTGCATGTGTGTCTGTGTAAATCCAAGAAGTGAACAGGCAACAGCTTCAGCTGCCCACAGTTAAAATGGCTGCAGCCAGACTCAGTGGAGGGAGATTTCTGCAGCATATTTGGCAAGTATCACAGTATATATAAAATAATATGCAAAGTGGATGGCAAAGATGTTTTTATTACAAATTATGTGAGCAGACTGCATTTCCTCTTTAAAGCTTGTAGAAGGAGTTTTCATTCTTCTCTGGCTGTCCTAAAAGACTGCATGACCCCCTGACCCTCTCTCTGGCCCTGTGCTGATCACATGCCCTCTCGCAAGAAAAAACGCTCTAGCAATACACACCCAACACCAAACTGAGCATGTGCAGCCTGACTCCATAGACTCTGTCTTATCCGGACATGTTTTGGGGACAGTGGAAGAAGGGGAGGATCAGAGAAGACAGGATCAATCAGCATTTTTACACAATGCCGAGGATTAACCCCTTAGGTTCCACAGTGAGTATAACAAGCATGCTATGCAGCATATACAGACTGATTCCACTGTTGTGGGTTTAGTTTAATAATTTAATATTGCTTTATATATCAGTGAACAAAAGCCAACAACCAATGGAAATAAAGCAGCGGTGTTGTAGAAATCCTCCTTTCCCAATGGATATGTCTGGTGGCTCCCAGACCCAGGAAGATCACCTTGTAACAGCGGTAATAACTTGTAGACGGATGTCACCGCGGCAGAAGTTGCGCTCCTTTGAAAGTCGTTTTACATAACATCATCCAGGAAATAACATTACAAGACTACAAAATGAAATCTTGCTGAAGCACAGGACTTAACCACAGCAATTTGAATTTTTAATGGACTGAGAGTACTTTGTAAATTCTACGGGTGTCTCTTTTTTGCTCTGAAAATGAATCTGCAATGAGGCATTTGTTTTTTTAAAGTGGTTATAAAGGTACAATTTTTTTCCCCCTAAATATCTTCCTTTACCTTAGTGCAGTCCTCCTTCACTTACCTCATCCTTCCATTTTGCTTTTAAATGTCCTTATTTCTTCTGAGAAATCCTCACTTCCTGTTCTTCTGTCTGTAACTCCACACCGTAATGTGAGGCTTTCTCCCTGGTGTGAAGTGTCGTGCTCGCCCCCTCCCTTGGACTACAGGAGAGTCAGGACACCCACTAGCACACAGATCCTTTCTCTATCTGCAACGTAGAGAGCGTCCTGACTCTCCTGTAGTCCAAGGGAGGGGGCGAGCACAAAAAAAAATCAAAATTTTACAACCACTTTAAGAGTTCTTAACCCCTGAAAAACAACCCCACTCCATAATCCCCCCTCCACCAAATGATTTGGAGCCATGGCCAAATACTTTTGGCAATATAGTGTGAATAAGCGAGCTTGGGGTGGAGGAACTTGACTGGCCTGCACAGAGTCCTGACCTCATCCTGTATTATTTTTTTTATTTATTATTACTTACCATTCTATTATTATTTTGTATCTTTTTTTTTTTTACAATTTATTAGGAGCCCCATTGGGGGGGGGGGGGCATTGGTGAGCTGTCAGGGCTCTAAACAGACCTTATGTCTTACTTTTCAGACAAAGAAAGGGACTGAGGACAGAGATTTCACAGTCCCTTTCTCTGCTGCCAAGCAGCAGAGGAAAGCTGTGCAGCACAGGGTGATTAGGGTGTGCCCAGACACATCGCCTATGTGCATAGCTCCCAACTGTCCCTGATTTGGTGCCTCTGTCCCTCTTTCCTCCTCATTTGTCCCTCATTTGTTCTGATCTATATAGATGTATATAAAATGCACTTTTTATCTTTCAAAAAGTGTTTCCCAGAGCTAAACCTTTCATCTGATTTCTAAATTGTTGCATTTGTAAATTTTAAAAGCCAATATAAAGGAATAGTAGTGGTAAAAAAAAAAGCACTTTAATTTAAAGTGGAGTTCGATTTTTTTTTTTTTATATTCACCAGAAAGGGCGGTTGCTATGCAGAACTAGCCCTTCTGCCTCTTCCTCCACCGCGGTGGATCTTCTGCCTCATCTTCTGTCGCTGTGTCTTCTGGTGAATGAGTTGTGCTGCCTTCTGGGAACTGTGTGTATCCCAAAAAGGCAGCCGCCCATTCACAAAGCGCCGCTCGAGTTGCGCATGCGCAATAGGAAATGGGCAGTGAAGCCGTAAGGCGCCAGGACCAAGCGATCGCTGTCGGGGGGGGAGGGGAGGCGACATCGCAGACTAGGACAGGTAAGTGTCTTTATTAAAAGTCAGCAGCTACAGTGTTAGTAGCTGCTGACTTTAAAAAAGAAGAAATTGCGGGTGGAATCCCTTTTTAATTAACATTTTTTTTTGGTTAATTCTCCTTTAAGGGGGTGTGGCAGGAGGCATGTCCTATATGGCTATGCCTATATACCTTTGCTAGTAGGTGTCCCTCATTCTAAACGCAAAATGTTAGGAGGTATGCTATGTGTGTGTGTGAATATATATATATATATATATATATATATATATTTATATATATATATTATATATATATATATCTATATATATTATATATATAGATATATAGATATATTTTTCTTATTATTATTATTATATTATACACGATTTATATGGAGCCAACAGTTTACACAGCGCTTTACAATTACAGTACAGTTCAATACAGAAGGTACAGGAGGGCCCGTCTTGTGGAGCTTACACTCTAAAGGGAGGGGAAGGTACAAAAGTTAATGGCTGCAGAGAATGATTTAATGGGGTGGCTTGGGGACAGTTGTTAGGTGGAGGTGGGATAGGCTTCCCTGAATAAGTGAGTTTTCAGGGATCTCCTAAAGGTGGACAGGGTATGGTCTGGTCAGACATACTGGGGCAGGGAGTTCCAGAGGATGGGAGATGCTCCGGAGAAGTCCCGGAGATGAGCATGGGAGGAGATAACAAGGGAGATAGAGAGCAGGGGGTCCTGGGAGGAGCTGAGAGGACGATTTGGGCGATTTTTATATATATATATATATACACATGCGCGCATGTGTGTTTGAGTTTTGAGGTGTACACCTACGGACAGGTCGTTACACCTAGACACACAAACCCCCCAGCACTCAGCACTACTAGCCAGCCGAAAAGAGACTGAATCCAAACCTGTCCCTAGCCCCGGCCCTCTATGTGGGGGGTGATGGGGGTTGAATGTTCCATTGGTTAGTACAGTGTACAGTAAATCCAGTGTAGAGGACGGCATCCTGTCGGTGATCATACAATGAAGCCGATTGTTGGCCGGCATATTTCCGCTAACAAGGATCTTTTACAGAAGTTGCGGGTCCCTTTAATTTAAACAACAAACATCTATTCTGCAGGGCTGCGGCTGGAGGGGCAGATGTTGGTTCCCAGAGCCGGGTGTCAATCGATGTATAGTGTGGAGGGGGGACCATGGGAAGTGCACAGGGAAGAGCTTCCACTTCTCTTTCTGGAGCAGCATTGCAACTGGATGGCCTATGTTGGCGATACTGTCATCAGCACCAGTAAAAACTTTGCCCTATAATAGACCAGCAGAGCCGAGACGTGATCGACGTGACTCCATGCAAAACACGGATTTTGGGCCCCGTTGGCACTTAGCGATTTGGAATTGCGGGCTGTTCCAAGTCGCACCCAAATTGCAGCCAAACGCGTGATGTGTGTTTGGGTGCCATTCATCCCTTATGGCTGAAATTTGACAGTTTTAGGATAGGTTCACACAGGTGGCAGTTTCTACCACCCTCTAAAAAGCAATCTGCGGTGGATCGCTTTTTATAGAGCGACTTCTAGGCAATCAGGAGGTGATACTGCGACTACCTAAATTCCTGCTTCTTTTTTTTTTCCAAGGAACAGCAATTTTTTTATGAACTACTGCAGCGGTCAAACTTGCTCAGTAAAGTCTATGGAGCTGTGCTGCAACCAGTGCCAGGAAAAGGTCATCTAGAGCCCAGGGGGAACATGCCAAAGCCCCCCCCCCCAAGATGTATGAGCATTATGTGTCAGCCAAAATCCCCCAACAAAAACACTGAGCTCTAATCTGCACGCTTCCCCCTCCTCCCAGTACAAATCTGCCCTTCTGCTAAAAATCCCCCCTCTCAGTACAAATCTTTGCCCCCCCCATCTCCAAATTCCCCAATGCTCATATGCCCCCGCCACCAAGATAATTCACCCCTCCTAGCACAGATCCTCTACCCAGGGGTGGCTTGTCCATTAAGGGCGCATGGGTGCCGCCACCCCCTATTCATGCCGCCATCCCCTATCCATGTGTCCGGCCCCTTTCAGGACACCGGGCGCATGAATTACAGCGGCAAATTTTTATATATTTTTTGAAGCACCGATTAGAGCCAGAGGCAATAAAAGCTTTACCCAATCAGGGCACATAGCACTGTCAGAGCCATGATTGGGCACTGTCATGATGACTGTATCCAATCATGGCTCATTGCTCTTAATCCCGCCCCACACTATAAACATATTCTTTACATAGGGGCCATTTGTAGTGTGATAGTGGCGCAGCGAGAGATAGATCAGGGCTCTGTTCAGTGCTTTTAGACAGTTTGTGTGCTATTCTGATTCTATTGTCAGTGTAGAATTTTAGTTTAGTGTGCATCTAGAGAGAGCTCAGTGTGAGTGTAGTGCGACCATTTATCTTTACATTAGTGTGAATGTAGGGATAGTTCAGTCAGTGCAAGTGTAGTGACCGTTTAACACAGTATATTTCATTGCGTTACTGCAAGTTTAATGCCATACAGTTCAGTGTGTTACTGCAAGTTTAATGCCATACAGTTCAGTGTGTTACTGCAAGTTTTAAGCTGTACAGTTCAGTGTGTTACTGCAAGTTTATTGCCGTACAGTTCAGTGTGTTACTGCAAGTTTAATGCCGTACAGTTCAGTGTGTTACTGCAAGTTTAATGCCATACAGTTCAGTGTGTTACTGCAAGTTTAATGCCGTACAGTTCAGTGTGTTACTGCAAGTTTATTGCCGTACAGTTCAGTGTGTTACTGCAAGTTTAATGCCGTACAGTTCAGTGGGTTACTGCAAGTTTATTGCCGTACAGTTCAGTGTGTTACTGCAAGTTTAATGCCGTACAGTTCAGTGTGTTACTGCAAGTTTAATGCCGTACAGTTCAGTGGGTTACTGCAAGTTTATTGCCGTACAGTTCAGTGTGTTACTGCAAGTTTAATGCCGTACAGTTCAGTGTGTTACTGCAAGTTTAATGCCATACAGTTCAGTGTGTTACTGCAAGTTTATTGCCGTACAGTTCAGTGTGTTACTGCAAGTTTAATGCCGTACAGTTCAGTGTGTTACTGCAAGTTTATTGCCGTACAGTTCAGTGTTTTACTGCAAGTTTAATGCCGTACAGTTCAGTGTGTTACTGCAAGTTTAATGCTGTACAGTTCAGTGTGGTACTGCAAGTTTAATGCCGTACAGTTCAGTGTGTTACTGCAAGTTTAATGCTGTACAGTTCAGTGTGGTACTGCAAGTTTAATGCCGTACAGTTCAGTGTGTTACTGCAAGTTTAATGGTGTACAGTTCAGTGTGTTACTGCAAGTTTAATGCTGTACAGTTCAGTGTGTTACTGCAAGTTTAATGGTGTACAGTTCAGTGTTTTACTGACAGTTTAATGCCGTACAGTTCATTGTGTTACTGCAAGTTTAATGCCGTACAGTTCAGTGTGTTACTGCAAGTTTAATGCCGTACAATTCAGTGTGTTACTGCAAGTTTAATGCCGTACAGTTCAGTGTGTTACTAAAAGTTTATTGCCGTACAGTTCAGTGTGTTACTGCAAGTTTAATGCTGTACAGTTCAGTGTGTTACTGCAAGTTTAATGCCATACAGTTCAGTGTGTTACTGCAAGTTTAATGCCATACAGTTCAGTGTGTTACTGCAAGTTTAATGACGTACAGTTCAGTGTTTTACTGACAGTTTAATGCCGTACAGTTCATTGTGTTACTGCAAGTTTAATGCTGTACAGTTCAGTGTGTTACTGCAAGTTTAATGCCGTACAATTCAGTGTTTTACTGCAAGTTTAATGACGTACAGTTCAGTGTTTTACTGACAGTTTAATGCCGTACAGTTCATTGTGTTACTGCAAGTTTAATGCTGTACAGTTCAGTGTGTTACTGCAAGTTTAATGCCGTACAGTTCAGTGTTTTACTGCAAGTTTAATGCTGTACAGTTCAGTGTGTTACTGCAAGTTTAATGCCGTACAGTTCAGTGTGTTACTGCAAGTTTAATGCCGTACAATTCAGTGTGTTACTGCAAGTTTAATGGTGTACAGTTCAGTGTGTTACTGCAAGTTTAATGCCGTACAGTTCAGAGTGTTATGGGAAGTTTAACAGTGTATATTTCAGTGCATTACGTGCCGTTTAAGGCAGTACATTTCTGGGCGTTACTGCACGCTTAACGCAGTACAGTAAAACACTACTCATTTAAAAATTACGTTTTTTACAAACTTTTTTTTTCATTGATACATGTCTCCCAGGGCAGTGCCAGGACCCCCAATTACTTGCATACAAGCCTTCAAAATGGGCACTTTTGATTTTTCATGTTCCATAGACGTTCTATAGACTTCAATGGAGTTCGTTATTTGGTTCCGAACTTTCACAATGTTCTGGTGTGAACCGAACAGGGGGTCGTTCGGCCCATTCGTAGTGCTAAGCATTAGGCAGCCTTTAGACCTTGTGGGCGCTCAGGGGTCGTTGGCTTTATTGCGGCTGTGACTCTGTTCTTATACCACTGCAGGAAATGGATTGCACTGCGCCATTCCCCCAGTGTAAAGAACACATTACTGGGCTCCTATGGGAATGACTTCACAACTTTCCATTGCTATTAATAGCATTTCATGACACTCTAATCCACAAATGGCACAATGTGTCATATAAAGAATATCTCTCAGTACATAAAATAGAGATAGGAGACAGCTCCAGGAAATAACATTTTATCGTTATATTGTTATGGTGTCTTGTCATTGAAGACATTCTTTTAAAGTAGCACTAAGCGCTCACATTCATACGTCCCAGAGGACTGGCTGTTCCCCTGCAGAATCCTACAGTGGGAGCCTAGAGAAGAGTTTCCTCCTGTTACTGTGCAGTATGCCATGCACTAACCATTCTCCTGTTTAAAGTTCTTCAAGCAATATATTCTATAAAGATGTCCCTTAGATCACAGGTGTCAAACACAAGGCCCGCGGGCCGAATCTGGCCCTCCAGGCCATTTCATGTGGCCCTCGCACCTCTCCAGCAGCATGTAGGAGAGCTCCCGCCCTCCTCTGGTCCTACTCCAGACCCCTACTTTCTGCTTTCAAGCAATGCATCCATCTTCTTCCCACTAGCAGCAGCAGCACAAGGAAAGGGGGGTGCACTGTGATGAAGGGCATAGGCGTGTGCACAGAGTGTGCCAGGTGTGTCCAGGCACACCCTAACCACCCTTTACAGCACAGATTCCCCCTACTTCCCTGGCTCCCTCCTTCCCCCTGCAGTGCTAGCAGCTTTCCTTCTGTGCCACCAGCTGTTGCTGCAAGGATGTTTTAGGATGAATGGAGGAAGGGGCAGGTAAATATGTAATTGTCCAGAGGTGGCTCTAGGCTTTGTGAGGCCTAAGGCAAAACTTAGACATGAGGCCCCACTCACGCCCATAATGGGAAAAATAATTCAAGCTATAAAAAAAATAACGCAATTTTTACGAGCATTAGAGACCTCCATGAACCCCCCCCCCCCCCCCCCTTGGCCCTGTCGGCCCCTTCCTCCTGGCGGATTTAGCAGCGGCCAGCAGCTTCGCCTGCACCTCTACAATTCGTCTACAAAATACGGTGATCCTTTACCAGCCCGGCCCGCTTACCCTGCCAGCTTGGGGACACTGACCGGGGACATTCCATCTCATTCTATCACATACATAAGGCAAATTAGGCAACCGCGAAGCTCCTGAAAGAGCGAGACCTTCGGCGACCGCCTTCTTTGCCTAATTAGAGAGCCGCCTCTTTAAGTGACCATCCCCTTCCTTTTCTGAATGAACATCGTGAGTGATCACTAGTGTGTGTTTGAGCTTTGGGGTGCACAATCTAATGCAATAGACTGATCACACTTATGTGTAAGGGAGAGTGGGGGACTCAACTTCTGATGGCGGGGTGGCTCTAATGGAAGGGGAGGGGATGCGCTAGACATCTAATCTTACAGATACAACCGGTCCTTTTAAAAGCAATCATAATGCTGATGCGGCCCACAATGAAATTGACTGACACCCCTGCCTTAGATAATGTTACTGGAGCTGGTGTGCATGTATTGGTGCTTATGGTGATGGGCAGCTTATACCACTGGTCTCCAAACTGCGGCCCTTTGCTTCCTATTTTTTGGCCTCCACTGTGCAGTTCGTTTTGCACAGAGTTGGCCCAATCCACGTCTTCTAGGGTCCCTTGACTGCTGTCTCTGGTTCTCCCCGCAAGCACTGACCATAGTCATGCGAGAGAGCTTGCATGGTGGTGAGTAATTGTGGGCCATAGCCGCTCACTTTATCACTCGGCCCCGCCCCTTGGCGCGCCACGTCACTTGATGTGATTGACAGCAGCGCCAGCCAATGGCTGCGCTGCTCTCAATCCATCTGCTCTAGCTATTCAGCCGGCAGGCTGAGCGGCGAAGAGGATCTCATGCATACCTCCCAACCGTCCCGTGATTTGCGTTAAATCCCGCGGTCCCGCGATTAGGGCTGGATTCCCGCGATTCCGCGGCACCCCCCTCCCGCGATTCGCGGTATATCCAGCAGCGGTCCCGCGACCCCCACCCCGCTAAACAACTTTAATCTGCCAAAACCCCCCCCCCCCCCCCCGCTTAACGAGTCAAATCAACAACTTTGATATTGCGAAACCCCCCCCCCTGCTCAACAACCGATCCGCGGAACCCCCTCCCGCTCAACAACTCAAATACGCGGAACCCCCCCCGCTCAACAACTCAAATACGCGGAACCCCCCCGCTCAACAACTCAGATCCGCAGAACTTCCCCCCCCCCCCCAGCTCAACAATGTGTCCCTCATTACCATCTCAAAAAGTTGGGAGGTATGTCTCATGACCGAGCGCGGGACTTTCGAAGGGTCAGGTAAGTATAACAGGGGGGGGGGAGGGCGGCAGCGGCAGATGTTTTTTCACCTTAATGCATAGATTGCATTAAGATGAAAAAATGTTTTACTTTACAACTAATTTTAGTAAACCGTGATGTGCTCTTTACATGTTTTTCTTTTATACAGAATAGTTGTCATTGTATTCCTTGTCCTGCAAATACATTTATCTGATCTTCCCATGACTTTCCCAAATTTGGGCTGATCATTCACAGCCTCTGATTGGAGCATCTGAATTATGATTTATAAAGGGGGCCCCGTAGCAATACAAAAAAAGTCCCTGCCTCCTATTAATCATCAATAAATCAATTACTAATAGTAAATATTGCTCTTACCTATTGCTTGTTACTAATTGGTTAGGAAGTGATTTACCAGAATAATTGATGTTCCAGCCATTCACTTGGCATTCCAAGTCACATCATGTTTCTAGACTGAGGAATGAACTGCGTATCTGAAATGATTAAAAGTCCACGTAAAACTTCCCCGTACAGCCTGAAGGCGCCTCGCAAATGTAAGACAATCGCAGGACTCTCTATCAATGAAATGTGAAATCTTTGACATTTTGTCAATATTACTAAATGAAATACTGCAGAAGAATCGACATCCTTTCCAGCAATTGTGTAGCGGGAGGCAGTGCAATGGAAACGACACGATAAACCGGCAATAGGTGACGGCTGCCGTGGAACTACAAGCTCCAGCATGCTCTGACAACTCAAATGTGCAGCAGAGGCGTAACTAGAACCTTCAGGGAGCTGGTGCAAGAAAACTTTGCCCTCGGCCTAGGCCAGTGATGGTGAACCTTGGCACCCCAGATGTTTTGGAACTACATTTCCCATGATGCTCATGAACTCTGCAGTGTAGTTGAGCATCATGGGAAATGTAGTTCCAAAACATCTGGGGTCCCAAGGTTCACCACCACTGGCCTAGGCCCTTCCCACTGATCCTGGGGCACTTTACTCTCATTGTAGGACCCTTTATTGTGGGCCAGCTTCCTGCTGTCCTGGGGCCCCCCTAAGGTGGCAGGATGCCAGAGCCCAGTTGCAAGTACGACCTTTGCGACCCTGGTAGTTCTGCCAATGGTGTCAGTAGTTTTTGATTTTTGTTTTTTTTTGTTGTTTTTTTTTTACTATTTTAATTTATTTACAATTTTATTTTTTATTTTTTTTTACATATTTTTTAGGACCCCCATATGGGGGCTTTGGTGAACTATTAGGGGTATAAACGGACCCCTGATGCCTCACTTTTGAGAAAGAGAAAAGGACTGAGGACAGATTCATCATCTCTTTCTCTTTCTCATTCATCGTCGCTTTCTCTGCAGTCTCAGTTGCACAGAATGAATGAACAGGAATAACTCTGTACAGAGGCTTCCCGTTCATTCATAAACAGAGGCATAGTAAACACAGATTACTATGCCCCACAGAGAGCGAGAAAGAGGATCTATCAATGTAAACAAACAGATCCCTATTCTGATAGGGGAATAGACAGAGATCAGTGGTTCCTGGTGATCAGCAATCTCTCTCCTCCTCCAGTCAGTCCCCTCCCCACACTGTTAGAAACACCTCCCTAGGGAACACGTTTAACCCCTTGATCACCCCCCTATTGTTAACCCCTTCCCTGCCAGTGACATTTGTACAGTAATCAGTGGCTATTTTCAGCTCTGATCGCTGTATATAAGTCAATAGTCCCAAAAAAGTGTCCGATCTGTCCGCCGCAATTTTGCAGTCCCGCTAAAAATCGCAGATCACTGTAACTTTTGCACAAAACAATCAATATACACTTATTGCAGGGTTTTTTTAATCAAAAATACGTAGAAGAATACATATTGACCCAATGAAGATTTTTAATTTTATTTGGATATATTATAGTAAAAAGTAAATTTTTTTTTTTTAAATTGTCGCTCTTTTTTTGTTTATAGCGCCAAAAATTTTTGTGTAAAATGTCGCACGACTGCGCAGTTGTCATTTAAAGCTTCCCAGTGCCGTATCACAAAAAAATGGCCTGGTCATTAAGGTGGCAAATCCTTCCGGTCCTTAAGTGGTTAAATAAAAACAGAGTCATTGACCATTACAAATCACTAACCCTATTCATTAGGACAAGGAAGGGCCAAGTAAATGACACATTTACCGGCCCCTTCCCCGCTCTCTAGCCTAACAGAGGTGTTGGGGAGGAAGCACACAGAAGCCCAGGACAGCGATGGGGAGGGGGTGGGAGCGGCATATGGAGCCAATGCCGCCATTCCCCCCTGCAGCCGCTTAAAGGGGTTTTAAAGGTTCGTTTTTTATTTTCTAAATAGGTTCCTTTAAGCTAGTGCATAGTTGGTTCACTTACCTTTTCCTTCAATTTCCCTTCTAAATGTTTGTTTTTTCTTTGTCTTTCTTTTCTTTTCTTTCCTCAGTAAGCTTTTTACCATCATCCGAGCCGTTCTGGCTGGGGGGTAGCCAGCCAGAACAGCTTACTGAGGAGGAGAGAAATTCAGACAAAAAAAAACATTTAGAAGGGAAATGGAAGGAAAAGGTAAGTGAACCAACAATGCACTAGCTTAAAGGAACCAATTTAGAAAATAAAAAACAAACCTTTACAATCCCTTTAAATTCTGTGGGAGGGAGAGGAGAAGCGGGCATTCAGCGGCTGCATGGAGGGATTGGTTCCTCTACATGACACAGCCCCCCCTCCTATCCAGGCATACAGGGGGGCCACACGGGCACCCTGGAGCATGGGGTCGGATCTCAATGGCGACCCCTGTGACCTCCTGGTGTGCAAATATAAATATGACATCCATAAAAATAAAAAATGATTGCAGATGAAGTGTATATACACCTGGAAACCCCAATCACACCCGCATTTTGTAAACTTGCACAAAATCACACAATTTTATGCGCATTCAAAAAAAGTTTGTCCCATTTTGGTGCCATCCATTGTTACTTGCACCCCAATGTGGTTAGCAAACAAGCTTTTTCCTGTGCATGAAAATGGATTTGTGGCAGGATCAACACTTTTCCCCTACTTGCAGAAAATGAAAAAAAGAAAACAAATGCAGCCGCCATATGAAAAGACTAGGCTGCAGTATTGAATGACATTTTAGTTCCTGGCTTTAGAAGCAATTTATTCTTATGGAGTTTGATGCGGCAGCCCCATCTTTCCGCTCAGCAATCGTTCCATTGTTATTGCTTACACAATCTAACATAATATTTGTCCTGGAGAGCTCTATGCTCTGAAGATAAATATTATTACTCCAACTATCAATAATAGGTTTACAAGCCCTTCAAGCAAGACAGTTATATCCCTGAGTTACTAATAACTCCACCGAGATAGAAAATAAAAACTCCATTACTTCTCCCACTTATAAAATCATTACATGGATATTTTATACTGCTATCTTAACCCCTTCCTGCCCAGCTCCAGCATCCTTTTAGGTGGGTCTTTAGGTTGGGGGGGGGGGGGCAGACTTCCCAATCATGTGTCTATGACAGTTCAGTCACTGTGCAGGGGGGGGGGGCGCTCTCAGTGCAGAGACCTCGCCCCCCCCCCCCCCCACATGGATGCATATACATAGTGTGTGGGTCTTAAATAGGAGCTCCAGGCCCCCCCCCCCCCAAAAAAAAAGTCAACAGCTACAAATATTTTAGCTGATGACTTTTAACCACTTCAGCCCCAGAAGTATTTACCTATTTCCTGACCAGCCCATTTTTTGCGATACGGCACTGCGTCGCTTTAAAGGGCTTGTAAAGGGAAAAAAAATCATAATGGGCATCCTTTTCCTGCAGACATTCCTCTTTTCACTTCCTTATTGTTTGTTTTTGCTCAGAAGTTGCTCTATTTCTTCTCTGTTCTGTTCACTTCCTGCTTGTCTGATTGGTACTCACCACCGTGAAGGGAGACTTTACTGCGGTGGTCAGTGACGTGCTCGCCCCCTCCTGGGAACTACATCTGTGCGGCAGGACGCTCTCTACGTGTTAGAGACTTCAAGGAGATGTGAATTACTGGGCGTGCTGCAATGCATACTGGGAAATGTAGTTTTTACATGAACGAGCGCCGCAGGAAGTGAATGAGAGAACAGAAACAGGTGATATAGATGAAGGAATTTAATAGGTATTTACTAGTTTTTTAACAGAATCATTACACTATTCTGTCTGTCTACCTTGCAGACATTCATTTTAGGCAAAAAAAATGTTTCCTTTATAACTCCTTTAACTGACACTGCACTTTTTTTTTGCGCTATTAAACAAATAAAGAGCGAACATTTAGAAAAAAATTTTTTTTTTTACTTTCTGCTATAAAACATTTCCAAAAAAAGATAAAAAATGGAAAAAAAAATCAAAAATGTATTCATCAGTTTAGGCTAATATTTATTCTGCTACATATTTTTGGTAAGAAAAAAAAAAAATCGCAATAAGTGTATATTGATTGGTTTCCGCAAAAGTTATCACGTCTACAAAATAGAGAATAGATGACAGCGATAAATGATTTTTAGCGGCATTGCGACGGACAGATCGGGACACCTAACTGACATGTTTTACACTTTTTTGGGAACCAGTGACAATATTACAGTGATCAGCACTAAAAATATGCACCGTTATTGTACTAATGACACAGATCCGTCCTCCCGCATAGCAGAAAGGCACGATCTGTGTGATCTCCCCTGTCAGAACGGAGATCTGCCTTGTTTACACAGGCAGATGTCAGTTCTGTCACTGCGGGGAACAATCGCAGGTGGCCGGCGGACCAGTGTTGCCAACCTACCAGATTGAAAAATGTCTATATTTAAGCTCCAAACAAGTACACTAGGCAAAAAACAATGTGATATTAAGGTAAAAAAATATATTTTTGTTAATTTCGATATAATAAGGGCAAATTATTTAGTCACATCACCCCCTGCATCCATCCCCCTCCGCCACCAACACCCCCTGCCTTCACCCCCCTTTGCGGTGCCACAATCTTCCCCTGCCTCCAATCACCCCCTGCCTCCATTGTCCCCTGCCTCCATCCCCCTCTGCGGTGCCACCAACAACCCCTGTCTCCATCTCCACCCTCAGTGATGCCACCAACCCCCTGCCTCCAATCACCCCCTGCCTCCAATCACCCCCTGCCACTAACACCCCCTGCCTTCAATCTCCCCCTGCCTCTAATCACCCCCTGCCTCCATCGTCCCCTACCTCCATCCCCCTCTGCAGTGCCACCAACAACCCCTGTCTCCATCCCCCACCCTCTGCGGTGCCACCAACACCCCCTGCCTCCAATCTCCCCCTGCCTCCAATCTTACCCTGCCTCTAATCACCCCCTGCCTCCATTGCCCCCTGCCTCCACCCCCCTCTGTGGTGCCACCGCAGCCACCATCACCCCCTGCCTCCAATCTCCATGCGCAGTTCCAACCTGAACTGATCTCGGCTATTTTTACTGACACCTTTTCGCAACCACAGACAATACTTACCTGAGCCCATCTCGATCCAGCAATGTGCATGAGTGCCTCGGATTCTCCTTCCTGATTGGCTGAGACACAGCAGCGGCGCTACTGGCTCCTGTTGCTGTCCATCAAAGTCAGTTAGCCAATCAGGATAGGGGGGGTGGGACCAAACCACGGCTCCGTGTCTAAATGGACACACGGAGCTGCAGCTTGGCTCGGGTGCCCCCAAAGTAATGGGGGATACTCGACAGGAGGGAGGGGCCAGAAGATCCGAAAGGGGACCTGAGAAGAGGAAGATCGGGGCTGCTCTGTGCAAATCCACGGCATAGAGCAGGTAAGTATAACATGTTTGTTATTTTTAAAGAAAAAAAAAAACTAGACTTTAGTATAACTTTAATGAATACAATGCATTAAGGTAAGAATAACTTAGAGGCTTTAGATGCACTTTAGGCTTTGCACTCCTTTTGTTTTGCTGCACCTGGGTTGTATTTAGCCGATTCAAGCTGAAATTTTGATCGTTGTCATGATTCCAGCTCTACATGTACTGCCATGTATTGCCATTACACAACAATGCTCGGCGACAACAACGTCGTAAACGTCTGGACTGAACAGCAAAATCATTATAGGGCCACCTGGCCCCCGGAAGTCTATCTTACGGCAGTTGTACCGACGTGATCTATGTCATACGGGATCAATAGCTTTACACTACAGTCTACTAATTGCCTTGCTAGCGCTTTAGTCCGAGCGCCTGAACAACATATTTATCTTCATCCTCCATGCAGCTATTGACAAGTTTCAGCATTTAAATAAAAGGGCTACAAGCTGTTCTCTGGGTCAGCTAAAGGGAATCATTAATTCAAGCAGATGTAAATCTAATTACTGAAATTTTATAGACGCTTTAACATCTTAATGTCATTTCAAATGTTCTTTTCAATATTTTTCAATCACTTGCCTACTGGGCACTTTTACCCCCTTCCTGCTCTGGCCAATTTCAGCTTTCAGCGCTGTCACATTTTGAATGACAATTGCGCAGTCATGCAGCACTGTACCCAAGTTACATTTTTATATTTTTTTTCACACAAATAGAGATTTATTTTAGTGGAACACCACTCTGTTTTTTATTTGCTAAACAAGCGAAAAAAAGACAAGAAAATGTTGAAGAAATCAAATGTTTTTCATAGTTTGTTAATTTTTTTTGCAAACAGGTAGTTTTTCTTCTTCACTGTTGTGCACTGATGAGGCTGATGGGCACTGATGATGTGGCACTCATAAGCAGTGGCGTAGCGTTGGGGGTGCAAAATTTAGAGGGGCGCTGTCACGAGTGTGAAGAGGAGGGAGCGCCAACAACGGATGGAACATATGCATGATGTCACCACTCCGGGCTTTACCAGTCATTATCAAGCACACTCTCCTCTTCCCTACAGCCACCGCTGTCTCACATGGTGGATCATGTGACCAGACTGGAGATAGCTGAAAATAGGTCGGGGACAGGGCCGGACTTACCATTGGGCTTGACTGGGCTGAAGCCCATGGGCCCCGCCCAATAGGGGGCTCTGGATGGCAACCCTCTTTTTTTTTTTAGGGGTCTGGTAGTCCCCAGGGGCCCAGAGGCCCCCAGGGCCCCGGACAGCAACCCCCACTTTTTTTTATTTATTTTTTATAAAAAAAAAATGTTTTTTTTATATATAATATATATATATATATATATTTATTATTATTATTATTATTAAAGGGCCCAGAGGTCTCCAGGGCCCCTGGATGGCAACCCCCCCTTTTTGTTATAAAAAAATCTACATTTTCTTATATATATATATATTTTTATATACATATATTTTTTTTAATTAAAGGGCCCGGAGGTCCCCATGTGGCAACCCCCCTTTTTTTATTTTTTTATAGCTGTTTTTTATTTTATTTGTATTAAAGGGCCCAGAGGTCCCCAGGGCCCCAGATGGCAATTAAAATTTATATATATTTTTTATTTATATTTTATTAAATGGCCCAGAGGTTTATTTTTTTTATTTTTATTAAAGGGCCCGGAGGTCCCCAGGGTCCCGGATGGCAACCCCCCTTTTTTTGTAATTTCAATTTTTTAAAATAAATATATATATATATATATATATATATATATATATATATATATATATATATATATATATATATATATATATATATATATATATATATATATGCTTGTTTTATAAAGGCCCCCCCCCCCCTTCTCAATTTTCTCAATTAGCGGCGGCGCCCCCCCACTTCTCAATTTCAGGCGGCAGCAGCCCCCCCTTCCCCCAGTTCTCTGCAATGCACATGGTTTGTTTTGCAAAAATGGGGATGAAACTGAAGAAAAGGAGGCATCACCCCCTTTGTCAGTCACCTCTGAAAACCGATCTGAAAGTGGATCGCTTTTCAGAGGAGCAGTGATTTTAGACGTGCACCTAACCTTACAGCGAACCTGTTGCTGTCCCCTGTATAGCCAAGGTTTCTGATTCAAGGACATGGCAGAGGTGACTCTTTAACCTGCAGATACGGCTCAGCGTAGCAAAGAATCTAATTTTATCCTCTGTGATCTTCCAGGAGCCCAAATGGCCTGTAATAGGCCTGAGAGTCAAATGAAATTTAGTAAGTACGCCGCAGTGAAGAAAGTGTATTTAATCATTCTGAGGACAAACCCAGCAACAACTTCTGTTCAGTTTAACTGAAAGCCCCCGGCGGATCAATATATATGGCGCTCACGCACAAGCCCCCGGGCTTCGGGAGCCAATCGTGTCGCGCGTTGTGTTTCACCAGGACGTTGAATGGGGAACGACTGAATCAGCCTGTCACAGGTAATTTATTGTGCTTTCAGCATGCAGCGGGCTGGCGTCATACCAATTCTTCTTGTGGCGAAATTGATTGTTTTCTGTCCCTTTCACTGTGCCTGTGTACAAGAGGTGTCACAAACATTCACTTACAGTCGTCTGCATTAACCTCTGGACAACTGAAAAGACAAGGAGACAAGGGGAACGGTCGACGCTCCGCTCATTATCAGCCAATCAAATTAGTCGGTGTCATTGTTTCAGAAAGCGCATTCAGGTATCATTATGCAAATCAATTCAGAAAATCTGTTACTCTGCTTGCAGTTTTTTTACCAAGATCATGCTGTTGGGCGATATTAAATAGACGGAGCGAAAACTGCAAGGAACAAGAAGAAATGGGGTAAGAAAAAGTTTTGAAAAAAAAGTAAAGAAAAGATAAAAAAACAAAAATAAAGATAAAAATAATTAAAATAATTCAATGCTGTGCATTATCCTTTTGTCAAATCACTTTTTTTTTTTTTACATACAGCTAACATAAATACCTAAGAGTTTTCACATCTACAGGTGCGACCGGACACTGGCACATTATTCATGTGTTTACATGCATCACATGTATAGTGTGATCAGTACTAGGACAAGGCCATCTAGAGCCCAGTCTGAACATGCCAACCTGCCCCCCCACCCATCAAGACGGGACAAGGTCATCTAGAGCCCAGGTGAACATGCAAAAAAAAACCTTCACCCTTCAAGATGGGACAAGGTCCTCTAGAGACCAGGGTGAACATGCCAAACTGCCCCCACCCTTTAAAACGGGACAAGGTCATCTAGAGCCCAGGTGAACATGCCAAACTACCCTGTCACCCTTCAAGATGGGACAAGGTCATCTAGAGCCCAGGTGAACATGCCAAACTGCCCTCTCACCCTTCAAGATGGGACAAGGTCATCTAGAGCCCAGGTGAACATGCCAAACTGCCCTCTCACCCTTCAAGATGGGACAAGGTCATCTAGAGCCTAGGGTGAATATGCCAAACTGCCCCTACCCTTCAAGATGAAACAAGGTCACCTAGAGCGTAGGGTGAACATGACAAACTGCTCCCTCCGCCCAACCTTCAGGATGATACAAGGTCATCTAGAGCCCAGGGTGAACATACCAAAATGCCAGTTCACCCTTCAAGAAAGGACAAGGTCACCCAGAGCCCAGGGTGAACATGCCAACTGACCCCCCCCTTATTGATGGGACAAGCTCATCTAGAGCCCAGTGTGAACATGCCAACCTGCCCCCCCACCCTTCAAGACAGGACAAGGTCATCTAGAGCCCAGGTTAACATGCAAAAAAAACTTTCACCCTTCAAGATGGGACAAGGTCCTATAGAGACCAGGGTGAACATGCCAAACTGCCTCCACCCTTCAAAACGGGACAAGGTCATCTAGAGCCCAGGTGAACATGCCAAACTACCCTGTCACCCTTCAAGATGGGACAAGGTCATCTAGAGCCCAGGGTGAATGTGCCAAACTGCCCCCACCCTTCAAGACGAAACAAGGTCACCTAGAGCCTAGGGTGAACATGATAAACTGCTCCCCCCGCCCAACCTTCAAGATGGGACAAGGTGACCCAGAGCCCAGGGTGAACATGCCAACTGACCCCCCCACCCTTATTGATGGGACATGGTCATCTAGAGCCCAGGGCAGAGCTGTATCCTGGCCTAGGCCAACAAGGCCCAGGCCTAGGGCAGCACATTGCAGGGGGGGCAGCACGGAAATAGTCTCTGCCGGCTTGCACTATTAGTGTAGCACTGTTAGTGTAGCGCCAGTCTTATGGGGCGGACTGGGCAGAGAGGCAAGCATTTCGCAACTGTATGGGAGGCAGAGCTTCTAATTTTGACTGTCCTATCATCCTGGACCACAAACCTTCCTCACTGTGCTTTATGTTTTCTGCTGCACCATTGGCATGGTTATATCTTTTTAGTCCTCTCCATAAAATTATCAGAATTTTGGGCCTAAAGTAGAACTTTAGGAACACTTTTCTATTTCATTTTGGATAGAGTACGGGTAAGGGAAGGGCAGGTCTTTAACAGCAAGGGGTGTGGCCTTGACAGGAAGGGGTGGGTCATATTTAAATTAGGGGTGCACGTGTTTAGTCAGGCCTAGGGCAGCACAAAACCTAACTACATCCCTGGCCCAGGGTGAACATGCCAAACTGTCCCACCTACCCTTCAAGGCAGGGCAAGGTTACCTAGAGCCCAGGGTAAACGTGCCAAACTGCCCCCCTACCCTTCATGACGGGACAAGGTCATCTAGATATTGAGAGTTGACAGCAACAGATTCCAAATGCAAATAGCACACTTGAAATGAGCTCTGAACCTTTTATCTTGTTCGTTTCATTTCAAATCCATTGTGGTGGTGTATAGAGCCAAAAATTGTGTCGATGTCCCAATATTTATGGACCTGACTGTATGTATAAACTATCTCTTATGTGTTTGTAAATGTATGAATTTCTATTGGATTGTCAATCGGTATACAATATTAATTTCAAATGTAATGTAAGACTATTAATACAAAACAATGTGCTAAAATCATTTAAGATATGGAATTATAAAGCATTATTAACCAATAAAAATATCTATTTTTCTATGTATCCAACCATTCATTTTCTCCCGTGTGCCTCATATATTCCTTTCAACAATGTTAGGAATGAAGGCAGAGACCTATTAGGCTCTTGCTTCATATAAAGTCCCAGAAAAAAAAACTCCTCTTTCGCTTCTTGACAAAGGGGGCTGTGCCCCTGAAACCTGTTGCCAACCCACCCACTGCAGTGATCATAGGCGTGCACACAAGGTGTGCCAGGTGTGCCCAGGCACACCCTAATCACCCTTTACAGCACAGATTCCCCTATTGCCCTGGCTCCCCCCTTTCCTCTGCAGTGCTACCAGCTTCCCTCCTCTCCCACCAGCTGTTACTGCGAGATGTTTTAGGAAAAGTGGAGGAAGGGGCCGGTAAATATGTAATTGACCATCCCTTCCCTTTCTGGTGGGCTGGTCCTACTGCCATGACTTCCCCCTTCCCCCTGCAGTGCTACCATCTTCCCTCCTCTCCCACCAGCTGTTGCCGCGGGATGTTTTAGGAAAAGTGGAGGAAGGGGCCGGTAAATATGTAATTGACCATCCCATTCCCTTTCTGATTGAACATTGTGAGTGATCAGTAATGTGTGCTTGAGCTTTGGGGTGCACACCCTAATGCAATACGCTGCGCACACTTATGGCAGTGACGTTGCTCATCATCCTGTCTGAGAGCTGTACGAGGCACAGCATTAGATGCCACCGGCTGTCATCCAATTGGGTGGATCTACCGCACAGAGGCTCACTGATTGGCTAGTCTGGATGTGTCCGGTGTGCTGTTTCTGCGTTCATTGGCCAGTCACAGGCTGCGACAGCTAGAGTGGCCACCTTTCCAAACTTCCATTCAGGGACACCCCCCTTCCCAAAAATCAGCTTGTACTGTAACGAATCACAGCACAGTGATTGGACACAAGAGGCGGGATTTATGATTTCTCCAATCACAAGCAGGGGGCGGGGACTGTGCTCCTCCAGGCATTCCCGGCCAGGACAAGTGCTGCCAGTGAGTAAAGCGGTGATGTGGCGGCCTTTTTTGGGGGCATCAGATTGGCTCGGGGGGGGGGGGGGGGTGTTTCAGTTTCATTCCGGGACACTGTATTGTCCTGGAATGAAGTTCCCGGGACAGACCTGCAAAATGCGGGACTGTCCCGGGCAATCCGGGACACGTAATCAACCTAGCAACAGGGTCCTGTAAGTGTTATTGATTTGTAGCAACATGTCTTATGCCCAGCTAGTCGGGGCTATGCTGTACGGCAGAGCTGTGTGTATCTCAGAACTGCATAGACCAAAACACAAATTCTTTGGCAGGTTGATGCGCTTTCATATATTTTATTTATCTGTGTATTTAGCTGTTTGCCTGCAGTTCAGCTCTAAGGCTGATGTCAGATGGGCACAGATTCTGCCACGAGAGACAGATTGCCTGTGGCAGGTTTGCTAAAGAGGCTCCCGTCTCTTCCTGTGGAAGCCAGATGCAGCGAGATGTCGCTAAGCCACTCCCCCGACCGCTGCTGGCTCTAAATGACTAGCAATAGGAGACATCTCTCTAAATATGGGGGGGGGGGGGGGGGATTCCATAGGGATAAGCAGGAAGCCTCTTAGTGATCCTGCCACTGGCGGTGTAGAATAAATTGTCGGCAGAAGGATTGCTGCCGGCAGAGTATAGAGATGCCTCCATTCACAAACGCATGTAGTACGTTCATTACTGTTATTTATTTAATTTTACATCCGAGAATTCCTTTTTCTGTTTACCAAGGGCGCTACCGTCCGGATCAGTCAAATTTACTGCAGGCGTCTTCCCATCACCATCAATTGTGAGATCATTGAGAATATATTGCAGGTGAAGTTGGCCTGCTTTTGTTTTCAATCTTGTTGTTTTAAATGACAATAAAAAACATGTTATAATGTTACACACATATAGTTACATAGTAGGTGAGGTTGAAAAAAGACACAAGTCCAACCTATGTGTGTGAATATATGTCAGTATTACATTGTATATCCCTGTATGTTGTGGTCGTTCAGGTGCTTATCTAATGTTTTTTTGAAACTATCGATGCCTCCCGCTGAGAACACCACCTGTGGAAGGAAATTCCACATCCTTGCCTCTTCTTTTTTTTTTAAGTGTATTTTTTGTGCGTGAACTCGAGAGAGAGGAGCCGGACTGCCAGAGTTGGGAGTAGGCAGACCCTCCCCCCGGGGGCAATCGCCATCCTTCTCCATGCCCCCGGTGGCAATGGCGGGTGTGAGGGGGGCCTCCCACTCACCCCGCCCTACCTGCTCCACTTGGGAGCCCAACTGGGGCCCAACGGGACCCCAACGGGGCAGAGGGACTCCCCCTATGAGGGAGTGAGGGGGTCTAGCCCACCCAGCCAGCCCCGTAGGTCCTTCGCCTCTCTTTATTTTAGGAGACCGCATGGCCAAAGTGCATGTGTGTTAAACCAATTTCGTGTGTGTGCAAGTGTGGTGGTTTTTGTGGGGGGCATACTAAGCACAGGAGTACCTTGCATAGCACACCCACCGGGAGTCGGGCTGAGACCACCAAACTCAATTCACATGTAGCCGAGACCGGGATCCGAACCCTTGGCTGTAGAGGTGAACAGCTTGTCAGCGCAGTGCCAATCACGTTGAGCACTCTTATGCCGCGTACACACGCCTGTCTTTCCTGTCATGCAAAAAAACGACATTCTTCTCGACGTGATTCCTCTCAAGCCTGCCTTGCATACACACGTTTATGAAAAAAAAACGAGAGAAAGAATCACCGATCAAGGATACCAATTAACTTGCTTGCCGACCGCGCACCGTCGTTATACGGCGGCAGGTCGGCTCTCCTGGGCGAGAGCCCGTAGCTCTACGTCGGCTCTAAAGCGGCCACAAGCTCGCATTAAGGTGATGAGTTCTTGCAAGGGGTAGTCGAGACAGCCGCCGAGGGACCCCAGAAGACGAGGACTGGGGCCACTCTGTGCAAAACGAGCTGCACAATGGAGGTAAGTATAACATGTTTGTTATTTAAAAAAATAAAAAATTCTTTACATACCCTAAAGCTGAACTCTGGTCACAAAAAACTTTATGTAAATATATTCCTCAATAGCCACAAAGGATTTAAATCCACTTTGTAGGTAACAAATGCCTTTACAAACGCTGATATTACCATGTAAAAGTAACAGTGACACCATCACTGTGTGCGGTGCAGACAGTAGAGCTGTGGGAGGGGTCCAGCAGCTCCACCCACTAATGCTGTCTGCAGATCTGAAAGAAATACACAAATAACACCAAGATTCAAGGAAGAATACACATGAGGGCCCGGGTTCACATACATCGGCGCATATATATGCCGGCGTAGCGTATGTCTTTTGCACTACGCCGGCGCAGCACGGAGAGGGAAGCACGGAGTTCACAAAGCAAATGCTTCCAACGTTGCGCCGGCGTAACGTAAATTTGTCGGCGTAAGCCGGCCTAAGTCAAAGTAGGTGGAAGTGGGCGTGATACATTTAAATGAAGCGTGACCCCATGCAAATGATGGGCCGAGCTTCAGACAAGTACTTAAAACGAACTGCGCATGCGTCGTGCCTTGGACGCATCCCAGTGCGCATGCTCACAGTCACGTCAAAATAACTGCCTAAGATACGTCGAATCACTGCCTACGGTGTGAACATAACCTATGCCCAGCCCGATTCACGTACAACGTAAACTACGTAAAATTCGACTGCATTCGTTCCCTGGTCCATACCTTTGCATGAGTTATGAGTTGTGCCTCCAATATGGGGAATAACTTTATGCTGGACGTACGACTTACGCAAACCGCGTATATAATGCGCCGGGCGCAAGTGCGTCACATGCGTCCAGCGTAAATATGCACCCACTATACGCCGGCATAGGAAAGTTAAAGGGGTGTTCCAGCCAAATTTAGTGTTTATTAAAAGTCAGCAGCTACAAAAAGTGTAGCTGCTGGCTTTTAATAAACACACACTCACCTGCTCCACGATCCAGCGACGCGCCGGCCGGGGCTCCGCTCCTCTCCCCCCCTCCCCGGCCGGCATCTTCATCCTAAGTGTGGGCACCCGACCGTGACAGCCTTCGGCTTCACGGCCGGGCACCCACTGCGCATGCGCGAGCGGCGCTGCGCTCTCCTATTGGACAGGCGATCGCATGGGACCTGTCAGTGTCCCATGCGATCGCCTACATGGAGGGGCTACTGTAGGCGATTAAGCTTAATCGCCTAACCAGCCCCTCGGCGGAAGGAGGAAGTGGGACAGGAAGTCCCACTCCTCCTGAAGCCCCCACTCCCCCCCCCCCCCAAAAAAAAATTACATGCCAAATGTGGCATGTAAGGGGGTGAGGAGTGGGATTAGCGGAAGTTCCAATTTTGGGTGGAACTCCGCTTTAAGTCGGGCGGCTGAAGCCTATTTTTCTACGTATCTAGCTTTGTGGGTTGGCGCATAGATACGACGGCGCACATTTGTACTTACGTCGGCGTATCTGGAGATACGTCTGCGTAAGTGCTTTGTGAATCCGGGCCGAGGAATGCATTTAGATAAGATTGGCTTATCCTGGAGTTCAGCTCTAGTTAAAGGGTCACTAAAGGAAACATTTTTTTTTGCTGAAATGACTGTTTACAAGGTATAGAGACATAAAAGTTAACTGATTCCTTTTCAAAATGATTAAAAATTGATAAAAATCAATCATATAATGTGCCTGCAGGTTAGTTTCACTTTTGAACTGGCTTCATGTTTCTGTGAAGTTGAAATAAACACACAGAACAACAAACAAACAATCCAGGGGAGTGTTTTGTTTTTAAAATGAATCTGATTGGTTCTGGGAAGTTTTAGACACACAGTAATGACAGCTTAAACCACCGTGAGAAAGCTCCCAGCACTGTGGTTATAAGGAAACAGACAAGCAGGAAGTGTGGAGAACAGAGCAGGATTACAGCAACTTCAAAGCAAAAACGAACAATAAGGACATGAAACCAGTACTGCAGTAAGGTAAAGGAAGTTATTTAGCTAAAAAAAAAAATCCTTTAGTGATCCTTTAAGCTTTAAATACAATTAAAAATATATACAGTACATAAAATAAAAAATCAATAAAAAAAATGAAATAAAACATAAAAAAACTACAAAGCTAAAAGAGTATAAAAATAAAGAAAAGATAACTAAAAAAAAAAATAAACAGGGTATAGGTTTTTAATGATCTTATTGCTCAGAAATCAGTGGCGGCGACATCACAGAACGACCTTGTTGTGAGACGGAGGCCCAGCCTTGTAATGTGTTTATTTGGAATTAGCAGATAAGAGCGGTAAAGCCGCAGGAAGACATTTTATTGCTAAAAAAGATTTGCCGTGTGATGTCTGAGCTGTACAGATCTTTGTCACCAGGGCTGGTCACCGAACGATGGCGGAGGGTGGGACGTGCGCCCTGCAATGTCTGATTCAGGTACACGGCATAGACTAACTCACCCCCTAAAATAAATGGACGCACTCATTTAGGCTCCATTCACACCTGAGCGACAAAATGCATGAAGCGTGACGCTCAGATACGCTGGAGGGGAGAAATTACACTAATCTCTATGGAGATGGTTCACATCTCCACGCCGAACGCCGAAACGCCGATCGCGTGAAGCTAAAAAAAGTCCCGGACCCTTTTTTGTCGCGCATATTCAGGCGGCTTCCTCGTTCGGCATAGCAGACAATAACCTGTAAAAAATATTGGGTTAAAAACGCCTAAACTTTGTCGCCCAATACGCCCAAAATCGCTCACGCATAGGTGTGAATGCAGCCTAATACAGCGGAACTGAGAACATCTGCACGACACAAGGAGAGGATGCTAATGATTAGTGCTTCCCAACACTAGCCTCTTCATTACTAGTGTTGAGCGGAATACGCCATATTAAATTATTATATTAAATTATTGCGCGAATATATAGAAGAATATTCGCGAATATTCGCTAATATCGAATATTTGTGATATTTTATCCAAAAAAAATTTTGCGAAATTTCGCTAATGCGAAATTTCGCTAATGCGAAAATGATTGCGAAATTCTCATAAACGGAGATCATTTCCTGTATTACTAAACTAATATGCACTAAACACTATCTCTACACTAACTCTACTTAAAAGAAAGGAGAATAAGGGGGCAAAAGAAGGGCGGAGAAGATAATCGCGCAATATTCCTATTGCGCGATTATCTTCTCCGCCCTTCTTTTGCATCAGAGCCAATCAGAATAACTCGAATATTCGGCAAAAGGAATATCGCGCAATATTCCTTTTGCCGAATATTCGAGTTATTCTGATTGGCTCTGATGCAAAAGAAGGGCCGAGTAGCTGATGCGATTCTTTTATGTTGCCGAAAATTCGCAATGCGAATTTTCGGCAACATAAAAGGATCGCCTCAGCTACTCGGCCCAGGGTCTCTAATCATACCAGCAATGCTTTTAGACGTCGATGGAGATCACTAGGATGTGATCTGTTTTAAAAATAAATTTGAAAAAATACGAATATTCGCCATAGCGAATATTCGCCGCGATATTCGAGTTATTCGCGAATACTCGAATATGCAATATTCGTAGCGAATATTCGCAATGCGAATATTCGTGAGCAACACTATTCATTACCCCCGAAACAGGCCATGTTTTTAAAAATTCCTTCACCTGGCACATTTGATGGCCCCATTGGACGATTTCTGACCTACTCCTGTTTTGTTGAAAAGTCCAAAATTTGTGATTTTGTTTTACTCTTTGCACCCCTCACTTCTTAGCCAGGTGTCTCAGCACCAGGAAGTGAGAGGAAATCTCCCGATGGGGTCACAGACCACAAAAAAGTAGAACTAATAGAAAAACTTTTTTTTTTTTTTTTTTCATTCCTTATCCCCATTGGGCGATTACCTCCCTGTTCCTGTTCTGATGACAACCTAAAATTTGGGATTTTTTTTGTTACAAAATTATTTTATTGATTTATATTCATCTTACAGGGATAACTCCTATACATAACAGATATGCATACTTTCTGTCTACTTAACCTAATTAAATATTTTTTCTTCCACATCTTTAAGTCTCTTCATAAACCCCATAGCATAGATTATACTAAGGAAAGAAAAACACAGAGAGAGAAAGATAAAACAAAAAAGAGAATTTGGGATTTTTGTTTTCACTTTCAGTCAACACCTTCCACTTCTTGTGGTTGTCACCATAACTAGTGTCCCCATTGGAGGATTTTCCCTCGATTCCTGTTTTGGTGACAACCCAAAATTTGAGATTTTCTTTTACTTTCAGTTTTAATGATAACAGTACCGTATTTATCGGCGTATACCGCGCACTTTTTTCCCCTTAAAATAAGGGGAAAATCCTGGGTGCGTGACATACGCCGATCCCCACTTCCCGCACTCAGTTTGAACTGAGCCGCCGACATATACCGAGTGCAGTACATTCGGCAAGGCTCGACTTACGCATAAACGTCACAGAGCGCGAGCACAAGCAAAGCCGAGCCTTGCCGAATGTACCGAGTGTACTGCACTCTCTATATGTCGGCGGAGGCGTTCAAACTGAGCGCAGGAAGCGGGGATTCGGCTCGAGACAGTTCTGGAGAAGCCGGGAGGACACCGAAGACGGACACCGGACCAGACAAGGCCGCCGATGGACGCCGCGCAAGACACCAAAACTGTAAGTACTAAAATGTTTTTTTACAGGAATTTCGGGTCGACGTTAGGGGTGAGCGCTATACGCGGGAGCGCGCAATACCCCGATAAATACGGTAAATGGGACAGATAGAGAGGGAAAATCTCCCTAATAGGGACACAGACAATAATAAAAACTGTCAGTGTAAAAGGAAAAAAAAATCTGCGCTAAAAAAAATAAAAATAAAAATGAACAAGTGAACAAATGTGTTGCAAATTAATGATGATCAAGATGGTATAAAAAAACAAGCATAAGTGAAGTGGTGCAGCAACTAAAAAAACTTAAATATTAAGTCCATAAAAGTGTAAAACAAAAATAGTGCGCTACCACATAAATGAGGTGAAAATGTGTTAATAATTGTTTAGGACAGTGGTCTCCAAACTGCGGCCCGAGGGCCGGATGTGGCCCTTTGCCTGCCTTTATCCGGCCCTTGGGGCACTATCCTTGCCACTGATACGAGACACTATTCTGCCATCTGACACCGACAATGGAGCATCATTTCTCCCACTGACACAACTAATAGGGCACTATTCCTCCTTATGATACCAGCAATGGGACACTATTCCTCTCCCCTAATACCAGATGTTTATTAACAATGATGCCAGGAAAATTTCCACTCCCACTGGCCAAAGGCCGGCTCTCCTAGAGTCTGAAGGACAATAAACCGGCCCTTTGTTTAGAATGTTTGGAGACCCCTGGTTTAGGACATTGTATCTAGTTTTTTAGATATTCTCTCATTTAAAGTGGATGTAAACCAAAAATGTTTTTTTTATTTTTGATGTCACAATGTAGAGTATAAGATTTCCTATCATCTGTGCCCAGTCTTACCACACAGAGTTAATCCAGCTCTGATCAATCCTCTTTTATTGTTCAGTGAAAATGAACAGACTTCCAGATAAAAACCTGTCTAAATAAAAAGTCTGTGGGCTAGATTCTCAGCAGCGCTACGACGGGGTATCTCAGATACACCGTCGTATCGCAGTTATTTTCCCCGGGTATCTATGCGTGTGATTCCTAGAATCACTTACGCATAGATACAGGTGAAGATCCGACATGTGTAAAACAATTACACTGTCGGATCGTAGATGTAATGACAACGCCGGCCGCTAGGTGGCCATAACGTTGTTTTCTCATTTGCCTATGCAAATGAGCCTAATACGCCAATTCCCGAAGGTGGCGCATCCTATGGTAAGTATTGCCGTCGTTCCCGCGTCGCCATTTGAAAATTTAACGTTCGTTTGCGTAAGACGTCCGTGAATGGGGCTGGACGCCATTTACGTACACGTCTAAAACAATGACGTCCTTGCGACGTCATTTTGCGCAATGCACGTCGGGAAGTTTTTGGGACGGCGCATGCGCAGTACGTTCGGGGCATGAACGCGCCTAATTTAAATGCTCTACGCCCCCTACCCGGCTCATTTGAATTACGCAGGCTTGCGCCAGGGGATTTTCGCTACGCCACCGCAACTTTACAGGTAAGTGCTTTGTGAATAAAGCACTTGCTCTAGTACGTTGCGGCGGCGTAGTGTAAATGGCTAACGCTACGCGCCGGGGATTCTTTGAGAATCTGGCCCTGTTTCTCTCTTCTTGCTTTGAGTGAGAGGTTATTTACATATCTAGCTTGGACATGTTTATCTTATGTTATGTTTATCATAACATGAGGTGATCCAAAGTTCATTGTATTTACCAGGATGTGTTATGTGGGGGAGGGGTGGATTTCTCACTTTTTATACTTTGGATCACCTCATATTATGATAAACATAACATAACATATGATAAACATGTCCAAGCTAGATATGTAAATAACCTGTCAGGCGGCGTACACACGACCGAGCTTCTCGGCAGAATCCAGCGAGAAGCTCGCTGGGAGACATATTCTGCCGAGGTTCTCGGTCGTGTGTACACTTCCGACGAGCGTCCCGTCGGGATGCTCGTCGAGCCAAAAAAGAGAGCACGCTCTCTTTTTCCTCGTTGTTCAATGAGGACTTTGGCTCGATGAGCTTTTCCGACCGCACATCGGGAACCTCGTCGGGCGGAACGTTGGGTTTAGCCCGACGAGGTTCTCAGTCGTGTGTACGCGGCCATACTCAAAGCAAAGAGAGAGGAACAGACTTTTTATTTAGACAGGTTTTTATCTGGAAGTCTGTTAATTTTCACTGAACAATAAAAGAGGATTGATCAGAGCTGGATTAACTCTGTGTGGCAAGACTGGGCATAGATGATAGGAAATCTTATACTCTACATTGTGACATAAAAAAAAAAAATGTTTTGGATTTACATCCACTAGAGAATATCTAAAAATTAGATACAATGTCCTAAACAAGCAATTAGGGATCCAAAAAATTATCGGAGTAGCTTCATAATTCCCGATATCCACAATTACAAAAGAATGACAACTTGTCTGCAGGTAAGATTTTCTGTTCATCAAAGAAAATAAGGCAATCACCGCTCCTTACTAAATCTGTTGGATCTCAAGTAATAGAGATCAAATAGGCATGTCAGAACACCATCAGCCAACAGACGGTCCGTGTTCATCCGATCCCCCCATAGAGGAAAGCGGAGAAAAGACAGGGTGGTCCCGGTTGAAAGGGTCCTAAGGGAGGGTTATAGCCCCTGTCAGTTTTTTTTTTACCATCCCTGTCCCATTGCAGAGATTTCCCTTCACTTCCTGCCCCATAGCCAAACAGGAAGTGAGAGTAAATCTATGCAAATTAAGGGAATCCAATGCCCCCCACAGGTCCCCACTTGAAAATTTCAGGGTGGATCTTAAACAGAAAGTGGTGTGGCCTTGACAGGAAGGGGTGGGTCATATTTAAATTAGGGGGTGCACGAGTTTAGTCAGGCCGGAAACTGTCAGGATTGGCTCCTGACCATGTGACCACTGCAACAGCCTTATGGACTTCAGGTGCCACTCAACACAATCATTCGATAATGCTTTGGTGACAAGCCTTGAGTATGGCTGCCGGCGTTGAGAGACCTTGTCCTGGCTAGGTATACACACACAGGGCCGATCCTAGGCAGGGTGCACAGGGTGCTTTGCACCCAGCCGCCTGCAGAGGTGGGGGCGCAGAAGTCGCAGAGTTCTCCCCTCCCTCCTTCTCTCCTTGTTTGTGTCCGTCCAGAACTAGTGTTCTGAACATAGGTGTGTGTCTGTCCAGAACTGATGTGTCTCTGACCATCTCCTTTACTATGTCTGTAGTCTCTGACCATCTCCTGTACTATGTCTGCAATCTCTGACCATCTCCTGTACTGTGTCTGCAGTCTCTGACCATCTCCTGTACTGTGTATGCAGTCTCTGACCATCTCCTGTAGTATGTCTGCAGTCTCTGACCATCTCCTGTACCATGTCTGCAGTCTCTGACTGTCTCCTGTACTATGTCTGCAGTCTCTGACCATCTCCTGTATCATGTCTGCAGTCTCTGACCATCTCCTGTATCATGTCTGCAGTCTCTGACCTTCTCCTGTATCATGTCTGCAGTCTCTGACCATCTCCTGTATCATGTCTGCAGTCTCTGACCGTCTCCTGTATCATGTCTGCAGTCTCTGACCATCTCCTGTATCATGTCTGCAGTCTCTGACCATCTCCTGTATCATGTCTGCAGTCTCTGACCGTCTCCTGTATCATGTCTGCAGTCTCTGACCATCTCCTGTATCATGTCTGCAGTCTCTGACCATCTCCTGTATCATGTCTATAGTATGTTTGGGGCTCTTTCTAACAGACTCTCTAACAGAAGACCTCTCTGTGTCCATCAGAGAGACCCCCCTCCAGGTCCCAATAAAGTACTCTGCTTCTCTTCCAGTATTTTGTTTATTGTTAAGAGATCATGTAAGGATCCCAGGGTAATAAAGACTTTGTGGGGGAGCATCTCTGTGGTGGAGTCATTGCCATAGAAACATTTGTAAAGGGGAGGTGTTAGTAAAATGACCACGCCCATGTGGGGGCGCCAGAAATATTTCTGCACCCAGGCGCCTGTGACCCTAGGATCGGCCCTGTACACACATAAAGTGGGAAGGATGCCGCACTACCAGGTTGGGGCAGGGCGAAACGCGTCGGAGCATGCTTTGGGAGGAGTCGGGTTGAAGGCGCTTTAACTTTCCCTACACCTGGGCTTTTCTCTTGGTAGTGCGGCGCTCTAGCCTTCCCCTGTAACAGCCTATCACAATGGTCACATGATTGGACAGTCTACTTGGCTGCGTAAAGGCTCCGTTGTTAAAGGGACGCCGGCAGGAAGTGGTTAAGCAATATGAATTTTATTAGATTACGCAGTACCCTCTACAATACATTAGTAAGCATATAGGAATTCTGCGACCTTTATTCCTCTACACGACCTCCAGCCTCCAACGTTTATACGGTCAATGAACTGGTGAATCCCGGCGCAGGAAGTAAATTGCGCCGTTCATAAATATCTATACTACAATTATAGAGGAATCATGTTTCCCATCGGAGGCAGCCCATTCCCCGTGTTATTCCAGAAGCCCCCGGAGCACACAGAGCAATTTTAATGGCGTGACCTCGCTGACACATTTTTTCAGCCATCCGCGATAACTGCTGCGTTGGAAGAAAGTAAAAATGTTTTTTCTAAATCGCGCCAGTGTGGGAGCGACTCGTTTTCTGGCATCTGAAAAGCGTTCTTTGTTAGTCTGCATTTTGCATGTTGACTTAGGCTTGTCCTGCGCACATTTCAAGGGAGACATGGCACAGGAAAAGAAGGGGGTAGCATTTTAATGAGATCCAACAAAAGAGGTGTCAGTCATCGGGCGAGTCAACGTTGACCTTCGCGCTGCGCACACCTGTTTAAAATTCACAGTTTGTCAGTGTGGACTCCCAGCGCTCGGTGTCAGTCTCGAGTAGCCCGGGCATGAACCGACGCCGCGGGACAGCCAGAGAACACAAAATAACATCACGCTGAGCGCGTTGATAGAAACTCTTAAAGGATCAGTCCACTTAAAACAGATGTTTCAGTTTTTCATGGATGTTGGAGAGTTTATCCACCTGACAACATGCCGTATCTCTCGCTGGAAGCTGTCAAATGATAGCACGCCATTGGCCCATTCAACTGCGGACTGGGAATGTTGCACTCAGTAGCTGCGCATTACAAAGGGGCGGGGATGCTGGTGACATCATTATTAATCCACTTCCAGCCCAAGGACGTCATATGACATCCTGGACTTTCAGCCGTAATCTGAATGAGGCCTGCAGCTACACACTGCCCTTCACACAGGTGCGGTGGCAGCAGTGGCGGCTGGTGCTCAACATTTTTGGGGGGGCGCAAACAAACAAAAAAATGTAATAAAAAAAAGAATTGCAGCCACACTGTGCCCATCAAATGCAGCCACTGTGCCCATCAAATGCAGCCACTGTGCCCATCAAATGCAGCCACACTGTGCCCATCAAATGCAGCCACTGTGCCCTTTAAAATGCAGCCACTGTGCCCATCAAATGCAGCCACTGTGCCCTTTAAAATGCAGCCACTGTGCCATGCCATCAATTGTCGCCACTGTGCCATGCCATCAATTGTCGCCACTGTGCCATCAATTGTCACCACTGTGCCATGCCTTCAAATGCAGCCACTGTGCCATGCAACGCAACCACTGTGCCATGCAATGCAGCCTCTGTGCCATTATTTATCACCACTGTGCCATGCCATCAAACGCAGCCACTGTGCCATCAATTGTCGCCACTGTGCCATCAAATGTTGCCACTGTGCCATGCCAAACGCAGCCACTGTGCCTTAAAACGCAGCCGCTGTGCCATCAATTGTAACCACTTTGCCCATCAATTGTCACCACTGTGCCATCAAACGCAGCCACTGTGCCATGCCATCAATTTAGTACCACTGTGCCATGCCATCAATTGTTACCACTGTGCCCACATCAATTGTTACCACTGTGCCCACATCAATTGTTACCACTGTGCCCACATAAATTGTTACCACAGTGCCAACATCAATTGTCATCACTGTGCCCTTTACTTGTTTCCACTTTGCCCTTTAATTGTTGCCACTGTGCCCTTTAATTGTTGCTACTGTGCCCTGTAAAATGCTGCCCCCCGCCTGGCACTTACCTTTCTGGGGTGAGCCATCCTCCTTCCACGGTCCCTCGATGTCTTCTCCCGCCCTCGATGATGCTTCAGCCAATCAGGTTACCGGTAACCAGAACCGGTGAACCTGATTGGCTGAGATGCCTGTCAGTCTTATTCAAGGAATGCACCCCCCCGTGCGTCCCCTGGATAACTATTTGGAAGCCGATTACAGCCTGAGGGCTGTAATCGGAAAGTCTATCAGAGCTGCTGGCTCTGATAGGCACTTCCAAAGCCAACCAGCTGCCCTTATTCAGGTGGCCGGCACTCACCAGGGGGCCGGCGCTCACCAGGGCCACCTGAATAGTGGGCGGCATTAACAATAAACAGATTCAATCCATGAATCTGTGTATTGTATTCAGTGGTGCGGGAGCGAGAGGTGGCGGCCCCGGCGCCCAGTATGAATGCACCGCCACTGGGTGGCGGTAGAGCGGCGCTATTTTTAGCGGCGCTTTACCGTCGAAATTGCGGCAGTATTTGGCCGCTGACGGTGCGGTTTTACCCCCTGCAGACGGCCGAAAAAGGGTTAATACCGCCGCAATGCGCCTCTGCCCTCAGACTTGCACAGTTGTACAGCCTCATTTCCTGCACTGAAATGGCTTACTCTGATTTCACCGCACACAGCGAGCTTCTCAAAGTATGCATTGGAAGCTACAAAACCCACCCCAGTTGGTGGCTGGAGGACTACCTTCATCACCTAGCTCTTTCCTCCCCAGCCTTCCTCTCCGTGGTCAGCTTCTTTCATTCATTTTCAGTTCCTTCAAACGGAGTTCCGTTTTTTTTATTTAGCAGCTACAAATACTGCAGCTGCTGACTTTTAAAGTAGGGACACTTACCTGTCCAGGGCGCCCGTAATGTCAGCAGACGAGTCCGACCCGTCCCTCGGTCCTCGGATTCTGCCGCCTCCATCTTCGGTAAGGGAATGTTCCCTGCTGCGCATGCGCGACTCGTGCTACGCAATGCCACTGGTCCCTGCTGTCATCTGGGACCCGTGTGTCTCCCAGAAGACAGCTTGGGTGGGGGGGGGCACCTTAGATCTCTGCTCCCCCCCGAAAGCTGCCAAATGTGACACCGGAGGGTGGGGGGGGTTTGATCCGGACAGCGGAGGTTCCATTTTTGTGTGGACGTCCGCCTTAAATCATGGACTGTGGGCATTGCCTAGGAAAGTCTGCATTCAAATGGGAACACCCACTACTCCACACTGACATTCACCCACCAGGGCATTTTTATATTTGCCTAAGCGTAGGCCCACTGCTTGCGACAGGGCTAAGGACTCTTGAGAGGAGGATGCTGTGAAGTTTTCAGAAAGCTACGTGCAGCACCCTGATGGCCCCTCCCACCAGCCACGATCTGCCTGCAGTGCATAGAGAAGCGCAGAGTCCCAGAGATGGAAACACTGGGTCTAAAATAATATAAAAAAAATGTCATTAGCCCATTAATATGGAGGGAGGAACAAGAGAAGGCAAATAAAAAGATGAAACTTCAGCTTTAATTACAAGAAGAATGACGAATCAGAGATTATTACAATTAACGTATAACAATGCGAAGTGTCAATCCCTTCACCCGTCAGGATGTGTCATACTTCATGTGATGGAATTACAGGGAAAGGACGTGTCCCTCATTCAGACACTTCCCATTAGATGGTAAAATCTTTCTGACAGATAAAAGGTTTGGCATGATGTTCCTGAAGACCCACTCCGGGCAAATCCTACGTTCAGTATTGTAAGGCACATAGAATTTGCATTATTATGAACTTAAAGGGGTTGTAAAGGTTTTTTTTTTTTTTTTTACCCTAAATAGCTTCCTTTACCTTAGTGCAGTCCTCCTTCACTTACCTCATCCCTTCATTTTGCTTTTAAATGTCCTTATTTCTTCTGAGAAATCCTCACTTCCTGTTCTTCTGTCTATAACTCCACACAGTAATGCGAGGCTTTCTCCCTGGTGTGGAGAAAGCCTCTTGAGGGGGGGGGGGCGAGCAGGAGTGTCCGGACGCCCACTAACACACAGATTCTTTCTCTATCTGCAAAGTAGAGAGTGTCCTCACTTACCTGCTCGCCCCCTCCCCCCCTAGAGAGGCCGTGTGTATGAGGCTTTATGGTGCTAATTAATTACCACTGGAGTTTTTTTTTTGCTAAGCAAACAAAAAGACTGAAAAGTAAAAAAATAAATGAGGTGACACTGATGAGGCGGCACTGATGGGCACTAATGAGGCTGCACTAATGGACACTGATGAGGTGAAACTGATGGACACTGATGAACCCGCACTGATAGGCGGCACTAATGGGCACTGATGAGGCAACACTGATGGGCACTGATGAGGAGGCACCGATGAACCCATATTGATATTTGGCACTGATGGGCACTGAGAGGCGGCACTGATGGGCACTAATAGGCAGCACTGATGAGCACTGTTAGGCTTCATTCACACATAGCCGACTCCGTCGCAGTCCGTTCCGACGGAGTCCGCCTGTGTCTGCCAGCTCAGCGGGAGATCAGTCCGCAGATCTCCGCTGAGCCGACGGATGACAAGCTCCCCTCTGCTCACTGAGCGGGGAGGAGCTTGTCGAGTCCCGCTGTCCTCTATGGAGCGATCTGATGAAAACGGACAGCATGTCCGTTTTCATCAGATCTTTCCCGATCCGATCCGCATGGACGGATGGGGACGTGAGCCCCATACGTTTGTTTTTAGCGGATCGGATCAGGTCGGATGTCAGCGGACATGTCTCCGCTGACATCCGACGCTCCATAGGGGTGCATTGAGCGCCCGTTCAGGTCCGCCTGAAAAACTGACAGACGGACCTGAACGGATCCATGTGTGAACGAGGCCTTATGGCTGCACTGATTATCAGGATAGTGATGATCAGTGCCCTGATTATCAGTGTAGATGTCTCCTGTCACACTTGCTGTGACAACACGTGAGGAAAGGAATGGCAATAACCGGCAAGCTTAATTACATGTGATCAGGGCCACCATCAGGAATTATGGGGCCCCTTACACAGCTTCAGAGCTTCAGGTATGGGCCCGTCTGAAATTGAGAAGCGGGGGGGGGGGGGGGGGGGTACTGCCGGGAACCGAGAAGCGGGGGAGGCCCTTTAAAAAAAAAAGAAGAAATAAAGGAAAAATAAATATAAAAAAGGGGCCCTCTGGGCTCTTTAATAAAAATAAAAAAGGAAGAAAAAATATATATATATATAGATTTTTTTTTAAAAGGGGGGTTGCCATATGTGGCCCTGGGGACCTCTGGGCCCTTTAAGAATTTTTTTTTTTAATAAAAATAAATTACAAAAAAAGGGGGGGTTGCCATCTGGGACCTCTGGGCCCTTTATTTAAAAAAAAAACTCTGGGCCCTTTAATAAAAAATAAATAAAACAGAAATAAAAAAAATATACATTTATAAACTAAAAGGGGGGTTTGCCACATGGGGCCCTGGGGACATCTGAGCCCTTTATAAAAAAAAAAAAAAAATATATATATATATATATATATATATATATATATAAAATAAATAAAAATAAATACAATTTACATTTTTTTACATTTTTTTATAAAAAAAGGGGGGTTGCCATCCGGGGCCCTGGGGACCTCTGGGCCCTTTAATAATAATTATAATAATAATATTTTATATATATATATATATATATATATATATATATATATATATATATATATATTAAAAAAAATGAAAATTATAAAAAAAAAGGGGGGTTGTCATCCGGGGCAGTGGGGACCTCCAGACCCCTAAAAAATAAAATAAAAATTGTCCCTTTAATAAAAAATTAAATAAAAATATATTAAAAAAAATATATATTTTTTATAAAAAATTAAAAAAAGGGGGGGTTGCCATCCAGGGCCCTGGGGCCTCCGGGCCCCTGGAGACCTCCGGGCCTCTAAGAAAAAAATAAAATTGTCCCTTTAATAAAAAACAAAATAAAAATATATTAAAAAATATATATTTTTATAAAAAATAAATAAAAAAAGGGAGGGTTGCCACCTGGGGCCCTGGGGGCCTCCGGGCCCCTGGGAACCTCCGGATCCCTAAAAAAAAAAAACGTTTTTATTTTTTTTAAAGGGGGTTGGTTTTCGGGCCCCTGGGGACCCCCGGGCCCCTTACAGGTGTACTGCCTGTACCCCCCTGATGGCGACCCTGCATGTGATCAGCTGTGATTAGACGCAGCTGATCACATGGTTAAGGGCTGCTGTGATTGGCCCTTTACCCCAATCTGTGATCAACTGTGTCCAAAAGACACAGCAATCAAATAGCACGCCCGATGTTCTCCGCAGCGAGTGCGCAGGGGGCATGGTTCTGGGAGGATGTCAATAGGCGCCCTCCCATAACTGGACGTCCGCACTGTAGGCAGCTGATGCATTTTTAATCTGGAATGCAGACACTGCAGGTCATACTCACACACTGAGGTCAATGAGGCTGCACTGCAACTCCAGCCCAAAGCCGAGCTCACATTTGAGGCACAGTCTCACTATGTCAAATTTCTGTTTTGCCATTTAAAATAAAAGTAAAAATAAAAGCGTGGCATTCGGGGAGGTGGCAGTAGCGCCTCCTAAATGCCTGTCAGCCGCTGCTATACCGCCCTCTGAAAAGCGATCTGCCACAGATAGCTTTTCAGAGGATGGTAAGCAGTACTGTTAATTTTGAGGATGCCTTCTAGAGATTTCAGATACTGTGCCTTGTACCCCCTTCACTGGGAAGTCCGTAGAAAAGCATGCAGGATGGGAAGAGTACTGCGCCCGCTGTAATATGTTATAGAGTATGATGGTAAGGCTCATAATAATTATAATTATGCAAATGATAACAGTGATAATAATAATAAATCATGTATCATCTGCGCTCTATCAGCAGAAAATGAATGCGAAGTCACATGAGCTTTTTTAACTCATCCAATCACAAGCAGCGCAGAAGCAAGTCTTATCCTGGAGGGAAGGAATACAATTATCCCGGAAAATTCATTTTGGGCAATCAGTTTTTTTCTAAAATTGGGGCGGCCAGGGCCGCCATCAGGGGGGCACAGGCAAAAGGGGAGTAGAGGCATTATACCTGTAAGGGGCCCGATGGTCCCCAGGGGCCCGGCTGTCCTCCCTCCCGTTTTTTTATTCTTTTTTATTTTTTTTGCATTACACGTGTACAGGCCCTTAAAGGCCTGGCTGGCCCCCCTACTGTTTTACATTTTTTTTTTATTATTATTATTATTATTTTTGTTGCATTACACCTGTAAGGCGCCGTGTGTACGGTCTCAGCGAGCTTCCCGTCGGGAAGCCCGTCGAGCCGAAATAGAGAGCACGCTCTCTATTTCCTCGACGGCCCGCCTGGAAGAATGGCTGGTTGCCATTCCCGACGGGCGGGTCGCCGAATTTGACGGCCGGGAGAGAACCTCGACGGGCGGAACGATGTGTTCTGCCCGTCGAGGTTCTCTGCCGTGTGTACGCGGCCTAAGAGGCCCTATGGTCCCAAGGGCCCCTTACAGGCCCAGCTGGCCCCCCTCCCGTTTTTTTTATTTTTTTTTATTTTTTATTAATTTTAGATTTATTTATTTTTTGCATTACACCTGTAAGGGACCCAATGGTCCCCAAGGCCCCCTACCGGCCTGGCCAGCCCCCCTCCCCCTCCCATTTTTATTTTACTTTTTTTGCATTACCCTGTAAGGGGCCCGATGGCCCCCAGGGCCCCTCACAGGCCCGGCTGTTCCCCCTCCCGTTTTTATTCATTTATTTATTAATTTTAAATATCTTGCGTCAGGAGAAGTGTAGCTTCAAGGGTAAGACAATCTTGAATCTTGCCAATCTGATGAGTTAGCTACAGTCAGACTGGGATACAATGGAGTGTCGTCGGCATACAATCCCCGACCTCCTCACACATGCCATGGCCAGCTAATCAATAATGTCTTCCCACATGATGAGCCAATACCAAAGATTTCTCTTTATTCCTCCTCCAAAGGTATTAACATGTACGCTCCTGCAACCCACGCATGCATGTTTACCTGGACTGCCCGCAATATAATGCAGACGGGGGGCTTGTGTGGAGCAAAGCAACGTCATGTTACGACAAAAAAACAAACAAAGATCTGTTAGTAAAAGCAGCACATAATACAGTTAGGCACACATTTAACCCCTTGATTCCCCCTGATGTTACCCTTTTCCCAGCCACTGTCATTAGTACAGTGATAGTGTATTATTAGGTCTGATCGCTGTATTAGTGTCGCTGTTGATGTCAGTGACAGTCATTTCCCATCCAGTGTCAGTTAGTGTCAGATTGTTTAGTTGAAATGCCAGCCAGGGCATTAGCTGCATGGAGGGGGTCTTAAGTTGGCATCTCAGTCAAAGGCACTATCTGCATGAAGGGGGGTCTTTTGTTGGCATCCCAGACAATGCAGTATCTGCATGGAGGGGGGTCTTTAGTTGGAATTCCATCCAAGCCAGTGCACTCTCTGCATGGAGGAATGTCTTTAGTTGGCATCCCAGTGAGGGCACTATCTATATAGAGGTGGGTCTTTAGTTGGTATTCCAGCCAGGCCACTGTCTGCATGGAGAGGGGTCTTTAGTTTACATCCCAGTGAGGGCACTATCTGCATGGAGGGGGGTGTTTAGTTTACATCCCAGTGAGGGCACTATCTGCATGAAGGGGGGTGTTTAGTTGACATCCCAAACAGGGCATTATCTGCATTAAGGGGGTGGGGGTCTTTAGTTGGAATCTCATCCCAGCCAATGCACTATCTGCATTGAGGGGGGTCTTTAGTTGGCATCTCAGTGAGGGCACTATCTGCATGGAGGGGGGTCTTTAGTTGGTATCCCAACCAGGGCACTATCTGCATTGAGGGGGGTCTTTAGTTGGCATCTCAGTGAGGGCACTATCTGCATGGAGGGGGTCTTTAGTTGGTATCCCAACCAGGGCACTATTTGCATGGAGGGGGGTCTTTAGTTGGCACATTTAGTCAGTACAGTATCTGCATGGGGAGGGAGGTCTTTAGTTGTCATCCCAGTGAGGGCACTATCTGCATGGAGGGGGGTCTTTAGTTGGTATCCCAACCAGGGCACTATCTGCATTGAGGGAGGTCTTTAGTTGGCATCTCAGTGAGGGCACTATCTGCATGGAGGGGGGTCTTTAGTTGGTATCCCAACCAGGGCACTATTTGCATGGAGGGGGGTCTTTAGTTGGCACATTTAGTCAGTACAGTATCTGCATGGGGAGGGAGGTCTTTAGTTGTCATCCCAGTGAGGGCACTATCTGCATGGAGGAGGGTCTATAGTTGGCATCCCAGTGAGGGCACTATCTGCATGGAGGAGGGTCTATAGTTGGCATCCCAGTGAGGGCACTATCTGCATGGAGGGGGTCTTAAGCTGGCATCCCAGCCAAAGGCATTATCTGTATGGAGGGAGGTGTTTAGTTGGCATCCCAGCCAAAGGCACTATCTGCATGGAGGGAGGTGTTTAGTTGGCATCCCAGTGAGGGCACTATCTGAATGGAGGGGGTCTCTAGTTGGCATCCAGCCAAAGGCATTATTTGTATGGAGGGAGGTCTTTAGTTGGCATTGCACCCAGGCCACTATCTGCATGGAGTATGCCCTTACATTTCAAAGACATGCTGGTAGATAAATTGACCCCTGAATAAATTGATGATTAAGTATGACTGTGAGATCGGGGTCTTAGATTGTAAGCTCTGTGGGGCAGGGACTGATGTGAATGTATAGTGCTGTGTAAATCCCAGTAATAGATGAATGGGATGGGTGGGGGTGGGGGGTTGAGGGGTCTCAGTGCCCCCCTGGCATGTGACTGACAGCAGAGACTGTGAAGAGTTCAGTCTGCAGGCTGTGATTGGTGGGATCTCTCTCTCCTCTATCAGACATGTAGCTGGAGGTGACACCGCGCGCTGCCGCTCGCACATTTTTCTCCCCATTGTGCTCCCAGCGACAGAGATCGGGGGGCGTGACCAGGCGAGCGGGCATATGGGCGCGGCTATGCAAATATCGATCTGGTTTCCAGCCTGCTGCAGCGCTGGAGGGGGCGTGTGCACGGGGCGGGGCCGTGACTGCTGAGTTGGGGAAAGCGGAGAGGAGGCAGATTGAAATCTGGAGGGGGACGAGAGAGGAGCTGCTGCTGCCGGAGGAGATCGGCCAATGCAGGAGGGATGCTGAGGGCTGCATGAGACAAGTGACCCCAAGGAAACCTCAGGAGATCACAGCACAGAGGGGTCATCATGGGACAATAGTGAGGGAATCCCAGAGAGGTGACACAGCCCTTGAAGTGACTGCTGCTGGGGACCCCCCAATGACTGCCTGCAGCATGAAGAGACATGAGACATGATGACCCCACACTGAGACAAGGAGGACCTACAAAGGAACAATCCAGCACAGACCTGGGCTGCTGAGTGACTGATAGGTGGCACCAGGGCAGTGCCAGGCTCCCCTCTGTGGATTATTAATAGACATCTGGGAAGAAGAGCTTGCACTCAGGTAAGGTGGATCATGGAGGGATCTGTCACACACAGCTGCTGATCAATGTTGGTTTTTCTATGTTTGAGCTGCAGAGGGACAGCACAGGGCTGAACACTTGTGCTGAGATTTGTGTTCTCTGTCATCATTCATACATAGCACAAGTGGACTGGTGTCCTGTCACCCTGATGGGGGGAACTAAACTTCACTCTGCAGGATGGTGGCAGCAGTGTGCAAAGGGCATGATAGAGGCTTGTCTTCCAGGGACTTGCCCTGGTTTGGGAAATGGATCCCTGGAGAAGGCTCAGGGATTTATAAGGCTGTAGAGTCAGAGGAAGTTCTCCCTGCATGCTAGTGGAAGTTATTGCAATTATCATTTTTCAAGGTTTTACATGAAAATATTGCATGATCTGAAGGAAAATCTACAGTGGTTCTGTGATGGATTACTATGGGTCTGTGGTACTCTTGTAGGGAACTATGGATCTGTGGTCCTGTTGTAGGGAACTATGGATCTTTGGTCCTGTAATGGGGAACTATGGACCTTTGGTCCTGTGATTGGGAATTATGGATCTGTGGTCTTATTATGGGGAATTATGGGTCTGTGGTACTGTTTTAGGGAACTATGGATCTTTTATCCCATGATGGGGAACTATGGGTCTGTGGTCTTATTAGGGGGAACTATGGATCTGTGGTACTGTTGTAGGGAACTATGGATCTTTGGTCCCATGATGGGAAACTATGGGTCTGTGGTCTTATTGGGAGGAACTATAGGTCTGTGGTCCTGTTGTAGGGAACTATGCGATTGGGCTCCCTTGATGGGGAACTATGGGTCTGTGGTTCTGTTGTAGGGAACTATGCGTTTGGGGTCCCTTGATGGAAAACTATGGGTACGTGGTCCTGTTGTAGGGAACTATGCAACTGGGGTCCCATGATGGGAAACTATGGGTCTGTGGTCCTGTGATTGGGAACTATGGGTCTATGGGTCTATGGTCATGTGATCCCATGATGGAGAGTATATGAGTCTGTGGTCATATGATGGAGAGGTTATGGGTCTAGGGTCCTATTGTAGGTAACTATGGGAATGTATTGTTAAGTTGGAGAGGCTATGGGTTCTGTGGTCTTATTGTGGAGAACTATGGGTCTGTTGTCTTATAATAAAGAGCCAATGGTATGGGTTTACATGATAGGAAAACTGTAGGTCTGTGGAGCTGTGATTAGAGATTTATGGGTCTGTGTTTCTGTGATAAGGAATCTATGGGTCTTTACAGAAACCCTAATGGTTTGTAGCCCTATGATGGGGAACTATGGCTCTGTTGTCCTGTAATTGGGAATAAATTATGGAATCCTGTGAGGTGAAGTCTTTGGGTTTGTGTTTTATATAAAAGTGGAATCTTTGGATCTGTGGTCCTATGATGCAGAATCTATTGGTATGTGGTGCTGTGATGGAGAATCTGTGGGTCTGTGAACTTGTGACAGGGAGTCTATGGATCTGTGATCCAGTAGCGTGGAACCTATTGGTTCCTGGCCCTATGCTAGTGGAATCTCTTGGGTTGCAGTCCAGTGATAAGAGTCTGTGTTCTTGTGTGGGACGCTATGGATCTCTAGTCATGCAGTGGGGAATCTATGAGTCTGTGACCTTATGATGGGTAGTGTAAGATTCTGTGGTCCTCTAATAGAGATACTATTTGTCTGTGGTCCTGTAATAGGGAATTCGTGGGTCTGTTGTCCTATGATGGGAAATCTATGGGTCAGAAGACCTGGTAGGAGAAATCTATTGACCGGGGGTACTGCAACTGTCAACCTTTAGGTCTGTGGCCCTGTAATGATGGAAACCAAAGTTCTGGGGAGTCTGTGGATATATTGTCTTATGACAACAGGTCTGGGGTCCTGTGACAAGGCATTTATAAGTCTGTGTTCTTATAATGGTGGATTCAATGCGTCTGTGGCCCTATGATAAGGAGCCTATGAGTCGGTGTTCCTATAATGAGTATCCATGGGTTTGTGTCTTATTGCGGGAAATCTATGGGTCTTGGTACCATAACAGGAGATCTATAGGTCTTGAGTCTTATAATGGGGTCACCATAGGTTTGTGGTTTTATAATGGGAAACCTTTGGATCTGTGGTCCTATAATGGGTCGGAGGTTGTGTGAAAAGGCATTTATAGGTCTGTGTTCTTATAGAGGTGGAATCAATGCGTCTGTGGCCCTATGATAGGGAACCTATGAGTCTGTGTTCCTATAATACAGTGATGGTGAACCTTGGCACCCCAGATGTTTTGAAACTACATTTCCCATGATGCTTACACTGCAGAGTAATTGAGCATCATGGGAAATGTAGTCCCAAAACATCTAGCGTGCCAAGGTTCACCATCACTGCTATACTAAGTATCCATGGGTCTGTGTAATATTATGGGAAATCTATGGGTCTTGGTACTATAACAGGAGATTTATAGGTCTTGGGTCTTATAATGGGGTGACCACAGGTTTGTGGTTTTATAATGGGGCACGCATATGATAACAGGAGATCTATAGGTCTCCGGTCTTATAATGGGGTGACCATAGGTTTGTGGTTTTATAATGGGGCACACCTATGATAACAGGAGATCTATAGGTCTTGGGTCTTATAATGGTGTGACCATAGGTTTGTGGTTTTATAATGGGGAACCTGTGGAACTTATTGGTCTCTGGTTATGATATAGAGAATCTATGGGTCGGAGGTCCTGTGAAAAGGCATTTATAGGGCTGTGTTCTTATAATGGTGGAATTAATGCATCTGTGGCCCTATGATGGGGAACCTATGAGTCTGTATTCCTATATTAAGTATCCATGGGCCTGTGTTTTATTATGGGAAACCTATGTGTCTTGGTACTATAACAGGCGATCTATAGGTCTTGGGTCTTATAATGGGTTGACCATAGGTTTGTGGTTTTATAATGGGGCACGCATATGATAACAGGAGATCTATAGGTCTTCGGTCTTATAATGGAGTGACCATAGGTTTGTGGTTTTATAATGGGGCACGCCTATGATAACAGGAGATCTATAGGTCTCCGGTCTTATAATGGGGTGACCATAGGTTTGTGGTTTTATAATGGGGCATGCATATGATAACAGGAGATCTATAGGTCTTCGGTCTTATAATGGAGTGACCATAGGTTTGTGGTTTTATAATGGGGCACGCCTATGATAACAGGAGATCTATAGGTCTTCGGTCTTATAATGGAGTGACCATAGGTTTGTGGTTTTATAATGGGGCACGCCTATGATAACAGGAGATCTATAGGTCTTCGGTCTTCTAATGGGGTGACCATAGGTTTGTGGTTTTATAATGGGGCACACCTATGATAACAGGAGATCTATAGGTCTTGGGTCTTATAATGGCGTGACTATAGGTTTGTGGTTTTATAATGGGGCACGCCTATGATAACAGGAGATCTATAGGTCTTTGGTCTTCTAATGGGGTGACCATAGGTTTGTGGTTTTATAATGGGGCACGCCTATGATAACAGGAGATCTATAGGTCTTGGGTCTTATAATGGCGTGACCATAGGTTTGTGGTTTTATAATGGGGCATGCCTATAATAACAGGAGATCTATAGGTCTTGGGTCTTATAATGGGGTGACTATAGGTTTGTGGTTTTATAGTGGGGAACCTGTGGATCGGTGGTCCTATATTGGAGAACTTATTGGTCTCTGGGTATGCTGTTTAGAATCTATGGGTCTGTGGGGCTCTAAATTGCATTGCAAGTGATTGGTGGATGTTTCTCAGAAATGACTAGACAACCATGCAATTAAAGCCGACACTATTATTTTAATGCATTCCCATCCAGAAACGCACTTACGTATAATGTAGATGTTCTAAAAGTTCCATCAAGTTTCACTTAAATACAGTACTGATGAGTTGTACAACCAATTTCCACGTTTATTAAATATACAAATCCTGCTTGCTATCTGAGAGTCTCATTTCTTTAATTGCTGGATTACAGGTCCCCTTGAGCCGCGCAGTAAGTTGTACGATACATCAGGATATTGAAGGAGTTATTTTTTTGCTCTTTATTTTCACGGCAGATCCAGTTGTGCCGGCATGTAAGTGGTTAATTGTGTCTGTTTTAACACCCCATTATACAGTATTTGCAGGCATCGCTGAACCATTCGTGTCCCCCGTGGCTGTTGTGTATTATTAGGGTGAAAACTGTTTCATAATTTGCAAGTTTCCGGAATATGTCCCACCGGGGAGTAAGAATTGGATTAGAAGTCGTTTTATATACAGAAGCAAACAGATCATTTAACTACCAACAGAATCCAAGCTGTTGTGATGGATAATGTTACAATGTCTTTGTTTCATTTTGCTGATTCTCATTGAGGTAACGAATTTGTGTGCATTGCAATGTGTACAAAACAAAACTTGCAAAGATCATTGTAGAGCAGGGGTCTCCAAACTTTCTAAACAAAGGGCCGGTTTACTGTAGAGGGGGGCCGGACTGTGACCATCAGGGGGTATTAAAAGTCCTGACATCAGTGAGGGGGTAGATGCCCCATCATTTTGTTTTAGTGGAAGTAATTGTGCCCCATCATTGGGTCTCATTGGGCTTCATCGTTGGTCTCATTGGGAGGAATTGTGCCCCATTATTGAGTGTCATTGGGCCCAATTGTTGGTCTCATTGGGAGGAATTGTGCCCCATTATTGAGTGTTATAGGGCCCCATTGTTGGTCTTATTGGGAGGAATTGTGCCCCATTGTTGGTCTCATTGGGAGGAATTGTGCCCCATTATTGGGTGTCATTGAACCCCATTGTTGGTCTCATTGGGAGGAATTGTGCCCCATTATTTGGTGACATTGGGTTCCATTGTTGCTCTTATTGGGAGGAATAGTGCCCCATTATTGGGTGTCATTAGGCCCCATTGTTGGTCTCATTGGGAGGAATTGTGCAACATTATTGGGTGCCATTGGGCCCCATTGTTGGTCTCATTGGGAGGAATTGTGCCCCATTAATGGGTCTTATTGGGCCTCATTGTTGGTCTTATTGGGAGGAGTAGTGCCCCATTATTGGGTGTTATTGGGCTCCATTGTTGGTCTTATTGGGAGGAATAGTGCCCCATTAATGGGTCTTATTGGGCCCCATTGTTGGTCTTATTGGGAGAAATAGTGCCCCATTATTGGGTGTTATTGGGCTCCATTGTTGGTCTTATTGGGAGAAATAGTGCCCCATTATTTGGTGTTATTGGGCTCCATTGTTGGTCTTATTGGGAGAAATAGTGCCCCATTATTTGGTGTTATTGGGCTCCATTGTTGGTCTTATTGGGAGAAATAGTGCCCCATTATTTGGTGACATTGGGTTCCATTGTTGGTCTTATTGGGAGGAATAGTGCCCCATTTTTGGGTGTCATTGAGTTACATTGTTGGTCTCATTGGGAGAAATTGTGCCCCATTATTGGGTGTCATTGGGCCCCATCGTTGGTCTCATTGGGAGGAATTGTGCCCCTTAATTGGTGTCATTGGGGGGGGAATTATGGCCCCAAGGGCCGGGTAAAAGCAAGTAAAGGGCCACATCTGGCCCCCGGGCCATAATTTAGAGACCACTGTTGTAGAACAACCCATAAGAACCAGTTAGAATCATTCTTCTATAAAGTTGTCTGCCAAGCAGTTGCTAAAGGCTAGTTTGTGATTGGTTGATGACCTCGGTTAGCTTACGGTGTTTGACTGGCGCTTGCACTTTTTTTAAAATGCATAATTAAAGACAACAATGGTACGTATGGGACTCCTAGAACCGGTTGGCGTACATTATGCCCAGATGGGTCACTTGGGGGCGATATGATAAGGTTGCTAGAGGTTCAAGCTATTTTTTTATATATATATGTAATAAAATATGGATGAATGTTTGAAATGTTTTCCTCTGTTTTATTGCATGTCATGACCCGTTATCATTTGGTTTGATCTAATGACAGCGGACTGTTGGCTTGTAATTTACAGCATCACATTGTTCCTTCGTGATATAAAATCTTTAAAACATTGCAATCAACTTGTTAATGTATCATAAATCTCTTCTAACATTTCCCTATTTCTGCTGTTGAAGCTGATTTGAGCATCACTGGTGTGAATCGGATACATATGTACAATATGTAAAGCTCTGCATAAAATTATCGGCGCTATAAAAAATTCCTGTAATAAATAAGAAATAAATAATCAGATAATTTAACATGCGCCAGATAACGAGCACATGGTCACTAACCTAGTCTCAAAGTACCAACCTAATAGTTATCTTCGATCTTCTCAAGACCTCCTGCTCTCTACCGTGTTTTCCCAAAAATAAGACCTACCCCGAAAATAAGACCCAGCGTTATTTGCCAGGTGGGCTACAATATAAGCCCTACCCTGAAAATAAGACCTAGAATTATTTGCCAGGAGGGCTACAATATAAGCCCTACCCCAAACATATGCCCTAGTTGAAAATACTTGTAAAATCCTAAAATCCACTCTATTACAGTAGTATATAATGTACAATGTTTGTGTTTCTGTAATATAATTGCGGGGAATAGAGACCTAGCATTATTTGCCAGAAGGGCTGCAATATAAGCCCTACCAGAAAATATGACCTAGCGTTATTGGCCAGGAGGGCTGCAATATAAGCCCTACTCCAAAAATAAGACCTAACGTTATATGCCAGGAGGGCTGCAATATAAACCCTACCCTGAAAATAAGACCCAGCGTTCAAGGACGGCTCTTTAATTAGGCAAATTATGCGGTCGCCTAAGGCCTCACACTCACAGAGGGGCCTCGTGGCTGCCGAATTTGCCTCTGTTCAACCACTCTGTGCTAGATCCGTGCTACTTTCTGCAGCCATTTTTTATGTGCTTGAATTTTTTTTTACTCATTATGGGCACGAGTGGGGCCCCCATGTTTCAAGTTTTGCTTAATAGGTTTATAAAGGATTTTTTTTTATTTTTTATAAATAACAAACATGTTATACTTACCTCCACTGTGCAGCTTGTTTTGCACAGTGTGGCCCCTGATCCACGTCTTCTGGGCTCCCTCGGCAGCTGACTCTGGTCCTCCCCGCAAGAACTCCACACATTCATGCGAGAGAGCTTGCATGGTGTGGAGTCCTTGCGCGTGCGCTCCCGTGATACAGCAGATGGCCATAGCCGCCGACTATATCACTCGGCCCGCCGCCGGCACACCACGTCATTGGTTGTGATTGACAGCAGCGCGAGCCAATGGCTGCGCTGCTTCAATCGACCAATGAATGAGCCAGGAAGCCGGCCAAGATGCCAGCGCCTTGAGGAGGTCGGTATTGTCAGAGGTTTTTTCCCCCTAATGCAACCCCTTTAAGGCCTCGCAAAGTCTAGAGCCTCCTCTGCGGGCGTTATTTGCCAGGAGGGCTGTAATATAAGCCCTACCCCAAAAATAAGCCCTAGTTTAAAATGCTTGTAAAATCCTATAATCCACTCTATTACAGTTGTCTCTAACTTTGGTTTGTTTTCCAAGGTCCTAGACCTAGACTATGGAACACTTTACCAACCAGCATTCGGTTGGAGGAAAACCACCTGACCTGATTAAAACTCTGCTCTTTTGATGTCAAGAGAGACAGGAACAACGAGCGCCCAGAGGCGATTTAGTTTGCATGTGTCACGCTATATACGTTTTTTTCATTCATAACGTACAAGGTGTGTGTTTCTGTAATATAATTGCAGGGAAGAAAACTCTGGCGGGTCCCAGAAGCGCAGAGTGGCGCTATAACGAAGGTATTTGTCACAATTACCGGTATATTACAGAAACGCACACATTGTACATTATATACTACAGTAATAGAGTTGATTATGGGATTTTACACACATTTTAACTCAGTTCACACTGGGGGAGAGAAGACAGCACATTACATGGTAAGACCTACCCCCAAAATAAGCCCTACTGTGTCTTTTGTTGCCAAAATTGATATAAGACCCAGGCTTATTTTTGGGGAAACACAGTAGCTCTCTCATCACCTCCTCCCATGCTCGTCTCCAGGACTTTTCCAGAGCCTCTCCAAGCCTATGGAACTCCTTACCCCAATTTGTCCATCTATCTCCTACTCTATTAGCTTTTAGATGATCCCTGAAAACCTTTCTCTTCAGAGAAGCCTATCCTGCCCACACCTAACAACTGTATTTTGATTTTGTCCATCTGATCATCCCCCACAGCTACTATCCTTTTGTTCCACTTGACCCTCCCTTTTAGTAAGCTCTAACGAGCAGGGCCCTCTGATCTCTCCTGTATTGAATTGTATTGTGACTGTACTGTCTTCCCTGATGTTGTGAGGCGCTGCGAAAACTGTTGGCGCTATATAAATCCTGTATTATAATAATAATAATAATGGTCACCCAGAAACCCAGTGTTTTATGTTGGAATATTTTTTATCACTAATACACTTATAAGCAAAGAGAATATGTCCTTCACTTTGTGAATGTGACGGGAGGATCAAACATTTCTGCTGCCAGCTGGCAACCGCTTCAAGAATGGGCAGTTTTCAGAAGCCCCCCTATGTGAGATTTACTCATGGATAGCTGCCTTTTGATCATACGGATCTCCAAACCTTCAACTTAAATCGGTAACATGCATTCCAGGTGCATCAAAACAAAAGGTATGCAATGTCCTTCAGTTCATTTTCATTAGAAAAGACCCACAGCTTGCATTGAAACTCCTGCCAGCATGATGTATGCTGTAGAGAAGGACATTTTCTTTCTGTGTGGAAGCAGTGGTCTCTCTGCAGAGGTCTGCCACACTGCAAAACCCATTCTCCCTGTTCACTGGAGAGCTTTAGCTCGGGCTCATCAGGGGGCATGTTAGACCTCCTCTGAGAGACCACTGTTTCCACACTGAGGACAAGGGTCCGTCTCTCCAGCATGCTGGCACATGACAGCTTTTTTTTTACTACTTTGCTTTTAAAAAATAAAACGTGCCAAATAGGTAAATGTTTTCCAGATGCATTAAAAAAAACGTTTTGTTTGATACACTTGGAAAATATTTACAAATTTGGTGAGAGATCTTCCCGTCCTTCATTGTCAGCGTAGGGAAAGCATGCAAACTACATGCAAGTCCTGGTTGGGGTTCGAACCAAGGGCCCAGATTCACAAAGCACTTACGCCGACGTATATCATGTTACGCCGGCGTAAGTGCAAATGTGCGCCAGCGTATGTGTGCGGCAGACCCACAAACCAACATGTCTAAAAACAGGCTACACCCCGCCGACGTAGCTTGCACACGCCGGCGTAGGGTGGGCGCACATATGGGCTGGACTCATGGTGCTGCTCCCATTGATTAGCCATTCAAACGTGCAAATGACGGAAATACAGCGATTCACGAACGTGCTTGCGCCCGACGCATGCAACGCGAGATGCGCGTAAGTTGTACGTCCGGCGTAAAGTTATTCCCCATAGATGAGGTGCAACCCGGCAACAGACATGCAAAGGTCTGCACCAGGAACCACAAGCCGGCGTATTGTGCGTTGGACGTGTCTGGCTGGGCGAACGTTAAGTTCACGGCGTACGTGGTGATCCGGCGTAGCTTAGGCAGTTGCGCCGGCGTGGTTGTGAGCAGGCGCAGGAGGGTGCTGTGCATGCGTCCACGTCACGGCACATGTGCACAGGGCTGCTGTTAGAAATCACAGGGCCCCATACAACTTAGCTGCAGGGCCCCCCTCAAAAATATATATATATATTTAAAAAAAATAATAAACTATTTCACAATAAATATATTAAAATCATTCTCAGCGGACACACAGATAACGGAGAAGCTGTGTGAATTAGCCCTTTTTTTTAAATAGTTTTTAAAAATGTTGAACAAAACATACATTTTAAAGAAAAAGTTGAAATGTTTTAAAATTATTTTATTTTACAAATTAAATTTTTAATTTTTTTTTTTTTTTTACAAGGAATTAAAACAAATCAGGGTTAACATTTTTTTTGTTGTACCATGGCTTAACCTCTATTATTACCGCCCCCCTGCCTGCAATCAGGGCTGCTGTTAGAAATCACAGGGCCCCATACAACTTAGCTGCAGGGCCCCCCTCAAATATATATCTATTTAAAAAAAAATAAAAAACTATTTCACCAAAAAATATTATTAAAATCATTCTTAACGGACACACAGATAACGGAGAAGCTGTGTGAATTAGCCCTTTTTTAAAATAGTTTTTAAAAATGTTGAACAAAACATAAATTTTTTAAAAAAAGTTGAAATGTTTTAAAATTATTTTATTTTACAAATTACATTTTTACATTTTTTTTTTACAAGGAATTAAAACAAATCAGGGTTTTTTGAATGCAAAAAAAAATAAAAAATCAGGGTTAACATTATTATTTTTTTTAACAGGACAAGGAAGTCGGTATCTGTGTCTGCGTCTCTCCCTGCAACAGCTAAATGTCGGCGGGAGGGTTTTCAGCTGCTGCAGAGAGCCGCACAGGGCACCCTGTAATTGCCCCTCCTTCCCTCTGGTGTTTGGGCCCCCCTATGAGCCTGGGCCCCCTACGGGAGGGCTGGTGGTCCCCCCCTATCAGCGGCCCTGCATGTCCAGTTCGTGATAAAACACTGCACCACGCTCTGCCCATCATTTGCATGGGGTCACGCCCACTTCCACCTACGCCGGGCTGCACCTTCGAAACCCACGCCACGATGGTGCAACGTTGGGAGCACTGGCTTGCTGAATGCAATGCTTGCCTCTCTGCGCTACGTTGGCGTGGCGTACGGCGTTTGCTCTACGGCGGCGTAATGTGCGCCCAACTCTCTGTGAATCTGGGCCTTTGACTGCAGTGCTAACCACAAAGCCACTGTGCTGCCCAATTGTACTTTTGAAAGGACTGTTTGCATATTTTACACTTGCCAAACACAATCGTGTGTCTTGTAACTTTCATCTCGTATTTGGCCATATTTAGATTCCCACCCTCCTTCCTGCCCCCCTGTGGTGCCCTATAACCATTAGCGGCCTGGTGATATTTTTCACTGAGCTGTTTAAGTTCAAAGTATTTTATTCTGAGCTGGTGCAATTAAGTCAGAGGGGGGTGCAAGCTGTTTTGTTTAACATTGAGAAAACTGCCCTTGACTGATCTTGGAAACACCAATAAATCAGGATGCTGTTTTCCTTATTGATGGGGAGGTGGAAGTTGCCTCTTGGGAAATCCACTTTCTCGTGTGTGCACTTCATGCCTGATGCCTCACGGAACATCCATGAGATTGAGATTCTGCAACTGATATTGGGAAGTGCTAGAGTGATGGCCTCTGTGCTTCGGTATGAATGTCTGATGGCCCTTGTGCCTTAGTATGAGAGTCTGATGGCCTCTGTGCTTCGGTATAACAGTCTGATGGCCTCTATGCCTCAGTCTGAGAGTCTAATGGCCTCTGTGCCTCAGTATGAGAGTCTAATGGCCTCTGTGCCTCAGTATGAGAGTCTGATGGCCTTTGTGCCTCAGTATGAGAGTCTGTTGGCCTTTGTGCCTCAGTATGAGAGTCTGATGGCCTTTGTGCCTCAGTATGAGAGTCTGATGGCCTTTGTGCCTCAGTATGAGAGTCTGATGGCCTTTGTGCCTCAGTATGAGAGTTCAGTATGAGAGTCTGATGGCCTTTCCGCCTTAGTATGAGAGTCTGATGGCCTTTCCGCCTTAGTATGAGAGTCTGATGGCCTTTCCGCCTTAGTATGAGAGTCTGATGGCCTTTGTGCCTCAGTATGAGAGTCTGATGGCCTTTGTGCCTCAGTATGAGAGTCTGATGGCCTTTGTGCCTCAGTATGAGAGTCTGATGGCCTTTGTGCCTCAGTATGAGAGTCTGATGGCCTTTGTGCCTCAGTATGAGAGTGCCTCAGTATGAGAGTCTGATGGCCTTTGTGCCTCAGTATGAGAGTCTGATGGCTATTTGATGCCTCAGTATGAGAGTCTGATGGCCTATTCTGATGCCTCAGTATGAGAGTCTGATGGCCTTTGTGCCTCAGTATTCTGAGCCTCAGTATGAGTCCTTTGTGCCTCAGTATGAGAGTCTGATGGCTTTGTGCCTCAGTATGAGAGTCTGAGTCTGTATGGCCTTTGTGCCTCAGTATGAGAGTCTGATGGCCTTCTGAGTCTTAGTATGAGAGTCTGATGGCCTCTGATGTGCCTAGTATGAGAGTCTGATGGCCTTTGTGCCTCAGTATGAGAGTCTGATGGCCTTTGTGCCTCAGTATGAGAGTCTGATGGCCTTTGTGCCTCAGTATGAGAGTCTGATGGCCTTTGTGCCTCAGTATGAGAGTCTGATGGCCTTTGTGCCTCAGTATGAGAGTCTGATGGCCTTTGTGCCTCAGTATGAGAGTATGAGAGTCTGATGGCCAGTATGAGAGTTGATGTGCCTCAGTATGAGAGTCTGATGGCCTTTGTGCCTCAGTATGAGAGTCTGATGAGAGTCTGATGGCTCAGTATGAGAGTCTGATGGCCTCAGTATGAGAGTCTGATGGCCTTTGTGCCTCAGTATGAGTCTGATGGCCTTTGTGCCTCAGTATGAGAGTCTGATGGGCCTGTATGAGAGTCTGATGGCCTTTGTGCCTCAGTATGAGAGTCTGATGGCCTTTGTGCCTCAGTATGAGAGTCTGAGTATGAGAGTCTGTGCCTCAGTATGAGAGTCTGATGGCCTTTGTGCCTCAGTATGAGAGTCTGATGCCCTCAGTATGAGAGTCTGATGGCCTTTGTGCCTCAGTATGAGAGTCTGATGGCCTTTGTGCCTCAGTATGAGAGTCTGATGGCTCAGTATGAGAGTCTGATGTGCCTCAGTATGAGAGATGGTGCCTCAGTATGAGAGTCTGATGGCCTTTGTGCCTCAGTATGAGAGTCTGATGGCCTTTGTGCCTCAGTATGAGATGTGCCTCTGAGATGGCTCAGTATGAGAGCCTCAGTATGAGAGTATCAGTATGAGAGTCTGATGGCCTTCAGTATGAGAGTCTGATGGCCTTTCTGCCTTAGTATGAGAGTCTGATGGCCTTTGTGCCTCAGTATGAGAGTCTGATGGTGCCTTAGTATGAGAGTCTGAGTATGAGAGTCTGATGTGCCTTAGTATGAGAGTCTGATGGCCTTTGTGCCTCAGTATGAGAGTCTGATGGCCTTTGTGCCTCAGTATGAGAGTCTGATGGCCTTTGTGCCTCAGTATGAGAGTCTGATGGCCTTTGTGCCTTAGTATGAGAGTCTGATGGCCTTTGTGCCTCAGTATGAGAGTCTGATGGCCTTTGTGCCTCAGTATGAGAGTCTGATGGCCTTTGTGCCTCAGTATGAGAGTCTGATGGCCTTTGTGCCTCAGTATGAGAGTCTGATGGCCTTTGTGCCTCAGTATGAGAGTCTGATGGCCTTTCTGCCTTATGCCACGTACACATGATCGGAAACTCTGACAAGATGTGAGCTTTTGGTCGGAAGTGACGACCGTGTCTATGCTCCATTGGACTTTTGCTGTCGGAGTTTCCGCCAACAAAAGATTGAGAGCAGGTTTCTTTCTTTTTCCGAAGAAAAACTTTACTATTGGAAAATCCACTCGTCTGTATGCAATTCCAACGCGCAAAAAAACAGGCATGCTCAGAATCAAGCAAAGGAGCTGAACTGCCTATTAAACTTCATTGATCTCGGCTCCTCGTACGTCTTGTACGTCACCGCGTTCTTGACGGTCGGAATTTTTCGACAAGATTTGTGTGACTGTGTGAATGCAACACAAGTTTGAGCGGATATTCCGTCAGAAAAAATCCACGGTTTTCTTGTCGGAATTTCCGAACGTGTGTACGCGGCATAAGTATGAGAGTCTGATGGCCTTTGTGCCTCTGCCTTTGTGGCAAGAGAGTCTGATGGCCTTTGTGCCTCTGTCTCTGGAGCACAGCTGAGTGATAGGGACTGTCACTAAACACCATCCCTGTTTGTGTGTTTTGGAAATTAGTCTATTGACTTCCAGGCCAACAATCCATTTTAACCCTTGTGGCTGACAGATGTAATCATCATGTTACGTGATGGAGGCCGAAACTTGCTACTGAGGCTTTGTGACTAGTGCATATTTCGCTTAGGATGAATGGAGAATTTTTTTTTTTTTTTTTAATTGACTCGCGTGTGTGGGAAAGCATTGGCATAGCCAGGTGAAGGTCATCTGGAAAGCTGTTTTAATACAGGGCATGAAAGACGTAAAAAAAGATCTTCAGCTCTATGCTAATGACACCCAAATCTCTTTATTTCTCACCTCAGTCCCTTAATTTACTAACCAACATATGAGTATGGATGTCACACCACTTCCTAAAACGAAATCTTTCTAAAGGCGAGCTCATAATATTTCCTCTCCCCCCGTGCCCCCTCTTCTGATTTTTCCTTTTATTGTCCTATCACTTTAGTCTGATCACTGTCGGAAATAAGAAAGAGAGCACTCACATTGCCTCATCCATAAATAATTATGGAAATACAAAAGAAAGGGGGCTCAAATGGTAGCCCCAGGTCGGACTTTGACGGCACAGTAAACAATAAGGATATAGAAAAATAATCTTTATTAACCACTTAAGACCCGGACCAATATGCAGGTTAAGGACCTTGCCCCTTTTTGCAATTGGGCACTGCGTCGCTTTAACTGACAATTGCGCGGTCGTGCGACGTGGCTCCCAAACAAAATTGGCGTCCTTTTTTTCCCCACAAATAGAGCTTTCTTTTGGTGGTATTTTATCACCTCTGTAGTTTTTATTTTTTGAGCTATAAACAAAAATAGGTCGACAATTTTGAAAAAAATTCAATATTTTTTACTTTTTGCTATCGTAAAAATCCACAAAAAAAGATATAAAAAAAGTTTAGGCCGATACGCATTCTTCTACCTATTTTTGGTAAAAAAAAAAAACGCAATAAGCGTTTAACAATTGGTTTGCGGAAAATTTATAGCGTTTACAAAATAGGGGATAGTTTTTTGGCATTTTTATTAATATTTTTTTTTACTATTAATGGCGGCGATCAGCGATTTTATTTTTATTTTTTTGTGACTGCGACATTATGGCGGACACATCGGACACCTTTGACACATTTTTGGGACCATTGTCATTTTCACAGCAAAAAAGGCTATAAAAATGCACTGATTACTGTGAAAATGACAATTGTAGTTTAGGAGTTAACCACTAAGGGGCACTGTAGGGGTCAAGTGTGACCTCATATGTGTTTCTAACTGTTGGGGGGCGGGGCTGGACATGTGAAGTCATTGATCGTTTTTCCCTATATCAGGGAACAGACGATCAGTGACAATGCCACTGTGGGCCAGATTCCGAATCTTTAATTTGGAGTAACGTTTCTCATTTACGTTACTCCGCCGAAACTTTAGGAGCAAGTACTGTTATTCACAAAGCACTTACTCCTAAAGTTGCGGCAGCGTAGCGAAAATGAGCCGGCGGAATTCAAATTGCGCGGGCAAGGGGCGTGTATTATTATAACTAGGCGCGATCCCGTGGCGAACGTACTGCGCATGCGTCGACTGTCAGTGCGCATGCTCCAAATTCTGTCAGTGAACGTTAATGACGTCAATCCCCATTAACGGACGTTTTACGCAAACGACTCAAATTTTTTTTTGCGACGCGATGACGACGGCCATACTTAACATAGGATACTCCACTAGGGGGCTGCTTTATCTTTACGCCGCGTATCTCTTACGGAAACGTTGGAAAGTCACTGCGTCGGGCCCGAATACGATCGTGAATTGCCGATTCTCGCTGATTAACATATTCTCTGCGTTAATCAGCGGGAACGCCCCCGGCGCCATTTTTGAAATTGCAGTTCCGATACGACGGCGAAATACAATTACGCCGCTCGTATAGTAACTCCAACCCGGCGTTTCTTGTTTTCTGCTTACTGAAAACAGAAACGCCGGCTCAAAGTGATACTCCAGAGTAACTCTACCTGAATCTGGCCCTGTGTGTTTACACTCACCTCACCCCATTCTTCAGCTCCTGAATTTCTCACTTCCTGTTTCTCCTCAGTAAGCTTGCCCCCAACAACCATGGGGGTTAGTCAGCCAGAACAGCTTACTGAGGAGGAACAGGAAGTGAGAAATTCAGACAAAGAAAAAAAACATTTAGCAGGGAAATGGAAGGAAAAGGTAAGTGAACCAACAATGCACTAGCTTAAAAGAACCTATTTAGAAAATAAAAATGGAATCTTTACAACCCTTTAAAGCGGAGGTTCACACAAAAAGTGAACCTCCGCTTTTTGGATCCCTCCCCCTCCGGTGACACATTTGGCACATTTCAGGGGGGAGGGGGGTGCAAATACGTGTCTGAGACAGGTATTTTCACCACTCCCGGGTCTGATCCCCACGGGGAGTCCAGCCTGTGACGTCACCCCCCCCCCCCCCCGCTGTCTTCTGGGAAACACTGTTCCCAGGAGAGAGCAGGGACCAGTGAGGACACGCCGCGATCCTCGCGCATGCACAGTACGGAATTGACGGCTTCACTGCCTGATTCCCTCATCGAGGATGGTGGTGGAAGCAGCCGAGGACTGAGCGATTGCTCAGCCTCGTCTGCTGACATCACGGGCGCGTTGGACAGGTATATGTTCATTTTTTAAAAGTCAGCAGCTGCCATATTTGTAGCTGCTGGCTTTTAAAAAAAAAAAAACGTCCGAACCTCCGCTTTAACCACTTGCTGCCCGCCAATGACAGATTGACGGTGGCAAAGTGGTTGCTAAATCCTGACTGGACGTCATATGACGTCCTCAGGATATTGAGCCGCTGTGCGCCCCCGGACACCCCCTGACACCCCGCAACACCGATCGAGATAAAGTGGCCTACACGGAGACATTTTACCACGTGATCAGCCGTGTCCAATCACGGCTGATCGTGATGTAAACAGGAAGAGCCGCTGACCGGCTCTTCCTCACTCGCGCCTGATAGACGCGAGTAGAGGAGAGCAGATCGGCAGCTCTCCTGAAAGGGGGGTTCGCACAAATAGTTTTTTTAATGCAATTGATGCCAATCAGTGCCCACAAATGGGCACTGACTGACAATATGGGCACTGACTGTAGCAATGCCATCAGTATCACCCCTCAGTGCCACCCAGTATCCATCAGTGCCACCCAGTATCCATCAGTGCCACCCAGTATCCATCAGTGCCACCCAGTGTCTACCAGTGCCACCCAGTGTCCATCAGTGCCACCTCTTAGTGCCCATCTATGCCCAGTGCCCACCCATCAGTGCCGCCCATGAGTGCCCATCAGTGCCGCCCATGAGTGCCCATCAGTGCCGCCTATGAGTGCCTATCAGTGCCGCATACCAGCGCCGCCTATCAGTGCCCACCAGTGCTGCCTATCGGTGCCCACCAGTGGCACCTCATCAGTGCCCATAATTGAAGAAGAAAACGTACTTATTTACAAAAAAATGAACAGAAAAAAAATTAAAAATTATTTTTTTTCAAAAATGTCGCTCTTTTTTTAGTTGTTGCGCAAAAAATAAAAACCGCAGAGGTGATCAAATACCACCAAAGCTCTATTTGTGGGTAAAAAAGGACGCCAATTTTGTTTGGGTACAGTGTAGCATGACCGCGCAATTGTCATTCAAAGAGCGACAGTGCTGAAAGCTGAAAATTGGCTTGGGCGGGAAGGTGCGCAAGTGCCCGGTATGGAAGTGGTTAAGGAACTAATAGGTTGTTTTGTGGTTTTCCAACACGGCTAACACTATGAAATCTGCTCCCTGTGCCCGCTGTGGCTAGTGAGCCTTGCTATGCAATAAACACAACCTCTGCTAGTGACAACCTGTCAGACATGTTAAAGCCTAATTGAAGTCCCAGAAATAGATATGCAGCCAGACAGACATTGTACTAACCGCCTCCAATTCCCGAGTCTTATCTCGACTTTTCCTGTTACATCAGTTGTGAAGTGTGTCTGAATATGCGCAGTCCAGTAGGCACCAGACAGATATCCAGTAGACTTAGTAATCAGCATTTAGTAATAGACAGACACACCCACCTTTGTACACTTGTACTGGGGGGGTGTGGCTATTACTCAGCTCTGCCAGCATAAAGCACTGACATGTGAGGGCAGAAAGGAACATTTTTACTGTGAGAAAAGATTTTCAAGCAAAAAATATTGGAACATCTGCTATAAAGAGATAGAAAGGTGTGAAACTTAAATTAGACTTTTATGGTTTTTTTTAATGGTTTTAAGGCTCTTTCACACCATGAGGTGCATCCGAGCATGCACGTTTTTTTTTTTTTTGCACATTTCTGTGTGTCCTGTTTATGGCTGTCTATTAATGTCAGTGGGCTGGCCTATGTCTGTGAAACATGAAAAAATAGCACAGGCATGTTTTTTGAAAATCTGCGGTACAACATTTGCACTTTGCTTCTACGGTATCTTCTGACGTCAGCCCGCTCCATGCGCAGAAGAGGAAGGGGTACAGACATCATACGGGAGGAGAAAAGAGGACCTCCGGCGGGTCAGTGGTGATTGTAAACATGTGCGCATCGAGGCCTTCGGGTAATGACTGCGCTCCCAAAAAGCATTTTTATAAATAAATATAAATGGATAAAAACATTAAACTCAGCTGCAAACAGAGACACTGGCTATTTACAAAAGCATTACAGGGTTTTTAATAAGATTTACTAGGGCTTATTTTCGGGGTAGGGCTTACTTTCGGGGGAAACACGGTATGTAGAATCTTCCTATAATAAAGACCCGTCACTGCTGCTTTCTCTCCTTGTGCAGGGTGACTGGTCTTGTCTCCGCCCCCTCCTGTAGTTTTCTGCAGGCAGCCTGTAGTGGGTGGAGCCTTCCGGGCCCCTCCCCCAGCTCTTCTCTCTGCACAGGCTATGTACAGCACAGTGATGACGTCACTGCTACTTTTACACTGTAATCTCTGGTTTGCAAATGAATTGGGCGCACACAAAGTGGATTTATATCCTTTTTTGTTATTGAGTAGTATATTTTTATGAACTTTTTTTATGACTTTAGCGTAAAAATAAAATAAAAAAGGGCCGCCGATTTTCTAAAGTGATAACAGTGTCTTGTGGACGTTTTCGAAACAGGTAGATCGTTAAACCTAACGATCGTATAGAGATGAAAGACTTCTTGTCACATCTGGTATCAGCAGTACATCTTCGAAATGTGTTTGTCGTGAATTATTAATGTTTGCTGTAAGCTAAACATTTCACCCTAACTGGCTCTAATATAAGTAGCTCACAGGACATGTAATTACGGGACTGTGCGTGTTACCCAACAGCCAATCGTGTAAATCTTTTTTTTTCTAAGTGTATTTTGTGCGTGAACTCGAGAGAGAGGAGCCAGACTGCAGGAGTTGGGAGTAGGCAGACCCTCCCCCAATCATGTAAATCTATACGCCAAGTAGAAGTGGAATTAAAGGGGTTGTAAATACGGTTGTCCCGATGCCACTTTTTTAAGACCGAGTACAAGTACCGATACTTTTTATCAAGTGATCACCGATACCGAATACCGATACTTTTAATCTCATGTGACAGCGGCACATGTGTCAGTATTTTTTTATTTTTTTTATCTTTAACAATTTTCTTTATTTTTTTTAAATTTATAATGCTTTCTTTTTTTTAGGGGGGGGGGGGGGTGGTGGACCGTGTCAGTGTGCTTTTTCTTTTATTATTTTCTACAATAATTTTTTATTAATTTTTTCAGCCCTGTTAGGGGGCTTTGGTGAGATGTCAGGGGTCTTAACAGACCTCTGACATCTCCCCTTTGAGACAGAGACAGAGAAAGGGACAAGGGACACGTGTTCCCCAGTCCCTTTCTCAGCAGCATCAGCTGCACTGAAAATGAATGGAGTGAAGACAGTGTCTTCTCTTCATTCATAAACTGAAAAATTGTAATCGCAGTTTACAATGTTTTAGTTATGTGAATAGACAGAGTCAGTAATCACTGATTCTGTCCATTCGGAGCAGTAAGGAGTCGGATTCACCGGCTCCTACCCCGCTCTCCATTCTGACAGTTCCAGGGGGTGGAGGAGGAGCACGGAGGGAGAGAGAAACACGGCGGGGGACACGGAGGGAGAAAAATACACGGCGGGGGACACGGAGGGAGAGAGAAACACGGCGGGGGACACGGAGGGAGAGAGAAACAAGGCGGGGGACACGGAGGGAGAGAGAAACACGGCGGGGGACACGGAGGAGAGAGAAACACGGCGGGGGACATGGAGGGATACACGGAGGGAGAGAGAAACACGGCGGGGGACACGGAGGGATACACGGAGGGAGAGAGAAACACGGAGGGAGAGAGAAACACGGCGGGGGACATGGAGGGATACACGAAGGGAGAGAGAAACACGGCGGGGGACACGGAGGGATACACGGAGGGAGAGAGAAACACGGCGGGGTACACGGAGGGAGAGAGAAACACGGCGGGGGACATGGAGGGATACACGGAGGGAGAGAGAAATACGGCGGGGGACACGGAGGGAGAGAGAAACACGGCGGGGGACATGGAGGGAGAGAGAAACACGGCGGGGGACACGGAGGGATACACGGAGGGAGAGAGAAACACGGCGGGGGACACGGAGGGAGAGAGAAACACGGCGGGGGACATGGAGGGATACACGGAGGGAGAGAGAAACACGGCGGGGGACACGGAGGGAGAGAGAAACACGGCGGGGGACACGGAGGGATACACGGAGGGAGAGAGAAACACGGCGGGGGACACGGAGGGATACACGGAGGGAGAGAGAAACACGGCGGGGGACACGGAGGGATACACGGAGGGAGAGAGAAACACGGCGGGGGACACGGAGGGATACACGGGGGAGAAGCGGAGAAATTACTTTTAAATCTATACAGCGGTGATCGGTGCTTGTAACTTCCCCATGCACTGATCCCCGCTGACAGTACAAGTATCGGGTGAAGCATCGGGAGCATTTGCCCGAGTACAAGTACTCGGGCAAATGCTTGGTATCGGTCCCGATACCAATACTAGTATCGGTATCGGGACAACCCTAGTTGTAAAGGTTCAAATTTTTTTTTTTTTAATAACAAACATATCATACTTACCATCACTGTGCAGCTCGTTTTGCACAGTGTGGCCCCAAACGGCGTTTTCTGAGGTCCCACGGTGGCTGTCTCCGCTCTTCCCCACCTCAGATAACCACCTCTGGCAAGCGCTCTCCCAAGGGGGTAACCTTGCGGGCGTGCTCCCGAGTCTTATATTCGGCGTCCATAGCTGCCAATTGCAGGACTCGGCCCCGGCGCCCGCGTCATTGCATTTGATTGACAGCAGCGCAAGCCAATGGCTGTGCTGCTATCAGGCTATTCAATGAAGAGCCGAGGCGGCGAAGAGCGCGTTTCGACGCGGGACTTCCGGGGTTTAGGTAAGTAAAACAGGGGGCTTTGGGGCAGGTAATCGTAAGATGTTTTTTCACCTTAATGCATAGGATGCATTAAGGTAAAAAAACATTAACCTTTACAACAGTGTTATCTCTCCGATTTTGGCACAGCTGCAGGTTGAGCATTGTGCCTACTGATTGGCCAAACAGATGTGGCGAACACTCGGAGATAGAACTCATGCACATTGGCATTTTCTGACATGCAATGTAAACTGCAGGTGTATTTATGCATCCAGGACACACAGCTGCCATGTACAGCCGGCCGTAGGGGCACAAATATCTCGAATGTCTTTGTACATGGACATATTTTGGCATTAAATGTGAATTGTAGGTGTATTTAGGCACTCAGGATGAACAGCTGGCATGTGGCATGTACAGCCAACCATTGTGTGCAGCTGTATGCAGGTCTACTACATGTACATGCACACTGGCGTACAACCTCGGGCGTAGATAGTTTGCATCCAGGGGAGTATGACTTTACGCATGGGTGCAATGTCATACAGTCATACAGCTGCACGTGGCAACGATGTATCTTTCGCACAGATATAAGCCTCCAATTTTCGCTGTAGCTCCAGACGTGCCTGTGCCCATGAACCCCCTACTGAAGTCAGGTGTTTCTGGTGAAGGGCACTGGTAATGGTACGGCATACAAAGACATTTTAGATAATTGCCTGCCTCTGACCTTGTGGAAACACGAAGAGATGAATAGTCGGCCAACACATGGCAACCTTTTATTCAATGCCGTGCACCACAATGCAGAAATGGCTCCCATTTGTGTATTGTACTGCGATAAAACGCAGGTGCCGTGTGGGTGCATTGGGGTCCTGAATGGCGCAGTCCACCATTTATCACGCATTACTATGCTTTGCGGTAACCTGATTTACCACAATGAACAAGATGTTCTTGGTAACTAAAAGGCTCTGTTACCATTAGGCTTCATTTAGACATTCAGTTGAGGGGGTGGCAGAAAAAATGTGTGTTTAAGCTGCATATTTGCCATCCCCAAACAACCCCCCTTAAAGCGGTTGTATACCCGCGATGATGGTTTTTTTTTTTTTCATCTGAAAGGCAAAAGCCATAGCGGTGCATACTAGCTCATTATGAAATACTTACCTCGGAACGAGGTGAAGAGAACTTACCTGGTCCACGCCGAGCAATCTTGACGCGGCGTGTCTTCTGGGTATCACCGCTCCAGCGATGTGATTGGCTGGAGCGGCATGCACACGGGAGACTTTAATTCGGCAAGGTCCGGCGGCTGCCGGCCCTTTAGCCGAGGATCCCCGCTGCGCATTGCGAGCAGAATATCTCCTGAACCGTACAGGTTGAGGAGATATTCTTTATACCTACAGGTAAGCCATATTATAGGCTTGTCTGTAGGTAAAAGTTAAAAAAAAGCCTATACAACCACTTTAAAGATATTGTAAACCCCAACCTGTAAGACAAAGGCATAATAGGCTAGTATGCATTGCAGCCCCCCGCAGCGCCACCCGCACACCGCTGAGACGCCCGATGTCTTCCCCAGGGTTTCTTCCGGGTTTGCAGGCTCTGCCGCTGTGAGTGCCCGGAGCTGCAATGACGTCACCCCCGTGCATGCGTGCCTAGTCATGTCTGTGAATTTTACAATGCCTCATGGGACGTGTAGTTCCGCAACAGCTGAAGGGCCGTAGTTTGAAGATCCCTGTAAATGGTGCATGTTTAGGAGATATTTACACTACCTACAAGTAAGCCTTATAGTTTTACCTAAAGGTACAAACAATACAGGGGAGTTTACTTTCTCTTTAACCACTTCCCATCCAAGCTATAGTCATATGACGTCCGCAGGAGGGATCTTCCATCCTGGGTGGGTGTCATATGACGTCCTGGGCTTCCCTGCCGTCTAGGGGGCACGCGCGCCTGCCGCACCGCTCGAGAACCGGTGCGTGTGCCCGGCGGTCGCGATGTCCGCCGGACACCCGTGATTGCCGGTGACAGTCAAGGACACACAGATCCATGTCCTGTCAGGAGAGGTGACCAATGGTATGTTCCCAGTACAGAGGAACACTGATCGGTCTCCTTCCCTTGTGAGTCCCCACCCCCTACAGTTAGAATCACTTCCTAGGATACACATTTAACCCCTTCATCGCCCCCTAGTGTTAACCATTTCCCTGACAGTCACATTTAAGACCCTATCCTTAGCGTCTATGAGAGGAATAGTGCCCCATCATTGGTGTCTGTGGGAGGAATAGAGACCCTATTATTAGTGTCTATGGGAGGAATAGTGCCCTATCATTGGTATTAGTGGAATGAATAGTGACCCTATCAGTGGTGTATATGGGAGGAATAGTGAACCTAATATTGGTCCAAGGTTATCAGCGGTGTACCCCAAGGTTCAGTGTTGGGTCCCTTACTTTTCAATATATTTATAAATGATATTGGGTCTGAGATCCAAAGTAACATTTCTGTTTTTGCAGATGACACCAAGCTATGCAGTGGAATAACGTCCTTGCAGGATGTCTCCAATTTACAAGCCGACCTCAATGCTCTGTCTAATTGGGCGACTATGTGGCAGATGAGGTTTAATGTTGATAAATGTAAAGTTATGCACTTAGGGGCTAAGAATATGCATCATACATGCTAGGGGGAGTACAATTGGGGGATCTGTAGTGGAGAAGGATCTGGGTGTTTTAGTTGATCATAAGCTTAATAATGGCATGCAATGCCAAGCTGCGGTTTCCAAAGCGAGCAAAGTCCTTTCTTGTATTAAGAGAGGTATGGACTCCAGAGATAGAGATATCATTTTGCCCCTGTACAAATCATTAGTAAGACCTCATCTGGAATATGCAGTCCAGTTTTGGGCACCAGTTCTCAAAAAGGATATCGGAGAACTGGAGAAAGTGCAGAGAAGGGCAACTAAACTGATAAGAGGCATGGAGGAGCTCAGCTATGAGGAAAGATTAGAAAAACTGAATTTGTTCTCTCTTGAGAAGAGGAGAATAAGGGGGGGGGGGGGATATGATTAACATGTACAAATATTTAAGAGGTCCATATAGTGAACTTGGTGTTGAGTTATTCACTTTAAGGTCAACACTGAGGACAAGGGGGCACTATTTACGTCTGGAGGAAAAGAGATTTCACCTCCAAATACGGAAAGGTTTCTTCACAGTAAGAGCTGTGAAAATGTGGAACAGACTCCCTCCAGAGGTGGTTCTGGCCGGCTCAGTAGATTGCTTTAAGAAGGGCCTGGATTCTTTCCTAAATGCACATAATATAACTGAGTACTAAGTTTTGTAGGTAAAGTTGATCCGGGGTAAATCCGATTGCCTCTCGGGGGATCAGGAAGGAATTTTTTCCCCTCCGGTAGCAAATTGGATCATGCTCTGCTGTTTTTTTTGCCTTCCTCTGGATCAACTGTGGGTATGGAGTTGGGTGTATGAGATGTACTGTGTTTTATTTTGTTTGTTTATTTTTTTTATGGTTGAACTGGATGGACTTGTGTCTTTTTTCAACCTGGCTAACTATGTAACTATGTATTGGTGTATATGGGAGGAATAGTGCCCTATCATTGGTATCAGTGGAAGGAATAGTGACCCTATCAGTGGTGTATATGGGAGGAATAGTGACCCTATCATTGGTGTATATGGGAGGAATAGTGACCCTATCAGTGGTGTATATGGGAGGAATAGTGACCCTATCATTGGTGTATATGGGAGGAATAGTGACCCTATCAGTGGTGTATATGGGAGGAATAGTGACCTATCATTGGTATCAGTGGAAGGAATAGTGACCCTATCATTGGTGTATATGGGAGGAATAGTGACCCTATCATTGGTGTATATGGGAGGAATAGTGACCCTATTATTGGTGTATATGGGAGGAATAGTGACCTAATATTGGTATCAGTGGAAGGAATAGTGACCCTATCATTGGTATCAGTGGAATGAATAGTGACCCTATCATTGGTGTATATAGGAGGAATAGTGACCCTATTATTGGTGTCTATGGGAGGAATAGTGCCCTATCATTGGTGTCTATGGGAGGAATAGTGCCCTATCATTGGTGTCTATGGGAGGAATAGTGCCCTATCATTGGTGTCTATGGGAGGAATAGTGCCCTATCATTGGTGTCTATGGGAGGAATAGTGACTCATCATTGGGGTCTGTGTGAGGAATAGTGACTTATCATTGGGGTCTGTGTGAGGAATAGTGACTCATCATTGGGGTCTGTGTGAGGAATAGTGACTCATCATTGGGGTCTGTGTGAGGAATAGTGACTCATCATTGGGGTCTGTGTGAGGAATAGTGCCCCATCATTGGGGTCTGTGTGAGGAATAGTGCCCCATCATTGGGGTCTGTGGGAGTAATAGTGCCTCATCATTGGAATTAGTGGATGGAATGGTGCACCAAGGGCCACATAAAGGCAGGCAAAGGGCCTCATACAGGCCTGTGGGCCACAGTTTGGACACCACTGCCTTACATTATCATGGACAAGCTGTCTGTCCAGGTTCTTGAAGCCAGCTCCTTGATTATACTCCATCAGGTACGGCATATGGACGCCGATACCTCCTGCAATATAAATATCAGGTATCTCAGGAGGCTGCTGGAGCGGGAGAAACAAAAATAAGTAAAACAGAACTAAAGAAAAAAGTGTCGGCTTTACATGTATGCGGAGGGGGAGTTTTTCTTTTTTTTTTTTTTGCTGTGGATGTCTACTTTTTTTCATGTGCCAATCATGATGGCGTGACAGGTAAGTATTATCTTATTTTTTCCCAGAAAGCTTTTTTTTTTTGGGGGGGGGGGGGGGACAGATTTGCTTTAAAGTGGGGCAGGCAGAGACAACTAATTGTTCAGGTTTTAGGAAATCGTCTGATTTGCATATAAGCAGCCCCGAGACAAAATGATTAACAGGTGTATATGGAGATATTAGAAGGCGTCCTTGCGTTGGCATCTTACTAACCGGCCCAGAGGATGAGAGAAGGGTTAAGTTGGGAGCAGTGGGGAGTCTTGTGGCCAGTGGAAGTTCTGCATTGTCCAAGCCTGTGATCTCACTCTAAAGAATGTGTCATTCCCCTCTCCTCCACTCCCAGGGCAACAAATGCCCAAAATCTTCCTCTCTGTTGGGGCTCTCTCTGTCTATAGTCAAGAGTTGATGACAAAAGTGGGGGAGGGGGGTTGGGACTGAAGGCTGTGCAAACTGCGGAGGACATTATCTTTCAATGCCCATGGAGGTGAATCATTTTAGTAGGACTACACTCATAGGTGTGCGCAGCCTATTGCATTAGGGTGTGCACACCAAAGCTCAAACACATACTACCATTCACTCTCGATGAAAGGAAAGGGGTCGGTAAGTTACATATTTACTGGCCCCTTCCCCTACTTATCCTAAAACATCCCTGCAGCAACAGCCAGCGGGAGAGGAGAGGCTTTCTCCCTGGTGTGGAAAAAGCCTTTTGAGGGGGGAGGGGGTGAGCAGGAGTGTCAGGACACTCTCTACTTTGCAGATAGAGAAAGGAGCTGTGTGTTAGTGGGCGTCCTGATACTCCTGCTCGCCCCCCTCAAGAGGCTTTCTCCACACCAGGGGGAAATCCTTGCATTACGGTGTGGAGTTACAGACAGAAGAACAGGAAGTGAGGATTTCTCAGAAGAAATAAGGACATTTAAAAGCAAAATGGAAGGATGAGGTAAGTGAAGGAGGACTGCACTAAGGTAAAGGAAGCTATTTAGGGATTTTTTTTTACCTTTACAACCCCTTTAAGACAGGCCATCAAAACCAATGAGCCTTCAAGGCACAAAAACAGTCAATTTTTCAGGAATGCCACAAACTTTTTGCAGCAAGGCCTATGATTGCAATATGTGCGTTTTGAGTGCTATTCAAAATGAATGGCACTGCAATGCGTCAGCGCATGTAACACTAGCTTTGCGCATTGGCAGTATCGTAGCCAATGAGGTCTAGCCAAGGCGCAATTATGGCTAAAAAAAAAAAAAACACTGCCACAACGCATAGATGCAAATCGGCCCCAATTTTATTTTTTTATATTATTATTAGATCTGACGGCGCTTTTACTGCGCTCAGTTCTGGTGCGTTTTCGTTAAAACTCGTTCACGTTCGGCTGTTGCTGAAAACTTTTTTTTTAACACGTCAGCCTGTAGTTAATGTTTAGTGGCCCTTTAATGCTTGCCATGGGTTTGCAGCCTTTAATGCGCTCAGGCAGTGGCAGTCGTCATTAAAAAAAGATGCTCCATCGGGGGAGAATGGAGAAGGAAGCCTGGGATTCCTTTGTTCCCATTCTTCCAGGGTGGTGAATTGGAAGCTGGGGGAGGGTGTGTGCCTGGCTTATCATCTATTCAGGAACAGCTGCTGCTTGAATACCTTATCCGAGCCGCTGAGAAGGGCCGGAGTCCTGGGAGGGCCACTGGACTGGAAAATTTATACCAGCTCTGTTATATTATTCTCCTGGCCAGAAGTGCCCGGCTTCTGCTATGGCATGTCGGGCACGCATTCGGTGCTCCTGGTATATATGTCACTGCCAATATTTCTGGCAGATTTATTTTAATATGGACACGGTTTGTTTTGGCACAAGGTGTTTTTTTTTTTTTACTGCAGAATCAATATTGGCGCCACTATTTTAACTATTCATTTAGTCCACAAAGTTCTATTCACTTTGATGGGGTTCGGTTCAGAGAAATGGGGAAAATAGTCAAATACATTTTCGCCTACTATGGGCCAGATTCAGGTAGATGGGAGCATCTTTGCTCTGGAGTAACGTTTCTCATTTACGTTACTCTGCCGAAATTTTAGGAGCAAGTGCTGTTATTCATGAAGCACTTGCTCCTAAAGTTGCGGCAGCGTATCGCAAATGAGCCGGCGGAATTCAAATTGGGCGGGTACGGGGCGTGTATTATTTAAACTAAGCGCGATCCCGCGGCGAACGTACTGCGCATGCGTCGACTGTCAATGCATCCCAGTGCGCATGCTCCAAATTCTGTCAGTGAACGTCAATGACGTCACGTCCCCATTCATGAACGTTTTACGCAAGCGACGCAAATTTTTTTTTTCCGACACGATGACGACGGCTATACTTAACATAGGATACTCCACTAGGGGGCTGCTTTATCTTTACGTTGCGTATCGCTTAAGGAAACGTCGGAAAGTCACTGCGTCGCGCCCGAAAACGATCGTGAATTTCCGATTCCCGCTGATTAACATATTTTTTCAGCGTTAATCAGCGGGAACGCCCCCGGCGCCATTTTTAAATTAAATTTGTGATGCGATGGCGAAATTCAATTGCGCCAATCGCATCGGAACACCAACCCGGCGTTTCTTGTTTTCTGGTTACAGAAAACAGAAACGCCGGCTTAAAGTGACAGTTAGGCTGGAGTATCACTGATACTCCAGCCTAACTCTACCTGAATCTGGCCCTATGTATTCATTATAAATTATTGAATGTATTTCAACCCTGTTTTACTGCTGTTTTTTGCACAAAATTAATTTTAGGCCTGAGGACTAGATAAGCCTGATCTATTTTCTGAAAGAGATCCTGGAGAATAAAATAGTGGTGGTTCCAATTTTTTATGTCACATGATATTGGCAACTACGGTCTATGACAGTGGTCTCCAAACTGCGGCTCTTTACCTGGCCTTGGGGCATTATTTCTCCCACTGACACAAACATTGCGGCTCTATTTCTTACATGGACACCAATGACAGGGCACTATTCCTGCCACTGACACTAACAATGAGGCTTCATTTCTCCCACTGATTCCAACGATGGGGCACTATTCCTGCCACTGACACTAACAATGAGGCTTCATTTCTCCCACTGATTCCAACGATGGGGCACTATTCCTGACACTGACACTAACAATGAGGCTTCATTTCTCCCACTGATTCCAACGATGGGGCACTTTTCCTGCCACTGACACTAACAATGAGGCTTCATTTCTCCCACTGATTCCAACGATGGGGCACTATTCCTGCCACTGACACTAACAATGAGGCTTCATTTCTCCCACTGATTCCAACGATGGGGCACTATTTCTGCCACTGACACTAACAATGAGGCTTCGGCCCGGATTCACAAAGCACTTACGCCAACGTATCTCGAGATGCGCCGCCTAAGTGTAAAGATGCGCCGTCGTATCTCTGCGCCGTACCCATAGAACCAAGATACACCTAAAAACTGACTTCACCCGACCAACGTAACTTGCCTACGCCGGCGTATCTTGGGCGCATAGTTACGCTGGACGCCCTATTACAAATATGCAAATGAGGGAGATACGTCGTTTCACAAACGTAGATGCGACAGGCGGAAAAGATACGCGGTTTGCATAAGGCTTACGTCCGGCGTAAAGTTATTCCACATGTAGGAGGCGCAACCCATGCAAAGGTATGGACCAGGCAACAGCCGTCGTATTTTACGTTGTTTATGTAGGACTACGTGAATAGGGCTGGGCGTAGGTTACGTTCACGTCGTAGGCAGTGTATTGACGTATCTTAGGCAGTTATTTCGACGTGGTTGTACGCATACGTACTGTGATACGTCCAAGATACGACGCATGCGCAGTTCGTTTTAAGTACTTGTCTGAAGCTTAGCCCATCATTTGCATGGGGTCACGCTTCATTACCATGCATCACGCCCACTTCCAGCTAATTTGACTTACGTCGGCTTATGCCGACGAATATACGTTACGCCGGCGCAACGTTGGGCGCATTTTCTTTGTGAATTTCATACTTGCCTCTCAACGTTGCGCCGGCGTAGTGTAAAGAAGATACGCTACGGCGGCATTAAGATGCGCCGATGGCTGTGAATCCGGCCCTTCATTTCTCTCACTGATACCAACAATGGGGCACTATTCCTGCCACTGACACCAACAATGAGGCTTCATTTCTCCCACTGATACCAACAATAAGGATCTATTCCTTCCACTGACACCAACAATGAGGCATAATTTCTCCCACTGATACCATTAATGGGGCACTATTCTTGCCACTGACACCAACAATGAGGCATCATTTCTCTCACTGATACCAACAATGGGGCACTATTCCTGCCACTGACACCAACAATGAGGCTTCATTTCTCCCACTGATACCAACAATGGGGCACTATTCCTGCCAGTGACACCAACAATGAGGCTTAATTTCTCTCACTGATTCCAACGATGGGGCACTATTCCTGACACTGACACCAACAATGAGGCATCATTTCTCTCACCAATACCAGCAATGACTAATACGAAACGACTTTCACGCATGCGCGGTAGCTTCCTAGGCATAGGTAGGGTGCAGCAAGATGACGGCGACGGCATCAAATGTGACGAGCACATGCTCGTCTTACGCGATGACGTCACCGCGTTCTTGCCTTCCAAAAGAACCGCGGTTCTTTTGAAAGGAGTGTCTGTACACTCGGGCGGCAAGAGATTCTTGCCAAGAATCTCGTCAGGAAAAACGACCGGTGTGTACAGGACTTCATACTTGATTCTGAGCAATGCGCGGTTTTCTCCCAGTCGGAAACCATACAGATGGACGGTTTTCCCGCTCGGATTTTTGGCCTGACGGGGAAAAAAGAGATCTGTTTTTGTTCGGCAGTCTTCCTGTCGGAAAAACTGCCATGGAGCGTACATACGGCCGGCCGGGATTCCCGACCAAGAGTTCTCATCGCAGTTTTTCCGTCGGAAAAAACGGTCGTGTGAGATAATAGTCATAAAATAGGGGCAGAGTTGATTTTTTTCTGCCATGACTCTTCATTGTCAATGATTTAGTGAGGCCGGACTGGTGAACAAAGGACAGCGGAGAGCCATTTGTAGATGTCCAGTTATGGAGCTCTGAGGACGCGGGGGATATAAGTCATCGCGGGCAGCGCTGCTAAAACAAACTCCGAGTGTCGACTTCCCTGCTAGGAATCCAAAGTATGTCCAGCACCTCTTACAGTTGGAGGTCACATTCCTTCCTGCAATTAACCTGGAACACAGCTGAGGGTCTCGGGAACAGGTGCTCTTTGTACCATTAGAGGACCTCCGCAATAACATGTTCTCCTCAGTCTCTCCATTATATTTTCCACCTACAAGCCTGGACTTTATGTTCTGGGACCTCCGAGGTCAAAGGGGTAAAAGAGAATTCCTCTAAGCACTATATTGAATGGTCCCATTATATTTTTTGACAACCCCTAGGCCAAATGAACAACTGATCCAGTGACATCTCTAGAATTGGTGTCACCTGGTGCGGTAAAACATGGTGTCACCTCCGAACCCCCGCTAGCCTGCCACAGTGAGAGGGGGGGGTGGGAGACAGGGAGGGGGGAGAGAGGGAGGGGGAGAGAGGGAGGAAGGGGGGTGAGAGGGAGGAGGGGAAAGAGGTGGGGGGTGAGAGACCAGGAGGTATGTGAGAGAGGGGGGTGAGAGACAGGGAGAGGGGAAAGATGATGGATGAGAGAGAAAGAGGGAGGGGGGAAAGAGGTGGGGCGAGAGAGAGAAGGGGAGGGGGAAAGAGGTGGGGTGAGAGAGCGGGGGAAAGAGGTGGGGGTGAGAGACAAGGAGGTGTGTGAGAGACAGGGAGAGGGGAAAAATGATGGATGAGAGAGAAAGAGGGGGGGGGGAGAGGTGGTGCGAGAGAGAGGGGGAGGGGGGAAAGAGGTGGGGGGTGAGAGACATGGAAGTGTGTGAGAGAGAGGGAGTGGGGAAGAGGTGGGGTGACAGACAGGGAGATGTGAGAGAGGGGGGAAAGAGGTGGGGTTGTCAGAGACGGGGAGATGTTTGAGAGAGAGGGGGAGAGAGAGGGAGGAGGGGAAAGAGGTGGGGGGTGAGAGACAAGGAGGTGTGCGAGAGAGGGGGGGGTGAGATACATGGAGAGGGGAAAAGATGAGGAATGAGAGAGAAAGAGGGGGAGGATAAGAGGGACGGGGAAAAGAGGTGGGGCGAGAGAGAGGGGGAGGATAAGAGGGAGGGGGAAAAGAGGTGGGGCGAGAGAGAGGGGGAGGATAAGAGGGAGGGGGGAAAGAGGTGGGGAGAGAGAGAGAGGGGGAGGATAAGAGGGAGGGGGAAAGAGGGTGGGGCGAGAGAGAGGGGGAGGATAAGAGGGAGGGGGAAAGAGGTGGGGCGAGAGAGAGGGGGAGGATAAGAGGGAGGGGGAAAGAGGTGGGGCGAGAGAGAGGGGGAGTATAAGAGGGAGGGGGGAAAGAGGTGGGGAGAGAGAGAGGGGGAGGATAAGAGGGAGGGGGGGGAAAGAGGTGGGGCGAGAGAGAGGGGGAGGATAAGAGGGAGGGGGGAAAGAGGTGGGGAGAGAGAGAGGGGGAGGATAAGAGGGAGGGGGGAAAGAGGTGGGGCGAGAGAGAGGGGGAGGATAAGAGGGAGGGGGAAAGAGGTGGGGCGAGAGAGAGGGGGAGGATAAGAGGGAGGGGGAAAGAGGTGGGGCGAGAGAGAAGGGGAGGATAAGAGGTGGGGCGAGAGAGAGGGGGAGTATAAGAGGGAGGGGGAAAAAGGTGGGGCGAGAGAGAGGGGGAGGGGGGAAAGAGGTGATGGGTGAGAAAGAGGGGGGATGAGTGAGGGGGTGAGAGACATGGAAGTGTGTGAGAGAAAGGAGGTGAGAGAGAAAAGAGAGGGAGGGGGGAAGAGGTGGGGGGTAACAGACAGAAAGATGTGAGAGAGGGGGGGGTGAGAGAGAGAGGGGGGAAAGAGGTGGGGTTGTCAGAGACAGGGAGGTGTGAGAGAGAGATGGGGGTGAGAGAGAGGGGAAAAGAGGTAGGGGTGTGAGAGAATAAGGCGGTGTTAAAGACAGAGGGGGTGAGAGGGAAGAGAGAGAGAGAAGGAAAGAGGTGGGGGTGTGAGAGAGAGAGGGGATGAGGGGGTAAAGAGGGAGGGATGAGAGAGGGGGTAAGAGACAGGGAAGTGTGAGAGAGAGAGAGGGTGAGAGATGGTGGGGGGTGAGAGAGACCATACAAGACCAGGAGGTTATCCCATCCCCCTCCCCCAAAAAAACCTACACCGTACTCTCACCTTCCCACAGCCCGCTGGCTCCTTTTACCAGCTGTGTGTAGCGAAGCTGCCAAGGCGCAATCACAGCCTGGGATGCCAACATGCTCTGCCAAGTGAGCTTCTTCTGAGTATCAGAGGGTGCAGCCAGCGCCACCTCCTGCTGCACACTGATCGGTCAGTCCGCTGCCACCTCTGGTGTCACCCCTCTGGAGGGTGTCACCCGGCGGCTGTCTGCACCCCCATAGCGACGCCACTGAGCTAACCCAATGCAGTGTGGGTTCAACCCCACTGCAAGGAAGTACTTTTTAGCATTCCGTTTCAAGTCCGAAGCATTTGCACATTATAAAAGCTTTTTAAACCATTTCAGATTAGGACCTTTATTCTCTGTGTAAAAGCAGCGTTCTCTCTGCAGTGGTCTCTCTGCATCGGTCTCTCTGCAGCGGTCCAACACACCCCCTGTTGAATCAGAGCTAGAACTCTCCAATCAGCAGGGAGCACGAGCTTTGCTGATTGCAGAGGTCTTTCTCAGTAAGGAAGTGGGTTGGACTTCTACAGAGAGACCACTGCTTCCACACAGGGAGCAAGTGCACGTCTCTGCAGCACGCTGGTAGGGGACAGGCTTTTCTACTCATTCTGTGGCTGCTTTCTAAAGAAAAGGACTATAAATCCTTCTCTTTTTAATATTTAGTTGATTTAACGGCTCTGTTGGGCTTAAAAAAATTCCGTTGACACTTTTCAGCATGATTTTTGTCATTGTGATCTCCAGCTGCTGAAGTACATCGTTGGCACGTCACCGTAGAGGAGCGATGGGCTTCCCCCTTCTGGAGTGTGATGATGATGTAACAATATAACTGTAATATAAAGACATACAAAGTAGCACTTTATAGCAATTTATAGCAATTATATAATAAAGCAGCTGCAAATGCAGCGATTTGTCTGCGGCTTCCCTGACATTAGAGGGATAAAAGCTAATTGGTTATTGATCTCTGTGGTGTTGAACAAATTTACGCCCCCCCTGCATTGTTGGTAAATGACCCCCCCCCCCACCATCTACCAAGCACGGTCCCTCAATGATGCATTCCATACATCTGGCATGCAGTGGTCTCTCCCTATTTACCCCCCCATTTTCTCCCAATTGCTGCAAATTGAAATGAATTTAATAATTAATGTAAAAAAAAAAAATACATAAATAATTCAGCCGGGACCTTCTTATTGGAGAATACAGAAGAAAAACAGAGGCCATTGTCCACTTGCTGAACACAATGCGACTTAATCGCTTTCACGTCTGTGGACCAGAAGGGCGAATGCATTGGACCGATGGGGGCCACGTGCACCATATGGGGTCAACTGTGTCCTCCTTATCGTCATCAAGAGTTTTCAAATGAAGTCCGGCACACAATAAAATATAATGTACGCTGTATTCTCTACGGCGCACCTTTCTCCTACAGCAGAAAAACGCTGTACAAAGCCGTGCCTGCGTGTTCACGTGCGTTTATGTTCAAAGCAGGGAGAAAAATCGGCCACATCTATTAGTAAAAGCAGCATACATTACACATATTATACTGGTTAACCCCTTGATTACCCCTCGATGTTAACCCCTTCCCAGCCAGTATCATTAGTACAGTGACAGTGTATAGTATTAGCACTGTGTCACTGGTGATGTGTCAGTTAGTCAGTTCCACCCAGTTGTGTAACATTAGCAAATTAATATTCACTAATGTCTTCCTGTTTCTCCTCCCGGGAGTCCTAAGACCCCATAAGCTGGATTCCAGGACTCCTGATTGGCCGGGAAGAGACCGCCAGGACTCAGGGCCGGGACTTGAGGGGAGAGGGATGAATGTAAGTGCGGTGCTGGCAAGGCGATGGGCGAGCCAGAGTAGCGGAGAACAAGGGGGGTGTGCGTTTTGTAAGGGGAAAGTTAGCGGCGATCGATCGGGGGCAGAAGCGGCTCTTTATTTTGGCAAATTAGGCGGTTGCCTAAGGCCTCACACTCGCAGGGGCCTCGCGACCTCCTAACTTACACAATGCATTACCCCAGTTTTGAGGTAAAGGGGACCTTAACGTTGCTGTGCTCAGGCAGCATTAAGAGCCCTGACTCAGCAGCGGGGCCGCCAGCGTCCCTAACAACCAGTGAATATCTGTGACACCACCCCTTGTGAAGTCAATGACCCAGCATGCCCTCAGTCAATGGTGACACAAGGGGGCGGGTTCAGGAGGTGACATCACCCGGTGGCCCCCACCCCTTAGGTATTAAAGAGCAGGATCTGGGAGCCACCTTGTTAAAGGGGGCTTCTAGATTCAGATAAGCCTCCTGCCCGCAGACCTCCCACAAACACCGGCCAGGGTTGTGGGGAAGAGGCTCTTGTCCTTGAATTATTTTTCCTATCATGGGGTGTGAGTGGGGCCCTATGTCAAGTTTTGCCTCAGGCCTCACACAGCCTAAAGTTGTGTCTGATGGGGGGGGGGGTTGTATGTGGTCAGATGGCTGGCTGGCTGGTCGGACGCCCCCCCCCCCCCCCCTCATGAAATTTGAGCACCAGCCGCCACTGGTTTATAGTGCAATAAATAAAACACGCAGAGGTGATCAAATACTACCAAAGGAAAACTCTATTTGCGGGGGGAAAAAAGGAAACACATTTTATTTGGGTGCAACGTCGCACGACCGCGCAATTGTCAGTTAAAGTAATGCAGTGCCGTATCGCAAAAAATGGCCTGGTCAGAAAGGGTGGGTGGGGGGTGGGGGTATCTCTTTCAGAGCTGAAGTGGTCAGCGTGTCTTCATTCAGGTAGTGTCTTGGTTGGGATTTGAACTGAGGATTCCAGTGCAGCAAGGCAGAAGTCCTAACCACTAAGCCGCTGTGCTGTCATTATGATGAGCATCTCAGTGTGCAGAGTCCAAGCTTCGGCTCGGATCGACTCGCAGCCGGCAGAGATGATGGATCTTACCGTAGATCTGGGGAAATGTACGAAAGACGGTGGCGTGCCAGCCGAGGCTTTGAAGCAGAAATAAAACGCGCCTTGTCATGTGCAGGGTATCAGTTTTACAGGCTACCTGGCAGATTTATGGGTAGTCTCTCCGCACAGGTGGTGAAGATTAATGCGGCAGCAGAACACAACATGCTCCGCATAGACACAACATTCCACACAGTACAGACAAACCATCCGTAGGGACACCGGGGACGTCCTTCTCATCAAATGATGATCGGGATAGAACTGAAGCTGGCCATACACTCGTAGATTTTCAATCGAACGTTTGTACGAAGATTCTCATTACATTCAATAACTTGAATTTCATTTGAAAGCACTTTAAAATGTTGTTTTATTTTAACATTCGATTTTTAATTTAAATTTTTAAAATATACATTTTTTTAATTAAAAAATAAGACAACAGTAAAGTTGTCCCAATTTTTTTTTTTATATATATTGTGAAAGATAATGTTATGCTGAGCAAATTGATACCCAAAATGTCACGCTTCAAAATTGCGCCCCTTGTGGAATGGTGACAAACTTTGACCCTTAAAAATCTCTGAAGGCGACGTTTAAAATTTTCTACAGGTTTTGAGTTACAGAAGAGATCTTTTGCTAGAATTATTGCTCTCGTTATGTTTACATATGCGGGTGCGACTTACGTATGTGTTCGCTTCTGCGTGCGAGTTCGTCGGGATGGGGTGCTTTTTTTTTCTTATTATTATTTATTTTCCATTTTTTTTACACTGTCCTTTTAACCGCTTGCCGACCAGCGCACGACTATATACATCGACGGCATGTCACGGACAGGCACAAGGACATATATATACGTCCCCTTTAAGAAGCCGGATATTATGGGTTTGTGCGGCCGCCGGGACCTCCGTGACTACGACCGCGGGTCCCGCGGACTCAATGTCCACGGGCATACCCGCGATCGTGTCACGGTGAGGAAGAAGGGGGAAATGCTGATGTAAACAAGCATTTCCCCAGTCTTCCTAGTGACAGGACAGTGTACACAGCTTCCTGTGATCACAGCCCACCCCCCCCCCCCCCTACAGTTAGAACACATCCCTAGGCACACTTGACCCCTTCCGTGCCACCTAGTGATTAACCCCTTTACGGCCAGTGTCATTTTCACAGTAATCAGTGTATTTTTATAGCACTGAACGCTGTATAAATGACAATGGTCCCAAAAATGTGTCAAAAGTGTCCGATGTGTCCGCCATAATGTCGCAGTCACGCTAAAAATCACAGATCGCTGCCATTAGTAGTAAAAAAAATAATAATAATAAAAATGGCATAATTCTATCACCTATTTTGTAGATGCTATAACTTTTGTGCAAACCAATCAATATACGCTTACTGCGATTTTTTTTTTTTTTTACCAAAAATATATAGAAGAATACATATAGGCCTGAGGAAAAACTTTTTTTTTTAGATATTTTTGGGGGATATTATTATAGCAAAAAGTAAAAAATATTGCATTTTTTTCAAAATTGTTGCTCTATTTTTGTTTATGGCGCAAAAAATAAAAACCACAGAGGTGATCAAATACCACCAAAAGAAAGCTCTATTTGTGGGGAAAAAAGGACGCCAATTTTGTTTGGAAGCCGCGCAATTGTCAGTTAAAGCGACAAGGTGCCGAATCGCAAAAAGTGGCCTGGTCATTGACCAGCAAAATGGTCCGGGGCTGAAGTGGTTAAAAAAAAATGGGTCACTTTTATTCCTATTACAAGGAATGTAAACATCCCTTTTATTAGGAAAAAAAAGCATGACAGAGATCTGTACTTTGTAAAAAAAAAAATAAGTGACATCTGGGGTCAAAAAGACCCCTTATCTAACATTTACACTTAAATGCAATAAAAATAAAAAAAATAAAAAATGTCTTTAAAAATAAAAATCCCCTTTAAGACCATTGGGCGGAACTGACGTGTGACGTCGCTTCCGTCATCGAATGTTAACGAGCCGAGCAGGGGCCATCTTTCCCTCACTCGGCTCCATGTCTCAGATGGGATAGGGCCCGATCGGCTCCGGTGCTACCCTTGTTGTTGTTTTAACTTTGGATAGTAAAATTCTTTTTTTTCTGCCAATAAATCCCTTAGGCTCCATGCACACTGAAGCTGATAAAAGTTATAGAAAAAACGCCAGTATCTTTGCAGGGAGCCTTTCAATGTTTTTTAGCCTTTTTGCAATAGCTTTAATTAGCGTTTTTCAGTGTAGCGTTTATCAGCCTTTTTTTTTTACTTTTTTTTTTTTAAATGGCCCCACCAAAAACTGCACTTTGAATGCAAATTTCGGGCGTTCAGAAAAAAGCCACTAAACTCCAAAGCTCATTAACACTGAAAAACGCCCAGGTGTGCATGGGCACATAGGATAACATAGAGTTCAGTTTATGGGCTTTAAAAAAAAAGCCAAAACACCAATAAACTGCAGTTTATCAGCTTCAGTGTGCATGGAGCCATATACTGCCCACTTCCTGTTTTTTGTCTGGTAAAAAGCCTAGACTTATGACATCATGCACAGCTCTCACTGTTATGAGTTTGCCAGGAAGAGAGGAGGGGGGTGAGTCATAAGAGGACCAATTAGAGCTGCAGAGTTGGCGGTGTGTCTGTGTAAATCCAGGAAGTGAACAGCAGCGGCTTCAGCTGCCCACAGTTAAAATGGCTGCGGCCAGACTCAGTGGAGGGAAATTTCTGCAGCATTTTTGGCAAGTACAGAATCACACTATAGATAAAATAATATGCGAAATGTTTAGAGGGAAGCTTCAGAATGGCAAAGATGTTTTTATTACAAATTATGTGAGCAAACTGCTGTTCCTCTTTAATGATGGGACCAGTTTAATAAAATGCAGCTTTCGAGGATGATTTACAGATATTGTATTGAATGAAAGGTTGTGAAAGATGCGGTATTGTTTTGCTCTGCGATTTCAGATCTGCTTGTCCTATGAATGAGAATGAATGGATTCCGCATTGGTTTGGAGATTTCCTCTCCATCAGTTGTGTGTCTCTTGTAGTCATTCTTGGGATCCTCTCCTCCCAGGATATAGACGGTCACCTCTGCAGAAGGTTCACCCCCCCCCTCCCCGCGCTTCCGCCATCCGCTCTGCGCTCCCAGGCATGTCTCATTTCACGCCTCACTGGCAGTGTCATGTCAATATTTGTGCCACATGGGCATCTCTAAACCCCTTCACAGCCTCGGGGATAGGAAATTAGCACTCAGGCTGAACGCGATAAGTCCCGCCTACATTGCACCGTACACATTATACAACAACGCCACTTTTATTCCCTCTGTTTTTTATTTCATCGCATTTGATTTTGCTATACAGAGATCTATAGGTGGAAGGCAGAAGGAAAATAAGTGCCGTCCATCTAACAAATGAAAGTGAAATTTTACACCCCAGAAAAATTCTAATTCAGTTTTGCTGAGATTAGCGCTAAATTTCAATATTTGCACTTGTACTGTACAGGCAATTTAGGATACAGGTGTGACTGAGCGCACGTTCCCGCGCATTTCTGCACGCTATGGGCCAGATTCAGGAAAGGTTACGCTGGCGGATCGAGTGATCCGCCAGCCTAACTGTGGCTTTGAGCCGGCGTTTCTGTTTTCTGTAACCAGAAAACAAGAAACGCCGGGTTGAAGTTCCGATGCGAGCAGCGTAACTGAGTTTCGCCATCGCATCGTTACTTCAACTTAAAAATGGCGCCGGGGGCGTTCCCGCCGATTTACGCTCAAAAAATATGTTAATGAGCGGAAATCGGCAATTCACGATCGAAATCCGGCGCGACGCAATGACGATACGACGTTTCCGGACGGGATACGCGGCGCATAGATATACCTACATGGGGTTGGAGTATCCTATGTTAGGTATAGGCGTCGTCATCGCGTCGAAAAAAAAAAAAAAAACGTCGCTTGCGTAAAACGGTCATGAATGGGAATGTGACGTCATTGACGTTCATTCACAGATTTTGGAGCATGCGCACGGGGATGTTTTGACACTCGACGCATGCGCAGTACGTTGGCGGCGGGATCGCGCGTAGTTAGCATACTACACGCCCCGTACCCGCGACATTTGAATTCCGCCGGCTCATTTGTGATGCGCTGCCGCAACTTTAGGAGCAAGTGCTTCGTGAATGACAGCACTTGCTCCGAAAATTTCGGCAGCGCAACGCAAATCAGAAGCGTTACTCCAGAGCAAAGATGCTCTGGAATACGTGAATCTGGCCCTATGTGTGGGGCAGCCCACTCCTTTTAGTGGACTGCTCTATGAGCGAGAAATGCGCAAAAGAAGTCCCTGGAGCCTTTTTTAAGATGGCGTCCCAACGAACCGCATAGTACTGTGATGTGATTTGGCATGTGTGAAAACGCATGCGTTAGCAATAATGTCACTGCAGTGTGTTTTCTAAAGGGCAGCACATTTTTTCTTGTGCAATAGTCCAGGACAAGAGGAACGCTATTATTGTCTATAGGGGGCAGTCACACCTTTGCATTGCACTGTACAATGTACTTTGCAATGCCCACTTTGCCAAAGTATCTTGGTGCCCACTCAAATAATTTATTTTCTCCTTTGCTTTAAACCCACTATTTACAGTTCCTTTGCGAAAGTATTCGGCCCCCTTGAACTTTGGGACCTTTTGCCACATTTCAGGCTTTAAACATAAATATATAAAACTGTAATTTTTTGTGAAGAATCAACAAGTAGGACACAATCATGAAATTTATTGGATATTTCAAACTTTTTTAACAAATAAAAAACTGAAAAATTGGGCGTGCAAAATTATTCAGCCCCCTTAAGTTAATACTTTGTAGCGCCACCTTTTGCTGCGATTACAGCGGTAAGTCGCTTGGGGTGTCTATCAGTTTTGCACATCAAGAGACTGAAATTTTTGCCCATTCCTCCTTGCAAAACAGCTCGAGCTCAGTGAGGTTGGATGGAGAGCGTTTGTGAACAGCAGTTTTCAGTTCTTTCCACAGATTCTCGATTAGATTCAGGTCTGGACTTTGACTTGGCCATTCTAACATTATTTGTGAACCAGTCCATTGTAGATTTTGCTTTATGTTTTGGATCATTGTCTTGTTGAAAGACAAATCTCCGTCCCAGTCTCAGACTGCATCAGGTTTTCTTCCAGAATGGTCCTGTATTTGGCTCCATCCATCATCCCATCAATATTAACCATCTTCCCCGTCCCTGCTGAAGAAAATCAGGCCCAAACCATGATGCTGCCACCACCATGTTTCACAGTGGGGATGGTGTGTTCAGGGTGATGAGCTGTGTTTCTTTTACGCCAAACATATCGTTTTGCATTGTTGCCAAAAAGTTTGAATTTGGTTTCATCTGACCAGAGCACCTTCTTCCACATGTTTGGTGTGTCTCCCAGGTGGCTTGTGGCAAACTTTAAACGACACTTTTTATGGATATCTTTAAGAAATGGCTTTCTTCTTGCCACTCTTCCATAAATAGCCAGATTTGTGCAGTATACGACTGATTGTTGTCCTATGGACAGAGTCTCCCACCTCTGTCCATAGATCTCTGCAGTTCATCCAGAGTGATCATGGGCCTCTTGGCTGCATCTCTGATCAGTCTTCTCCTTGTATGAGCTGAAAGTTTAGAGGGATGGCCAGGTTTTCGTAGATTTGCAGTGGTCTGATACTCCCATTTCAATATTATCGCTTGCACAGTGCTCTTTGGGATGTTTAAAGCTTGGGAAATCTTTTTGTATCCAAATCCGGCTTTAAACTTCTCCACAACAGTATCTCGGACCTGCCTGGTGTGTTCCTTGTTCTTCATGATGCTCTCTGCGCATTAAACGGACCTCTGAGACTATCATAGTGCAGGTGCATTTATACGGAGACTTGATTACACACAGGTGGATTCTATTTATCATCATTAGTCATTTAGGTCAACATTGGATCATTCAGAGATCCTCACTGAACTTCTGGAGAGAGTTTACTGCACTGAAAGAGGTGGGCTGAATAATTTTGCACGCCCAATTTTTCAGTTTTTTATTTGTTAAAAAAGTTTGAAATATCCAATAAATTTCGTTCCACTTCATGTTTGTGTCCCACTTGTTGTTGATTCTTCACAAAAAATTACGGTTTTATATCTTTATGTTTGAAGCCTGAAATGTGGCAAAAGGTCGCAAAGTTCAAGGGGTATACTTTCGCAAGGCACTGTATAAATACCGTATTTATCGGCGTATAACACGCACCCTAACTTTAGGACAGAAGTTTCAAGAAACAAACTTTCCACAGGCCATTTTGTTTGGGAGCCACGTCGCACGACCGCGCAATTGTCAGTTAAATTGACGCAGTGCCGAATCGCAAAAGCAAGGTCCTTTACCTGCATTTTGGTTTGGGTCTTAAGTGGTTAAGCGGCATTTGGGTCCCAACCCCTAATGCCTCGTACACACGATCCATTTTCCTGGCAGGAAAACTGCCAGGACAGCTTTTGGCCTGGGAAAACTGTCCGTGTGTATGCTCCATGGCAGTTTTCCCGACAGGAAAACCGCCGGGAATCCCAGCAGGAAAATTTAGCGCATGTCTTCTATTTTCCTGCTGGGATTCCCGGCGGGATTTTTCCCTGGCAGTTTTCCTGTGGGAAACACTGCGGTGGAGCATACACGCGGCCGGGATTCCCGGCGGGATTTTCCCCGGCAGTTTTCCTGTGGGAAACACTGCGGTGGAGCATACACACGGCTGGGATTCTCGGCGGGATTTTTCCCGGCAGTTTTCCTGTGGGAAACACTGCGGTGGAGCATACACGCGGCCGGGATTCCCGGCAGTTTTCCTGTGGGAAACACTGCGGTGGAGTATACACGTAGCCGGGATTCCCGGTGGAATTTTTCCCGGCAGTTTTCCTGTAATAAACACAATACAGTGGAGCATACACACGGCCGGGATTCCCGGTGGGATTTTTCCCGGCAGTTTACCTGTAAGAAACACTACGGTGGAGCATACACACGGCCGGGATTCCCGGCTGGATTTTTCCCGGCAGTTTTCCTGTGGGAAACACTGCGGTGGAGCATACACACGGCCAAAGCTCTTCCTGACAGGAAAACCTTCCGTGTGTAGCAGGGGAAAAGCTGCCGAGCTTTCCCCTCAGTTTTCCCGGCGGTAAAAAGTCTGCTGGGAAAACCGATCGTGTGTACGAGGCAAAAGAAGGCTTTTCCGTGCTACTTTTTTCAGACATTGATAAGTAAGCCCCAGTGACTCGTCACCTCCCACAGGCCAAGTATGGGTCAGCCACTTCCATCTGACCCCCTATGGGAGCAATGTACATAAGGCTAGCCCTTGTTAGGGCAGCTAATCTCCTGAAGGCCTCAGTGTTGATCTTCGCACTCTTTTCTCCTGACATGTCAGCAGGTTTTTTTCCCCTTTAAACGCTCACATCTGGCCTTTCCTAATTTATCGTTCCATTGAGCTGACCCTCACTTTTTTTTCACCGCTGGCCTTGGAGAATGTAATGATTAAACAGGACTCAATTCCGTAAACTTAATGACTGTAATTCGGTGAGGTTCTACCTGTCTGCCGGCCTCGTGAGTTATGAATGCCGCAGCGCGTTACACAACGCGGACAGAGAGGCAGAACCGGAGCCAGGGTTGTTTTGTCAGGTTCAGGTATTAATTAATCTGCTTGGAATTCGGATAATGTGGAAATTGGAGATGTAGTAACACTTTGTGGTTTTGCAATTACTAGACTCCGCTACAAGTAAATTATTTCATTAAAGCGGTTGTATGCCCAAAACAAAGAAAAAACTATTATGCCGCGTACACACGGACGTTTTTCGGGTTGTAAAAAAATTATGTTTTTAACCACTTCAATACCGGGCCTATTTTGGCACTTATCTCCTACATGCATAAATCATAATTTTTTTGTTAGAAAATTACTCAGAAACCCCAAACACTATATATGTTTTTTTAGCAGACACCCTAGGGAATAAAATGCCGACCATTGCAACTTTTTATCTCGCACAGTATTTGCGCAATCATTTTTCAATCGCCTTTTTTTTGGGGGGGAAAAACGATTTTGTGAATTAAAAAATAACAAAACAGTAAAGTTAGCCAAATATTTTTCTATAATATGAAAGATGATGTTACGCCGAGTAAATAGATACCTAACATGTCACGCTTTAAAATTGCGCACACTCATGGAATGGCGCCAAACGTCAGTACTTAAAAATCTCCATAGGCGTCGCTTATTGTTTTTTTTACAAGTTACAAATTTAGAGTTACAGAGGAAATCTAGTGCTAGAATTGTTGCTGGCGCTCTAACGCATGCGGCTATACCACACGTGCAGGGGCAGACTGACAACTCATGGGGCCCCCGGGCAATAGAAGATTATGGGGCCCCCGGGTTTACAGATAGCCACCACGCCAGGAGGCAGTGCAGAGGCGGGGCAGCTAAAATCTAAGGATTTTCACATCAAAAGCATGTCGGTTTCGGACATCTCAGGGACAGATGTTAAAAAAAACACAGATTTTTACATACTGTCCCTGGTTTTATTGAGCCTGGCAACCCTGATGGGGCCCCCTAGTAGCATGGGGCCCTCGGGCGGAGCCCGAGAGCCTCAATGATCAGTCCGCCCCTGCACACATGTGTTGTTTGAACGGCGTTTACATATGTGGGTGGGACTTACGTGTGTGTTTGTTTCTGAGCGCGAGCTACCGGGGATAGGGGCGTTTAAAAAAAAAAAAAATTATTTTTTATTTTACTCAATTTCTTTTATTTTTACACTTTTTTTGACATTTTTTTTTTTTTTGATCACTTTTATTCCTATTACAAGGAATGTAAACATCCCTTGTAATAGGAATAGTTTGTGACAGGTCCTCTTTATGGAGGGATGCAGGGTCAATAAGACCTCACATCTCTCCTCCAGGCTGGAAAGCATTAGATTGTGAAAAAAAATTCACAGATCTAATGCCGATTGCGGCTGTGTTTACATTCCAGGACCCGGTCGTGAGGTCATAACATCGCGCCCGGGCCTCTGACGATCATAGAGATGACTGGTGATCATCTGGTCACCAGTCTACTCTATGGTTTACAGCGGATCGTTTCTTCGGGTCCCCGATGGCAAAGCAGAGCCCTCCCGCCACCTATAAAAACGATCAAGCGGTGGAACCGCCGCTATGATCGTTCTTATAGTGCAGAGAATCGCCGGCTGAAGAGATGGATATCTGAATGATGCCTAGAGCTGCACCCATCATTCAGGTATCCCCACTGAAAGTCCAGGACGTCATATGACGCCCTTGGGCGGGAAGGGGATAAAGGTCTAGAAAAAACAACGTTTTTTTCAACCGATCATTAAAACGGCCTTGCCTACACACGATCGTGAAAAAAAAAAAATGCTCTAGCAAAGCGTGGTGACGTACAACACGTACGGCAGATGACGCCACCCTTGGGGCTGCTTTTGCCGATTTTGTGTTAGTAAAAGACGATTCGCTCTCCATTACGAACGCTAGTTTTACCAGAACGAGCGTTCCCGTCTCATAACTTGCTTCTGAGCATGCGCGTTTTTTTTCACGTCGTTAAAGCCCACACACGACCATTTTTTTACGACGTAAAAAACGACAATGTTAAAAACGTAGCTAAATGAAGAAAGCCTCTTGAGGGGGCGAGCAGGAGTGTCAGGACGCTCTCTACTTTGCAGAGAAAGGAGCTGTGTGTTAGTGGGCATCCTGACACTCCTGCTCGCCCCATTAAGAGGCTTTCTCCACACCAGGGAGAAAGCCTTGCATTACGGTGTGGAGTTACAGACAGTAGAACAGGAAGTGAGGATTTCTCAGAAGAAATAAGGACATTTAAAAGCAAAATGGAAGTATGAGGTAAGTGAAGGAGGACTGCACTAAGGTAAAGGAAGCTATTTAGGGGGAAAAAATGTTTCCTTTACAACCCCTTTAACAGAGCAAAAGGGAGGAAATAAGAAAATGTCGTTGTCGGGTTTATATACACTTTAAAGTTTTTCGGTCTTTTGTGGAAAACGAAGAATGTATTATTGTCTTTCTTCTGCACTTTCCCAACAACCTAGTCGCCATTACTTCCAATGCTCATTCACTCGGAAACCTCCCCCGGCGACTTTCTCTGATTAGCGTAGCGGGCGCGGATGACACCTTCATTGTGTTGCCTCCATTGCAGCACACAAGTAGAAAAAGATTTTCTCACCCTGATATTATTTGAATGGGTGGAAATGTGTCCAGGGTGGAGTTCTCCTTTAATGAAATGTTCCGCTTTTCCAGTTTTCTCTGATTTTGAGACGGCGGGCGAGCTGACAGCCTTTCCGGGGGAATGCGGTTTACTGACAGCGTCCTTGTCTAGCTGCCGCTCGCTGGGTAAGGTCAATGCCATTAACAGGAAGATCAAAACAATGCACAATATTCTCCACTACACAACAAAATCAATGGCGACATAGACAGAGATAAATGACTGGAGGCCCGCCGCCCCCCTCCCCCCCTCTACCTGCCCCACACCTCACTCGCTATTCCATAATTAAATATCCTTCTCTGTGTGTCAGCCGCCTCTCCTGGAAGTTCACCTGTATCACCTTAACACTGCAACACCGTGGATGAATTATGGACTTACAGTATCTCCCAAAAGTGAGTACACCCCTCACATTTGTATACATATTTTATTCTATCTTTTCATGTGACAACACTGAAGAAATTACACTTTGCTACAATGTAGTGAGTAGGGGTGCAACGGATCAAAAAACTCACGGATCGGATCGATCCTTGGATCGGATCATTTTCGGATCAGCAAAAAAAAAAAAAATCTCCCCCACTGTAATATCCACATCTCTCTCCCCCCGTAGTACAGGCAGACAGTAACCCCCTCCCCCCCGTAGTACAGCACAGCCAGTGACCCCCGTAGTACAGCACAGCCAGTGACCCCCATAGTACAGCACAGCCAGTGACCCCCATAGTACAGCACAGCCAGTGACCCCCATAGTACAGCACAGCCAGTGACCCCCATAGTACAGTACAGCACAGTCAGTCACCCCCCCCCTAGTACAGCACAGTGAGCCCCATAGTACTTGCAGTTACCCCGTTAGCGGCGTGTGTGTGCGCCTCGAGCGCGGGCTCCTCCTCTGTTTGCACCAACAGAGGAGGAGCCCGCGCTCGAGGCGCGCACACACGCCGCCGGGTGTACCAAGATGGCCGCGGCTCCGGAGCTAGGCCGAAGCCGCGACCTTTCCTAATTCTATGCCTGCAGTGATCCGTTGCACCCCTAGTAGTGAGTGTACAGCTTGTATAACAGTGTACATTTTCTGTCCCCTCAAAGAAAACTTAACACACAGCTATTAACCACTTCCCACCCGTTCAATAGACAATTGACGTCCGGCAAGTGGTTGTGAAATCCTGGCTGGACGTCTATTGACGTCCTACAGAATTTAATGCCGGCGCGCGCCCGTGGGGGCGATCGGTGATGCGGGGTGTCAGTCTGACACCCTGCATCTCCGATCTCGGTAAAGAGCTTCCAGCCGAGGCTCTTTACCACGTGATGTCCAATCACGGCTGATCACGATGTAAACAGGAAGAGCCGTTGATCGGCTCTTCCTCACTCGCGTCTGACAGACGCGAACAGAGGAGAGCCGATCGGCGGCTCTCCTGACAGGGGGGGTTCACGCTGATTGTTTATCAGCGCAGCCCTCCCTCGGATGCCAACACTGGACCAGCGGTAAACCAGGGCAAAAAAAATAGAGAATAGATGCCAATCGGTGCCCACAAATGGGCACTGACTGGCAACATGGACCTCTCAGTGTCCATCAGTGCCACCCCACAGTGTCCATCAATGCCACCCCACAGTGTCCATCAGTGCCACCTCTCAGTGCCCATCCATGCCCAGTGCCCACCTATCAGTGCCCATCTGTATCACCCATAAGTACCCATCAGTGTCGCCTATGAGTGCCCATCAGTGTCGCCTATGAGTGCCCATCAGTGTCGCCTATGAGTGCCCAGTGCCACCTATGAGTGCCCATCAGTGCCGCCTATGAGTGCCCATCAGTGCCTCATACCAGCGCTGCCTATCAGTGCCGCCTATCAGTGTCCAACAATGCCGCCTCACCGGTGCCCATCAGTGCCGCCTCACCGGTGCCCATCATTTCTCCCTGGTGTGGAGAAAGCCTCTTGAAGGGGGAGGGGGCAAGCAGGAGTGTCAGGACGCCCACTAACACACAGCTTCTTTCTCTATCTGCAAAGTAGAAAGTGTCCTGACACTCCTGCTCGCCCCCTCCCCCCTCAAGAGGCTTTCTCCACACCAGGGAGAAAGCCTTGCATTACTGTGTGGAGTCACAGACAGAAGAACAGGAAGTGAGGATTTCTCAGAAGAAAGAAGGACATTTAAAAGCAAAATGGAAGGATGAGGTAAGTGAAGGAGGACTGCACTAAGGTAAAGGAAGCTATTTAGGGGGGGGGGAAATTCCTTTACAACCCCTTTAAAGTAACTCAGTGCCGTATCGCAAAAAAGGCCTGGCCATGAAGGGGGGTAAAACCATGCTGTGCTTTATCAGTGCAGCAAAAATGTGGTCGCAGGAAAGAAAATCGCTCGCTCTATGGCCAGCCTTAGTGAGGGAACTCACATGGTGACGAAAGGTGTGACTGCGCCCCCCGGTCATCGCTGTGCTCACCTGTGCCGTATTGGTCTATTGATTTTTTTATAGGCCTTACAGAATAACGCATCTCGCGGGCGTGAGCGGAGGGAAGCCAGACTCCGGATGGAGGCAGAAGATTGCGCCAACCTTCTACCACCCGGGTCTCTCTGTGTGACTTCTCCCACCACACTGCTACCTCTTCCTACAGACTTTCTATTCTTTCCGCATGATTGTGTTACATTGTATCATTGCCAGTGATAGACCAGGCAGGATGTGAACGGGGGATTGTGTTACATTGTATCATTGCCAGTGACTGGCAAAGCGGGGGAGCGTGATGATTGACAGGTTATGGGCAGATTAGAAGTAGAGTAACAACAAGAGCAATAACGGGAAGACCGATCTCTGGAAATGATGTCTGGTCCACCCACAAGGGACTGATATATTACCTGCTGGGCAATGCCAGCCTATGGCTTTGTCCTAGATTCCTGGTGCCAAGCACATGGCCCACAGGTCACATGTGGGGTGAAATGTTACTGCTGTTTGCCACCATGGGTGGGTGGGGGGGAGTTAATAGAACTGACACCAGTGCTGGGGGCTTTTATTGGATTCCCTGACACCAGTGCTGGAGGTTATTATTATGTCCACTGATAGCAATGCTGGGGGTTATTATTATGTCCACTGATAGCAATGCTGGGGGTTATTATTATGTCCACTGATACTAATGCTGGGGGTTATTATTATTATTATTTAGGATTTATATAGCGCCAACAGTTTCCCTTTACATCAGGGATTAAGTCCTCTGATACCAATGCTGGGGGTTATTATTATGTCCTCTAAAGCCAATGCTGGAGGTTATTATTATTATTTAGGATTTATATAGCGCCAACAGTTTCCCTTTACATCAGGGATTAAGTCCTCTGATGCCAATGCTGGAGGTTAGTATTATGTCTGCTGATACCAATGCTGGAGGTTATTATTATTATTATTATTTAGGATTTATATAGCGCCAACAGTTTCCCTTTACATCAGGGATTAAGTCCTCTGATGCCAATGCTGGAGGTTAGTATTATGTCTGCTGATACCAATGCTGGGGGTTATTATTGTATCCCCTGACTCTGATGTTGGGGGTTATTATTATGTCACTGTTTCCAATGCTGGGGGTTTATTAATATGTCTACTAATACTAATGCCCGGAATTATTATTATATCAACTGATACCAGTGCTGGAGGTTATTATTATGTCCAATGCTGAGGGTTATTATTACGTCTATTGATAGCAATGCTGGGAATTATTATTATGTACACTGATACCAATTCTGGGGGTTAGTACTATGTCTGCTTATACCATTGCTGGGTGTTATTATTTTGTCCACTGCCACCAATGCTGAGGGTTATTATTATGTCCACTGATGCTAGTATTGTGTCCATAGATACAGGGGCGGACTGACCATTGAGGAACTCGGGCACTGCCCGAGGGCCCCATACCACTAGGGGGCCCCATCAGGGTGCCAGGCTCAGTAAAACCAGGGACAGTATGTAATAATCTGTGTTCTTTTTACATCTGTCCCTGAGATGTCCGAAACCGACATGCTTTTGATGTGAAAATCCCGAGATTTTAGCTGCCCCGCCTCTGCACTGCCTCCTGGCGTGGTAGCCATCTGTAAGCCCGGGGGCCCCATAATCTTCTATTGCCCGGGGGCCCAATGAGTTGTCAGTCCGCCCCTGCATAGATACCAATACTGAGGGATATTATTATGTCCATGGATACCAATGCTGGGGGTTATTATTACGCCCACTGATACCAATGCTGGGGGTTATTATTACACCCACTGATACCAATGCTGGGGGTTATTATTACGCCCACTGATACCAATGCTGGGGGTTATTATTACGCCCACTGATACCAATGCTGGGGGTTATTATTACACCCACTGATACCAATGCTGGGGGTTATTATTACGCCCACTGATACCAATGCTGGGGGTTATTATTACGCCCACTGGTACCAATACTGGGGGTTATTATTACGCCCACTGATACCAATACTGGGGGTTATTATTACGCCCACTGGTACCAATACTGGGGGTTATTATTACGCCCACTGGTACCAATACTGGGGGTTATTATTACGCCTACTGATACCAATACTGGGGGATATTGAACTCCTAACTTCTTCAGTGTGCATTGAGATATTCTGCAAAAAATGCATCAGGACCCATTTTTTTGGTGTTAATGTGCAAAATAGCGTTGCTTTTGTGCAAACTGCGACCGCGTCGAAAATCTGATATCGCTCGTCTGCTGAGCGCGGAAACGCCGTGACATTACAGGTTTGGCATCCAAACTCCCATCCAAGCAATTAAAATTTTCTGTGTGTCTTGTCAAAAGAGTTCAAGTACATGAAAGCCCCCCTCCCATCCCCCGCAGTGTCAGGACTCCCACACATCAGATAATATCCTTGATTCACATTCCGAAACCCTCTCCCGGGCACACACCACACGGTGCCCACAAACTGCAGCGTAGGCAATCTTCTGCCAGCATGAATATGGATGCAGCGAGGAATCTGCATTATTATAAATACAGCCGTGCAGGCAAACAGGACTTCTTCCCAGATTCCCTGAGCTGCTAAAGTTGATCTGTCTTTTTACATTTTTTTTTATGTAGTTTGAAACTTTTTATTAAAATAGACTTTTTAGTAACTTTACAAGTCTGCATAAAGGCCCCTTTCACGCGGGGTGTCTGAACAGGTCTGCCTGTCCGTTTTTCAACCTGATCAGACACTCCATTCAGCCCTATGGAGAGGCAGATGTCCTCGGACACCCACTGCCAGGGCCGCCATCATTTATTTTTTATTAAAGGGCCCAGAGATCCCCAGGGCCGCGGATGACAACCCCCCTTTTTTTTATAAAAAAAATCTTTATATACATATATATATATATATATATAGGCACTGGTAGTGCCACCCATGAGTGCCCATCAGTGCCACCTATTGATGCCTACCAGTGCTCATCAGTGCCACCTATCAGTGTCTATTGTCAGTGCCACCTCATTGGTGCCCGTCAATGCTGCCTTCTCAATGCCCATCAGTGAAGGAGAAAACGTACCTATTTACAACATTTTATAACAGAAACAAAAGAAAAACTTAAATTTTTAAATTTTTTACCTTTTTTAATTTGTTTAGCAAAAAATAAAAAACGTCAATTAAGGAGATAAAAATTACAGGTTTGAAATTTCTTTTAATTTGTATTTTATTTTTTACAAAAAAAAAAACACAGTTGTGATCAAATACCACCAAAAGAAAGCTCTATTTGTGATAACAAAATGATAAAAATGTCATTTGGGTACAGTGTAGCATGACTGCGTAATTGTCAATCAAAGTGCGACAGTGCTGAAAGCTGAAGATTGGCCTGGGCAGGAAGGGCCTGTATTGAAGTGGTTAAACACGTGTTTTTAAAAAAACAAAAAAAAAGCTCTGGCAGCGAAAGTGTTAAAGGATAAGTCGCCTTTGGAAACATGTGACATGTAAGCTTTGTTAGTTGAATAAAAAAAAAAAATTTAAAATAAAAAAACTTTTTTAGCTGGCTCCTAGATTCAAATCAAATTTGTCAAACCCTGAAATATATATTATTATTTTATTTTTTTAGCCTTGCTGTGTCAGGCAAATATAAAGACAGCTCTGTACAGCGCGCCAGTTTCCAGGTACAGAGACATCGTAAAATATTGTCGCTGCCTCTCCTCCATTACCTCCCTTCCGCTTTGTTCCCCATGAAAGCCGAGTGGAAACCTCTCACACCTTCTAATTGTAGGCTGCCATCTGCTTGAAAGAAAAGAGGAGGGGTGGGAACGAGGGATGGGGGGGCTGCGAGCTGCAGAATAGGTAGCCAGGAAAAAAAAAATTGGCCTGCGGGGGGAGGTGGAAGGAGCGCCGACGGGTGCAGGATCTTTGGATTGTGACTTGCATGCTGCACCTTGCGGTTTTTACATTTGCCGCAAGTTACATTGGCGAGCCTCGCACTTTTTTTTTCTTCCAATTTTAAAAGGTCAGATTTAAAAAAAAAAAAAGTCAGTTTCGGCTAAATTCACATCTTTGTGCTTTTGGTTGAGACATTTTCTATTGAATTAGATGGAAACGCATCAGAACCCACCTCAACGCACGTGTTAGGAGCCTGGAAAAGCACCTGCCTCATGCTACAACCATATAGAGTAAAACTTTGGTTTGAGAGCATTTTGCAAGACAAGCAACATTTTTTAATACATGTTGCCTTGATATACAAGCGATGTCTTGATATAAGAGTAGCGTCATGTCACAACTGAGTATAAAAGAGAAGAGAGGCGCCTCTAAGTGTAGCAATAGGGTTACAATTAATGAAGGTACAACATTTAGAAACTTACATGGTTGCAGGGCTTTTTTTTAGGGGGAACTTGGGGGAACTCAGTTCCACCACCTCTGGCTCAGACCCTTTGGTTCCTGCTCACCACAATCACTTGTAAACACAGAAGTCTGTTTTTTGTGTTTACAAGTGACAGCTTTGCACTCTGTGTGTAACCCCCTAAACTCTGCACCCTTTAAGACCCTCCTACTGTTTGTGAAATCTGAACAGGGTCGTGGTTGGGTTCCTGCACCTATTTTCTGAGAAAAAAAGCTCTGCATGGTTGATGATTAAAACGGGCACATCTAAGTATGCAGGGATCCGGGGTAAAGCTGTCCACATGGACCATCCTCCGCATCGCCATCAGCATCATCCCTTCCATACTGCACTCCATGAGTGCTTCAAGATCGCTCTACTGCAGGGTAGTCTTCCCGGTAACGATTGCAGACTGACAGCGGTGAGAGCGGGCAGTGCGGAGGATGGTCTATGTGGACAGCTTTACCCCGGATCCCTGCATACACAGATGTGCCTCTTTTAATCATTAACCATGTGAGTTGCTAAATGTTGTACCTTCATTAATAAAGGATCGCTAAAGGATTTTTTTTTTTTTAGCTAAATAGCTTCCTTTACCTTACTGCAGTCCTGGTTTCATGTCCTCATTGTTCGTTTTTTGCATTGAAGTTTCTGTAATTCTGCTCTGATCTCCACACTTCCTGCTTGTCTGGCTCCTTATGAAAAATCTCATGGCAGCTTTTCACTGTGGTCCAAAAACTCCTCAGAATCAGATTCATTTTAAAAACAAAACACTGCCCTGGATCTGTTTGTTTTTGTTCTGTGTGTCTCTCTACATCACAGAAACATGAAACCAGTTTAAAAATAAAAATAAACTGCAGGCACATTATATGATTGATTTTTATCTATTTTTAATCATTTTTAAAAGGAATCAGTTAACTATTATGTCTCTATACCCTGTAAACAGTCATTTCAGCAAAAAAAAATGTTTCCTTTAGTGACCCTTTAAATGTAATCATATTGCTACACTTAGAGGCGCCTCTCTTCTCTTTTATCCTCCGTAGCTTCCGCTGGATCTTGCCTCTAATCCCCTCGGAGAGGCTTCCATTTGTGGATGGACATTTTAGGCCACGTACACACAATCAGACCGGTCCGATGAAACTTGTCCGACTGACCGTTTTCATCGGACCACGCTGAAGAATGTGGTGGTCCTATTTCCCAGATATCATCTCAGGTCGGGTGGCACCAATACTAAGCATTTGTACAAGTTCTTGTTTCCCTCACCGCTCCGGTGTGAACCCAAGCTTGTCATAGTGACTTCAGCCTGGGTTCACACAGGAGCGGTGCTGGAAATTTAAATTGATTGCGACAAGAATCGTACTGCTTTCCTGTTCAAATCACGTGCGATTCTTTGCCGTATGATTTGAGGCCATTTGTTTTGTATGGGCTCAAATCGCACCACACAAAAAAATTAGGTACAGTGGAACTTCGCCGCGGTCATCTTGGTACACCCAGCGCGGCATCCCTCCTCTGTTTACGCCCACAGAGGAGGAGGGGTCCGCGATCGGGGGACACACACCGTTCTCTGGTGTCTGTACTACGGGGGGCGGGGGGGTGTCTATACTGGAGGGAGAGGGGGTCTGTACTGAGGGGGGTGACACCATTTTTTTTGCACCAGTGCCACCTGCCAGTGCCAATTAGTGCCACTTGCCATCCAGTGTCATTTGCCAGTGGCAATACCAGTGCCACCATCCAGTGCCAATTAGTGCCACCTTCCATCCAGTGCCAATACCAGTGCCACATCCAGTGCCAATTAATGCCACCTTCCATCCAGTGCCATCCGCCAATGCCACCTGCCAGTGCCAATACCAGTGCCACCATCCAGTGCCAATTAGTGCCACCATCCAATGCCATCCGCCAATGCCACCTGCCAGTGCCAATAGCAGTGGGACCTTCCAGTGCCAGTTAGTGCCACCTTCCATCCAGTGCCACCTGCCAGTGCGATCCAGTGCCACCTACCAGTGCCAACTAAAGCCATCAGTGCCACCTGCCAATGCCAACCAGTGCTAACTATTGCCACCCAGTGCCACCTGCCAGTGCCAACCAGTGCCACTTGCCAGTGTCACCTGCCAGTGCCACGTGCCATCCGCCAGTGCCAACCAGTGCCACCTGCTAGTACCATCTTTCAGTGCCATCCAGTGCAACCTGCCAGTGCCAATAAGTGCCTTCTGCTAGTGCCATCTTCCTTCCAGTGCCAATTAGTGCCATCCAGTTCCATGAGCCAGTGCCACGAGCCAGTGCCACCAATAAAAATAAAAAATAAAAATCGGCCTAAAATATCGGCCGCAAAAATCGGCATCATATATCGGCCATCGGCCGCCCAGATTTCTAAATATCGGCATCGGCCAGAGAAAAACCTATATCGGTCAACCTCTACTCCGTTCCCAGGTGTTTACAAGCCTTTCCGAGGGCTTCTGTGGTCAGCTGTGCTGTCCTCTGGCCTTTCTGAGTGTTTTTGAGGCTCTCTGGCGCCCCACCACCTCTGGCCACATGCGGTATTGCATGTCATTGAAGTCAATACGGAACAATTTTTTTTCATTTGCATTGATTTCAATGGGAAAACTCGCTTTGATATGCGAGTGCTTTGAATTAAACTCATTCTCCTAGAACGAATTATACTCGTAATCCAAGGTTCCACTGTATTGGTAATTGGTATCGGTGGGTACTCGCTCTGATATGGGTGCATCGCTAGTCTCAGGGTTTAAATTTAGATTGGTCTCGTTTTTTTCTGTAATCACTATACATGTATGGGGGCAGAAAATGTCAAAGATCTGTTGGCTGACCTGCTGAAGGGGAATCGGATAAACGACGGCCTTGCATCCTCTGGCCATGTAGCACAATACTACAATGATGAATAGGAGACTGATTCCAAACCAGTCTAGAACACCTCTGGCACCGAATGTCAACAGCAGCTTTTAAATTAACCTTTTAAGAATGAGCAAAGCGAGGGATCAGCGCTGACAAAAGGCTTTGTTCCTGCACAATAGCCGCTGAAATAATAGCCATTTAGTGCCTTAGTGGTGTATGGAGAGAGGCGGAAAAATAAAAATGCGTTTGTCATTTGCCGAGACGAGGGACCTACAGAGGGCAGCGGGTAAAATATAATGCTGCTTAAATTGCTGAATAGCAACTATTAAACTAAACCTGTGCAGAGTGGTATATGGGGGCTGCCATTGCTCAGTCCCTTCGGAAAATGCTAGTTGCCTGGCTGTACTGCTGATAAATTCAATACTTTCTGACTCACAGAGGAGGGAAGGGAGTTACCGCTCCAGGTGGGTATGCTTATGCAACCAATGTCTTCTCAGGATATCAAGGGTGCCGGCAATGCGCAAGGCAAACAATAGAGAAGATAAATGGACAGCCGCACTCCAAAAACCTTGATCTTTATTTGTAAAAAAAATCTGAAAACTGGCACTACAAATCACAGCAAAAATGGGGATTAATAGTCTACGCGTTTCACACTATTGGTTAGTGCTTGATCATGGCTCATGATCAAGCACTAACCAATAGTGTGAAACGCGTAGGCTGTTAATCCCCATTTTTGCTGTGATTTGTAGTGCCAGTTTTCATCGTTTTCACAAATAAAGACAACCAACAAGGTTTTTGGAGTGCGGCTTCTCTATTACTTTGTGACTCACAGATCTGGAACGGACATTCAACAAATGAAGTCTGCGTAAAATCAGAGTTCCTGTATGCTTGCTATAAGGCCTCATACACACGAGGGGATATGTCCGCTGAAAACGGTCCGATGGACTGTTTCAGCAGACATCTCCGCTCGTGTGTATGGGCTAGCGGACAGATTTGTCCACCCGACAGATTTCAAAGCAAGCTTTGAAATCTATCCGGTGGGAATCTGTCCGCCCGACATGTCTGCTGGTTAGTACACTTACCAGCAGACATGTCGTCCCGCACCGCCGCCGAATGTATTCGGCGCATGCGCGGAAGTGTTTTACTTCCTGGTGCGGTGACGTAGCGGTGACGTGGCGGCGTCAACGTCACCGCCGCGTCACCGCCACGTCACCGCGCCGTCCGGCGGCGGGGAATTTGATCCGATGGTGTGACATATCCGATGGAAATGGTCCGCGGACCGTTTTCATCGGATATGTCCGATGGTGTGTACGAGGCCTAAGTGAGGATTGAAGCCATTAGCTGATCATTTCTCAACCCTTTGACCCAAGATGACCCTCTACAATTTTCAGGTCTCAGGGAATTTTCCATTTCATTGGGGTCAATATGGAAAAGACTCATTACATTGGTGGTCAGTAGGAAGAATGGACCCCTACAGCGCTGGTCAGAATGCCACCTTTACAGACAGCTTAACCACTTGCTTACTGGGCACATATACCCCCTTCCTGCCCAGGCGAAATTTCAGCTTTCAGCACTGCGTCGCTTTAACTGACAATTGCGCGGTCGTGCGACGTGGCTCCCAAACAAAAAACGATGTCCTTTTTTTCCCACAAATAGAGATTTCTTTTGGTGGTATTTGATCATCTCTGCATTTTTTTTTTTCCGCTATAAACAAAAAAAGAGCGACAATCTTGAAAAAAAACCCAATATTTTTTACTTTAATAAATATCCCCATTTAAAAAAATTAAAATAAAAACTGTTATCAGTTTAGGCCGATGCGTATTCTTCTACCTATTTTTTGGTAAAGAAAAAATCGCAACAAGCGTATAGTGATTGGTTTGCGCAAAAGTTATAGCGTCTACAAAATAAGGGATAGAATTATGACCTTTGTAATTTTTTTATTAATTTTTTACTAGTAATGGCGGCGATCTGTGATTTTTGTCAGGACTGCGATATTACGGCGGACACATCAGACACTTTTGACACATTTTTGGGACCATTCACATTTATACAGCAAAAAGTGCTATAAATATGCACTGATTACTGTATAAATGTGACTGGCAGTGAAGGGGTGAACACTTGGGGGCGATCAAGGGGTTAATGTGTTCCCTAGGGAGTGATTCTTACTGTGGGGGGAGGGGACTGACTGGGGGAGGTGACCGATCGGTGTCCCTATGTCTCCTCTCCCTGACTGGAAGTGGATCTCTGGGTTTACACCCAGAGATCCATGCCCCTGGCTCTGTAACTTCCGATCGCGGGTACCTGGCGGACATCGCGGCCTCCAGGCATGCGCATCGACACTTGAGTGACGCGACGGCGCATGTGTGCCCACCCCCCATGATGGCTACAAGGTGGCTCTACAATGGCGGGAGGACGTCATGGGGGGCGGGCGCACACGTGCCCGCCCCCATGACGTCCTCCCGCTATTGTAGAGCCACCTTGTAGCCGTCAATGTACAATAGCCGGGATGCCAAGTGGGTAAAAGGGAATTGCTGTAATACTGCTGGCACCAAGTGGTGTTGGCCCTGGAACTATTAAAGGGGTTGAAAAGGTTTGTTTTTTATTTTCTAAATAGGTTCCGTTAAGCTAGTGCATTGTTGGTTCACTTACCTTTTCCTTCAATTTCCCTTCTAAATGTCTTTTTTTCTTTGTCTGAATTTCTCACTTCCTGTTCCTCCTCAGTAAATCTTGCCCCCATCACCTGAGCCGTTCTGGCTGGGGGTTAGTCAGCCTACTCGCCCCCTTCCTTGGGAATACATCCCTGCGGGGAGACGCTGTGAACGCTTTTCCATAAAAGTAGATGGATAAATGCATAAAATGCCAACCATGCCACCAAGCTTCCCCCGGGCGCTGTGTGAGGGCGGGGAGATGGAAACCAGTATGAAGCCGAAAGAACCTGGAAGCGGAGCGGAGGATGTAAAACCCACACCAAAAATACCCAGACCTGTCTAATCAAGGAAGTAAACCATAATGAAAACCTAACCAAACATTACAATAAAACAAAAGAAAAATTATTCTAAGATGCAATAATTTTTATTTTGTTTTATTGTAATATATATATATATATATATATATATATTAAATTGCCAATTAATTTATAATAATCTCCAGGGACACTTTACTGCACCGTCACACTATTGTATCCTATGAAGACATATTTAGTAATAGGAATAGACAGTAAGAATGGAATGTGACCTTCAGGATTGTGTGCTTGATTATGATTGAAAACCAGGAATAATTCCCGAATAAAAACCCAATAAAGATGAATTACTGTACATGCAGGATCCACACACAACACACTCATATAAACTTCACAACCCGCACACAGGCCCATACATCCACACACACATGCAGGAAAACATTTTCTGTATTGTGCTATTTTGCCCGAAATTCTTCTTTACTGTATATTAAACTCTAATAATATTCTCCGCACCAGCTGAAATGTCGAATCAGGCTTACAATGAGAGCTCCTTTACTGCATGAAACAGGGCTGGACTGGGACAAAAATGTGGCCCTGGACTTCATCCAGACTGGCCCACATTGACAGGTCTTTCCCATGGCGGCCGGACAAACCCTCCCCCCCGGCTGGCCAACTCCGATGGCCACCCAAGCCTCCCACTCCTTTCACTAGCCATTAGTCGTTCTACTTTATTAGAGTAGAACAGCTGGTACTTATACTCTTATAGGCAGTACCAGTGGGAGGATAGACATTGTATCAGCCGGGGCAAAGAATCAGTTCGGTGCCCCCCCTCCTAATTGGACAAGATTAGGCAGAAGTGAGAAACTCCCAGACCCTAGCTGTTGAGTCCACTGTCACTGAAGCCGGCCCACTGAGCCATCGGCCCACCGGGAAACTCCCGGTAGTCGCGATGGCCTGTCCATCCCTGGTATGAAATTAAAGATATGGAATTGGTCCGCGGGAAGTGCTTGTTTACATGTGCTTTGATTTCTGAACAACGATTCTCATTCGGATCACTCTTCAGAGAGCATTTGACAGGAAGTCTTGTATCACCACCTGCTTTAACAGCTTGATTCCCACACTGGCGCGCCACAACTTGCATAGGAGCCCAATTCGCTTGACAAGGACAAAGGGTATATCTCCTGCCGTAGCATGTGTACATTCCCTGCCTCTGCAGCTAAAAGGGGGGCAGCAGTAAAACCCATGGGGTCTTACCGCCCCCCAGTCACTACTGTAAATGAGCCCTTAGTGTCTACTTCTCCCATTTACAGTGGTGATTGTAATTGCTCACTTACAGCAGATGCAGTCAACGCCTTGTTTTTAATGCATTTCAAATGCATATACTAGAAAAATAAATGTATTTAAATTTATTTCAATGAGTGTAATTTACACCGTTGTGGTGCTTTTAAGTGTGTTTAAAAAAAAGTACAGCATGCTGCATTTTTTGTACGTTTGGATGCACTGGAATGCACTGCAAAAGCATGTTATATATATATATATATATATATATATATATATATACATATATATATAAATAAAAAATGCCCTGCAGATGCCCTACAATTGCATGAATTTTATTGTATTGTAACTAGGGTTGTCCCGATACCGAGTATTTGCGGGAGTACTTGTACGCCCGCAAATACCCCCGATGCCTAAATAGAATACTTCCCCCCCGTCCCGTCCCCCCGTCCCACCCTGCCGTTAAAGCCGCCAAATCGAAAGCCGCGCCGCATGGGTTAAACGGGAACGTGCGGGAACATCACAGCTTTCATTTGAATAGCTGTAGTGTTCCCGCGCGTATAGACACTCCCCCTTGCTCGGGATTGGATGGGTGATCGCGATCTGTTCAATCCTGAGCAAGGGGGAGTGCCTATAAGCGCGGGCAAAACAGCTATTCAAATGAATGCTGTAAAGATCTCCGTGCGGCGGCGACGGCTGGAGGGACATGGCTGGAGGGACATGGCTAGAGGGACATGGCTGAAGGGACATGGCTATAGGGACATGGCTAGAGGGACATGGCTGAAGGGACATGGCTAGAGGGACATGGCTGAAGGGACATGGCTAGAGGGACATGGCTGGAGGGACATGGCTGCATATGTGGGGGACATGGCTGGAGGGACATGGCTGCATATGTGGGGGACATGACTGGAGGGACATGGCTGCATATGTGGGGGACATGGCTGGAGGGACATGGCTGGAGGGACATGGCTGTATATGTGGGGGACATGGCTGGAGGGACATGGCTGGAGGGACATGGCTGCATATGTGGGAGACATGGCTGCATTTGTGGGGGACATGGCTGCATTTGTGGGGGACATGGCTGCATATGTAAGGGGACATGGCTGCATATGTGGGGGACATGGCTGCATTTGTGGGGGGACATGGCTGCATATGTGGGGGGACATGGCTGCATATGTGGGGGGACATGGCTGCATATGTGGGGGGACATGGCTGCATATGTGGGGGGACATGGCTGCATATGTGGGGGACATGGCTGCATATGTGGGGGACATGTCTGCATTTGGGGACACATTTAAAAAAAGTATCGGTATTTAGTATCGGCAAGTACTTGAAAAAAAGTATCGGTACTTGTACTCGGTCCTAAAAAAGTGGTATCGGGACAACCCTAATTGTAACTGTACTGCGCCCCCCCCCCTTTTCCCCCAAACGTTTTTAAGAAATTACAGTACATGTACAAAATTGTAATATATGATGCAAAAAAACATAAAGTCTGGGGATGCCTGAGTATACAATCACAATAAACAAAGAAAAAGTGACCCATCAACTGACCGTTCAATAAACAATACAATCAAAGAAAAAAAAAGGGGGGGTGGGGTAGATGGCATATAGAAATCCATAACGTAGCCCACAAGGGTCACTCCAAGTAGCAGTAGGTAAAGTGGATAACCCCCCAAATTTCACCTGATCTAGTAAACATAAAATAGCTATAACCCAACTATCAACCGTATCGCCGGTACTGTCCCCCTTTATATTGTAAAATGCTGCGCAAACTGTTGCCGCTATATAAATCCTGTATAATAATATTAATGTAAGCGCACATGCGGAACCATACTTTAAACACTGGGGACCAGATCCACGAAGCCCAGCGTAACTCTCTGCCGGGCGTAGCGTATATCATTTAGAATTGTGCCGTATTCACAAAGCACTTGCGTCCTAAGTTACGGCGGCGTAGCGTAAGTGGGCCGGCATACGTGCGTCGAATTCAAATGGGGAAGAGGTGGGCGTGTTTTACTTAAATTATTCGTGACCCGACGTAAATGACGTTTTTTTTTACTGCGCATGCGTCGTCCGTGGAGGTATCCCACTGCTCATGCGCAAAATCACGTTGTAAATAGTCAATGCTTTCGACTTGAACGTAACTTACGCAAAGCCCTATTCGCGAACGTTTTACATAAACGACGGAAAATTTGACGCTGTCCCGACATCCATACTTAACATTGCGTACGCCTCTATAGAGCAGGGGTAACTTTACGCCGGACATACACTTACGCAAACGACGTAAAAAGATTGCGCCGGGCGTAAGTACGTTCGTGGATCGGCGTATCTATCTTATTTGCATATTTTACGCTAAACATCTACGGAAGCGCCCCTAGCGTCCAGCGTAAATATGCAACTAAGATACAACGCCGTAATAGACTTACGCCAGTCGTATTTTAGCGTAATTCCGGCGTATCTTGTTTTGTGGATACAAAACAAAGATACGCCGGCGCAAATTTGAAATTATGGCGGCATATCTGGAGATACGCCGTCGTAATGCTTTGTGGATCCGGCCCTGAGTTTTTTGTCGTGTAGGCAAAGCCAAATTTTTTTCTAAATTTGATGTTGGTAGTACTTTCAGAGCATGCAGAGTTCAGGGGATAGTTGGGAAATGTTGTTGGAAGGCGGTGCTGGAAATCCAGTGAAATAAAATGGAGCTTCAAGCTTCAGGAAATCGCTCTCCAAAAACTGAATTCCAGGTATGCCAATTTTTGTAACATGGTACCGATATGTAAAAAAGGGCGAAAACATATACCTGAGAACTACAGACAACTCAGTCTAACATCAATAGTATGTAAACTATTGGAGGGGATGATAAGGGACTATATCCAAGAGTTTGTTGATGATAACAGTATCATTAGTCATAATCAGCATGGATTTATTGAGTTGAGTTGAGTTGAGGTGCACTTTCTATAGCGTGGTCAATTACCCCGAAGGATCCCGACACGCTGAAAGCTCGTTCTTGCCAAACCAATCTGTTAACATTTTACGAGGAAGTGAGAGCTGCCATCTACATAAAGAAAGGCCGGTGGATGTGGTGCACCTAGAATTTGCAATAGCATTCAATACAGTTCCACATAAATGCTTAAATTACAAACTGAGGTCTGTAGGAATGGACCATCGGATTGGTACATAGGTAGAAAACTGGTTTCAGGGGCGGGTTTAAAGGGTGGTGATAATTAGCGAACACTCCTAGACCTTGTGGACGGCCTTCCCAGAAGAGTTGAAGCTGTTATAGCTGCAAAGGGTGGGCCAACTCAATATTGAACCCTACGGACTAAGACTGGGATGCCATAAAAGTTGATGTACGTGTAAAGTCAGGCAGCCCAATAATTTTGGTAATATAGTGTATAAATCCTGAATAATAATAATAAATAGCGACCACTCAGAATGGTCTGGGGTGGTAGATAGTGGTAGGGTTGGTAGGGTAGGGTTTCCCAAGGTTCTGTCCTGGGACCGATTCTGTTGAATCAGGTTGACCTGGATGGATTTATTCAACCTTAGCAACTATGTAACATTGGTCCATCTTGGACCAATATAGGTATGTATGTGCCATACTGTGCTGAGCCAAGAGAGTGACCTCCTGTGTTCACAAAGCAGCAGGGTAGCCTATAGGCATTGGCCCCGAAGGCTAGTGGAGATCACCATAGTAGAGGTGCCTACTACAGTGATATCCAGTTTCCATGTGGATCCTACAGGTATGGCCCATACACTATATTGTCAAAAGTATTGGGACACCTGCCTTTACACGCACATACACTTTATTGGCATCCCAGTTTTAGTCTGTAGGGTTCAATATTGAGTTGGCCCACACTTTGCAGCTATAATAGCTTCAACTCTTTTAGAAAGGCTGTCCACAAGGTTCCTTGTCAAGTTCCTCCACCCCAAACTCACTCATTCATGTCTTTATGAACCTTGCATTGTGCACTGGTGAGCAGTCATGTTGGAACAGGAAGGGGTCACCCCCAAACTGTTCCAACACCATAACCATCCCTCCACCAAATTATTTGGACCAGTGCACAAAGCAAGGTCCATAAACACAAGGATGAGCGAGTTTGGGGTGGAGGAACTTGACTGGCACCCGCAGTCTTGACCTCAATCCCATAGAACACTTTTGGGATGAATTAGAGACTGCGAACCAGGCCTTCTAGTCCAACACCAGTGCATGACCTCACAAGTGCACTTCTGGAAGAATGGTCAAACATTCCCATAGACACTCCTAAACCTTGTGGACAGCCTTCCCAGAGGAGTTAAAGCTGTTATAGCTGCAAAGGGTGGGTCAACTCAATATTGAACCCTACCAACTAAGACTGTGATGGATGCCAAAAAAATGGATGTACGTGTAAAGGCAGGTGTCCCAATACTTTTGGTAATATAGTGTATAAATCCGGAATAATAATAATAAATGGCAACCAAAATGGTCTGGAGTGGTAGATGGGGTTCCCCAAGGTTCTGTCCTGGGACCAATTCTGTTGAATGGGGTTGAATTGGATGGACTTTTTCAACCTTACCAACTATGTAACATTGGTCCAGCTTGGACCACTGTAAGTATGTATGTGCCATGCTGTGCTAAGCCAAAAGAGTGACCTCCTGTGTTCACAAAGCAGCAGGGTGGCCCATAGGCATGGAACATGAAGGCTAGTGGAGATCACCATAGTAGATGTGCCTACTACAGTGATATCCAGTTTACATGGGCATCCTACGGGTATGGCACATCATAATTGCATTGGGCCCAGCTGGACAAATGTAACTATATGCATAAACCATCATGCCTAGAATTTAGCTTTAAATACCTTTTTTGTACCTTCTTTTTTGTTGTCACATGACCTCTCTGGCCTTTTTTCCCAGTACAGTGGCAGCTGGGTATGTAGATTTGTGAGCAGCGGCCTTTCCTCTATATCATCCCTCACCTGGGAAGTTGGGATAATTACAGTAATTGAACAATGTGGATTTTCCCATCCATGGAGTCATATTTGCCAGGAGGCGAGGTTGAAACTCCAATAAAGCTTGTCCCACTTTTTAGGCCATTCCCGCCATAGGACACAAGGGACACCGATAGAACGAAGAATAACTGTCCAGAATGAGAAAATCTCTCCTAGGCTGTAGCGATAATGAATGCGTGAAAACAGGCGTTTCTTTTTTTAGAACGGAGTGCCTCTTTAAATATTCACCGCAGAGCAGAATGGCAGGAAAAGTAGACCAAGCTGACAATAAAAGGCTTTTTTACGGCTTGTAGCGGCTGTGTGTCATGTAGCTCCTGGGAGTCCCGCTGCGCTTTGTTGGAGCAAAATGCCTCAGATATCTTTTATAGGTTTACATCGTCGACTCTAGGAGAGAATATAAAGGATTAACCTTCCGACTGCCCAATATAACGGCACCTCTGCGTGCCGCAATTCGCCCCGGGTACAAACTGTTAAACGAGGTAATTTTATTTAATTAAGTATTTCCTAACCTTGCTATGGCCGGTTGGAGCTTAAAAGAAGATTATCCTGAGACAAGGGTTGTGCGCTGAATAGCAATCTATTTAAATAGTTTTGTTGCTTTTTTTATTACATTTATTTTATTGTGAATGCTTGTGCTGTATAGAGATTTTGGTAATTGTCTTTTTTGTATTACATTCCATTTTATACTGTTGTATTTTTGCTGAAAGCACAAATTGTAATATGTGGGTTGCTTTTCAAATGGGCATCCAGGTGATGGTAAAAATAGGGGGTCGAGACACTGCTTTACTGCCCCTCAACAGCCCAATCTGAAGCCTACTATACAACCAGGGAACTGTTTACATGCTGTGGCTGCGGCAAATTTAAAGGGGTTGTAAAGGCTCGTTTTTTTTTTTATTCTCTAAAAAGGCCGCGTTTTGCCGCGTTTGCGTTTAGAAGCGTTCCTAAAAAAAAAAAAAGCTCCTAAATGATTAAAGGGGTTGTAAATGTTCATTTTTTTTTTTTTTTAAATAGGTTCCGTTTAACCTAGTGCACTGTTGGTTCACTTACGTTTTCCTTTGAATTCCCTTCTAAATGTTTTTTTTCTTTGTCTGAATTTCTCACTTTCTGTTCCTCCCCACCCCCCCCCCCCCTCACAGCATCTCCGCGCAGGGATGTAGTCCCAAGGAGGGGGCGAGCATGCTGACTAACCTCCAGCCAGAACGCCTCGGATGATGGGGGTAAGCTTACTGAGGAGGAACAGGTCATAGATGGGCCACTTGGGGAGGGGTGCTGGTAAGGTGAGTAAAGGAGGGTTGTAGAGGGCCACTTGGGGAGGGGTGCTGGTAAGGTGAGTATAGGAAGGTTGTAAAGGACCACTTGGGGAGGGGTGCTGGTAAGGTGGGTCATAGAGGGCCACTTGCGGAGGGTTGCTGGTATGCTGAGTATAGGAGAGTCGTAGAGGGCCACTTGGGGAGGGGTGTAGGTAAGGTGAGTATAAGAGCGTCGTAGAGGGCTACTTGGGGAAGGGTGCTGGTAAGGTGAGTATAGTAAGGTCATATAGGACCACTTGGGGAGTGCAGATGGTAAGGTAAGTATAGGAAGGTCATATAGGACCACTTGGGGAGTGGTGATGGTAAGGTAAGTATAGGAAGGTCATATAGGACCACTTGGGGAGTGGTGATAGTAAGGTGAGTATAGGAAGGTCATATAGGACCACTTAGGGAGTGGTGATGGTAAGGTGAGTATAGGTCGTTGGGGGCCTTTTGGGGAGTGCTGGTGGGATGAGTAAAATAGAGTTGTGGGGAGGCTCTTTGGGTGGGGGGGCTGTTATAAGAATTGTATAGGAGGGTTGCGTGGGGCCCCTTAGAGAGGTAGTGCTGGTAACGTGGGTATAAGAGGGTCATGGGGGGCCCTCTGGCGGGGAGTACTGGTTAGGTTAGTATAAGAGGGTCGTGGCAGAGGCCCTTTGGGGAGAACTGCTGGCTGGTAAGGTGAGTATAGGATGGTTGTGGAGGGCCATTTTGGAGGGGGGGGGGGGCATTGGTAAGGTGAACATAGGAGGGTCATGGCGGAGGCTCTTTGGGGAGGGCTGCTGGTAAGAGAAGTATAGGAGGGTTGTGGAAGGCCATTTGGGGGGGGGGAACGTTGGTAAGGTGAGTATAGGAGGGTCGTGGCGGAGGCTCTTTGTGGAGTGCTGCTGATAAGGTGAGCATAGGAGGAGGGCTGTGGGTGGCCATTTGGGGGGAACACTATTAAGGTAAGTATAGGAGGGTCTTTGTGGGCCCTTTAGGGAGATCAGTAGTAGGGTGAATATAAAAAAGACGCGTGGGGACCCTTTGTGTCGGTGCTCCGGTAAGATGAGTAATAGGTCATGGGAGGTAGTGCTGTTGAGTGAGTATAAGAGTTTTGTAGGGGGGGAGGGGCCTTTGGGGTGGGGGCTTCTGGCATAGTAAGTATATAAGGGTCGTAGGGGGATCCTTTGAGTTAAGCACTGGCAAGCTGAGTATAAGAGAGTCGAGGGGGACCCTCTGTGGGCGTGTTGGTAAGGTGGGTAGAAGAGGGTCATGGGGGCCCTCTGTTTTTACCCTTCTGGCTGCACTGCCTGGATAAATCACAGAAGTGGCTGGACAGAATTACAACCCCCTTGGTGGATAGGTCAGATCACATACTCTGTATTTGAGAATTTTCCTGGAGTTCAGCTTTAATTGGTGACCTCAGTTGTCTGGCCAGGCGGTTACAATCACGTTTCTTAACTTGCGGTAAAAACTTGAGACGATGATCTTTTTTTTTTTTTTTTTTTTGCCGTTTTCGAAATAGTTGGTCACACAAGGCCCGTGTGTCCTCTCTGTAGGCGTACATTTTTCTAGCGCCGGGTTGAGTGTAGCTGATTATTCTGCTTTTGAATTCATAGCACGGCCCGGAAACAAAGAAGCCTTAGCCCCGTTTTGTCTTCTGTACACAAATAGAGACCCGAGAAAATTGGCTGATCAGACTTCTGACTTTTCGTGCCCAACCCCCCGACGTCTTGGCTGCGAATACATTTTTTTTCCCTTGGAGGGTTTAATAGCGAAGCTTGACTATTTTTTTTTTCTACTTCTAACTGGTGGGGACTTTGGCCTTTTTAAGTAAAAAACACAAGAGCGATTGATCTTAATATGCTTGTTTTAATTACGTTTAAGACCCAGGGAGCCGACGTAATCGTCGCCGCGGTGAATTTATAGACTGAGCATTATAGTTGGAAAATTAACAATAAAAAAAATAAAAGAAGATTTTTTTTGGGCTCGCTTCAAACGAGGAGCGTGCCGTCTACACCAGATGGGGCGGCTTTGATCTCAAGGTACGCCATGCATTTTCAATGGGTCCTGCTTTAATATTTAAAAAAATAAAATGATATATGCGAAAATCATCCTCTACAGACGGCGTATAAAAATTTCCGCCATCCTTGGTGGACCAAGGGCACCTTTTTGTGCAACATCCAATTTTTTTTTTTTTTAAACTGAACCTTCTGGGCCAGGCCTAAGAGGTCAAATGGGACAGGGTGGCCAGACGTCACCAATTTCTGGGGACAGTCCCCAGTTTTAGGGACTGTCCCTGATTTAGTTTTCAATGCCAGTGACATCCATGGACTGGGCAGCTGCAGGGTCACCCATTTTGACATTATTTTTGCGATTGGCCTGGAGCAGGAGGAGGAAGGAGGGGATGTGTCTGCTGTTAGCTGTATCAGAGGTGATTGATGTCATACACTATATAGTCAAAAGTATTGGGACACCTGCTTTAACACACAACATAAACTTTAATGGCTTCAGTTTTTGTCCGTAGGGATTAATATTGAGTTGGTCCACCTTTTGCAGCTATAACAGCTTCAACTCTTCTGGGAAGGCCGTCCACAAGGTGTAGGATGATGTTGGACGAGAAGGCCTGGCTCACAGTCTCTGCTCTAATTCATCCCAAAGATGTTCTATTGAGGGAGGCCCCCCCGCTGTTAGGACAATTTGCCAACACCCATCATTTGGTGTGGCAGGCTTCATATCCCCGCCCCCCTTCTCCACCCATGCCCCACCCCAAAGAAAGGTGGGTATGGTCAGTAGGGTGTCCCCTGGCTTTCATTTTGAAAATCTGGTGATGTTAACACAGAAGCCAATTTTTTGTGTGGGGCAAAATAAACACATCTCTTGAAACACATAAGATGGACAACTTTAGTGCCAATAATATTAGGTAAAATTTTATTGGCTGTCTGTGATTCCGCTGGGAGATTTCCCTCACTTCCTGGCCCTGTGACACCTGTACAAGAAGTGGGAGGTGCAATTTGTCTCTGTGACCCCACTGGGAGATTTCCCTTGCTTCCTAGCCCTGTGACTCCTGTGCAAGAAGTAGGAGGTGGAGTTTGTCTCTGTGACCCCACTGGGGGATTTCCCTCACTTCCTGGCCCTGTGACACCTGTAGAAAAAGTAGGATGTGCAATTCACTTCCTGGCCCTGGGACACCTGTTCAAGAAGTAGGAGGTGCAGTTTGTCTCTGTGACCCCACTGGGAGATTTCCCTCACTTCCTGGCCCTGTGACACCTGTAGAAAAAGTAGGATGTGCAGTTTGTTTCTTTGACCCCACTGGGAGATTTTCCTCACATCCTGGCCTTGTGACTCCTGCACAAGAAGTAGGAGGTGTAGTTTGTCTCTGTGACCCCACTGGGAGATTTTCCCCACTTCCTGGCCCTGTGACACCTGTACAAGAAGTGGGAGGTGCAGTTTGTCTCTGTGACCCCACTGGGAGATTGTCCTCACTTCCTGGCCTTGTGACTCATGTACAAGAAGTAGGAGGTGTAGTTTGTCTCTGTGACCCCACTGGGAGATTTCCCTCACTTCCTGGCCCCGTGACACCTGTACAAGAAGTGGGAGGTGCAATTTGTCTCTGTGACCCCATTGGGGGATTTCCCTCACTTCCTGGCCCTGTGACACTTCTACAAAAAGTAGGATGTGCAATTTGTCTCTGTGACCCCACTGGGAGATTTCCCTTGCTTCCTAGCCCTGTGACTCCTGTGCAAGAAGTAGGAGGTGGAGTTTGTCTCTGTGACCCCACTGGGGGATTTCCCTCACTTCCTGGCCCTGTGACACCTGTAGAAAAAGTAGGATGTGCAGTTTGTTTCTTTGACCCCACTGGGAGATTTTCCTCACATCCTGGCCTTGTGACTCCTGCACAAGAAGTAGGAGGTGTAGTTTGTCTCTGTGACCCCACTGGGAGATTTTCCTCACTTCCTGTTCCTGTGACACCTGTACAAGAAGTAGGAGGTGCAATTTGTCTCTGTGACCCCACTGGGAGATTTTCCTCACTTCCTGGCCCTGTGACACCTGTACAAGAAGTGGGAGGTGCAGTTTGTCTCTGTGACCCCACTGGGAGATTGTCCTCACTTCCTGGCCTTGTGACTCATGTACAAGAAGTAGGAGGTGTAGTTTGTCTCTGTGACCCCACTGGGAGATTTCCCTCACTTCCTGGCCCTGTGACACCTGTACAAGAAGTGGGAGGTGCAATTTGTCTCTGTGACCCCATTGGGGGATTTCCCTCACTTCCTGGCCCTGTGACACTTCTACAAAAAGTAGGATGTGCAATTTGTCGCTGTGACCCCACTGGGAGATTTCCCTTGCTTCCTAGCCCTGTGACTCCTGTGCAAGAAGTAGGAGGTGGAGTTTGTCTCTGTGACCCCACTGGGGGATTTCCCTCACTTCCTGGCCCTGTGACACCTGTAGAAAAAGTAGGATGTGCAATTCACTTCCTGGCCCTGGGACACCTGTTCAAGAAGTAGGAGGTGCAGTTTGTCTCTGTGACCCCACTGGGGGATTTCCCTCACTTCTTGGCCCTGTGACACCTGTAGAAAAAGTAGGATGTGCAGTTTGTCTCTGTGACCCCACTGGGAGATTTCCCTCACTTCCTGGCCCTGTGACTCCTGTACAATAAGTAGGAGGTGTAGTTTGTCTCTGTGACCCCATTGGGAGATTTCCCTCACTTCCTGGCCCTGTGACACCTGTACAAGAAGTAGGAGGTGTAGTTTGTCTCTGTGACCCCACTGGGAGATTTCCCTCACTTCCTGGCCCTGTGATACCTGTACAAGAAGTGGGAGGTGAAGTTTGCACCAGGATGATAAGGCAGAACATTGTTCAAATTTTATCCATTTTATCCATTGCCAACAAGGCAGATGGTGCCAACATGGCATACTTACTACCCTAAGTATGCTGCCATAGATAGGAACATTTGTATTTAATACAATTTTCCTTCCTTCCTTTTTTTCTTGTCCTGTATCCTGATTGGGGAGATTTCCCCCAACTTCCTGTCTGGACAGGAAGTGATGTTAATTCTTCTTTATAAGGCCATAGAAAGCAATACAAATGGAATGTGACATTTTCGGCTGAGCTTTGCCTTTAATTAAAGACACTCAGCCTGTCCATAAAAGGGAAAACATGAGAAAAATAAGTGTCTGAACTCGCTTGTTACTTATAAAAAATTAATAGCTGCCCACAAGAACCAAATTCATCATGTTTCTGGAATTAGAGCAGAAAAAACAAACATTTGAGCCGTTATAATGGCAGCGCGGCTCATTTTTCATGATGCCGATGATTAAAAATACGGAGAATGTGCAGTGCAGTGATGAATATATTGTGAAGGGAACCTGAGGCCGGGTCATGTCAGGAAAGTAATTACAGATTCTTAAAGTGTCACTAAACCCTCATCAGAAAAACGATCAATAAATGGTGTATTACAAGCTGTTCATACTCACTCAGTCACTAAGAGATTTGTTTTCTGTACTCTGCAAAAAAAAAAAAACCTGGTTGATCCTGTTGTTCTCTATCGCCCCCTTCTGTCCATGTCCCCAATTCAGCTGGGGATTTTGCAGAACAGTGTTGTCAGCTCTGCACATGCTCAGTTTTCAGTGACTACTATCTATGCTGAGCATTTCCTCCCTATCACATCTGAGTAGCCCATGTGACTATAGACTCACACAGGTGGGCGTATACAGAGTGATAAATGACAGGCCACTCCTCCTCCATGTCCACTAATCAGCTAAATACACTGGGGGCGGGATATTACATGTAGATTGATGGAGGCTTCATCTCCTTCCTTTTCTAAGACACAGGCTGGAGGGAGGTGACAGGGGCGCCCACACCCTGTCATTGACAAAAAATAATAAAGATTTCAAATATATATTTTTATGACAATTTAAAACAGTACTGTATATTGATCATGTTTATTTTTACTCAGATGTTATTTTAATTTTTGTTGAACATGTGACCAGCAGCAGAGGACTAGAATCTCCTCCTACTTATGTTTCCCCATCATCCATATACAGAAATACAAGGGACAATGTAAATTAAACAGTGTGTGTTTATTATCACTTTAAAGGGGTTGTAAAGGTTTGTTTTTTATTTTCTAAATTGGTTCCTTTAAGCTTGTGCATTGTTGGTTCACTTACCGTTTCCTTTGATTTCCCTTCTAAATGTTTTTTTTGTTCTTTGTCTGAATTTCTCACTTCCTGTTCCTCCTCAGTAAGCTTGCCCCCGTCATCCATGGGGGTTAGTCAGCCAGAGCAGCTTACTGAAGAGAAACAGGAAGTGAGAAATTTAGACAAAGATTTTTTTTTTTAGAAGGGAAATTGAAAGAAAAGGTAAGTGAACCTACAATGCACTAGCTTAAAGGACCCAGCTTAAAGATTTAGAAAATAAAAAAACAAACCTTTACAACTCCTTTAAGCTCTTCCCGCCAGCACTATAGCCGGCAGACATCTACACCGCAGGCTCACATTGCCGGGAAGATATCCATGGATGTCCTCTTGTGATCGATGTTCCCGCGTGCCCCCCCCCCCCCCTGCGGCATGCATCAGCACAAATCTGTGATTGCTGTGTACGTAGGACACAGCTGATCACAAATTAGGTAAAGAGCCAATCACAGCGGCTCTTTACCATGTGACTAGCTGTATCCAATCACAGCTGATTACAGTGTAAGCAGAATTTGCCCATTATCAGCATTCCTGTTCTCACACTGACAGCGTGTGGGGAGAGGAGAGCTGATAACTTGGAAATTCACTCAGGGGACATCTACACTGATAATCCGGGCACTGATCATTAGTGCAGCCCCAACAGTGCTCACAAGTGCTGCTAATCTGTGCCCATCAGTGGTGCCTGTCAGTGCCCATCAGTGCCACCTATTAGTGCCCATCAGTGCTGCCTGTCAGTGACCATCAGTTCCACCTATTAGTGCCCATAAGTGCCGCCCATCAGTGCTGCCTGTCAGTGCCCATCAGTTCCACCTATCAGTGCTGCCTATCAGTTCCCATCAGTGCTGCCAATCAGTGCTGCCTGTCAGTGCCCATCAGTTACACCAATCAGTGCCCAGTAGTAATGCCTATCAGTTCTCATCAGTGCTGCCTGTCCGTGCCTATCAGTTACACCAATCTGTGCCCATCAGTGCTGCCTATCTGTTCTCATCAGTGCTGCCTGTCAGTGCCCATCAGTTCTACCTATCAATGCCCATCAGTGCTGCTTATCAGTTCCCACCAGTGCTGCCTGTCAGTTCCCATCAGTTCTACCTATCAGTACCCATCAGTGCTGCCTGTCAGTACCCATCAGTGTTGCCTCTTCAGCACACATTAGTTAAGGAGAAAAAATACTTGTTTACTAATTACTCATCAGTGGCCATCAGTGCCACCTTATCTGTGCCCATCAGTACCAACACCTTGTTGTATCTATGTCATGAAGAATTAAGGCAAAAGGGGGTCCAACCTGGTACTAGCAAGGTGTACCTAATAAAGTAGCCGGTGAGTGTATATATATATATATATATATATATATATACACAGTTTGACCTTCTTCCTAATGCTGCAGCAATTTACCTGATACAAAACAATGCACTCACTATGTGGCTTGCTCTGGCACTGACCACATATGAGCATCTGTTCAGCAAAGATGCTGACTGCACTGTCTGATGGATAAGTGGGGGGAGTCTGCCAATTGAAATAGATGAAATGCTATCGCTATAGTGCAGCCAACATGTGAAAAATGAAAGAAATGGAATTTGTTACAAAAATGAGTGAAAATGCGAAGTCTCCGCGCTCTGATTTCTCTCTAATGAAGCCGGCTGTGCCAGCTGTGTAACTTCCCTGGAATGTCTGCCGGGGGATTCCATTTTACACCCACACTGCCAGTCCACTCCGAGATACGGGAGCCCAGAATAAACACAGATAATGCGGTTCAGCTGGACCACAGCGATCTGAGTGCGCCCAGACATGGCGACCTCCATACACCACGTATCCGCGCAGCACTCGCCCAACGCAGAAACAAAGTGTCGCCTCCCGCTGTCAGAACAAACATTTCCTTTAATGTTGTCCAGAAATCCGGAATATCCCTCCTAGAAGCTGGAATTGGACTGACCGGAATAATCAGCAGTGGAAAACTGCTTCTGGCACCTATTTAACCAGTTCAGCCCCGGACCATTTGGCTGGCCAAAGACCAGAGCACCTTTTGCCATTCGGCACTGCGTCGCTTTAACTGACAATTGCTCGGTCGTGCGACGTGGCTCCCAAACAAAATTGACATCCTTTTTTACCCACAAATAGAGCTTTCTATTGGTGATATTTGATCACCTCTGCGTTTTTTTTTTTTTTTTTGCGCTATAAACAAAAATAAAGCGACAATTTTGAAAAAAAAAAAAAAACAATGGGCCAGATTCACAGAGCCATTGCGCCTGTCTAACTGGTGTTAGACTGGAGTAATTTCAAATTACGCGCGTTTTTTAGCTAGTCGAAAACCTCAAACCATGAATAGACGGCTGCGGGCTTCAATTCGACTGAATTACGTGTTCGTACGCATTCAGATCTACGCTGCAATAAAATTGCGGCCACTGGGTGGACTTCCCGTCGTTTTCCGCGTCGGGGTATGCTAATGAGCTTTTGCCGGCGATCCCAGAAATTACGATCTTCAATCGCAATCTCTTACGGCACCTTTAGTCATCTTTTTTTTTGCGTAACACTATACCAGCTTTTTGCTGCTCTAATATTAGACAGCCCATGTTAAGTATGGCCGTCGTTCCCGCGTCGAATTTCTACGTTTTACGACGTCTTTTATTATTTTTTACGTAAGTCGTCTGGGAATAGGAATGTTAGTAAACGACGCTACTCAAACAACGAATGACGTAACGACGTGATTTCGCGCAATGCACGGCGGGAAATTTCTGAACGGAGCATGCGCAGTTCGATCGCCGCGGGGACGCGCTTAATTTAAATGCTTCACGCCCCCCAATCGCGTATTTCGAGAAATAGACTACGCTGCCGTAGCGTACGGGCAAAAATCTACCAGGATTCGGTGTAGAGCCTGGTAAAATACGGCAGCGCAGAGTATTTCGATTACGCAGCGCAATATTAAGTGTGTTTGAATCTGGCCCAATGTTTTTTACTTTTTGCTGTAATAAATATCCCCCAAACAATATATCAAAAACTCATTTTTTTCCACAGTTTAGGCCAAAATGTATTCTTCTACATATTTTTGGTTAAACAAAAAATCGCAATAAGCATTTGATTGGTTTGCGCAAAAGTTATAGCGGCTACAAAATTGGGGATAGTTTTATGGCATTTTTATTATTATATATTTTTTTTACTAGTAATCACGGCGATTAGCGATTTTTATCGTGACTGCGACATTATAGCGGACACATCGGACACTTTTGGCGCTATTTTGGGACCATTGTCATTTATACAACAATCAGTGCTATAAAAATGCACTGATTACTGTGTAAATGTGACGGGCAGTGGAGGGGTTAATCACTAGGGGCGAAGAAGGGGTTAAGTATGTCCTAGGGAGTGATTCTACTTCTACTGTTAAGGGGGCGTGGCTACAAGTGACAGATGAACAGTGACATGTCGCTAGGAAGAACGGGGAAATGCTGTGTTCACACTGACATCTCCTTTTCTTCAGCTCCGTGGGTCCCGTGGGCACTTTCACGGAAAAAAATGTGGAAAAAAATGACAAAATATACAACTATAAATAAAATTATAATTTATTTTTTTAAATCCGTCAATTTCGGTTTTGGCCAAGTGCATCCTCAATTTTCGGTTTCGGCACCGTCATTTTCATTTCGGTGCACCACTAGGTATTATGCCGCGTACACACGATCATTTTTTGTGATGAAAAAAAAACGACGTTTTCTGTGAAGTAAAAAACGACGTTTTTGAAACGTCACTTTTCAAAGACGATGTTGCATACACACCATCGTTTCTTTCACAAAAAGCGAGGTTACGTTCACTCTTTTCCATTGAAGCTCGCTTCATAACTAGCTTCTGGGCATGCGCGGGTTGAAAAACGTTGTTTTAAACGACGTTTTTTCTACACACGGTGATTTTTTGTGAAACAAAAAACGACGTTTTGAAAAACGACACAAAAAATTCAAGCATGTTGGAATTTTTTTTGGGTCGTTTTTTAACCACTTCAGCCCCGGACCATATTGCTGTCCAAAGACCAGAGCACTTTTTGAGATTCGGCGCTGCGTCGCTTTAACTGACAATTGCGCGGTCGTGCGACGTGGCTCCCAAACAAAATTGGCGTCCTTTTTTTCCCACAAATAGAGCTTTCTTTTGGTGGTATTTGATCATCTCTGCGGGTTTTATTTTTTGCGCTATAAACAAAAACAGAGCGACTATTTTGAAAAAAATGCAATATTTTTTACTTTTTTCTATAATAAATATCCCCAAAAATATATATAAAAAAATATTTTTTCCTCAGTTTAGGCCGATACGTATTCTTCTACATATTTTTCGTAAAAAAAATCGCAATTAGCGTTTATTGATTGGTTTGCGCAAAAGTTATAGCGTTTACAAAATAGGGGGTAGTTTTATGGCATTTTTATTATTATTTTTTTTTTTACCAGTAATGGCGGCGATCAGCGTTTTTTTTCGGTACTGCGATATTATGGCGGACACTTCGGACACTTTTGACACATTTTTGGGACCATTGGCATTTTTTTAGCGATCAATGCTATAAAAATGCATTGGATTACTATAAAAATGCCATTGGCAGTGAAGGGGTTAACACTAGGGGGCGGGGAAGGGGTTAAGTGTGTTCCTATTTGTGTTCTAACTGTATGGGGGGGGTGGCCTCACTAGGGGAAATCACTGATCTTCTGTTCATACATTGTATGAACAGAAAATCAGCGTTTCCCCCGCTGACAGGAACGAGCGCTGTGTGTTTTCACACACAGCTCCCGTTCCCCGCTCTGTAACGAGCGATCGCGTGTGCCCGGCGGCGATCGCGCCCGCCGGGCACACGCACGGGACTCGGGGGCGAGCGGGGGGCGCGCGCGCGGGGCGCCGGCGGCGCGCACGCGCCCCCTAGTGGCCGCGAAAAGCGCGACGTAGAGCTACGGGCTCTCGCGCAGGAGTGCCGACCTGCCGCCGTATAACTGCGGCGGCTGGTCGGCAAGTGGTTAAGACAAAAAACAACATTTGCCTACACACGATCAATTTAAATGACGTTTTAAAAAACAACGTTTTTTTTCATTGCAAAAAACGACCGTGTGTACGCGGCATTAGTCACTGGGTCTTTTTCTTACTTTTTAAAAATTTGGGTTTACTTAACCACTTAAAGGGGTTGTAAAGGTACAATTTTTTTTTCCTAAATATCTTCCTTTACCTTAGTGCAGTCCTCCTTCACTTACCTCATCCTTCCATTTTACTTTTAAATGTCCTTATTTCTTCTGAGAAATCCTCACTTCCTGTTCTTCTGTCTGTAACTCCACACCGTAATGCAAGGCTTTCTCCCCTGGTGTGGAGTGTCGTGCTCGCCCCCTCCCTTGGACTACAAGAGAGTCAGGACGCTCTCTACATTGTAGATAAAGGAGCTGTGTGTTAGTGAGCGTCCTGACCCTCCTGTAGTCCAAGGGAGGGGGCGAGCACGACACTCCACACCGGGGAGAAAGCCTTGCATTACGGTGTGGCGTTACAGACAGAAGAACAGGAAGTGAGGATTTCTCAGAATAAATAAGGACATTTAAAAGCAAAATGGAAGGATGAGGTAAGTGAAGGAGGACTGCACTAAGGTAAAGGAAGCTTTTTAGGAAAAAAAATTGTACCTTTACAACACCTTTAACCGCCCGCTGCACATATACTCCGTCAGGGTGGCTGCTCTGTGACAGATCATGTACCTAGTATGTGATCTGACACCTTCGGGCCTGGGGGGCGTGTGGTGGCGGCAACCCGCTTTTTCTCTGATTATACACAGAGAGAGCGGCTAAAAAAAGACACAGGGCCAGATTCTCAGCGGCGTTACGACGGAGTATCTCAGATACCCCGTCCTATCGCCGTTTTTTTTGTCTCGTATCTATGCGAGTGATGCTTAGCATCACTTTTGCATAGATACGCTTCTACATCCGACAAGTGTAAAACCATTACACTTGCGGATCGTAGTTGTAATGACAACTCCGGCCACTAGGTGGCCTTTACGTTGTTTTCGCATTTGCATATGCAAATGAGGTAGTACGCCGATTCCCGATCGCTTTTACGCCGCCCCGTCGTCGCGTACGTCGTATTCGTTCGCGTAAGGTTACCCCAGCGTAAGGTTACCCCAGCTTCTATGTGGAGTAACCTTACGAAGTACCGTCGGATGCCGTCGGGTCCCGTCGGATGCAATGTTAAGTATGGCGTCGGGTCACGTCGTTTTACTAACTCGTTCGCGAATAGGGAGTTGCGTAAATGACGCTCACGTCGTTTTGACGTCGGTTTCAATGACGCTTTCCGACGTGAGCTGGAGCATGCGCACTGGGCTTTTTCCCCGGCCGGCGCATGCGCAGTTCATTCGACGCGGGGGGCGCGCTTAATTTAAATACAAGCCGCCCCATTTGAATTGCGCGGGTTTACGCTGCGCGATTTACGCGACGCAGGCGAAACCTACGGAGCAAGTGCTTTGAGATTAAAGCACTTGCTCTAGTACGATGCGGCGGCGTAGTGTAACTGGCTTACGCTACGCCGCCGGAATTCTTAGAGAATCTGGCCCACAATGTTTGTTTTTTTTGTTACAGCGTCGCACGACCGTGCAATTGTCAGTTAAAGTAACGCAGTGCTGTATCGCAAAAAATGGCCTGGTCACGAAGGGAGGAAAGCTTCCGGAGCTGACGTGGTTACGTTTCTGAAACATGAAGTTTCACGTTCACAAAATGATGCCCACACGCGTGTAAACGTTTACATGCATCTACCCGTGTACATCATATTCAATGCAGTCCTATGGGGAGAATTACACTCCAGCTGGGGCCCCGGGGAGCCCGAAATGTTGGCGTGTTATGTGCTGTATGACCCTAATGTCTGTATTTACATCCACGTGCGTGACCGAGAGATTAGGATCCGAAGGATCTGCGCACGCCAGCTAACCGCGAATCACCAAGAGGCTTCGGAAATTGTCAAAGCCGAAAAACCCATTTGAAATGGGATAAATATCCGAGTGTCTGCAGGCTGAATAAAAATCTGCCGTGACTGCGTCTGGTAGAAGCGACAGGTGTACTTTAAATTGGCTTTCAAATCAGGCAAACAATACCCCAAGGAAAGCCACCTTTCCCCACCGCCGAGGGCAGCCATCCATTACCGCCGTCATGTGTACTTTGCCGGTAACAGATTGACCCTGTGAAGATGGGGGGGAGGGGGGGCGTGCGTTTAAACAGCTGCTCCCATCAGGAATACAAATTAATAACTGTCCTGAAATCCTCGCAGTATGGGAGCGTTCGGATTTAGCTGGCGGAAACGTCGGGGAACAACGCAGGTGACGGACAGTTTAATTAAGCGCGTTATGGACAGTTTTGTAGCGAGAAGGACCAAAATAGGAGATGGGCTGATCGGCGAGACTATTTATAATTCTCAGCCATGGCCAGACGCTTCTTTTTTTTCGCTAAACCTCCATTATTTCTTAATACAGAATTTCAGGCGGAAAAAAAAAATCATCACAGTTACGTGGTCATTAAAAACGATTACATGTATTTTTGAATAAAAGAAATGATAAACTGCGCTAATGTGCAAAAATATTATACAGAATATTCAAGCAGCAACTCTCCCAATAAAATAAACCTTGCGCTAATTGTAATTAATGCCCATGAACTATAAAATAATGTGATCAAGTAAATGTCCAGATGTGATGAAATGATATATATCCTTGGTTAATATCACCAGAATCCACCAACTTGGAATTGTGATCCTTTACTGCACCGCCACCACCAAATGCAGGGCTGGTGCTTGATAATTTTGAGCCCTAGGCAAGACTAACACCCCCCCCCCCCCAACCGCTCGACGCTCTGGGGGTGAGGGGGTGTCGTTAGTCTTGCCTAGGGCCGCGCGAGTGAATACAATAGGGTCGAAGCGGACTCACTGGGGCAGCAGAATTTCTTCTCTGTGCTCACCTCCCCCAGCTGTCCTCGTGCCCACCTCATCCAGCTCCCGGGCTGTCCTCGTGCACACCTCATCCAGCTCCCCGGCTGTCCTCGAGCTTGCCTACTTCACCTCCCTAATTGTCCTTGTACCTGCCTCCTCTGGCTCCCCAGCTGTCCTCATGCCCACCTCTTCCTGCTTCCCAACTGTCCTCGTGCCTGCCTCCACCACCTCCCCAGCTGTCCTTGTGCCGCCTCATCCACCTCCCCAGCTGTCCTTGTGACCGCCTCCTCCACCTCCCCAGCTGTCCTTGTGCCTGCCTCCTCCACCTCCCCAGCTGTCCTCGTGCCTGCCTCTTCCGGTTCCCCAGCTGTCCTCGTGCCTGCCTCCTCCACCTCCCCAGCTGTCCTCGTGGTTGCCTCCTCCACCTCCCCAGCTGTCCCCGTGCCTGCCTCCTCCACCTCCCCAGCTGTCCTCGTGCCTGCCTCTTCCGGTTCCCCAGCTGTCCTCGTGCCTGCCTCCTCCACCTCCCCAGCTGTCCCCGTGCCTGCCTCCTCCAGCTCCCTAGCTGTCCTCGTGCCGCCTCTTCCAGCTCCCCGGCTGTCCTCGTGCCTGCCTCCTCCGCCTTCCCAGCTGTCTTCATGCCCGCCTCCTCCGGCTTCCTAGCTGTCCTCGTGCCTGCCTTCTCCACCTCCCCAGATGTCCTCGTGCCCGCCTCCACCTCTATCACCCTCTTCGCAGTCTGAGCTGCTGCTGACCTCCTCTGTAGCATCGGTGACACATGTCCTCCATGACTGCTGATTTCTCTGGATAGTCAGTCAGCTCCCCAGCCCTCTGTAGGGCCCCTCATGTTCCCCCACCAGGCTAGTGGGGAAATCAGCGGCCATGGATGTGCCCCCCTAGGCAGAAGTGTGCCCTAGACGGCTGCCTAGTGGAAATGCTGACCCTGACCAAAAGCAAAATTGCTTACTTACCAGCTCAAATTGGACCTCCTGTTACAGGAGGTCAATGACGCTTGTGGCTCTATACCCAGTCATGGCCTTTATTATCATCTGAGAGTCTTCCTGCGACTTGCAAGCCATACTTCTTAATAGTATTGTCACAGTATCGTCAAAAGGTAAGGACTCCGGACGATGTCATCTTATGACGAAACGCATAGGGTGGAGTGAGGTCCTGCCTTCACTCTGATCCTCTGGTCCCCACCAGTGCTATTGATTATAGGGAACCTTTTGTGTTTTGGGATACCCCTGTGACAATACTATTCAGAAGGTTTTCTTGAAAGTCACAGGAAGACTCTCAGACGATATTAAAAGCCCTGGCTGGGTATAGAACAACAAGCGTCATTGACCACCTGTAGCAGGTGCCAAATCTTTCTCTAGTAAATCCAAAAAAGAAAACATTTTGGCTCTAGTTATGCTTTAAAAACTGTCTCATGTGAATGATACGGCTGCACAGATATGCAGTGTTTATGTATGTGGACTGAACTTTTGGATGAGAATTTGACATATGCAGTGAATTGGACGGCAGTTGTCTCCTTTGCGTTCCTCTTGGAATTCAGAAGGAAATTCTTCTGCCAAATGCTTATCTGCATAAGCCCTCAGTGAGAACCAAAGAAAGGGTTGAGCCACAGGGGAATAGATGGAGTGTGAGAAGGAAATTGTTTACATGAGATAAACGGGATTTTTTCAGATAAGTGTGTAGCCATTCCTAGGCCGATGTTGTGGCGAGAGTTGCACGAGCTTTGGGAGTGTGTGGCACAACGTCGTCTTCTTTGCGCCGGCGCTTGTTATGTTCGGAGACTTTAGGCGGCTCCGTAGTGCTCCGTAGTACAGGGCAGGCATTTTTTGATGGTGGTCATTTCTCGTCACAACCAGGGGCGAACTGACCATTAAGGCCCTCGGGCACTGCCTGAGGGCCCCATACCACTAGGGGGCCCCACGAGGGTTGCCAGGCTCAGTAAAACCAGGGACAGTATATCAAAATCTGTATTTTTTTTACATCTGTCCCTGATATGTCCGAAATCGACATGCTTTTGATGTAAAAATCCAGAGATTTTAGCTGCCCCACCTCTGCACTGCCTCCTGGCATGGTGGCCATCTGTAAGCCCGGGGGCCCCATAATCTTCTATTGCCCGGGAGCCCCATGAGTTGTCAGTCCGCCCCTGGTCACAACACCGGGCCAAAGAAGTTTGTTGGGTCATGTATGAACTCTTGTTACTCATCTAATGCAGGTCGGAAGTGGAGGTGCTGTCTGTTGCACCAACATCAGCCTGAAAAGGGATTGAAGGTTGGGCTTATCAGGAAAAGTTGGAATGGGAAAAGTTGACCCTAAATTCCAACTCCCCTGTTTACCAGTATACCAGTAATCACTAAATGGTGGACCGCGATCCTAGCCCGAACCTGTCCGGACTGCGGCCACAACTCTTGCGGATCTCCCACCCGGCTACCGTTGTCATCTTTAAAGCAGGCGGCGCCCCTGGAAGTGCTGCAGATCGGTATGAAGAGCGGGAGTCTATTCACTTTCATACTCTTCATTAGACATTGTTTTTCCTTTTTTAACAACACAATTGCAGAGCGGGAGTCTATTCAGATTAAACAAGCGGGTGAACACCATTGTTAGCAATGTTTTTGCACAGAGCAGCCCTGATCCTTCTCTGCTGGGGTCCCTCGCTGGTGCTCCTGGCCCAGCTTGCAATAGAAGCACCCAAGCAGGCTCGTTCCTGGCCCGCGGCTCTGCGTGTCCATTCACACACAGAGCCGTGGCTCGGCCCCACCCTCTCTCTCTCCTCATTGGCTCACTGGCTGTGATTGACAGCAGAGGGAGCCAATGGCTCCCCCTGCTGTCTTAGCCAAAGAAGAGGGAGAGCCAAGGCTCTCGTGCATATCTCTGGATGAAGATCAGGCTCAGGTACGCACCGTGTTTCCCCGAAAATAAGCCGGGTCTTACATTAATTTTAGCAACCAAAAACACAGTAGGGCTTATTTTTGGGGTAGGGCTTATTTTCAGAGTAGGACTTGCATGCCAGGAATCCCCAGTGTGAACAGAGTAAAAGTGCCTGTAAACTGCTGGAATACACTCTATTGCAGGATTGTGTAAGGTGGAGGGTGTGTGTTTCTGTAATAAAATTGTGCAAGTACTTTCTTATAGCACTGCTCGCTATAAGAGTGTGCAAAGTTTGTTGTCTGGGGGACCTATGGCTGGGGAGCACTGATTTTTCAAATCCAGGCACCCCATCCATAGACTCCCATGTTAAACGTCAGTCTTGTCATGGACACAGTGAGGCATGGACACAGTGAGGCATGCACATGGACACAGTGAGGCATGGGAACAGTGAGGCATGCACATGGACACAGTGAGGCATGCACAGTGAGGCATGCAGATGAACAACCTAGGCTTATACTCGAGTCAATAAGTTTTCCCATTTTTTGTGGTACAACTAGGTGCCTCGGCTTATATTCGGGTCGGCTTATACTCCAGTATATACGGTAAATGCCCAGTAATCATGATGAAAACAGTATTAAAAAAAAAAGGTGAAAACAGTACCAAAAAAAAAAATGATGCCCAATCCTTTATTTTTCATGTAGCAAGTAGATCCTTTCTAACTAGTTATAAATGACACCCCTATTACTCTGCGCTGCCATGGCAGTGTTATTATTTACTGTTCTTCCTTTGAGTTGACTGACACTAGAGGGAGTTGAAAGTCGGTATTCAGTCCGCAAGCCCGGCGAAAAACGCAAGGCGGTGAATTTTCCATCTGACTTAAAATGTCAGCCTCGGTGACTTTCATCTCCTCCAAATATTGTCCTTCTGACGGAAAACCTCACTGATCTCCCTTCCCGCCGAGCTGAAAGAGATTGTGTATCACACAAATATGTTATTACTAAGCCCTGATCCCTGGGGCCCGGGGTGTAAACTTTCATGATGTGTAAAGCGTTGAGGCAGTGGATGGAACTGGCACAGGAGCGCTTACATAACCGGGAGCTTTTCACACGTGCTTAAAGATTGATGTATTAACTCTATAAAGCTGAATTTTTTTTCTGGGGGTACCATTAAAATAACCTTTAAACCTTGGAGGCTTTCTCCTCTTTGTCCCCTGAAGCCACTTCTCTTCGGCGCTCTGACTTCATCATGTACATTGCAGGACCATTGTAAGTGAAGACGCCAAGGGCCCAACCTCAGTGTCGAAGGGAAGACACCTTTTCACTTGAGCTTGTTTAAAGCCTCATACACACGATCGGACTTCCATCTGACTTTTCCGTGGATTTTTGTCCGAAGGGGCATTGGCCGTGAACTTGGTATGCATACACACAGCAGAACATTTTCAGCCAACAAACACCAACGTAGTGACGTAATAGACATACTACGTGTTTTTTCAGCTCTTTAGGGCCCTTTCACACTAGCGTCCATACGTTTGCGGATGAAAAAGGGACATACATTGGTCCCTATGTGATCCACTGACACCCGTAATCACCCGTCTCCGCAAAGGTCTGATTTTGCAGACGGAAGAAAACCCTATTTTTTCTTCCGTCTGCAGAGCGGATCGGATGAACACGGACATATGGTCCGTGTTCATCCGCTCCCCCATAGGAGAGAGCGGAAAAATAACAGGGCGGTCCCTGCACAGTGTGCAGAGACCGCCCTGTCTTCCGACGGCTCAGCGGGGATTTACGGAGCGATCCTCGCTGAGCTTACGGACACACGGAGGTGGATCATTACTGATCCGCCCCGTGTGAAAGGGCCCTATAATGCCACTCTTTGGGCAACTTCTGCTAATGTTGTCTTACGGTTAGCATCGGTTTGGAGCATGCGTGTTTGTACTGGATTTTAGTCCAAAGGATTTGCGTACACATGATCGGATGATCCGTCGGAACATACCGTATTTATCGGTGTATAACACGCACCCTAACTTTGAGGCCGCGTACACACGAGGAGACATGTCCGATGAGACAGGTCCGACGGACCGTTTTCATCGGACATGTCTCCAGGGATATTTTGGTCTGATGTGTGTACACACCATCGGACCAAAATCCCCGCTGACAGAGAACGCGGTGACGTAGAAGACACCGACGTGCTCAAACACGGAAGTTCAATGCTTCCACGCATGCGTCGAATCAATTCGACGCATGCGCGGGATTTCGGTTCGATGGTTGGGCGTACTAACCATCGGACATGTCCGACGGACAGGTTTTCAGCGGACAAGTTTCTAAGCATGCTTAGAAACATTTGTCCGCTAGGCCGTACACACGATCGGACATGTCCGCGGAAACTGGTCTGCGGACCAGTTTCAGCGGACATGTCTCCTCGTGTGTACGCGGCCTTAAGAGGGAAGTTTCAGGAAAAAACACTTTCCACAGCCCCCTGCGTCTAACACACTGGCACAGTTTACTCTCTGTTTTCAGGGTAAAAAAGTGAGTGTTATACGCCAATAAATACAGTACTTGTTGTCTGAAAATTTGAGAGCATGGCTATCCAACATTTGTTGTCAGAAATTCCAACAACAATTGTCTGATGGAGCATACAAATGGTCGGTCTGACAAAACCCGTCCATCACACAATTGTTGTCAGAATATTCGATCGTGTGTACGGGCCTTTAACCACTTAAGACCCCGGACCATTATGCATTTTTTGCGATTCAGCACTGCGTCGCTTTAACTGACAATTGCGCAGTCGTGCGGCGTGGCTCCCAAACAAAATCGGTGTCCTTTTTTTTCCACAAATAGAGCTTTCTTTTGGTGGTATTTGATTACTGTATTTATTGGCGTATAACACTCACCTTTTTACCCTGAAAATAGAGGGTAAACTGTGCCAGCGTGTTAGACGCAGGGGGCTGTGGAAAGTTTTTTTCCTGAAACTTCCCTCTTAGGGCCCTTTCACACGTGCGGACGAACGGTCCGCTTTTTCTAAGTCCGTAAACGGACTTAGAATGGGGCCCTATGGGAGCGGATCCGTTAGCGGATGATGCATCCGCTAACGTCCGCCTACTATCCGCGTCCGCCTGGATCCGTTTTGCGGACGGAAGAAAACCCTATTTTTCTTCCGTCCGGTGGATCGGATCGGATGCGAACGGACAGACGGTCCGTTTCCAACCGATTCCCCATAGGGGATAGCGGAGGAGAGACAGGGCGGTCCCTGCACAGTGTGCGGGGACCGCCCTGTCCGCCGACAGCTGAGCGGGACCCCCCGCTGAGCCGACGGACACACACGGTGCGGACCGAAGAACGGTCCGCACCGTGTGAAAGGGCCCTTAAAGTTAGGGTGCGTGTTATATATCGTATTGCCCATTGTGCCTGTGCGTGTTATACACCGATAAATACGGTACCTCTGCGGTTTTTATTTTTTGCACTATAAACAAAAATAGAGCGAGAACTTTGAAAAAAATTCAATATTTTTTACTTTTTGCTATAATAAATATCCCCAAAAAATATATAAAAAAAAATATTGTAGTGATATCATATATAGTGTCCAGTAGGTAATTGAAATTAAATTTTTCTCTGTTTAGACCGATACGTATTCTTCTACCTATTTTTGGTAAAAAGAAAATCGCAATAAGCGTTTATCGATTGGTTTGCGCAAAATTTATAGCGTTTACAAAATAGGGGATCGTTTTATGTCATTTTTATTAATATTTTTTTTTTTTTACTACTAATGGCGGTGATCATCGATTTTTTTTCGTGACTGTGACATTATGGCGGAAACATCGGACAATTTTGACACATTTTTGGGACCATTGTCATTTTCACAGCGAAAAGTGCTATAAAAATGCACTGTGAAAATGACAATTGCAGTTTAGGAGTTAACCACTAGGGGGCGCTGAATCGGTTATGTGTGACCTCATATGTGTATCTAACTGTAGGGGGGGCTGGACGTGAGACGTCAGTGATCGTCGTTCCCTACATCAGGGAACAGACGATCACTGACATTGGCTCAGTGAAGAACAGGGAAGGTGTGTTTACACTGAAAGAGAAAGATTCCCCAGTGGGCCTATAGGCAGCAATGGTATAAATAAATAAATGTTCAATATATAAAACAGTGTTTATTGCCGAGAGTCTCGGATTCCCAATTGCGTCAAGGTTCGTTGTTATAACAATTGTAAAAAAGTCACATTTCTGGATACAGTATAATTAGATCACAGTACATATAATAATTCCGTATTCTGTACAAGGATAAGCCCCGACGCGTTTCGACCTGTTCGGTCTCTTCAGGGGGCATGATTTCTAGAAAATAAATAACAATAGTTGCAAAATTTCAAAGAAGATGATAGGACACATGTCAACATACATCACATTGATTGCTAAGGTATTGTAATTACCACTGATCCAGGGAGTCAATATTGTGTAGAACCGCTAGATGGTCCGGAGGGCCCGGGCCGCTCCTGCCCACCACTCGGTGGAGGGCCCAACCAGGATGGCTGACAAGGAGCCACATTAACGACGCCCCCCAGGGGCAATGGAGGAGCACTCACCTCTCCCCGTTCTTCAGCTCCTGTGACTGATCGCGGGACACCGGCGGCGATCAGGTCCCGCGGGCGCGGTCACGGAGCTTCGGACCGGGTTGCGTGACGGCGTCGCGCGCGACCCTCGGCTGGGCTCTTAAAGGCGACCTACCGCTATAAACAAAAAACCTCTGGAAATTTAATTACCGTGTGTGACCAGGCTCCATACTTTCTGCAAACCATCGTCACAGGGGATTAGATCTGGTGCTACCAGTTCGATCCTTCTTCGGCGTTAGGCGGTCCTTAAGTGGTTAAGGCCCGTACACACGATCGAATTTTCCAACAACAATGGTCCAACGGATGTGTTTTATTGGACAATCCGACCGTCTGTATGTTCCATCGTACAATTGCTCTCAAATTTTCCGACAACAAATGTGTTACGCCGGAGCATCCGATCGCATGTACACAAGTCCGTCGGAATAAAATACAAAGTACAAACACGCATGCTCGGAACCAATGCTAAACATCAGACAACAATAGCAGAAGTTTCCCAAAGGGTGGCAGTAAAGAGCTGAAAAACCACGTGGTTTGTTGGCTGAAAATGTTGGGCCGTGTGTATGCAGACCAAGTTCACGGCCAACGCCCTTTGGACCAAAATCCACGGAAAAGTCCAATCCTGTGTACGAGGCGTAAGGCCCCATGCACACGGGACGCCGGTGCAAACTCTGCTTAACACACATTTTTAAAGGCTAAAACCGTCATTGAAGTTTGCAGCGTTTTACTGCGTTTGCGTTTATAAGCGTTTAGTTAGGAAACAACATAAGACCCTCCCTAAGCTCACTCGAGCTTGTTTAAGGGAAATTGGCTGTCTGCCGTAACTAGGGTTGTCCCGATACCACTTTTTTAGGACCGAGTACAAGTACCGATACTTTTTTTCATGTACTCGCCGATACCGAATACTGATACTTTTTTTCATGTACTCGCCGATACCGAATACCGATACTTTTTTTCAAATGTGTCCCCAAATGCAGCCATGTCCCCCCACAAATGCAGCCATGTCCCCCCACAGTATCGGATCTGGCATCGGAGGCATTTGCACGAGTACAAGTACTCCCGCAAATGCTCAGTATCGGTCCCGATACCAATACTGGTATCAGTATTGGGACAACCCTAGCCGTAACCATGAGAAAGTAACCAGAATGTGATGAACATCTCTGCCCAGCATTAGGTTTGTCGACTTTTTTTAGCAGGAAAGAAGCCTGGTTATGCTTTGGTTCAGACACATTTTATTTTTTGTGGCAGTTCTCTGTAGAATGTGAGAGGACCCTTGTTCCTCTTTTACTTTTTGCTCTCCGTATGTCTCTTAACTCAATAAGTCTATTAACTGTGGGGATTATTCTCTGGTGTGCCACTTACAAAAGTGCTTTGTACCCAGCAGTGGGCGGCTCCCGCTGCTCGAGGTCTGCCTTCTCTCATTTGAACGAAGGGCTTAATGCAGATTCGGGGGCAGGACAGGGTATATAATTGCGTATTCATTCTCCCTCTGGAGAGCGTATGGAAATTGACACGTTTCTGAATCATTACACTGATATGATGGGTGCGCTCCACAGATGCATCATGTTCAGAGGATGAATGGAAGACGTCTGTCCGCAAGCGCCGATTCGCCCGACCAAGGTGACTTTCAGGTTCTCAGGAATAATTGGCAGGGATGCACCGAGCAGCTACCAGTGATTTACCATCGTTTCTCAAGTCGCTTAAATCATACGCTCGCTCTTAAAGGATATCAACCTAAAGCTAAGAGTGAAATATGAGATCGTTTGCGGAGTTTAATGTCTTTTGGCATTATTAATAATGTGGACATTTATCCCAGAATAATATTTTTTCTTAGGTTGCAACTTTAGCCAAAAACTTTTTTTTTTGGACCAGAGTAAGGAAAGATTTAGAAAAAAAAACAGTCCCTTAATTAAAGGGTAACTTCACTTTTGTGAGAAAAAAAATTATAATATAGTGTATACAATTGCGACACAAGTCATATTGTAATTAACCACTTAAGGACCGCCTAACGCCGATATACATCGGCAGAATGGCACGGCTGGGCACAATCACGTACGTGATTGTTAAATGCCCAGCTGTGGGTCGCAGGCGCGCGCCCGTGACCCGGACCGAAGCTCAGCGACCGCGGCCGCGGGACCCGATCGCCGCCGGAGTCCTGCGATCGGTCCCCGGAGCTGAAGAACGGGGAGAGGTGAGTGTAGACACACCTTCCCCCTTCTTCACAGTGGCGCTGTCATTGATCGTCTGTTCCCTGATATAGGGAAAGGCGATCAATGACATCACACGTCCAGCCCCGTCTCCCTACAGTTAGAAACACATATGAGGTCACACTTAACCCCTTCAGCGCCCCCTAGTGGTTAACTCTCAAACTGCAATTGTCATTTTCACTGTAAACAATGCATTTTTATAGCACTTTTTGCTGTGAAAATGGTCCCAAAAATGTGTCAAAATTGTCCAATGTGTCCGCCATAATGTCGCAGTCACGAAAAAAAAAAAATCGCTGATCGCCGCCATTGGTAGTAAAAAAAAAAAATTATTAATGAAAATGCAATAAAACTATCCTCTATTTTGTAAACGCTATAAATTTTCCGCAAACCATTCGATAAACGCTTATTGCGATTTTTTTTTTTTTACCAAAATAGTTAGAAGAATACGTATCGGCCTAAACTGAGAAAAAAACTTTTTTTTATATCTTTTTTTGGGGAATATTTATTATAGCAAAAAGTAAAAAATATTTTTTTTCAAAATTGTCGCTCTATTTTTGTTTATAGCGCAAAAAATAAAAACAAGCTCTATTTGTGGGAAAAAAAAAGGACGCCAATTTTGTTTGGGAGCTACGTCGCACGACCGCGCAATTGACAGTTAAAATGATGCAAAAAGGGACCTGGTCCTTTACCTGCATATTAGTCCGGGTCTTAAGTGGTTAAAGAATTATATACATCTAAATATATAACTAACTATGAAAGTACAAATAAAATGTAATAAAAAGATTCAGGTGTAACAAGTGAAATTGCAGCTGCTGTACACAAAGTGCTAACACTTGAAAAATGTATGAAAGTAGGAAAGAATTACAGCGCTCGCAAAAATAATAAAATAAATTGCAGACAATAAATGCAATAATTATAAACAATTCATAAAAGTCCAATTTTTTATATATAATGTGTATAATATATATATGATTGCATTTATTGTCTCCAATTTATTTTATTATTTTTGCGAGCGCTGTAATTCTTTGCTACTTTTATAAATTTTTGAAGTGTTAGCACTTTGTGTCCAGCAGCTGCAATTTCACTTGTTACACCTGAATCTTTTTTTATTACATTTTATTTGTACTTTCAGCACTAGTTATATAGATATATACTTTGTTCACATATTGTAATTAAATATTAATAAAAATTACCTTTCCTTTTCAATCCGCAGCTCTGTCATTTTCTGTAAAATGCAATATGGCGACCTGGAGGCGTTCTGTACACAGGTGGTATACTGCTTGGTTGTCACATTGCCGACCCGGAATTTTTTTTACGAATCCCCGCTCTGGCATGCGTTTCCCCATACTGGCGTCATCTGGATGATGAACACACACGTCAGAGCAGGGTTTTCGTAAATTTCGGGTCCCATGTGTGACAACCAAGCTGTATACCCAGATGAGGCGTGGTACACCGTTACGGACCTGGTATACCCATCCGCATATGCTGTAGACACCTTAGTGCCGGGATTGGCACAGTCACATGTGAGTGCAACTGTTCTCATTTTAAACCCTTTTAAATAAAAATGAACTACACCCTAAAGCTCTTCTTTGTGTCCCTGGTGGAGTCTGTTCCCACATCCCCAGTTTATGCCAGAGGGAGTCCCAAAGTGGAGAGACGCAAGCCTAGCGCATTTTGACCTACCTTAAAAAGTGGTCAAACACCTCTGGTTAATCGCCATCTACCTCATGAGCGCCTGTCCTGAAGCATTTATTTGAAGACACATCCAAATAGAAGAATTTATGTTATGTTTTTATGGTGTTGGGATTGTCTTATTGGACCGGAATTCTGGTTGAGAAACCCTGCTCTTGAGAAACCTTATGGTTTCATGGAATCCTGGTTGCGAAACACTGTTCTTGAGGAATCTTATGGTTCCATGAAACCCTGGTTGAGAAACTATGCTATTAAGGAACCTTATGGTTCCATGGAATGCTGGTTGAGAAACCATGCTCTTGAGGAAACATATGGTTCCATGGAATCCTGGTCGAGAAACCCTGCTCTTGAGGAACCTTATGGTTCCATGGAATCTTGGTTAAGAAACCCTGCTCTTGAGGAATCTTATGGTTCCATGGAATCCAGGTTAAGAAACCCTGCTCTTGAGGAATCTTATGGTTCCATGGAACCCTGGCTGTTCTTGAGGAACCTTATGGTTCCATGAAACCCTGGTTGAGAAACTATGCTATTAAGGAACCTTATGGTTCCATGGAATCCTGGTTAAGAAAACCTGCTCTTGAGGAATCTTATGGTTCCATGGAATCCAGGTTAAGAAACCCTGCTCTCGAGGAATCTTATGGTTCCATGGAACCCTGGTTGAGAAACCCTGCTCTTGAGGATCCCTAGGGTTCCATGGAATCCTGGTTGAGAAAACCTGCTCTTGAGGAACCTTATGGTTCCATGGAATGCTGGTTGAGAAACCCTGCTCTTGAGGAAACATATGGTTCCATGGAATCCTGGTCGAGAAACCCTGCTCTTGAGGAACCTTATGGTTCCATGGAATCTTGGTTAAGAAACCCTGCTCTTGAGGAACCTTATGGTTCAATGGAACCCTGGTTTAGAAACCCTGCTCTTGAGGAACCTTATGGCTCCATGGAATCTTGGTTAAGAAACCCTGCTCTTGAGGAACCTTATGGTTCAATGGAACCCTGGTTGAGAAACACTGCTCTGGAGGAACCTTATGGTTCCATGGAACCCTGGTTGGGAACCCCTGCTCTGGAGGAACCCTAGGGTTCCATTGAACCCTGCTCTTGAAGAACCCTAGGGTTCCATAGAATCCTGGTTGGGAAACCTTGCTCTTGAGGAACCTTATGGTTCCATCGAACCCTGGTTGGAAAACCCTGCTCTGGAGTAACCCTAGGGTTCAACCGAACCCTGGTTGGGAAACCCTACAATAGCTAATTAGATTTTATCTTTTAAATAAAAACAAACTTTGTTGATCACTTTGGCCAACTGCTCCATTTTTCTCCAGAGTTATTTTTTATTTTGGACCAGTCTGTAAATGGTCCTCATAGCCTTTTTGGTTCCGCCCAAAACTGTGATAACTGGTAAATGATGAATATAATGAATCAAAACAGGAAAAGAATAATTATGAAGGATAGGTTGACACAACTATGATGCCTCCTGGGGGGCGCGTTCCTAGGCATAAGCCCAGTTGGCGTACCAGCCCTGGCTGTCCTGTAAGCTGATCTGGAACCTGTTCCTTTTTTCCCTCCACATTATGCCATGGCACATCGAGAACACAGGCCTTTGCCGTTATCGTGTCACACGTGTGCCTGTCCGCTGGGATTTGTCTCCTAAGCAGACAATTGCTCGCCCCCCCCCGCTGGCTGAACAGATTGCTTGTTTGCAGAGATAATAAGGGCTCAGGTGGCAGGAGAGAGCAAAGACGCAGCCAGCTCCGAGATCTGCTCTATTCTGCGCTATGAAAGGCAGGGCAGGTTTATTTCCATTGTGCCGTGTGTATCATTTAACCCTTTTCCTTTGCAGCTGACACTTACAGGAAATTGATGAATTTATTAAGTAGATCTTTTTCATCCCCGCAATCCCTTGGAGGACAATCAAGATGCCAGAAATAGACACCCGGTTGCTAGGCAAACTCGCGTTTCGGAGGGACTTTAAACAAAAAACACCGAGGTGGAAGTGCCGCAGTGGTTTTTCCCAGTTTGACATAACAACTTTAAAGTAGATGTAAGCCAATCACAGCGGACTCATTGATGCTGTTGCTTTTTAACTAAACGCGTTGCAATGTGCTAAATGCATGCGTCCAATTTTGCCGCAATAAAAATCGTGTCTGCTCCAATATGCGCACTTCAGTGCAGCGCATTTAAAAAAAAAAAAAAAAAAATCCCATTTTTTTTCTGTGTTTTTAACGCGTTGGGAGGCTCAATGGCAGCGCATCAAAACGCATATAATGTATGTTTTTATATGTTGGCGACGGAAATTAGCAACCCAAGGTCAATGGTGGTTAAGCGTCTCCACTCCAAATGAAAAATGTATTAAAAGCCACATCACTGCGCACAGGAAAGGCACTTTGATGCATGACAGTGAACCTGCCTAAGGCTACGTTCACTTCAGCCTATGCGATTAAAGGCAGCGTTTAACCGTTACCAAGTGTCAGTGGCGGCTCCAGTGGGGTGCGGTGCGATGTGCATTTCAGCGTATCACGCTGCTTCTTCTTCATTTCTTTTTTTTTCTATTTAATTTTTTTGAAGTGTCACATACTGACACTTCATTCGTGTCACTGCACATCAGCGTGATCGCAGTGACATGCGGTGCTCTTTATGATGCTTTTTTTCTGCACCACACATCACGCCAGCGTTGTGGTGTAATCGGGGCTCATGGAAACATAGGTCACTGCGCAGAATTTGAACGAGCCGCAAGGCTAGGTTCACGCCCTAGAGGTGCGACTGAGCATGTGCGTGTTACATATAAGGCAGCTCATTCAGTTCAATGGGCTGCTCTGCGTGCGAGAAATGTGGAAAGGAAGTCCCAGACGCTTTTATAAAAACACAATACAACAAACTGACACCATGTGGTTTGGACATAGGCGTGCACACAGGGTGTGCCAGGTGTGCCTGGGCCCACCCTAATCACCATGTGTGGCGCAGGCTCTCTCTGTTTGGACCCATGATATTTCACCAAAGTACCCTAATAAAGTTTAAAAAAAAAAAATGAAAAAAAAAATGATGTAAAAAAAAAAAAACACTGACACTGTCCATTGCCCTACTGACACCGTCAGTATACACACATGCATATAGGCTACGCACGCCTATGGGTTTGGTTAACGTAAAATCATGCACGTTAAAGGGTTACTAAAGGAAAAAAAATAAAAAAAATAACAGACATGTGATACCTACCTCCACTGTGCAGTTTGTTTTGCACAGAGTGGCCCCCGACCCACGTCGGCTGCTCACTCTGGTCCTCCCCGCAATTACTCACCACAGTCATGCGAGAGCTCGCATGGTGGTCAGTAATTGCTGGCGCGCTCCCGTGATACAGCGAGCGGCCATAGCCACTCACTGTATCACTCGGCCCCGCCCCTCGGCACGTTGCATCACTGGATGTGATTGACAGCAGCGCCAGCCAATGGCTGCGCTGCTCTCAATCCATCCGTTCAAGCCAATTGGCAGCCAGGCTGAGCGGCGAAGAGGAACCCGGAACTGCGCGCTGGACTTTCAAAGGGGGTCAGGTAAGTATAATGGGGGGGGGGGGAGAGGGGGTGGCAGCATCAGTTGTTTTTTCACCTTAATGCATAGATTGGATTAAGGTGAAAAAACATTTTCCTTTAACGGATGTATTAGGGTACAATTTTTTTTTGTTCATTCACATTTTATTAGATATTTTTTTTTTTTTTTTACACACAGGTTCCACTCATAGCAGATAAAAGTATCCTAGACATGCATATCCATTGAAGATTATTACCCCGGGTATTAGGGTACAATAAAAGTGGTTTTAAACTCTTACATATTCCCCAGTATTAAGACAAATACACACTATAGAGCAGTGGTTCTCAACCTGGGGGTCGGGACCCCCTTGGGGGTCAAATAAGGATTTGCCAGGGGTCACCAAAACCTGGGCTGTTTTTGAAGCCCGCGGCTGCCCACTCAACCTCTTCACAGCTGCCCATTCAGTTCACGGCATAGCTGGGGGGCAGGGACTAGAGGTCAGCTGACTGGTGAGGAATGTGAAGTGGGAGGGGCTGGAAGAGACCCTATCTGCTGATTTCAGCATAGGTGTCACTGCGACGAGAAACCACAAAGTCGGAGTAACACTAGCTGTGATTAGAGTTGCCTTTAAAAGTCCCCACTACAGTTCTCAGATCAGCAGATGACCTTCATCAAACGCACCTAAGTTGGCTGATCCCAACTCCTCGCCAGCACTGCCACTGATCCCAACTCCCCGCCAGCACTGCCACTGATCCCAACTCCTCACCAGCACTGCCACTGATCCCAACTCCCCGCCAGCACTGCCACTGATCCCAACTCCTCACCAGCACTGCCACTGATCCCAACTCCTCACCAGCACTGCCACTGATCCCAACTCCCCGCCAGCACTGCCACTGATCCCAACTCCTCACCAGCACTGCCAGTGATCCCAACTCCCCGCCAGCACTGCCACTGATCCCAACTCCTCACCAGCACTGCCACTGATCCCAACTCCCCGCCAGCACTGCCACTGATCCCAACTCCTCACCAGCACTGCCACTGATCCCAACTCCTCACCAGCACTGCCACTGATCCCAACTCCCCGCCAGCACTGCCACTGATCCCAACTCCCCGCCAGCACTGCCACTGATCCCAACTCCTCACCAGCACTGCCACTGATCCCAACTCCCCGCCAGCACTGCCACTGATCCCAACTCCTCACCAGCACTGCCACTGATCCCAACTCCTCGCCAGCAAAAAAAAAGACGTCTAGAGAGGGATGTTGAAAATAAACAAGAAATTAGGATAGAGAGAGGTAAAATGGAAAGAAAGGAGAACAAAGAGAAAGAGTGGTACATCCTAAAATGTAGGATAAAATAAGGGACTCAGGGAGCGCTAAATGTCCGTGGGTTAGGGGCACAAATTACTTGTACCGACAACCCACGATAGGAAAATTATTTTACCTTTAGGGGTCCCCACAATTTGGGAAATTTTATCAAGGGGTCACGACACTAGAAAGGTTGAGAACCACTGCTATAGAGGAATATGCTTTGTTCCTATTTCATGTCTGAGTTTTACAACCGCTTTAATGACAAAGGACTCTAAAATCTCATATTTTGGGGCTCATTCACACTACAAGACCTGCGTTTCTTCTGCACCTGAATAACACAGGTCTCTGCAAGTGCACATAGAAAATCATTATTCTATGTGTCTCGTTCATACCACAAAGGAGTGGAGAGGTGCGGAGAAATGCACCATGTATGCATTATGCCGCACCCCTCCCCCGAGCTCACCTAAAGTCGCTGTCCGTCTCCGCAGCCTCGCTGCATAAAATTGAATGAGATGTCACTCTGTGACATTTTAATATGGTTAAAAGAAAAAGAAAGCTAAGCGGTAAAGCTGCAAATCGCTGCTGACACGGACACCAGCCTGCACATGAATAGAGATTGTTTTAGTACACAGCCTTCTGTGAACAAGATCTTCCTAATAGGTCATCTTTAATATTTTTCAGTCTGCAGCTTATAATAACATAACACAGTTTTATAAAAACTTAGAAAACTTTAGAAAAATTGTTTCTGTTATAAAACATTGTAAATAAGTAAGTTTTTTTTTTCACTGATGGGCACTGATGGTACTGCACTGACGGGCACTGATGTGGTGACATTGATGGGCACTGATGATGGGCACTAATATGCGGCACGGATGGGCACTGATAGGCGGCATGGATGGGCACGGATAGGTGGCACGGATGGGCACAGATAGCTGGCACTGATGGGCACTGATAGGCGGCATGGATGGGCACTGATAGGTGGCACTAACGTATGTGTTGTACTAATGGATGCCAATCAGTGCCAAACAATGCCTGCCAATCAGTGATGCCCATTGTGGGCACTAATTGGCATTAATTGCGGGCACTGATTGGCATCCATTATTTCTGTCATTGTCATCCCTGGTGGTCTAGGGTGGCATACCTGTGGTGGGCATCCCTGGTGGTCCAGTGTGGGCATCCTCGGGGGGGGGGTTGTGCTGATAATCGATCAGCACAAACCCCCCCTGTCAGAGGAGCAGCCGATCGGCTCTCCTCTACTTGCGTCTGACAGACGTGAGTGAGAAAAAGCCGATTACCGGCTTTTCCTGTTTACATCGTGATCAGCCATGATTGGACATGGCTGATCACATGGTAAAGAATGTCCGTCGGAGACGCTTTACCTAGATCGGTGTTGTGGGGTGTCAGACTGACACCCTGCAACAAGATCGCCAGGGGTGTGCAGCGGCTCAATATCCTGAGGACGTCATATGACGTCTACTCAGGATATTGAAACCACTTTGCCAACGTCTTTTTGCACAAGTGGCTAAAAAAAAAAAATCATTCTGTTTTCATTTCAGTGCTGCTGATTTCCTGCTGCCTCTTTGCACATCATTGTGACAGTCACTTACATTCTCCTATGGAAGTCCGAGGCGCTGAAGGTTCTAATTCAGGAGGACAATGGGGAGACAGGAGAAGGGCGTTGTGACCCTATAACAGGAGGTGCCTGAAAAAGGATGTTTCTTGCAGAATCACTTATTTTAAGGCTGCTGATTGGAAACTTTAACCACTTCAGCCCCGGAAGAATTTACCCCCTTCCTGACCAGGCCATTTTTGGCATGTAATTTTTTTTGGAGGGGAGTGAGGGCTTCAGTAGGAGTGGGACTTCCTGTCCCACTTCCTCCTTCCGCCCAGGGACCGCTTAGGTGATACGTCTTATCGCCTACGGCGGCCCCTCCCTGTAGGCGATTGCCTGGGACACGTGACAGGTCAATTTGTATGCTCCATTGGACAATTGTTGTCGGATTTTCCGCCAACAAATGTGGGATGGCATGCTTTAAAATTTTGACGCCAACAATTGTGTTTTGTTGGATTATCCGAGCGTGTGTACACGAGTCCTTCCGACAAAACTCCAAAGTACAAACACGTATGCTCAGAAGCAAAGCTCACCATAACACATTAGCAGAAGTTGCCCAAAGGGTGGCGCTAAAGAGCTGAAAAACACATTATTCCGTGTTTGTTGGCTGACAATTATTTGCCAGTTGTATGCAAGACAAGTTCCTGGCCAACGCCCTTCAGACAAAAGTCCTACGCTTTGTCCGCGGAAAATACGATCGCGTGTACCAGGCTTAAAGGGGTTGCAAAGCTTCTCGTTTTTTCACCTTAATGCATCCTATGCATTAAAGTGAAAAAATATTCGATGCTTACAAGCCCCCCGTTTACTTACCTGAGCCCTCGAAAGTCTCACGTTGTGAACACGTTAGCTTCTCGGCTCTTCATTGGATAGATTGATAGCAGCGCAGCCACTGGCTCGCGCTACTGTCAATCAACTCCCATGAAACGAGCGTCGGGGGCTGGGTCGAGTCCTGTAGTTGGCAGCTATGGACGCCAAATTCAGGACTCGGGAGCGCGCCTGCAAGGTAACACCCTTGGGAGAGCGCTTTCCAGAGTGGGTTAATAAAAGTGGGGAGGAGCCGAGACAGCCTCCAAGGGACCCCAGAAGACGGGGATCGGGGCCACTCTGTGCAGAAGGAGCTGCACAGTGGAGTAAAAAAAAAAATATGAAGCTTTAGTATCACTTTAAGGCATGCTAAAGTGGCCTCTTAACCAACGTTATCTTAGGTTACTTTAGCGCTCTTTTTTTTAAATATAGAAAGTTCGCCCGCTACTCGTGTCCACCAATCAGGAAGAAATAAACAAACAACATTAAACTAGATCCTATTCTCTATGAGGTACCTTTTCTCAGCTGTTTCCCCTCAGACATATCATTGACGTGTATGTAACATATGCACCTGTCATCTCTTCTTGACACAGAATGGCGTTCTCTGCCGCCGCGTCTCACTTTTCAGAAAAACGAGGCTGTCATTAAACTGATGGATGAGAGACGTGATAGTCTTACCTCAGTCCATTAAAAAGAAAAGTGTTCTGAGGCAGTCATCTCAGACATGCCCCAAGTAAATAGTAAAACCGAAATGTGTAATAGAAAATGCAAATCAATGCAGATTTTTCCCTCCATTTCTGCGTCGGTGGAGGAGGAACATATGAAGTGCAGCTTTTATGCTTCTGTAGTAACAGTTTATTCGTTGTTTTGCTCGTACACAGCGATCGTTATGTGCTTTAGAAGACTTGTATGCTTCTGTGATAGATAGTATGTAAACACGGCATTCAGCGCTGTGCAAAAGTTTTGGGCGTGTGTAAAAAAATTCTGTAAATTCAACCACCTTAAAGAGGTTGTAAACCCTTAAAAAAAAAAAAAACCTTGCAAGACAAAGGCATATTTATTACTTACCTTAGATCGAAGCCCCCCTCCGGCCACAGACATCTCTCCCGGAGCTTACTTCCGGGTATCGCAGCTCTGGCGCTGTGATTGGCCGGAGCCGCGATGACGTCACTCCTGCGAGCCGCTGGTAATGGCACAGCTAAACTGAAGCAGCGGCACGACGTGTCATTGCTTCAGTGCGCATGTGCAGATCACTTTGGTGCATGCAGAGACAGGGGATATCTCCTAAAACTAAACTGTGCATGAAGTCAGAAAAATGGGTTTACAACCCACTTTAATGCCGCGTACACACGGTCGTTTTTTGTCTTGTAAAAACCGTCGTTTTTTCTCATGAAAAAAAAAGACGACGTTTTTCAAACTTCATTTTAAAAAAACGACGTTGCCTACACACCATCGTTTTCTAAAAATGGTCTTGCAAAGCGCGGTTACGTAAGACACTTTCGACGGCACTCTGTTCCATTGAAGCTCCCGTCTCATAACTTGCTTCTGAGCATGCGCGGGTTTAAAAACGTTGTTTAATGCATCCTATTCGTAAGACCCCTTTCACACTGGAGTGTGTATTTACCGCTCCGCCACCGCTGCTGCCCATTGAAATCAATGGGACAGTGCGGCTATACCGCACGCAATGTGCTATCCCATAGCTTTAGCAGCGCATTGCGGGCGGTTTTAACCCCTTCTCGGCCACTAGCAGGGGGTAAAAACGCCCGCTAGTGGCCAAAATGCGCCGTAAATCTGCCCATAGCGTCGGCGGTAAAAATATCGGAGTTTTACCACCAACGCTATGGGCGGCTCAGTGTGAAAGGGGTCTTAAGGTGAAAAAACACCTTGCACTGTCCGGCCCAGAGCCCCCTCGTTTTACTTACCTGAGCCCCAAACTTCCATGGGCGCGATCCCGCATCGTTCTCCACTCTTCATTGGATAGATTGACAGCAGTGCAGCCATTGGCTCCCACTGCTTGGGTGGAGTTGCTGCCTTGTGATTGGCTGATAAGCAATTTGTGTTACCAAGCAATTGAACAGGTGTACCTAAAAAAGTGGCCGGCGAGTGTCTATGCCTGGCGAAGGTGTCGCTGTTACTGTGGCTGAGTTTCTGTAGAGCCGGGGTGGCGTGTGATATTCCAGGCAGATACAATGCAGCGAGTTCATTTACATGTGGCACGTCGCCTCCTGCAGCTTGTGGCAGCTGTCACGCTCGGCGGGGCTCAGGCTGCAGATGCGACCTATCCCATTATAGGTTGGCATTACGGTATGTTGCCGCACAGGGTGATACATGGTGTCTGCAGAATGACTGTGCTATGATGAGGTCACATGACAGATGTATAGCCTGTGCCGCTCTTAGAATTGGCGTAGATGACTTCCTGAGGAGAAGTTCGTCTTCGGAATGGTAGTGCTGGGTTTCCATAGCAGGGTTCCTCTCCAAGAAGATCACCAGGCAAGCCGCAAAATACAATTGAGATACATAGGCAGGGAAAACATTTTCCATATATGCATTTCCAATTCTGTTCAGCAAGCGCTGTGAGCCAGACGGCCAGACAGCGCCCTACCGGCAGCACAGCTCACAGGCAGTTACTTAACCACTTGCATACTGGGCACTTACACCCCCCTCCTGCCCAGGTAAAATTTCAGCTTCCGGCACTGCGTCCCTTTAACTGACAATTGCGCGGTCGTGCGACGTGGCTCCCAAACAAAATTTACGTCCTTTTTTCCCCACAAGTAGAGCTTTCTTTTGGTGGTATTTGATCGCCTGTGCGATTTTTATTTTTTGCGCTATAAACAAAAAAGAGCGACAATTTTGAAGAAAAATACAATGGGCCAGATTCACAGAGCGATTACGCGTGCGCAACTGCTGTTGCGCGTGCGTAAGTCTAAATGTGCGCGTGCGTATAGTTGGACGCGATTCACAAAACAATATACGCCAGAAATCTACGTTTTTTGGTCCGGCGTAATTGAGTTAGACATTCGCTTCCCTTCGCGCAAAACTGCGCTAGACACACCATTGATTTGCTAGTCAAATATGCTAATGAGGGAGTTACGGGGATCCACAAAAAAACGCAGTTGCTGCGCAGGCTACGCGATGTGCGCAACTGCAAAATGTCCTGTCTAAAGTTAGAGCCCATAAAAGCTGATCTAACTTTTGAAAAAAAGTCTAATTGTCAGATAAAGCAACACCGTTATTGAGGAGCAGACCACACACACGTGTTGCACTACAATTTGACTGCCAACATGCTAGGGGCATCGTCGCTCATAGCTGCACTAGTGAATATAGATGACCAAAGAAGGAGGAGGGCACGGAGGATGGCACGGGAGAGGGTATACCGCACACGCATAGACCTGTTTGGCATGAGTGATTCTGAGGTGTATCGCATCTTCAGATTCCCCCCTCATGCCATCCTGGAATTAACCACAACCCTGCAGGAGGACATCACCAGCCCAACACAACGCTCACATGCAGTGCAGCCACTGGTGAAGGTCCTGGCAACACTCCATGTCCTTGCCAGTGGCTCTTTTCAGCGTACAAGTGGAGTGGTGGCTGGGATGTCACAATCCTCCATGAGCAGATGTGTGCACCAGGTTGTCCCTGCAATCCTCACACGCTTGGCCAACCAAATCATCAAACCCACCACTGAGGAGATTCGAATCAAGGCAATGGCAGATTTATACCGAATTGCCAGATTCCCACGCACTGTGGGGGCCATAGATTGCACACATGTGGCACTCCAGCCCCCCCATGAGACCGAGCACATGTACCGCAATCGGAAGAATTGGCACTCCATCAACGTACAGGTGATAGTTGATGCCCAAGGCCTCATATGGCACGTCCGTGCCAAACACCCAGGGTCCAGCCATGACAGCTACATCTACAATCAAAGCCACATCCGAACAGAATTCGAACAGAACGTGTATGGGAACACCTGGCTGGTTGGTGAGTGACATGGGAGTCAGGCATGACTATCCCCTCCCGTGATGCACAACAGAAGTGGCACATGCATGACTAACATTCTCCTGTCTTTTCCTTTACAGGTGACTCTGCATATGCACTGGGACCCCATCTCATGACTCCTATCCGGAACCCCCAAACCCCAGGAGAGGAACGATACAATGAAGCACACATCAAAACCCGTGCAGTGGTGGAGCGCACCTTTGGCCTCCTGAAGTCACGTTTCCGATGCCTGGATAAGTCAGGGGGTACACTGTTGTATTCCCCAAACTTCGTGTGCCATATCATCGCTGCATGTTGCATGCTACACAATCTCGCAGTGAGGAAGGGCCTGCAGGTTGAGCTACGTGATGATCTGACCCCCCAACCAGAAAATCAACCCCTAACCGAGGATACCCCGTCTTCTGAGGGAAGAGCAGTCAGGAGGCAGCTCATATTGGGCATCTTTGCACGTTAAACACACACATTAATCATGGCACAATGAGAATGCATGCATGCACACCACTGTGGTCCCTAGCACACACACCCCACATCCTCATCAAATTGGATTGGCACCAGTCCACCATGCAAGACTGGTGAGCAGTAACGCCACGTCAAGGCTCCAATTATGTCACTGTACATTCATACACCATTCACACGGACCTGGGAATCACTTCTCCCTGGTCCTGGGGAACCCTTCTCCACCAAAATTGAGGGTGACACCCCTTTTCCAGCAGGAATGTCACCCCCACATTCAAACATCATTCACAACCCAAAATATGCCAAAAAAGTCAAACAAACAAAAATGCATAAAAACAAAAAATGCATAGGAAAAAAAAAATGCTTAGAAAAAACAAAAAAAAGCAGAGAACAAAAATAAAAAAGCTTTCAAAACAAACAAAAGGGGGAAAAAAAAATTATTGTCCTCTGCCTGAGCCACGCCTGGGGCGCCCCCGGCCACGGCCCCGGACCCTCAGGGGAGACGCATGGGGGAGGGGAAAAGCCGGGGAAGGAGGAGCAGCCCCTGAGATCTGCCCACCTGGCGGCCTGCCCTCCAAGGCCACGGCTATTCTGTCCAGGGCAGCACCAAGTGTTGCCGTGTTGCCCTGGATAGCCTGGGTAAGGGCCCTCACATCCTGCCCAACGCCTGCTGCTGTAGTTTGCAGGTCATTTAGGCAGGTTGTGGAGGCCCGGGAGTGGGAGTCCAGGTTACCCAGGCTATCATTAATGGAGGACAGGCTCTGATCCACCCGCCCCATAGTCTGGCAGAGCTGTCTCAGAAGGCGGGTCTGGGTGGCCAGGTTCCTTCTCAGACAGGCGGGCATGAGATTGGGCGCCCCCCTGGTGCTTGGGGATGACCTCCTGGCTCCAGCTGATGGTTGTGGCCGGGGAGAAGGGGAGGCCCTTGTGAGGGGAGCCATGTTGGGGGAGGAGGGGGGGGGGCTGACCCTTAGGGAGGGCAGGCTTCTTGCAGCCAGAGGGGAAGAGTCCGCAGAAACCAAAGGGCCAGTGCCTTCCATGGACTCCTCCTCCTCATGATTCTGCTCCTCCTCATGATCGTCCTCCGCATGATCCTCCCCCTCCTCTTGTTCCTCCTCTGCGGACTCTGGCCTTGTTGGGGGGGCCTCATTAGGCTGCTGTCCTGGGGTTGGAGCGGTCAGTCCAGATGGCCCTGCACCCTCCTGCACAGCTGTGGATGACACAAAACATTCACAGGTTGGAGGATCCACACACTTGCCACATATTCCCTTTCACCCCCTCCCCCACACATGCTACACACCTGAGAGAAATAAAAACCTTACCTGGCACCGCGGGGACCGGACTTGTGTCAAAGCCTGGCAGGCCCTCCACTTCATGCCGGTGAAAGGTCAGGGCCACCACACGCTCCGTCTCAGAAAATCTAACCCGGCATGGTGGGCCCCCTCCTGTGCCCCTGGCATGGGCATTTATTGCGGCCAGTTTTTTTTTCACCTCACGCCGGAGGTCATTTATTTTCTTTTCTATCCCAGAGCGGGTCCGTGTCTCCCCCTCCCCCGATGAATTGACCTGCTCTGTGATCATATCCAAGATCTCCCTCCTCCTGGCCGGGGTGGTGGTGGCACTCTGCGGGCCGTGGAGAAAACGCCCATAGTCGGTAATGGCCCGGGCAAGAATTCTTTTTTCCCCCACAGTAAAATTGAGCTTTCTTTTTCTCTCAGTCATACTTCCAAACAAACTCACTAGCAGTCACCAAAAATCTGTCACAAATACAAGCACAACCAATCAGACAAGAACACACACAAAGAGAAAAAGAACAGCCAAAAATCACACTAGCACTCAGCAAGAAACACACACAAAAAAATCAGATGAAAAAATAAAGCAAGAAAACAAACGCTCAGAAATATATCAATCAAACAAACAGTCTCAAACACTTATCAAAATACACTTTCACAAAACTACCAACAAGCACAAGATCACACAGAACACTAATCTCACAACTACAAAACACACTCTAACGAACAACAGAGCAAAAGCACTTGATTCAATGGGAAGGGACACAAAGGGATGTACTTTTGCAATGGAAGGGCGTTTGTGTGTGTCTATTTATGCTGTCTGCGTAGTTCACAACATTGCCCTAGTCCATTTCCAATTTCAATGATTGCGCCGCTCCCGAGTTGTGAGCATGCGCACAACGGAGCTGACATGGTTTCCTTCATGCGCGCATGCGCGAGTCGGCCGGCCCTTCATTTGCATGGGGTCACGGCTCATTTCAATGTAACACGCCCACGTCCCTCCCAATTTGTATTACTCCTCCTTACGCCTACGGAAAAAACCTTACGTTTGCGCAAGCTCTTGCGTAAAAGCTACGTGAATCGCCGGATTACGCAGCTAGATTGCGCAAGTCTAACGGAAAAGTGGTGCGCTACGCCGGAATGATAATGCGCCGATCTACGTGAATCTGCCCCAAAATTTTTTACTTGTTGCTATAATAAATATCCCAATTAAAAAAAAAAAACACATTTTTTTTCTCAGTTTAGGGCGATACGTATTCTTCTACTAATTTTTGGTAAAAAAATAAAATAAAATAAAAATCGCAATAAGCGACTGGTTTGCGCAAAAGTTATAGCGCTTACAAAATAGGGGAGAGAATTATTATTTTTTATTATTTATTTTTTACTAGAAATGGCGGCGATCTGAGATTTTTATTGGTATTGCGACGTTATGGCGGACACATCGGACACTTTTGACACATTTTTGGCGCCATTCACATTTATACTGCGACCAGTGCTATAAATATGCACTAATTACAGTATAAATGTGACTGGCATTGAAGGGGTTAACACTAGGGGGTGAGGAAGGGGTTAAATGTGTATTCTAGGTGTGTTCTAACTGTGGGGGGAGGGGGGGTGACCGATCTGTGTCCCTATGTAGGAAGGAACACAGATCGGGCTCCTCCTCTCCAGAGACAGGACGCTGCCTCTGTGTAAAACGGCAATGAGAGATGATCTATGAGAGATCATCTCTCATTCGCCCACAGATCGCATCGCAAACGGCCACTCTGATTGGCCGTTCGCCACGATCTGTGATTGGCCGTGTCCAAGGGACACGGACAACACAGGGCTTCGCGCTCTACAGTGCACGCTGGGAACGCCTGAATGACATGCCGTCAAATGACGGCATGTTGGATATTCAGGCCCGCGCTGTTGCCGTCATCCGACGGTAGCGCGGGCCTGAAGTGGTTAAATTCAACCCAGGAGTGTCCATGTGCAGATTTCCTGAGCCGTGACATCCCTCCAGAGCCCCTGTATAGAGAAACTCAAGACACTAGGGTCCGGATTCAGATACATCCGTATGCTATTTACGTTACGCCTCCGCAACTTTTACAGGCAAGTGCCTTATTCAGAAAGCACTTGCTCCGTAAGTTGCGGCGGCATAGCGTAAATTGGCCGGCGTAAGGGCGCCTAATTCAAAATAGGCAGGTAGGGGGCGTGATCCATGTAAATGAATCATGACCCCACGTAATTTACGTTTTTTCTGAACGGCGCATGCGCCGTCCGTGGACGTATCCCAGTGCGCATGCGCGAAATCACGTCACAAGTAGTCAATGAAAACGACGCGATTGTAACTTACGCCCAGCCCCATTCCCGAATGATTTATGCAGACGACGTAAAATTCGACGCTGTCCCAACGTCCATACTTAAAGCGGAGGTTCACCCTAAATATAGTCTCTCTCATGTGCGTCAGCGCCAGTATGCTGTTTTTTTTTTTTTTAAATCCCCCACTTACTGTATTATCTTCAATTTTAATTTCTTTCCCCCGCGGTGGACGGCTCTAGTATAGCGCGTCACATCTTACGAAAATACCCGATTAAGGACTCGGGTATCCTCGGCAAAATGCGGCGCCTGCGCACAGAACTAGGAGCTGACTGCGCAGGCGCCGTGTTTCTCCGAGTCCTATTCCGGCTTTTTTCGGAGGGCGTGACGCGCCATAGCCGTAGGACTCGGAGAAATACGGCGCCTGCGCAGTCAGCTCCTAGGTCTGTGCGCAGGCGCCTCATTTCGCCGAGGATACCCGAGTCCTTAATCGGGTATTTTCGTAAGATGTGACGCGCTATACTGGCGCCGTCCACCACGGGGGTAAGAAATTAAAATTGAAGATAATACAGTAAGTGGGGGATTTAAAAAAAAAAAAAAAACAGCATACTGGCGCTGACGCCAGTATGCTGGATCACATGGGAGAGATTATATTTAGGGTGAACCACCTCTTTAACATTGCCTGCGCCTCATATAGCAGGGGTAACTTTACGCCGGACTAACGCTTACGCAAACGACGTAAAATACGACGCACGGCCGCAAGTACGTTCATGAATCGGCGTATCTAGCTCATTTGCATATTCGGCGCGTAAATCGACGGAAGCGCCACCTAGTGGCCAGCGTAAATATGCAACTAAGATACGGCGTAACGGACTTACGCCGCTCGTATCTTAGCTGAATTCCGGCTTATCTTGTTTTCTGAATACAGAAAAGAGAGACGCGCGCTATTCTTAGTAGTTACGCGGCGTATCTCTAGACCTGACCAGGGAGGTCACAGAATGTTCAAAGGTCTCTTCTTTCATGATTGGCGTACATTTTCAACTTTCTCTTACTACGGTCAGGCAGCTGAGGGTCTTGTAATGGAGAACTAAAGGGAGATGTGGAGGGATTGTCGGGGGGGGGGGGAGACTTGGCGTGGGTGACAGCAGAATTTACAGATGTCCTGATGGGGGTGAGGAACGGTCAATGAAGCTGCAGAATTGTGTGTGACAAAGGGCGAGTGTTCGAGGGCCGAGATACAAACCGGCAGAGAGGATGTTCTCACTAGTCTCTGGGGTCTGTGCCAGCGGCTCTGCTGACCCCTCTCATGTATCTGCTTCCACTCTTGCACCTTATTTCCTTTCTGTGTTACTTGGGAATTTATTGCGGTGACACGGTGTCATGCTTTAGGGGATCCGGAGTGAGTTTATAGGTTCAGCTTAATAAGGGATTTATGTGTTACGAGGCACCTGCACACTTCAGCATTGTGTTCATTGCGTCACGTTTTTACCAGCTGAACGGCGTGCATAGAGCGAGCCGAACCGCCATAATGGTAAAGGGAAAGCAGAGTCATTGTTTTTACACCAAGGAGCTGCTGAGATTGCACAATACAGGCAATTGAAAAATTGCACTATATAGTAGTGTCAAATCCGCTACATTATTAATTGCTTAAAGGAATACATGTTTTTCCTAAATAGCCTCCTTTACCTTAGTGCAGTCCTCCTTCACTTACCTCCATCCTTCCATTTTGCTTTTAAATGTCCTTATTTCTTCTAAGAAATCCTCACTTCCTGTTCTTCTGTCTGTAACTCCACACAGTAATGCAAGGCTTTCTCCCTGGTGTGGAGAAAGCCTCTTGAGGGGGGAGGGGTGAGCAGGCAAGTCAAGGACACTCTCTACTTTGCAGATAAAGGAGCTGTGTGTTAGTGGGCATCCTGACTCTCCTGCATGCCCCCTCCCCCCTCAAGAGACTTTGCAGATAGAGAAAAGAGCTGTGTGTTAGTGGGCGTCTTGACACTCCTGCTCGCCCCCCCTCAAGAGGCTTTCTCCACACCAGGGAGAAAGCCATAGGTGTGCACCCCAAAACTCAAACACACTCTACTGATCAATCACTATGTTCATTCAGAAAGGGAAGGGACCGGTAAATGGCATATGTACTGGCCCCTTCCCCCACTCATCCTAAAACATCCACGGTAACAACCAGTTACTTCCACAGCAACAATCGGTGGGAGAGGAGGGTAGCCGGTAGTGCTGTGGGGGGGGGTTGAGTAGTGGGAGCCGGGTCAGTAGGGGGAATCTAGTCTGCACAGGGCGATTAGGGTGTGCCTGGGCACACCCTGTGCGCACGCCTATGTCAGGGCTTTGTGTGTCTGTCCAGGGGGGTCTGACAGGCCAGGTCTGCATTGTCCCCTACTCCCTCTCACTTGCGGATGTTGCCGCTGCCAGTTCCACTGCACTGTCTTCACCAGGCGCTGCAAATGTCCCGAGTGCCAATCTATTCAAAAATGGCGCCGAGCAGCGCCATTACGTTACTGCGCATGTGCTGCCCGGCCGACCGCTTACGAGCTTTCCCGAGCCCGGCCGGCTTCGGAACGGCGCATGCGCAGTTGTATGGTCGGCTTGCAGCCATCTTTTTTATGGGCACCCGATGCCCATAGCGGACTTTAATGCACAGCCCGAAAAAAGGGGTTAAATTTACGGTCTGCCTGTAAATATACGTACGGGTGTACACTGATATGTATAGGCAGAGGCGTACCTAGAGCATTTGGCACCTGAGGCGGATCCTATATCTGGCACCCCCCCCCCACCCACCTTAAAATGTAAAAACATCCTACTGTGCCCCCTGCATACCTCTGTATCCTTCAATATCTCTTTGTCACTACTGTGTCCCCCCTCTCCACAACCGCACCTCTGTACCCCTTTACATTACACAGCACCCTGCACTTCTGGACCCCTTTACATTACACATCACCCTGCACCTCTGTACCCCTTTACATTACACATCACCCTGCACCTTGCACTTCTGGACCCCTTTACATTACACATCACCCTGCACCTTGCACTTCTGGACCCCTTTACATTACACATCACCCTGCACCTCTGTACCCCTTTACATTACACTGCACCTTGCACTTCTGGACCCCTTTACATTACACAGCCCCCCACAATGCAGACCCCTCTCCCACAGGACACACCCCTACAGTACAGACACCCCTGTAGTTCAGACCCCCCCACAGTACAGACACCCCTATAGTGCAGCCCCCCCCCACAGTACAGACACCCCTATAGTGCAGACCCCCCTATAGTGCAGACACCCCCACAGTACAGACACCTCTACAGGGGCGCCGGCCTGACACCCCCCAGTGTGTGTCACCCGTGGCGGCCCATCCCCACTGCCCCCCCCCCCCACTTAGTACGCCCCTGGCTCACAGCTCAGCTACTTCAGGTGGGTAATACACAACACACGCCTGGATTCTGCACCCTGTACATAGTACACTGTAAATTGCACGTGTCTACATTCTGCAACTCCCCCTAATCCGGTCAGCTACAGTGTTACACTATACACATGTCAGGGGGTGGTGGACACAGCAATGCAATCACCCCCCCCCCCCCCCCAAATCTGGTCAGCACATGGTGGCAGAGCAAGCAGACACCCCCCCCCCTCAGCTCACCACTGTCCCCCCCCCGGCTCTCAGCCTCTGCTAGGGAGTAAGTTGGGGGGTTGGGATTGGATTCCTGATCCTGTCTGTGTGACAGGAGGTCAGAGGTTGCAGACGGAGGGACAAGAGGTCAGAGGTTTGCGGATGGTACAGAGGATGTCAGAGGCTGCGGATGGTACAGGGGAGGTCAGAGGCTGCGGATGGTACAGGGGAGGTCAGAGGCTGCGGATGGTACAGGGGAGGTCAGAGGCTGCGGATGGTACAGGGGAGGTCAGAGGTTGCAGTGGGGGGGACAGGAGGTCAGAGGTTGCAGAGGGGGGGGGGACAGGAGGTCAGAGGTTCCAGAGGGGGGGGGACAGGAGGTTAGAGGCTTGCGGATGGTACAGAGGAGGTCAGAGGCTGCGGATGGTACAGGGAAGGTCAGAGGCCTGCGAATGGTACAGGGAAGGTCAGAGGCTGCGGAGGGGCGGACAGGAGGTCAGAGGCTGCGGAGGGGCGGACAGGAGGTCAGAGGCTGCGGAGGGGCGGACAGGAGGTCAGAGGCTGCGGAGGGGCGGACAGGAGGTCAGAGGCTGCGGAGGGGCGGACAGGAGGTCAGAGGCTGCGGAGGGGCGGACAGGAGGTCAGAGGCTGCGGAGGGGCGGACAGGAGGTCAGAGGCTGCGGAGGGGCGGACAGGAGGTCAGAGGCTGCGGAGGGGCGGACAGGAGGTCAGAGGCTGCGGAGGGGCAGACAGGAGGTCAGAGGCTGCGGAGGGGCAGACAGGAGGTCAGAGGCTGCGGAGGGGCAGACAGGAGGTCAGAGGCTGCGGAGGGGCAGACAGGAGGTCAGAGGCTGCGGAGGGGCAGACAGGAGGTCAGAGGCTGCGGAGGGGCAGACAGGAGGTCAGAGGCTGCGGAGGGGCAGACAGGAGGTCAGAGGCTGCGGAGGGGGGGACAGGAGGTCAGAGGCTGCGGAGGGGCAGACAGGAGGTCAGAGGCTGCGGGGAGGGGACAAGTCAGAGGCTGCAGAGGGGGGGACAGGAGGTCAGAGGCTTCAGAGGGGGGGGCAGGAGGTCAGAGGCTTCAGAGGTGGGGGGCAGGAGGTCAGAATGCTGTGGAGGGGGGAACAGGAGGTCAGAGGCTGCAGTGGGGGAACAAGCGGTCAGAGGCTCTGGGGAGGAGAGAGGTCATAGGCTGCAGAGGGGGACAGGAGGTCAGAGGCTGTGGGGAGGGGGCAGGTCATAGGCTGCAGAGGGGGGCAGAAGGTCAGATGCTGCAGAGGGGGAACAGGAGGTCAGAGGCTGTGGGGAGGGGAGAGGTCATAGGCTGCAGGGGGGGGGGCAGAAGGTCAGAGGCTGCAGGAGGTCAGATGCTGTGGAGGGGGGAACAGGAGGTCAGAGGCTGAATGGGAGGTCCAAGGGGGTGGGGGGGGAGTTCAGACGCTGCATGGGTGGTCACGAGGATGGAAGGGGGGGAAAGGAGTTCAGACGCTGCCTGCAGGGAGGGGATGTAGGAAGACTGAGAGGAAGACTCACCTTATTGAGCAACGCGCATTTTAAAAATGGCGCCGTCTTGTCACTGCGCATGCGCCCGCATTTCTGAAACTTGCCGAGCCTGTACGAGCTTTCCCAAGCACGGCTAGCTTTGGAACTGCGCTGAGTCGCTGGTGCATGCGCAGTTGCATGCCGCTCGGCCCGGCCTGGACCCCTTTACATTATACAGCACCTCTAAATCCCTTTAAATTACACAGCCCCCCACAATGCAGACCCCCTCCCACAGGACACACCCCTACAGTGCAGACCCCCACAGTACAGACACGTCTACAGTGCAGACCTTCACCCCCCCAAAAATCAGATCAGCTACACACAGTGCTGGTACACATGTCAGGGGGTGGTGGACACAGCAATGCAATCCCCCCCCCTCCCCCCAAATCAGGTCAGCACATGGCGGCAGAACAAGCAGACACCCCCCCCCCCCCCCCTCTGCTAGGGAGTAAGTTGGGGGGTTGGGATTGGATTCCTGATCCTGTCTGTGTGATAACAGCAGCTGAGCCGCCCCAGCGGAGAGAGATGACAGACAGACACAAGCTGAGGCCGTAGTGCTGGGTGGGGGCGGAGCTAGCACGAGGGAGTTTAGTCAATGAGAGTGGACGATCTGGACTAGTCCATTGCGGCCGCGGCGATGGGGGTGTTCTAAAAATCACCCAAAGGGAAATGGAGCAGCCAGAGCCAGCAGGGATGCCCTTGGGATGATTGGACGGTATCACCCCATATAGGAAAGTCACTCTGCAACTGACACCCCCCAATGTGTGGTACTTGGGGCGCCCCGACCCCTAGCCCTATTGGTACGCCCCAGGGAGGAGGAGTCTGTCTTAGCCAATCCTGTTGCTTGTTTCCTGTAAATTTGCATATTTGTAGATTCCACTCACATTCCTTGATTTTTTATATCTTCTAAGTAATAAATAATAAAAAATAGATGATGATGGGAGGGTGAGAGTAAGACTAGTATTAGTTTAGTAGATATCGCCCGCAATAACAGCGAAAAAAAAATAAAAAAATAAAATGTCTCTCCATAAGTTGGCAGTTATAAATCCCCCCCACTATAAATACATCTCGCTGCCTCTTAGTATATTAGATGTGAGAGCGGTGTGCTGGGATATCTGTGATAGGGATCGCTTTGTACCAAGTTCAGCTGATTTCCTAGACAGGTGTCTCAGCGCTCAGACCATCGCAGTTCTGTCCACTATGAAGTTGTATCTGATGCAGCCAGTGTTGAGGCAAGCCAGTACTTGTGAAAGTACTGAGTGGGCTTCGCATTGGGATAGGCACAGTAATACCGCTTCTCGGACTTTTTGGCGAAGATCCCTTTCACACGGGTGCGTTTTTGCAGCTTTTTTTCTGCGTTTTCGCTGTAAAAATTGCGATATTAAAACGCTCCCCATGCCCCTGCTCCATTGAAATTATTCAAAAACGTGGCAAAATCGCGGTAAAATAGCAGTGTTTTACCGCTATTCTAACGCTCCGCTATAGCCGTTTCCAGTGTGAAAGGGCTCTAATAGCCCTTTCACACAGGTGTGTTTTTGCAGCGTTTTTTTCGCGTTTTCGCTGTAAAAATAGCGATATTAAAACGCTCCCCATGCCCCTGCTCCATTGAAATTATTCAAAAACGCGGCAAAATCGCGGTAAAATAGCAGTGTTTTACCGCTATTCTAACGCTCCGCTATAGCCGTTTCCAGTGTGAAAGGGCTCTAAGAGCCCTTTCACACAGGTGCGTTTTTGCAGCGTTTTTTCCGCATTTTCGCTGTAAAAAAAGCGCTATTAACCACTTGCGGACCGCCGCACGCCTATGTACGTCCACGGAATGCCACATACAGGCACATGGGCATACCTGCCTTTCCGCAGGTTGGGGGTCCGATCAGGACCCCCCACTGCGTGCGGCGGTCCCATAGGCTCTGGGAGCGATCCGGGATGAGGGGGCGGCTTTTCGTTTTTGTCTGCCCCCTCCGGATCGCTCCCAGCCAATCGGCTTCCTCCTCTGCCTGAACTGTAAACACAGGCAGAGGAGGAAGTGATGTCATCGCTCCTCCCGCCGGTATTTTGGTCTGGCGGAGGAGAGGAGACATCAGACAGTGATACACAAGCACTACACTGACACCAGTACACATAGGCACACATCCCCCCCCCCCCCCCCAGTCACCCTCCGATCACCCCCCCAGCCCCCCTGTCACACTGTCACTAAATAGCAGCATCTACTGATCTCTGCATTCAGTGTCAGTGTGACAGGCAGTTAGTGTGACAGGCACAGTTAGTGTTGGGTCCAGGGTAGCACCCTACCCCCCCCCCCCCCAATAAAGGTTTTAACCCCTTGATCACCCCCTAGTTAACCCTTTCACCCCCCTTTTGTCAGCGTCACTAAGCGATCGTTTTTCTGATCGCTGTATTAGTGTCGCTAGGTAGCTAGTTATTTTTTGAGGTTCGCCGCCATGTTTTTATAGCGTTGGAAAATTTATGGGGGTACCTAACGCTATAAAAACATGGCGGCAAACCTCAAAAAATAACTAGCACCTAGCGACACTAATACAGCGATCAGAAAAACGATCGCTTAGTGACACTGGCAAAAGAGGGGTGAAAGGGTTAACTCTAGGGGCAATCAGGGGTTAAAACCTTTACTAGGTACCCCCAAAAATGTTCTAATAAAGGTTTTAACCCCTGATTGCCCCTAGAGTTAACCCTTTCACCCCCTATTGCCAGCGTCACTAAGCGATCGTTTTTCTGATCGCTGTATTAGTGTCACCAGTGCCGCTAGGTAGCTAGTTAGTGCCAGTAACGCTTACACCCACGCGCAAAGCATACACCCCCCATGTGTGGAATTGCACCCCAAAATACATTCTGCTGCTTCTCCTGAGTACAGGGATACCACATGTGTGGGACTTTTTGGGAGCCTAGCCGCGTACGGGACCCCGAAAATCAATCACCGCCTTCAGCATACATTTTTAATTTCACTCCTTACTACCTATCACAGTTTTGAAGGCCATAAAATGCCAAGATGGCACACAACACCCCCAAATGACCCTATTTTGGAAAGAAGACACCCCAAGCTATTTGCTGAGAGGCATGTTGAGTCCATGGAATATTCAATTTTTTTGCCCCAAGTGATTGAATAATGACCCAAAAAAAATAAAAAATGACAAAACGTTGTCAGTAAATGATATATTTCTCACACATGCCATGGTTATATGTGGAATTGCACCCCAAAATACATTCTGCCGCTTCTCCTGAGTACAGGGATACCACATGTGTGGGACTTTTTGGGAGCCTAGCCGCGTACGGGACCCCGAAAACCAATCACCACCTTCAGGATTTCTAAGGACATACATTTTTGATTTCACACAAATCTTGAAGGCGGTGATTGGTTTTCGGGGTCCCGTACGCGGCTAGGCTCCAAAAAAGTCCCACACATGTGGTATCCCCGTACTCAGGAGAAGCAGCAGAATGTATTTTGGGGTGCAATTCCACATATAACCATGGCATGTGTGAGAAATATATCATTTACTGACAACTTTGTGCAAAAAAAAAAATCAGTTTGTCATATTCGCGCAACTTGTGTCAAAATATAAAATATTCCATGGACTCGACATTCCTCTCAGCAAATAGCTTGGGGTGTCTACTTTCCAAAATGGGGTCATTTGGGGGGGCGGGGGGGATTTTGTGCTATTTTGGCATTTTATGGCCTTCAAAACTGTGATAGGTAGTGAGGCGTGAAATCAAAAATTTACACCCTTAGAAAGCCTGAAGGCGGTGATTGGTTTTCGGGGTCCCGTACGCGGCTAGGCTCCCAAAAAGTCTCACACATGTGGTATCCCCGTACTCAGGAGAAGCAGCAGAATGTATTTTGTGGTGCAATTCCACATATAACCATGGCATGTGTGAGCAATATTTCATTTAGTGACAACTTTTTGTAATTTTTTTTTTTGTCATTATTCAATCACTTGGGACAAAAAAAAAATATTCAATGGACTCAACATGCCTCTCAGCAGTTTCCTTGGGGTGTCTACTTTCCAAAATGGGGTCATTTGGGGGGGTTTTGTACTGCCCTGCCATTTTAGCACCTCAAGAAATGAGATAGGCAGTCAGAAAATAAAAGCTGTGTAAATTCCAGAAAATGTACCCTAGTTTGAAGACGCTATAACTTTTGCGAAAACAATAAATATACGCTTATTGCGTTTTTTTTTTTTTACTAAATGTTTGACTAAAATTTAGTTTATTCGATATTTTTTACTTTTGGTTATAAGAAAAATCTTATTTTTTTAAAAATTTACGGTCTTTTTACGTTTATAACGCAAAAAATAAAAATCGCAGAGGCAATTAAATACCATCAAAAGAAAGCTCTATTTGTGGGAAGAAAAGGACGCAAATTTTGTTTTGGTACAACATTGCATGACCGCGCAATTACCAGTTAAAGCAGCGCAGTGCCAAATTGTAAAAACACCTTGGGTCTTTTAGCAGCATATTGGTCCGGTCCTTAAGTGGTTAAAACGCTCATAAAACACTCCAAAAATGCCCCTCTCTATTGAAATGAATTGGAAATGCGGTAAAACCGCGTTTTTAATGCTCCGCTCATAGGTGTGCGCAGCCTATTGCAGTAAGGTGTACACTCCAGAGCCCAAACACACACTACCGATCGCACACAGTGTTTATTCAGAAAGGGAAGGGGCCGGTAAATTACTCATTTACTGGCCCATTTCCCATTCCTGAAACATCCCAGCAGCAACAGCCAATAGAAGAGGAGTGAAGCAGGCAGCGCTGTGGGGGGAAAGATGGAAGCCAGGGCAGTAGGGGGAATCTGTGCTGCATAGGGTGATTAGTGTGTGCCTGGGCACACCTGGCACACCCTGTGCGCACGGCTATGGAGAAAGCCTTGCATTACTGTGTGGAGTTACAGACAGAAGAACAGGAAGTGAGGATTTCCCAGAAGAAATAAGGACATTTAAAAGCAAAATGGAAAGATGAGGTAAGTGAAGGAGGACTGCACTGAGGTAAAGGAAGCTATTTAGGGAAACCTTTTTTTTCCTTTACAACCCCTTTAACCACTTGTCATCTGCCCGCCGTCAAATGACGGCGGGCAGACGACTCCGGGGATCCCGTGCGAGTGCCCGGCGGCAACGATCGCCGCCGGGCACACGCGATTGCTCTGTAAGTGAGCTGGGACGTGGAGCTCTGTATGTAAACACAGAGCTGCACGTCCCTGTCAGGGAGAGAGGTGACAGATTGTGTTCCTTGTACATAGGGACACAATCGGTCACCTCCCCCAGTCACCCCCCCCTCCCCCTACAGTTAGAACACTCATAGGACACACATTTAACCCCTTCCCCGCCCCCTAGTGGTTAACCCCTTCACTGCCAGTCACATTTATACAGTAATCAATGCATATTTATAGCATTTTTCACTGTATAAATGTAAATGGTCCCAAAAATGTCAGAAAAGTGTCCGAAATGTCCGCCATAACGTCGCAGTCCCAATAAAAAAATCGCAGATCGCCGCCATTAATAGTAAAAAAAATAAATAAAAAAATGCCATAAACTATCCCCTATTTTGTAAACGCTATAAATTTTGCGCAAACCAACCGATAAACGCTTATTGCATTTTTTTTTACCAAAAATATGTAGAAGAATACGTATCGGCCTAAACTGAGGGAAAAAATATTTTTTTTATATATTTTTTGGGGTTATTTATTATAGCAAAAAGGAAAAAATATTGCATTTTTTTAAAAATTGACGCTCTATTTTTGTTTATAGCGCAAAAAATAAAAACCGCAGAGGTGATCAAATACCACCAAAAGAAAGCTCTATTTGTGGGAAAAAAAGGACGCCAATTTTGTTTGGGAGCCACGTCGCATGACCGCGCAATTGTCAGTTAAAGCGACGCAGTGCGGGAAGCTTATATTTTGTCTGGGCAGGAAGGGGGTGTAGGTGCACAGTAGGTAAGTGGTTAAGGACCGTGTCACGCCAATATACGTCGGCAGAATAACACGGCTGGGTAGATTAACATGTATATACGTTGTCCTTTAAGACACGGCATTGTGGGCCTGGGTGCCCACCGCAAGCTCCATGGAGCGGAAAAAGGGGGAAATGCTAATGTAAACAAGCATTTCTCCGTTCTGCCTAGTGACAGGACACTGATCACAGCTCCCTCTAATCGGGAGTGGTGATCAGTGTTGTTTTACATGTAGCCCCCCCCCCCCCTCTACATTTAGAACACATTCCTAATTATATACATAACAAAAAAGTGTGAAACAACTGAAAATATGTCATATTCTAGGTTCTTCAAAGTAGCCACCTTTTGCAGCAGACACATCTCTAGAACAACTGTTAAAGTGGAGTTCCACCCAAAAATGGAACTTCCGCTAATCCCACTCCTCACCCCCTTACATGCCACATTTGGCATGTCATTTTTTTGGGGCGGGAGTGGGGGCTTCAGGAGGAGTGGGACTTCCTGTCCCACTTCCTGCTTCTGCCGAGGGGCTGGTAAGGCGATTAGGCCTAATCGCCTTACTGCAGCCCCTCCCTTTGGCGATCATCTAGGACACTGACAGGTCCCATGCGATCGCCTGTCCAATCAGCTGCGGGCCGCGCCGCTCGCGCATGCGCAGTGCCGCTCGCGCATGCGCAGTGAAGCCGAAGGCTGTCACGGCCGGGTGCCCACAGTTGTGATGAGAAGGCCGGCCGGGGAGGGGGGAGAGGAGTGGAGCCCTGGTCGGCGTGTCGCTGGAACGCTGGAGCAGGTAAGTGTCTGTACACTTTTTGTAGCTGATGACTTTTAATAACAAATATTGGCTGGAACACCCCTTTAAGAGTAGTCTGTGCGAATCCGGCCTTCATGGTCGAATATCTGCTAGGAAACCACTGCTAAAGAAAGGCAACAAGCAGAAGAGACTTGTTTGGGCTAAAGAACACAAGGAATGGACATTAGACCAGTGGAAATCTGTGCTTTGGTCTGATGAGTCCAAATTTGAGATCTTTGGTTCCAACATCCGTGTCTTTGTGCGACGCAGAAAAGGTGAACGGATGGACTCTACATGCCTGGTTCCCACCGTGAAGCATGGCGGAGGAGGTGTGATGGTGTGGGGGGTGCTTTGCTGGTGACACTGTTGGGGATTTATTCAAAATTAAAGGCATACTGAACCAGCATGGCTACCACAGCATCTTGCAGCGTCATGCTATTCCATCCGGTTTGTGTTTTAGTTGGACCATCATTTATTTTTCAACAGGACAATGACCCCAAACACACCTCCAGGCGGGGGAAGGGCTATTTGACCAAGAAGGAGAGTGATGGGGTGCTGCGCCAGATGACCTGGCCTCCACAGTCACCGGACCTGAACCCAGTCGAGATGGTTTGGGGTGAGCTGGACCGCAGAGTGAAGGCAAAAGGGCCAACAAGTGCCAAGCATCTCTGGGAACTCCTTCAAGACTGTTGGAAGACCATTTCAGGTGACTACCTCTTGAAGCTCATCAAGAGAATGCCAAGAGTGTGCAAAGCAGTAATCAAAGCAAAAGGTGGCTACATTGAAGAACCTAGAATATGACATATTTTCAGTTGTTTCACACTTTTTTGTTATGTATATAATTCCACATGTATATATGGAAAGACTCCTGCGCTACCAAGGGGGATGGGTGGGAGTGGAATTGGGCTGGAAGGTGGACTGGGGATTCTGCAGCAGACTCCTGACACTCTGTCCTGGGCAGAGAGAAAAATGTATATGTAAAAGAAGGGGGTGTTGTCTGCGCTGAAAGTGAACAGGGGGGGAGGAGGGGGGGGGTGTGGGTGATAGGGGTGAATGGATGGGACGGGTGGCTGGATGGATGGATGCAGGTGGGTTTAGGACAACATGATAACCAACATAATCGAAACAATGATGTGAATGAATAAACACATAAGGGTGATAACCAATAAATACAAAAATTATTACAATAATTATTACAATAAGGAAAAACCCAACACACTAGCCAGTGTAATGTGAAACCAGTGAAAAACAATCCTAAATCCAAACTATAAGACCAGAGAAAATTCCATGAGGAAATGCCTCTGGATGGAAAAAATATGAAATAAATAAAGTCTCTAGTGAAAAAACCCAAGAGTCCAGATAAGTCCAAATTGAAATGGTGGTGCCAGGAAAGGGTGACAGCAGAAAGCACCTCAGGTGGTCCCCAGCTCCTCACCTCAAGGCTATAGCTCGGATAGCCTGCAACAGCACCTCCCGGTGGAGGACAGTGATCCCTCGGCAGGGCAAGCAGCAGAGGCACTCCTCAGCGGTAAAGGTAAAGCAAAAAAGAAGAAAGCGAGTGAGTGACAATAAAAGACGTCTGGTAGGCAACTAGTGTCACTCGTACATCCACTCACCCCGGGGTGATGGATGATGGGCCTATCTCCCACGAACAGCGAGTTCGTACTTCTAATGGCAGATATCCTCTTCTAAGCTGGCCAGATGGTCACTCACAACAAGGGATCTCTCAGATGGCATACATGATAAAAGAAACAGACCATAGCGCAATCCCGCAAGGTAAAAAACACATTTAATAAAAAAATAAAACTCACATTTAAAACGATCCAAAAGGCACAAAACAAACAGACGTCAGGAACACACTGCGTCAGGCGTGTGGACTAAGGAAGTCACGAGGTGTGACGAGACGCGTAGGGATCCTAGGAGCCACAGAGTCCACACGCCTGACGCAGTGTGTTCCTGACGTCTGTTTGTTTTGTGCCTTTTGGATCGTTTTAAATGTGAGTTTTATTTTTTTATTAAATGTGTTTTTTACCTTGCGGGATTGCGCTATGGTCTGTTTCTTTTATCATGTATGCCATCTGAGAGATCCCTTGTTGTGAGTGACCATCTGGCCAGCTTAGAAGAGGATATCTGCCATTAGAAGTACGAACTCGCTGTTCGTGGGAGATAGGCCCATCATCCATCACCCCGGGGTGAGTGGATGTACGAGTGACACTAGTTGCCTACCAGACGTCTTTTATTGTCACTCACTCGCTTTCTTCTTTTTTGCTTTACCTTTACCGCTGAGGAGTGCCTCTGCTGCTTGCCCTGCCGAGGGATCACTGTCCTCCACCGGGAGGTGCTGTTGCAGGCTATCCGAGCTATAGCCTTGAGGTGAGGAGCTGGGGACCACCTGAGGTGCTTTCTGCTGTCACCCTTTCCTGGCACCACCATTTCAATTTGGACTTATCTGGACTCTTGGGTTTTTTCACTAGAGACTTTATTTATTTCATATTTTTTCCATCCAGAGGCATTTCCTCATGGAATTTTCTCTGGTCTTATAGTTTGGATTTAGGATTGTTTTTCACTGGTTTCACATTACACTGGCTAGTGTGTTGGGTTTTTCCTTATTGTAATAATTATTGTAATAATTTTTGTATTTATTGGTTATCACCCTTATGTGTTTATTCATTCACATCATTGTTTCGATTATGTTGGTTATCATGTTGTCCTAAACCCACCTGCATCCATCCATCCAGCCACCCGTCCCATCCATTCACCCCTATCACCCACACCCCCCCCCTCCTCCCCCCCTGTTCACTTTCAGCGCAGACAACACCCCCTTCTTTTACATAATTCCACATGTGTTAAAACGGATTGGCCCTCTAAAAAAAATATATTAAAAGCCAGCATCTACAAATACTGCAGCTGCTGTCTTTTAATATTAGGACACTTACCTGTCCTGGAGTCCAGCGGCGTCCGCAGCAGAGGATGAGCGTTCGCTCGTCTCTCTGCTGCTCCCCCCTCCATCCACGGTGAGGGAACCAGGAAGTGAAGCGCTCTGGCTTCACTGCTCGGTTCCCTACGGCGCATGTGCGAGTCGCGCTGCGCCCGCCGATTGGCTCCCGCTGTGTGCTGGGAGACGAGAGTTCCCAGCACACAACGGGAAAAACACATCTTTTGCCCGAGACTGTGGGCCGGAAGTGGGTGCAAATACCTGTCTTTAGACAGGTATCTGCACCCCCCTCCCCCCTGAAAGGTGTCAAATGTGACACCGGAGGGGGGGAGGGTTCCGATCAGCGGAACTTCACTTTAGGGTGGAGATCCGCTTTAATTCATAGTTTTGAAGCCTTCAGTGTGTATCTACAATTTTCATAGTCATGAAAATAAAGAAAACTCTTTGAATGAGAAGGTGTGTCCAAACTTTTGGTCTCTACTGTATATATGTTTTTTGTGGATAATTATTATAGCAAAAAGTAAAAAATATTGTTTTTTTTTTTTTTTAAATTGTCGCTCTTTATTTGTTTATAGCGCAAAAAATAAAAACCACAGAGGTAATCAAATACCACAAAAAGAAATCTCTATTTGTGGGAAAAAAGGATGTCAACTTTGTTTGGGAGCCACGTCGCACGACTGCGCAATTGTCAGTTAAACTGATGCAGTGCCAAATCGCAAAAAGTGCTCTGGTCTTTGGCCAGCCAAATGGTCCGGGGCTGAACTGGTTAAAGAAGAAGTGCAGTAAAACCTTGGTTTGCGAGCATAATTAGTTCCAGAAACATGCTTGTAATCCAAAGCACTTGTATATCAAAGCATTTTTTCTACAGGGTATAAAAGAGAAGATACTAAATGTTGTACCTTCATTAAATGTAACCATATTGCTACACTTAGGCTGCATTCACACCTAAGTGTAGGCGATTTGCGGCGTTTTGTTACCGCGATTTGTCGTGACAAATTGCGGCGTTTTTTACCACGATTTGCCGCAACAAAACGCAGGGTTTTTCACTGCGGTTTTGTACGGGTCATTGTCAGTAATGTAAAACGCCCGATACGCGTGACAAAAAAGGGTCCGGGACTTGTTTGAGCTTCAGGCGTTCAGGCGTTCGGCGTTAGATGTGAACCATCTCCATAGACGCGCTTCAGGCGACAAAACGCTCAGATGTGAATGCAGCCTTAGAGTCTCCTCTCTTCTCTTTTATACTCAGTTGTGACATGACACTACTCTTATCAAGACATTTCTTGTATATCAAGGCAACATTTATAAAAAATAATTGCTTGTCTTGCAAAACGCTCTCAAACCAAGTTACTCTCAAACCAAGGTTTAACTGTATAGGCAAAACTTTTTTTTTTATCATTTTGAATAGCGTAAAGGAGGGTTATAACCCCTATAACAGGATTTGACAAATTTGCTTGGAATCTAGGAGCCAGCTAAAAAAGTTAGGAGCAAGAAAAACGCGTCACGTCCCGCCAAGCTCGCGCGCAGAAGCGAACGCATACGTGAGTAGCGCCCGCATATGTAAATGGTATTCAAACCACACATGTGTGGTATCGCCGCGATCATTAGAGAGAGAGCAATAATTCTAGCTTTAAACCTCCTCTGTAACTCAAAACATGCAACCTGTAGAATTTTTTAAACGTCGCCTATGGAGATTTTAAAGTGTAAAAGTTTGTTGGCATTCCACGAGCGGACGCAATTTTGAAGCGTGACATGTTGGGTATCAATTTACTCAGCGTAACATTATCTTTCACAATATAAGAAAAATTGTGATAACTTTACTGTTGTCTTATTTTTTTATTTAAAAAAATGATTTTTTCCCCAAAAAAGTGCGCTTGTAAGACTGCTTCGGAAATACGGTGTGACAGAAAGTATTGCAACAATCGCCATTTTATTCTCTAGGGTGTTAGAATATAAAATTATATATATAATGTTTTGGGGTTCTAATTAGAGGGAAGGAGATGGCAGTGAAAACAGTGAAAAAACACACATTAGAACTGCTGTTTTAAGCCCTGTACACACGACCGGTCCATCCGATGAGAAAGGTTCGATGGACCGTTTTCATCGGTTCGCCGATGAAGCTGACTGATGGACTGATGTGCCTACACACCATCGGTTCATGAACCGATCGGGTCAGAATGCGGTGACGTAAAACACAACGACGTGATAAAAAAAAACGAAGTTGAATGCTTCCAAGCATGCGTCGACTTGATTCTGAGCATGCGTGGATTTTTAACCGATGCTCGTGCGTACAAACAATCGGTTTTGACCTATTGGTTAGCCGTCCATCGGTTCAATTTTAAAGCAAGCCATCTGTTTTTGGACCGAAGGATAACGGACCGCTGGGGCCTACACACGATCGGTTTGGACCGATGAAAACGAACTTCAGTCCGTTCCTATCGGTTTGAACCGATCGTGTGTACGCGGCTTTACTTGTAATGCCAACGGCAACCACCAGATGGCTCCAGGTCACAGAAGGAAGCTCGGGCCTTCACAAGGCCACAAAGCCGCAGCCTCAATTGCCGGCCGCCGTGGGCGCCCTGCCCTATAAGGTTTATTTTTGCCCTCTTTGTCCCAAAGGGGAAATTTCTTTTTGCTTCCTGTCCCATAACCAGAACAGGAAGTGAGAGGGAGCTGTGGTGGCTCAACGTGATTGGCACTGCGCTGACAAGCCGTTCACCTCTGCAGCCAAGGGTTCGGATCCCGGTCTCGGCTACATGTGAATTGAGTTTGGTGGTCTCAGCCCGGCTCCCGGTGGGTGTGCTATGCAAGGTACGCCTGTGCTTAGTACGCCCCCCCCCCCCACAAAAACTACCACACTTGCACGCACACGAAATTGGTTTACCACGCACGCACATTGGCCATGCGGTCTCCTAAAAATGAGAGGCGAAGGACCTACGGGGCTGGCTGGGTGGGCTAGACCCCCTCACTCCCTCATAGGGGGAGTCCCTCTGCCCCGTTGGGGTCCCATTGGGCCCCAGTCGGGCTCCCAAGTGGAGCAGGTAGGGTGGGGTGAGTGGGAGGCCCCCCCTCACACCCGCCATTGCCACCGGGGGCATGGAGAAGGATGGCGATTGCCTCCGGGGGGAGGGTCTGCCTACTGCCAACTCCTTCAGTCCGGCTCCTCTCTCTCGAGTTCACGCACAAAATACACTTTAAAAAAAAAAAAAAAAAAAAAAAAAAAAAAAAGAACAGGAAGTGAGAAAACATCTCTTGGGGGTATGCAATGCGGGAACCCGCACAGGAATCTCGCTGGTTCCCACAATGCAATAGTGTGAACTTAGCCTAAAGGAAATGTTTAGTTTGGATTTTATTATAGTTAAAAAAATATTGGGTTGTCAAAAATATACTAGAGGTCCCCTTCAAAACTAAATAATGTGACTTCTCAATGAAGAATGAAGGGTGAAAGATAAGACGATTGTTGTGTCGTAGATTACAGCTTGTAGAATGGAAGTAGGGGAGATGAATGTGGGTCAGCTGGATTACAAATCATTATATGAAGCCTATACATGTGAGAGCAGATTAGCCCCCGTGGTTAAAGCTCCCTGCTCATGGAACATGTATAGGGTTATATATAGCTACCTCTCAATATGTGCATATTATTCCCCGACCTTGTGAGAATACATTCCATGGAAGGCTCTGCAGCGCTCCCCGTCTACTTTATATGTATTTGGGTTATCAGTAGACTTTTATCAGCCACATACGTGTAAAGCCAGGCAGCTATAACAAGAAAGACAATGGAAAAATAAAATCATTAAAAAAAAACATAAAATATTTTATATTTGGCTAACACAAGTCATAATGGAGGTCTCCTGCAATCCACTGCACAGCAGCTCTAAAAGAGGGAGGGGCAGCAATTTGAGCCAATCAGGGTTTTGCATAATGCACATGTGAATAGACATGCAGGAGAGAAGAGCATGGGAATTGTCTTGTGTGCTGTGGCAGGTCTTAAGCCTCGTACACACGGTACCATTTTTGGCCAACCGAGCGTGATTTTTGTCAAAAGGGCGTGTGCCTGGATCTTGTCTTGCATACTAACTTTACACAATTGTCGTGCCACAAACACCAACGTAGTGACGTACTACGAGGAATTTCAGCTCTTGAGCGCCACCCATGCCTCTTGTATTTTGACAATGGTGATTTATGTTGTTCAGATTTAAAGCGGATCTCCACCCTAAAGTGAAGTTCCGCTGATCGGAACCCTCCCCTCCCTCCGGTGTCACATTTGACACCTCTCAGGGGGAGGGGTGCAGATACCTGTCTAAAGACAGGTATTTACACCCACTTCCGGCCCGCAGTCTCGGGCAAAAGACGGGTTTTTCCCGTTGTGTGCTGGGAACTCTCGGCTCCCAGCACACAGCGGGAGCCAATCGGAGGGCACAGCGCGACTCGCGCATGCGCCGTAGGGAACCGGGCAGTGAAGCCGGAGCGCTTCACTTCCTGGTTCCCTCACCGTGGATGGAGGGGGGAGCAGCAGAGAGATGAGCGAACGCTCGTCCTCTGCTGCGGATGCCGCTGGACTCCAGGACAGGTAAGTGTCCTAATATTAAAAGTCAGCAGCTGCAGTATTTGTAGCTGCTGGCTTTTAATATTGTTTTTTAAGGGGCCATCCGCTTTAAATTAAACCTGTGATTTGCCCATGTAGGGCAAAGCAAAAGGTTTACCAGCCCCAACTATAACACATACCTTTCCCACACTTTCTAGTCATTCCATTTGGTCACCGAAGAAATCTTAGGGGGATTATGTGACTTATCCACATTCCTCCCATGTGTCACCACTGGCGCTTGCCTATTAGCTGCTTAGTTGTCCTTACAAAAGGTCAATTCTTTCTCCCTCCTAATGGTCGCACAGTGAGATTGGGTAGCAAATAGAAAGCACTCTGTTTCCCAATGCTGCTTAGGTACCCCTGCAAAAGGTCTCTTCTTCCTCGCTCCCAATGGTCGAATGTTGTGGTTGGGTAAAGAAGGGTAGGTACTGTATGTTCCCCAATGCTGCTTAGGTGCTCTTGCAAAGGGTAATTTTTTCCTTGCTCCCAGTGGTTGAGTGGTGTGGTTGGGTAGCGAAGGGAAGGTACTGTATGTTCCCCAATGTTGCTTAGTCACCTTTACCAAGGGTGCCCCTGGGTTGCAAAGGTAAGGTACTCTATGCTCCCCAATGCTGCTTAGGTACCCTTGCAAAGGGGAATGTCTTCCTTGCTCCCAGTGGTTGAGTGGTGTGGTTGGGTAGCGAAGGGAAGGTACTGTATGTTTCCCAATGCTGCTTAGGTACCCCTGCAAAAGGTCTCTTCTTCCTCGCTCCCAATGGTCGAATGTTGTGGTTGGGTAAAGAAGGGTAGGTACTGTATGTTCCCCAATGCTGCTTAGGTGCTCTTGCAAAGGGTAATTTTTTCCTTGCTCCCAGTGGTTGAGTGGTGTGGTTGGGTAGCGAAGGGAAGGTACTGTATGTTCCCCAATGTTGCTTAGTCACCTTTACCAAGGGTGCCCCTGGGTTGCAAAGGTAAGGTACTCTATGCTCCCCAATGCTGCTTAGGTACCCTTGCAAAGGGGAATTTCTTCCTTGCTCCCAGTGGTTGAGTGGTGTGGTTGGGTAGCGAAGGGAAGGTACTGTATGTTTCCCAATGCTGCTTAGGTGACCTTGCAAAGGGTCATTCCTTTCTTGCTCTCAGTGGTTGGACAGTGTGATTGGATAGCAAAGGCAAGGAACTGTATGTTTCCCAATGCGGCTTAAGTGCCCTTAAAAAGGTTCTATTCTTCCTCGCTCCCAATTGTCGAATGGTGCCGTTGGGTAGCGAAGGGAAGGTACTACCCAATACTGCGTAGGTACCCTTGCAAAGGGTCATTTCTTTCTCACTCCTAGTGGTTGAATAGTGTAATTGGGTAGCTAATAGAAGGCACTGTATATTTCCCAATGTTGCTTTGGTGCCCTTACAAAGGGTCTATTCTTTCTCACTCCCGGTGGGTATATGGTGTAGTTGGGTAGCAAATGGAAGGTACTATGTTTCCCAATGGTGCTCAGGTGCCCTTGCAAAGGGTCTATTCTTCCTTGCTTCCAATGGTCATGTTGTGGTTGTGTAATGAAGGGGAAGGTACTGTATGTTCCTCAATGCTGCTTAGGTGCCTTTGCAAAGAGTCATTTCTCCCTTGCTCCCAGTGGTTGAATGGTGTTGTTGGATAGCAAAGGCAAGGAATTGTATGTTTCCCAATGCGGCTTAAGTGCCCTTACAAAGGTTCTATTCTTCATTATCCCAATTGTCGAATGGTGTGCTTGGGTAGCGAAAGGGAAGGTACTGTATGTTCCCCAATGCTGCTTAGTCACCTTTACAAAGGGTCTATTCTTCTTCACTATCAATTGTCGAATGGTGCTGTTGGGTAGTGAATGGAATTTACTGTATGCTCCCTAATGCTGCTTAGGTACCCCTGCAAAGGGTAATTTCTTTCTCACTCCTAGTGGTTGAATAGTGTAATTGGGTAGCAAATGGAAGGCACTGTATATTTTCCAATGCTGCTTAGGTGCCCTTATAAAGGGTCTATTCTTTCTCACTCCCAGTGGGTAAATGGTGTAGAAAATGGAAGATACTCTATGTTTCCCAATGCTGCTTAAGTCCTCTTACAAAGGGTCTATTCTTCCTCGCGTCCAATGGTCGAATGTTATGGTTGGGTAGTGAAGGGAAGGTACTGTATGTTCCTCAATGCTGCTTAGGTGCCTTTGCAAATGGAAGTTCCTTGCTTCCAGTGGTTAAATTGTGTAGTTGGGTAGCAAAGGCAAGGAACTGTATGTTTCCCAATTAGGCTTAGGCACCCTTACAAAGGTTCTTTTCTTCCTTTCTCCCAATTGTCGAATGGTGTGCTTGGGTAGCAAAAGAGAAGGTACTGTATGTTCCCCAATGCTGCTTAGTCACCTTTACAAAGGGTCTATTCTTCCTCACTCCAAATTGTTGAATGGTGCCGTTGGGTAGCGATGGTGAAGGTACTCTATGCTCCCCAATGCTGCTTAGGTACCCTTGCAAAGGGTAATTTCTTTCTCACTACTAGTGGGTAAATGGTGTAGTTGGGTAGCAAATGGAAGGTACTCTGTTTCCCAATGCTACTTAGGTGCCCTTGCAAAGGGTCATTCCTTCCTTGCTCCCAGTGGTTGAATGGTGTTGTTGGATAGCAAAGGCAAGGAACTGTATGTTTCCCAATGCGGCTTAAGTGCCCTTACAAAGGTTCTATTCTTTTTTTCTCCCAATTGTCGAATGGTGTGCTTGGGTAGCAAAAGGGAAGGTACTGTATGGTCCCCGATGCTGCTTAGTCACCTTTACAAAGGGTCTATTCTTCCTCACTCCAAATTGTTGAATGGTGCCGTTGGGTAGCGAAGGGAATTTACTGTATGCTCCCCAATACTGCTTAGGTACCCTTGCAAAGAGTAATTTATTTCTCACTCCTAGTGGTTAAATGGTGTAGTTGAGTAGCTAATAGAAGGTATTGTATATTTCCCAATGTTGCTTTGGTGCCCTTACAAGGGGTCTATTCTTTCTCGCTTCCAGTGGGTAAATGGTGTAGTTGGGTAGCAAATGGAAGATACTCTGTTCCCCAATGCTGCCTAGGTACCCTTGCAAAGGGTCATTCCTTCCTTGCTCCCAGTGGTTGAATTGTGTGGTTGGATAGCTAAGGCGCCCTTACAAAGATTCTATTCTTCCTCTCTCCAAATTGTCGAATAGTGTGCTTGGGTAGCAAAAGGGAATGTACTGTATGGTCCCCGATGCTGTTTAGGTACCCTTGCAAAGGGTAATTTCTTTCTCACTCCTAGTGGTTAAATGGTGTAGTTGAGTAGCTAATAGAAGGTATTGTATATTTCCCAATGTTGCTTTGGTGCCCTTACAAGGGGTCTATTCTTTCTCGCTTCCAGTGGGTAAATGGTGTAGTTGGGTAGCAAATGGAAGATACTCTGTTCCCCAATGCTGCTTAGGTACCCTTGCAAAGGGTCATTTCTTCCTTGCTCCCAGTGGTTGAATTGTGTGGTTGGATAGCTAAGGCGCCCTTACAAAGATTCTATTCTTCCTCTCTCCAAATTGTCAAATAGTGTGCTTGGGTAGCAAAAGGGAATGTACTGTATGGTCCCCGATGCTGCTTAGGTACCCTTGCAAAGGGTAATTTCTTTCTCACTCCTAGTGGTTAAATGGTGTAGTTGGGTAGCAAATAGAAGGTATTGTATATTTCCCAATGCTGTTTAGGCGCACTTGCAAAGGGTCAATTCTTCCTCGCTCCTAATCGTCAAATAGTGCCGTTGGGTACGTATATTCACCAAAAAAACTTGACAGGGCTCAAACCCTTTTCCATTTATGGAAAGTTACACGTCATTATTTACGAAAAAGGGATTACATTTTTTTACATTTATTTAAAACATCGGTCTTTCTTTACACATTAAGTCAGGGGTCTCCAAACTGCGGCCGAGGGCCAGATGTGGCCCTTTGCTAACCTTTATTCAGCCCTTGGGGCACTATTCTTCCCACTGACACCAACAAGGGGCATTATTTCTTCCAATGATGGGATACTATTCCTCCTCCTAATAGGGGCACTACTCCTCCTTCTACTGACCACCAACCTTTAAGGCCATATTTATTCTCACTAATGCCGGGCCCAGGACATTTTCTGCCCCCCCACTGACCACAATCCGGCCCTCCTAAAGTCTGAAGGACAATAAACTGGCCCTTGGTTTGAAAAGTTTGGAGACCCTGCCTTATAGCATTATCAGTCTTTCTAGACTTTACATTCATAAAGTCGGGCCCCTGTGTGTTATACGCATGCCAGGGCTGCGTTTTTTGCCCCAATCTATCAACAAGCCAAGGCATTTGGTGACATCTTTGTGCCACGCGGTTCTGCTTTCATTCAGACAATTGTTTGGCGTTTAGCTAGAAAGTCAGACATTGAATAGAGTGAATGATCTTACAAGCATGTTATTAGCTGGTCATTAAATGCCAGTGAAACAGTCAAGAGTTTTGGGTTGCACTTGGAATGTGACTGCTGCGTCTTCATTACCGTGAAGCTGCAGTCATAATTGGCCTCATCTTTGAATCGGATGACACTTCTGGGTCAGTGTCTCAGTATCGAGTATTTTCCACTGCCACCTGTCCATTGTTACTGAGCCTGCCTTTAATTCCACGTTGAAGTTCATTTTTTGCTTGCAAAATTGTCAAAGTATGGTGGTGACCTGACCTTCAGATGTCCGGATTTTTCTGCAGATTAGGAAATCATTTTCCAGACTCTGCTGCATTGGAAATGGTGTAAAAGTGTATCAGATATATGCATTAAGTAAACACTTCTATTTGCACTGTACATGCTACATATATACAGCGGAACCTCGAATTACAAGCATAATAATGCTCATAATTCAAAGTACTTGCATATAAAAAAAAAGTCTCCCCATTAAAGTCAATAGAAACTAAAACAATTTGTTCTGCATTCACTTCAATGGCATGCAATACCACATGCGGCCAGAGGCGGGGGGGCACCAGAGAGCCTGTGAAACAGCCAGAAAGACCCGAGGTCACTTCGGCTGACCTCAACAAACCTCGGAAAGACCCCGTTCACAAGCCTTTTTGAGGTTTACAGAGGTCAGCCAAGCTGTCTTTGGGTCTTTCCGTGCATTTCCAAACGGCGCCGATCACTTACTGGATCTGGAAACACAGGCAAAGAAAAAGTGGAACATCTAAATCAGTCATTCTCAACCAGGTTTCATGAAACGCTAGGGTTCCTAAAGAGGTTGTTAGAAGTTCCCTGAGCTGTGGCTGATTGACCTCCCATTGGATAGTTCCTGGGTAGTTCTGAGTCCAATTCAACTTGGCAGATCCAACTGCAGGACACCACTGTAAAGAGGTCATCTTCTCTGAACACCAATGTAAGGGGAAATATTTATACTGACCCTCAATGATTAAAGGGGTTGTAAAGGAAAACACATGTTTCCCTAAATAGCTTCCTTTACCTTAGTGCAGTCCTCCTTCACTTACCTCATCCTTCCATTTTGCTTTTAAATGTCCTTATTTCTTCTGAGAAATCCTCACTTCCTGTTCTTCTGTCTGGAACTCCACACAGTCATGCAAGGCTTTCTCCCTGGTGTGGAGAAAGCCTCCTGAGGGGGGAGGGGGCGAGCAGGAGTGTCAGAACGCCCACTAACACACAGCTTCGTTTCTCTATCTGCAAAGTAGAGAGTGTCCTATTTTGTAGACGCTATACCTTTTGCGCAAACCAATCTATATACGCTTATTGCTTTTTTTTTACCAAAAATATGTAGAATACGTATCGGCCTAAACTGTGGGAAAATATATATTTTTATAGATTTTTGGGGATATTTATTATAGCAAAAAGTAAAAAATATAGCTTTTTTTTCTAAATTGTCGCTCTTATTTTGTTTATAGAAAATGAAAACCACAGAGGTGATCAAATACCACCAAAAGAAAGCTCTATTTGTGGGAAAAAAATGACGTAAATTTTGTTTGGGAGCCACGTCGCACGACTGCGCAATTGTCAGTTAAAGTGGAGATCCACCCGCATTTTTTTTTTTTTTCAAAGTCGGCAGCTACTAACAGTGTAGCTGCTGACTTTGAATAAGGACACTTACCTGTCCTAGGCGCCCGCACTGACGGCCCCCGCCGATGCCGATCCTCGATCCCGGCACCGCCATCCACAGTCAGGGAAACAGGCAGTGAAGCCGTGCGGCTTCACTGCCCGTTTCCTACTGCGCATGTGTGAGCGACGCGGCGCTTTGTGAATGGTCCGGCTGCTTTCTGGGATACACACAGTTCCCAGAATGCAGTGCGGCCCATTCACAAGAAGACACCGAGAAGAGGAGGAGGAAGAAAACCACACCGCGGATCATGAGGGCAGATTCGGGACTTCCGCATAGCAACAGCCTATTTCGGGTGAGTATTTTTTTTTTTTTTTTCATTTAATTTTTTTAATTTTTTTTTTAGATTTAAAAAAAATAAAAAAATCAGGGTGGAGCTCCACTTTAAAGCGACGCAGTGCCGAATCGCAAAAAGCAGCCCGGTCATTTGGCAGCCAAGTGGTTAAAAAAGTTAACACGTGCGCGCTGACTAGTTTATTTTCATCAATCACTCTCTTTTACACGCTTATCTTAAAAAGTCATTGAAAAGGCTACACACCCCCCTTTAATTTGCACCGGTTTGGGTCTGTGACCTAATGCCGTTTTTCCAGCTTTGATAATTTCGCCAAGGGAAAGCAAAGAAAATTAGGAATGAAAAATAAACATCTTTGTGTTTGTCCACGGTTATTTCCATACCTGCTGTCTCACCCCTTCCCACACCTCCGTGTCACGCAGGCTGTCCTAAATGAGGCTTTTCTTCTGCAGAGCTCGCGCTCGTTTGCCGCCAGGGCACGGTGGAAAAAGCCCACCCCACTGTGGTCTGGTGATGTAGCCTTTCTGGAGGGGGGAGGGGGGATGGCAAAGACCTTTGTGTGTACTTTGGCTCAGGATGTGGCAGTGCCCGTCCTAGTAATTTCTCATCACACTGAGGGCCCTGTGTATAGAGGACACATTGACACCAACAACGACCCCGCTCTAGCTGAACACGCTGTCTGTTTGTTGGCCGCCTCTCTCCCATTGAACTGCTTCCTGCCCAGGTACACAAAGGCTTCTCAAACTGGCGAGTTGGGTCAATATCACACATCATATATGCCAGTAATTAGCACCTCGGCGGCGTGCAGCTCTGCTCTGATCACATTACAGAGGGTCAAGGTGCTTCAAATTCTCCGTTTAAAAGGGAATTTGTCAAAAACTTCTACTGAAGGAACCAAAAGCTGGCCCAACGTGCCACAATTTGATAGTACGGCTTCTTTTAGGGCTCATGGACATTAAAGGGGTTGTAAAGGTATATATATATATATTTAAATAACAAACATGTTATACTTACCTCCACTTTACAGTTCGTTTTGCACAGAGTGGCCCCGATCCACGTCTTCTGGGGTCCCTCAGCGGCTGTCTCACCTCCTCCCCGCAAGAGCTAACCCCCTGCTCTTCCAAGGGGGTTAGCTTGCAGGCGCGCCACTGTGATACAGACGGCGGCTGTACTTCTCCTGTGGATAACAAGAGCAGGGCCGTCTTAATAGCATCATGGGCCCCTGGGCAAAGTAATGCTCTGGGGCCCCTACACTGGAGACAGTGCAGGTAAACAGACATCAAGTAGGTGGGAGGCAGACAAGTGGAGCTTCCCCTTTTGGGTGGAGATCCGCATTCACTACATAAACAATCATTCTGTACAGCAAATACTACATACATAAAGCGACAAAGCTTCTAGATTGATGCCCCCCAGCATTCTGAGCCCCTCTACTCACAAGATATCCCCCCAGCACTCTAAACCCTCTACACCCCAGATATCCCCCAGCATTCTGACCCCTCTACTCCCCAGATATCCCCCAGCATTCTGACCCCTCTACTCCCCAGATATCCCCCCAGCACTCTGTCCCCTCTACTCCCCAGATATCCCCCCAGCACTCTAAACCCTCTACACCCCAGATATCCCCCCAGCACTCTAAACCCTCTACACCCCAGATATCCCCCAGCACTCTGACCCCTCTACACCCCAGATATCCCCCAGCATTCTGACCCCTCTACTCCCCAGATATCCCCCCAGCACTCTGTCCCCTCTACTCCCCAGATATCCCCCCAGCACTCTGACCCCTCTACTCCCAAGATATCCCCCCAGCACTCTGACCCCTCTACTCCCAAGATATCCCCCCAGCACTCTAAACCCTCTACACCCCAGATATCCCCCCAGCACTCTGACCCCTCTACTCTCCAGATATCCCCCCAGCACTCTGACCCCCTCTACACCCCAGATATCCCCCCAGCACTCTGACCCCTCTACACCCCAGATATCCCCCCAGCACTCTGACCCCTCTACACCCCAGATATCCCCCCAGCACTCTGACCCCTCTACATCCCAGATATTCCCCAGCACTCTGACCCCTCTACACCCCAGATATCCCCCCAGCACTCTGACCCCTCTACACCCCAGATATCCCCCCAGCACTCTGACCCCTCTACACCCCAGATATCCCCCCAGCACTCTGACCCCCTCTACACCCCAGATATCCCCCCAGCACTCTGACCCCTCTACACCCCAGATATCCCCTCAGCACTCTGACCCCTCTACACCCCAGATATCCCCCCAGCACTCTACACCCCCCCAGCACTCTACACCCAGGTGCGCCCTCTCATTAAGACAGCCCAGTTCATTCTGCACTCCTGTGAACCAATGACAATGACATGTAACATTAATGATTAAGGTTGAGATGCGGGAAAAGATGGTGTTCTGCTGTCGGAAATGACATCTTAAGTGAGAAGCGGGGGGTGCTGACTTCTTACCTCTTCTCCCATGCAGCCAGCTAGCTGAGAAGCGGGGTGAGGGGCCGAAAATTACTTCTCACCAGGCGGGCCTCTAGTAATTTGTGGGGCCCTCTGCAGCTTTGCGGGGCCCTAAGCGGCTTGCATAGTGAGCCTATAGGACGGCTCGGCCCTGGGTTCAGATGATAAATTAATGATCAGATTGTAGGATTATTCCACCGAAAACGTGTATTTCTTTTTTGAGTGGACACCAGTGGGCTGAATCATTGCATTATATCTTTTCTGAGAGCCCAGTGTGGCCCCCACCCCCCACCGCAAGGCAATAATGAAGGTGTCACACTGGAGGTGTTGAACTATAGAGAGGTCGTCTTGTGATCCAGCTTACTAGCGGATAATCAAATCTGATATTTCCGTTGTGGGTTTAGTTGGACTTTCAAATTGAGCTTTGGAAACCCAGCTGAGCACACAGATGAAAGACATGAATGTGGCCGGCTTTACCGACTAGCAGATTTGCATTTCTCTTGTGATTTGCGCACAACCACTAGGCAGCATAGCCAAGTCCTTGACCTCCAATGAAATAAAGTATTACAGTCTGGTCAAGGATCTGTCCCATGACCTGTGATTGGACAGTGAAGGATAGCGCTTTAACCCCACCCAGTCATTGTCCCCCCTTCAGTAAGCATGTTCACTGTGTTAGACTGACTACACTGTGCCCTGCGGGAAAGCCTGCCTCCTGGCACTGCCCCCTCCCTTTCCCATCCTGCTCTATAAAAGCCTAAAGGTTAAAGCAGAACTAAACTCTCTCAATTGCCATAAACTATTTTTAATCCTTATGCTGCTATACTTAGTAAATAGATAGGAAGGTCTATTACCGTATATACTCGAGTATAAGATGACCCAAATATAAGCCGAAACCCCTAATTTTACCACATAAAAATCAGAAAACGTATTGACTCGAGTATAAGCCTAGGGTGTCCATCTGTAATATCCACATCTCCCCACTGTAATATCCACAGCTCCTCCCACTGTAATGTCCACATCTCCCCACTGTAATGTCCACATCTCCCCACTGTAATGTCCACATCTCCCCCCACTTTAATGTCCACATCTCCCCCCCCCCACTGTAATGTCCCCCCCCCCACTGTAATGTCCCCCCCCCCACTGTAATGTCCACATCTCCCCACTGTAATGTCCACATCTCCCCACTGTAATATCCACAGCCCCCCCCCACTGTAATGTCCACATCTCCCCACTTTAATGTCCACATCTCCCCCCATACTGTAATGTCCACATCTCCCCCCACAGTAATGGCCACATCTCCCCCACAGTAATATCCACATCTCCCCCCACTGTAATGTCCACATCTCCCCCCACTTTAATGTCCACATCTCCCCCCCCCCCACTATAATGTCCACATCTCCCCCCACAGTAATGTCCACATCTCCCCACTGTAATATTCACAGACATCTCCCCCACTGTAATGTCCACATCTCCCCCCCACAGTAATGGCCACATCTCCCCCACAGTAATATCCACATCTCCCCCCACTGTAATGTCCACATCTCCCCCCACTTTAATGTCCACATCCCCCCCCCCCACACTATAATGTCCACATCTCCCCCCACAGTAATGTCCACATCTCCCCACTGTAATGTCCACATCTCCCCACTTTAATGTCCACATCTTCCCAACTGTAATGTCCACATCTCCCCCCACTGTAATATCCACATCTCCCCCAATGAAATGTCCACATCTCCCCCCACTGCAATGTCCACATCTCCCCTCCACTGTAAGGTCCACATCATCTCCCCCACTGTAATGTCCACATCATCTCCCCCCACTGTAATGTCCACATCATCTCCCCCCACTGTAATGTCCACATCTCCCCACTTTAATGTCCACATCTCCCCCCCACTGTAATGTCCACATCTCCCCCCACAATAATGTCCACATCATCTCCCCTCCACTGTAATGTCCACATCATCTCCCCCCACTGTAATGTCCACATCTCCCCACTGTAATGTCCACATCTCCCCTCCACTGTAATGTCCACATCTCCCCCCCACTGTAATGTCCACATCTCCCTCACCCCTTTCATGATTTGCAAGCTTATCCTATGCCCAGCAGTCACTCGCTTGTCAAAATCATTGCCAATATCACTACTCCTTTCAGTCTTGTAACAGAAGGATGGCGCCCCCATCCCTAAAGTAAACCATTGCGCCCAGGGCAGCCGTGCCTCCCGCCCACCCCCATCCACCCCTTGTCCTGACCCTGCTTCTGCACACTGAAATTATCCTGGGTTTGATATACAGCACAGTGATGATGTCACACGGACACTTTTATCATGAGTCCTAATAGACGGAATGTTCTGATTCCTGCAGAAACCTTCTTCTCTTTAGGGTCAGTAGAAAGGATCATTTTCTCTATTGACTAATAGGTTTATTTTCCATGAGAAGAGAAAAGCCTCCACCGTGACGTTCTGCTCTGAGTTTCGGTGCTGCCAGCATCTTTGGCAGAGGAAATGTTAACGGAGAAATTCTATCTGGGATTTGAGGAGCTGCGACTCATCCTTTCGGGACCGACCGCCGCAGCCAAGAGGGTATCAGGTGCCGCACATTACAAGGGTGTCTGGAGCAGTCATAGGCTGGAGCAGCCTGGCCCGGCTCCACTTCACACCCCTCCCAATAAACTTATTTTTGTCCTCTGAAGTTCACTCAACCAGCCCAAAAAACCTCCCGCCGCGAAGAGCAGAGAAAATAAACGATCAGGGGAATGCGAAAGGCGAGTCCACAGTGTAAGATCGACGAAACCTCTTATGGGTTGCAAACTTGAATAGACAATTTTAGATAAAAGCGTGTGTGAGCGGGGTCAGAGCTGACTACTCAACGGGGGGAACAGGGATGGTTAGATGTAAGGGTATGTCCTAGGCCCTATGAAGTACACCGGGCGTTTAGTCATGGTTCATGGGATCCCGGCATTTAGGTGTGACCGGGAGGCACAGGTGCACCACCCAGCCCCACTGCTGGCAGCCTGTTAAACTCTATGGGGCTGATTTACTTAAAGGGGTAGTTCCCCCAAAAACCTTTTTTTTAACATTTATTCAGGCTCGTTATGTCAAGGGGAATCAGGTTTTTTTTTTTTAGAAATGAAGCCGTACTTACCGTTTTACAGATGCATCGTCTCCGACGCTTCCGGGTATGGGCTCCGACTATAGGCGTGCCTATTTGATTGACAGGCTTCCGACGGTCGCATACATCGCGTCACGATTTTCCGAAAGTAGCCGAACGACGGTGCGCAGGCGCAGTATAGAGCCGCACCGTCGCTCGGCTTCTTTCGGCTACTCGTGACGCGATGTATGCGACCGTCGGAAGCCTGTCAATCAAATAGGCACGCCCAGACCAGACGATCATACCCGGAAGCGACGGAGACGATGCATCTGTAAAACGGTAAGTACGGCTTCATTTCTAAAAAAAAAAAACCTGATTCCCCTTGACATAACGAGCCTGAATAAATGTTAAAAAAAGGTTTTTGGGGGAATTACCCCTTTAAACTGGAGACTGCAAATCAGCTGTGCATGGTAGCCAATCAGCTTCTAACTTCAACTTGTTCAACTAAGCTTTGGCAATAAAACCTGGAAGCTGATTGGTTTCTATGCAGAGCTGCACCAGGTTTTGCACTCTCCAGTTTTAGTAAAGTAACCTTTTATGAGAGGCTGAAAGCTGTGGCAGCTGCATGATGCACCAAGCATACTAAGGTATAGGGCAGGGGCGGACTGACCATTCGGGCACTCGGGGACTCCGCAGGGTTGCCAGCCTCAGTAAAACCAGGGACAGTATGTAAAAATCTGTGTTTTTTTTTTTTTAAATCCCAAGATTATAGCTGCCCCTCCAGTACCTTTTCAGTGTGTGTGTGTGTGTGTATTCTGTGTGTGTGTATATTGTGTGTCTATACTGTGTATGTATACTGTATATGTGTGTATATTGTGTGTCTGTGTGTGTATACTGTATATGTGTGTGTGTATACTGTGTGTGTGTATATTGTGTGTCTGTGTACAGTGTATATGTGTGTGTGTATACTGTGTTTGTGTGTGTATACTGTGTGTGTTTATTGTGTGTATACTGTGGATGTATACTGTATATGTGTGTGTATACTATGTGGCCGCATAGTCTTTTGCCTAGATTAAAGGGGAGTTCCACCCACAATTTCACTTTTTAAATATAAATACCCCTGTAATACACAAGCTTAATGTATTCTAGTAAAGTAAGTCTGTAAACTAAGGTCCGTTTTGTTAGGTTGTTACAGCATTTAGATTTATAATCTAGAAATAGACCGTGGCCATCTTAAGTGTGGGCATCATGAAGCCAGACTGTATGACTTCCTGGATTTCAGCTTTGCATATCTCTCACATGCTCAGTGCTGCACAAGCAATGTAATAGGTTTCAGTCAGGTTTGCAAGGACTACTGGGAAACATGATGCCTATCCCAGAAACCCTTGCAAACAGTCTTGTGACTTAATAGCCTAGGCTAATAAGGAAGAGGAAGTAATGAAGGACTACAAAATAAAGGTATTTACAAGCAACAAAATAAATAAAAAATTTCCATTCTGAACACTATGGGCCAGATTCAGGAACAGTTACGCTGGCGGATCGAGTGATCCGCCAGCCTAACTGTGACTTTGAGCCGGCGTTTCTGTTTTCTGTAACCAGAAAACAAGAAACGCCGGGTTGAAGTTCCGATGCGAGCAGCGTAACTGAGTTTCGCCATCGCATCGTTACTTCAACTTAAAAATGGCGCCGGGGGCGTTCCCGCCGATTTACGCTCAAAAAATATGTTAATGAGCGGAAATCGGCAATTCACGATCGAAATCCGGCGCGACGCAATGACGATACGACGTTTCCGGACGGGATACGCGGCGCATAGATATACCTACATGGGGTTGGAGTATCCTATGTTAGGTATAGGCGTCGTCATCGCGTCGGAAAAAAAAAAAAAAAACGTCGCTTGCGTAAAACGGTCATGAATGGGAATGTGACATCATTGACGTTCATTCACAGATTTTGGAGCATGCGCACGGGGATGTTTTGACACTCGACGCATGCGCAGTACGTTGGCGGCGGGATCGCGCGTAGTTAGCATACTACACGCCCCGTACCCGCTAAATTTGAATTCCGCCGGCTCATTTGTGATGCGCTGCCGCAACTTTAGGAGCAAGTGCTTCGTGAATGACAGCACTTGCTCCTAAAATTTCGGCAGCGCAACGCAAATGAGAAGCGTTACTCCAGAGCAAAGATGCTCTGGACTACCTGAATCTGGCCATATGAGATTAGGGCATGCAGCACAGACAAACATAAAAAAATAGGTGCAACTCCACTTTAGCCGCATCTGCAGCGCTGCACCGATTTAAAAAAGTAGTTCCTGTACTACTTTTTGCGATTTCAGGACGCGATTTACATTGACATCTGTGCAGAAACCTGCACAGATGTCTCCTAAATCGCGCCGAAATCGGGACTGCCAGAGGCAGTGAAATCGCGCGATTTCAGCTGAAATCGCGCGATTTCACCCCCGAAGCCCAGTGTGAACCAGGGCTTAAGGTGACCAAATTTTTAAAATGAAATCCGGGGACATTTTTTTATTATACTAGTAATGGTGGCAATCAGCGACTCTCTGCCCGTCGCCACCGCCGCTTGCCTCACAACCTGTCAAGTGTTACTTTCCAGGCCCCCGGCTACTACTGGGTGACAGACTTGGTCAGAGAACAGTGTCCTCAATCGGGGGACTGTCCCCGGAAACCGGGGATGTCTGGTCACCCTAGCCTAGATGCCCCATAATCTCCTATTGCCCAGGGGCCCCATGAGTTGTCAGTCCGCCCCTGGTATAGGGCACTATGAGCTCAGGCAGGACCGCCATCAGGGGGGTACAGGCATTACACCTGTAAGGGGCTCGATGGTCCCTCCCCCATTTTTTATTCATTATTATTATTATTATTTTTTTGTCTGACTTTAGCAACTCGTGGCAGGAGAGAGAAAAGAGGACTTAAAGTGGATGTCCCCCTAAAAAAAATTATTAAAAGCCAGCAGCTACAAATACTGCAGCTGCTGACTTTTAATATTAGGAAACTTACCTGTCCTGGAGTCCAGCGGCGTCCGCAGCAGAGGATGAGCGATCGCTCGTCACCCTGCTGCTCCCCCCTCCATCCACGGTGAGGGAACCAGGAAGTGAAGCGCTCCGGCTTCACTGCCTGGTTCCCTACGACGCATGCACGAGTCGCGATGCGCCCGCCGATTGGCACCCACTGTGTGCTGGGAGCCAAGTGTTCCCAGCACACAACGGGGGATGGACGGGATGTGGAAAAAAAAAAAACGTCTTTTGCCCGAGACGTGTGGCCGGAAGTGGGTGCAAATACCATTCTTTCGACAGGTATCTGCACCCCCCTCCCCCCTGAAAGGTGTCAAATGTGACACCGGAGGGGGAGAGGATTCCGATCAGCGGAAGTTCACTTTAGGGTGGAGCTCCGCTTTGAGTTGACTTTGTTTTGTCCGTCAGAACCAACCCCCCCCGGCCCGCTTATCTCGCGGCAGGAGAGAGGATGCTCCAGGGGGGCCCTGTCTAAAGCTGTATAATGGCCCGTACACATGATCCGAATATCAGACGAAAACGATCGTCCGATGATGGATCGTACGATTTTCAGATCGTGTGTACACTACTTTCGAGAGCCGATCACGACCGTTCATCCAATAATATTCGATCGGACAAGCGCAAAAAATTTTTTCGTACGATCTCAGATCGTACGATTTTCGTTTAGTCAGTATAGCTGTCGTCCGAAAATACAATACAAATACATTACAACACGTGACATCACTTCCGATTTTTTTTTTCTGTCGTACGAGAATTTTCGTGACTTTTATAACCTATTTCATTTTCACTTGCGACTATTAAGCGAAAAAAATCGTACGATATTCGGATCGTGTGTACGGCCATAAGGGGCCCCAAAATTTGCGATGGCTGCCCAGGGGGTGCATTCCCGGAGAAGTGAGCATTTGTCGCTGGACGCGTACTGCCCTAAATGTCAGTATCACTTGGTGCTTCATCCATCTCTAGGCAAACAGCTAAATACACAGGTGAGCTCCATATATGGGGGCTGTTTGTCCTGTTATTGGATTTATACAGGGCTTTTTTTCAGGGGGAACTTGGTGAAACTCAGTTCCACCACCTCTGGCTCAGACCCTTTGGTGCCGCTCACCACAATCTCTTGTAAGCACAGAAGTCCGGTTTCTTTGTGTTGGTCTATCACATAAAATCCCAATAAAATAAATTTTTGGTTGTAACTAGGGTTGTCCCCATACCACTTTTTTAGGACCGAGTACAAGCACCGATACTTTTTTTCAAGTAGTCGCCGATACCGAATACCGATACTTTTTTAAAATGTGTCCCCAAATGCAGCCATGTCCCTCCAGTCATGTCCCCCACATATGCAGCCCTGTCCCCCACATATGCAGCCATGTCCCTCCAGCCATGTCCCCCACATATGCAGCCATGTCCCCCACATATGCAGCCATGTCCCTCCAGCCATGTCCCCCACATATGCAGCCATGTCCCTCCAGCCATGTCCCCCACATATGCAGCCCTTTTCCCCCCAGCCATGTCCCCCACATATGCAGCCATGTCCCTCCAGCCATGTCCCCCACATATGCAGCCATGTCCCCCACATATGCAGCCATGTCCCTCCAGCCATGTCCCCCACATATGCAGCCATGTCCCTCCAGCCATGTCCCCCACATATGCAGCCCTTTTCCCCCCAGCCATGTCCCCCACATATGCAGCCATGTCCCTCCAGCCATGTCCCCCACATATGCAGCCATGTCCCCCCAGCCATGTCCCTCCAGCCATGTCCCTCCAGCCATGTCCCCCACATATGCAGCCATGTCCCTCCAGCCATGTCCCCCACATATGCAGCCATGTCCCGCCAGCCATGTCCCCCACATATGCAGCCATGTCCCTCCAGCCATGTCCCCCACATATGCAGCCATGTCCCTCCAGCCATGTCCCCCACATATGCAGCCATGTCCCTCCAGCCATGTCCCCCACATATGCAGCCATGTCCCTCCAGCCATGTCCCCCACATATGCAGCCCTTTTCCCCCCAGCCATGTCCCCCACATATGCAGCTATTTTCCCCCCAGCCATGTCCCCCACATATGCAGCCATGTCCCTCCAGCCATGTCCCTACATACCTTGCCGCCGAAAGCCGCCGCCGCACGGAGAACATCAGAGCATTCATTTGAATAACTGTTTTGCCCGCGCGTATAGACACTCCCCCTTGCTCGGGATTGGACAGATCACGATCACCCATCCAATCCCGAGCAAGGGGGAGTGTCTATACGCAGCGGGAACACTACAGCTATTCAAATGAAAGCTGTGATGTTCCCGCACCCTGTTTAACCCATGCGGCGGCTTTCGATGCGGCGGCGCGATGCAGCGGCGGGGGGGGAGTATTCTATTTAGGTATCGGGGGTATTTGCGGGAGTACAAGTACTCCCGCAAATACTCGGTATCGGTCCCGATACCGATACTGGTATCGGTATCGGGACAACCCTAGTTGTAACGTGACAATATGTGGAAAATTTCAAGGGGTATGAATACTTTTTCAAGGCATTGTATATATACACATGCACGGTGACACTGAACTGAAGGCATTTAATTTCAATAAAGACACTGAAACAAGCAGGTAATAGAAGGAACCTAAGATTAATTTCCTTTTTTAGTTATCACAAAGCGCGCTGATCTTACGTTCGCCTGGGAATATTAGTAACAAACTCGATATATTTTATCTGCTAAAGAGAATTTTCCTTGTGTTTTGCTGAGTTATAGAAACACTTTGACGGCCTGTTTGCTGATGCCTAAGAAAAAAAACAACGTATTCAGTGTTTTGTGTTGGAATATCTGAACAGTTCCATCAATATTAATTCTGGTTCCAATGTACCGATCGCTGATGTATGAAATTAAGAAGTCATGTGACTTGTCCCCAGTGTCTCTGACCAGTGTCCCTTAAAGGATCACTAAAGGAATTTTTTTTTTTTAGCTAAATAGCTTCCGTTACCTTACTGCAGTCCTGGTTTCATGTCCTCATTGTTCTTTTTTTGCTTTGAAGTTGCTTTAATTCTGCTCTGATCTCCACACTTCCTGCTTGTCTGGCTCCTTATGAAAAATCTCATGGCAGCTTTTCACTGTGGTCCAAGCTGTCATTACTGTGTGTCTAAAACTTCTCAGATTCATTTTAAAAACAAAACACTGCCCTGGATTTGTTTGTTTTTGTTCTGTGTGTCTCTCTACTTCACAGAAACATGAAACCAGTTTAAAAGTGAAACTGAAACTGCAGGCACATTATATGATTGATATTTTTAATCATTTTTAAAAGCAATCAGTTAACTTTTATGTCTCTATACCCTGTAAACAGTCATTTCAGCTATTTTTTTTTTTCCTTTAGTGACCCTTTAAAGATTTTCTGATAAAAATCCTCCTGGAAATATTTTAAGATAGAGTAGGTCTCTGCTCTTTTCTTGCACTTGGAACGGCAGTTGCAAATTTTTCTGCAGCGCCTCCTGCTGGTGTCCTGTGTTATTGCATTTTGTCTATCCAGACGTCATAAGGCTTTTGGATTGTCGTGATAAATAAGGTGGAACTCTTAGCAAGCTAAATGCATGCATGGGTTTCATAAATCTTTACTGTCAGAGATTTCAATTTCTGTTCGACGTGTTTTGTTATCCCTACACCTCTACCACACTGCACAGTCGATGCCGCCGCCGCCATCTTGCTTCACCCTACCTATGCCTTGGAAGCTACCACACGCGCGGGTTTCCACGGAGAGGTAAGTATACACACTCTCGGGTTTCTCGGCAGGAAAACTGCCGAGAATCTCATGACGAGAAAATAGAGAACGCGTTCTCTATTTTTATCGTCGAGATTCTGGGCAGTTTTCTTGACGAGAATAGCGCCCCATCATTGGTAGGAATAGTGCCCCATCATTGGTAGGAATAGTGCCCCATCATTGGTATCAGCAGAAGGAACAGTGCCCCAAGGTTGGTATCAGCAGAAGGAATAGTGCCCTGTCGGTGTTAGCGGAAGTAATAGGGCCCCATCATTGGTAACAGAGGAAGGAATAGTGCTCCAAGCAGTGGTGTCAGTTTGGTGTCAGTGGGAGGACTAATGCCCCATCGTTGGTGTTAGTGGAAGGGATAGCACCCCATCATTGGTGTCATTGTGAGGAATAGTGCCCCATCATTGGTGTCAGTGTGTGAAATCGTGCCCCATCATTGGTGTAAGTGGAAGAAATAGTGCCCCATCATTGGTGTCAGTGGAAGAAATAGTGCCCCATTTTTGGTGTCAATGGAAGAAATTTTGCCCCATTTGTGGTGTCAGTGGAGGGTATAATGCCCCATCATGGTGTTAGTGGAAGAAATAGTGCCCCATTGTTAGTGTCAGTGGGAGGAATAGTCCCGTAAAGTCTGCTTAAAAGCAAGCAAAGGGCCACATCAGGCCCATGGGCTGCAGTTTAGAGACCACAGATCTATAGCAGTGGTCTCCAAACTGTGGCCCGGGAGCCAGATGTGGCCCCTTGCTTGCTTTTATCTGGCCCTTGGGGCACTATTTCATCCATTGATATTTTTAACAGTGGTGCATAATTCCCCCCACTGACACCAATGATGGGGCACAAACTCTCTCAATGACGCACAATTCTTCCCAACAACTCCCAACGACGGAGCACATTTCTTCCCAACACACCAACGATGGGGCACAATTCTTCCCAACACACCAAGGATGGGGCACAATTCTTCCCAACACACCAACGATGGGGCACAATTCTTCCCAATACACCAACGATGGGGCACAATTCTTCCCAACACACCAAGGATGGGGCACAATTCTTCCCAACACACCAACGATGGGGCACAATTCTTCCCAACAACACCAACGATGGGGCACAATTCTTCCCAACAACACCAACGATGGGGCACAATTCTTCCCAACACACCAACGATGGGGCACAATTCTTCCCAACAACACCAACGATGGGGCACAATTCTTCCCAACACACCAACGATGGGGCACAATTCTTCCCAACACACCAAGGATGGGGCACAATTCTTCCCAACACACCAACAATGGGGCACAATTCTTCCCAACACACCAACGATGGGGCACAATTCTTCCCAACACACCAACGATGGGGCACAATTCTTCCCAACACACCAACGATGGGGCACAATTCTTCCCAACACACCAACGATGGGGCACAATTCTTCCCAATACACCAACGATGGGGCACAATTCTTCCCAACACACCAAGGATGGGGCACAATTCTTCCCAACACACCAAGGATGGGGCACAATTCTTCCCAACACACCAACGATGGGGCACAATTCTTCCCAACACACCAACGATGGGGCACAATTCTTCCCAACACACCAACGATGGGGCACAATTCTTCCCAATACACCAACGATGGGGCACAATTCTTCCCAACACACCAACGATGGGGCACAATTCTTCCCAACAACACCAACGATGGGGCACAATGCTTTCCACTTGCACCAAAGATGGGTCGTTGTTTTTTTTCACTGACATCAAGATCTTTTCTACACCCAATGACCAAAGTCCAGCCCACCTTATGTCTGAAGGACCATAAACTGGCCCTTTGTTTCGAAAAGTTTGGAGACCCCAGACCTAGGAGGTGGAAGGTTGTACAAATCCCCGTCTCCTATAATTGCTGCCATATAATAGAGCGGTGCTGTTCTCTGCGCACCCTTTACCTGCGGATAAAACTCTTTATTCAAATTATCCTCTGCCCTTGTCCTGTGTGCAGCTCCTTGTCGTCTCTCGCCCCGTAAATCAAACCCTTTCTGTGTAACAACGCCAACCCTTGGCCGCCCGCCGCCCATTTCTATAATTGAGCTTGGCTTATAAGATAATGAAATGACCATTTGTTAGATCCCGGGAACTCTCGCAGCCCCCCCCCCCCCCCGCACAGCGATTCTCACTTCTCTATACAGATGCTGCGAGTTGATTAATTTCCTCATCAGTTTGATTAGGGGCTAAGCCGATTTGACGTTTGTTTCAGCGAACGAGCCAATCCCGGAGGGTGGACAGCTTGGATGGCGGTAATTCCTGTATAGGGTTACAGATCAAGCACTTCTGTCAGGACTGACCACCAACAGCTGTAATGCCCGTAGAATTAAAGGGGTTGTAAAAGAAAACATTTTTCCCCCTAAATAGCTTCCTTTACCTTAGTGCAGTCCTCCTTCACTTACCTCATCCTTCCATTTTGCTTTTAAATGTCCTTATTATCCTTAGAAATCCTCACTTCCTGTTCTTCTGTCTGTAACTCCACACGGTAATGCAAGGCTTTCTCCCTGGTGTGGAGAAAGCCTCTTGAGGAGGCGAGTAGGAGTGTCAGAATGACCACTAACACACAGCTCCTTTCTCTATCTGCAAAGTAGAGAGCGTCCTGACTCTCCTGCTCGCCCCCTCCCCCCTCAAGAGGCTTTCTCCACACCAGGGAGAAAGCCTCGCATTACGGTGTGGAGTTGCAGACAGGAGAACAGGAAGTGAGGATTTCTCAGAAGAAATAAGGACATTTAAAAGCAAAATGGAAGGATTAAGGAAAAGTGAAGGAGGACTGCACTAAGGTAAAGGAAGCTATTTCGGGGGGGAAAAAATCCTTTAAACCCCTTTAAGGTCATGGAGGAAAAAAATGGCGATTTTTCTCGTGAAAGTTGCAATTTTGTTCGCCTTAACTACTTCAATACTGGATATTTTCACCCCCTTCCTGCCCAGGCCAATTATCAGTTTTCAGCGCTGTAACATTTTGAATGACAATTGCGCGATCATGCAACACTGTACCCAAATCATCCCCCCCCCCCCCCCCACAAATAGAGCTTTATTTTGGTGGTATTTGATCACCTCTGTGAGTTTGAAAAAAAATATATTTAAAATTTTTATATTGTTATAATAAATCTAAAACCCATTTTTTCCTCACTTTAGGTCGATACGTATTTTTCTCCATATGTTTGGTAATTTTTTTTTTTTTGCAATAAGCGGTTATTGATTGGTTTGCGCAAAAGTTATAACGTCTACAAAATAGGGGATCGGTTTTTTGACATTTTTATTATTATTATTATTTTTTTTTTTACTAGTAATAGCGGCGATCAGTGATTTTTTATCATGACTGTGACATTGCGGCGGACACATCAGACACTTTTGACGCTATTTTAGCAATATTCACACCTATACAGCGATCAGTAGTGCTATAAAAATGCACTGATTGCTGTATAAATGTCACTGTCTGAGAAGGGGTTAACACTAGGGGGCGAACAAGTGGTTAAATGTGTTTCCTAGGGAGTGATTCTAACTGTAGGGGGAGGGGATTCACAAGGGGAGGAGACCGATCTGTGTTCCTCTGTACTGGGAACACACCATCGGTCTCCTCTCCTGTGACAGGAAGTTGATCTGCGTGTTTACACACACACACAGATCCATGGTCCTGCTCTGTTATCGGGCAATCGCGTGCCCGGAGGACATCGCGGCCGCCAGGCACGCGCATCGACCCCGGAATGACGCGGTGGGCACAGGTGTCAGCCGTCGGTGGAGCAAGCACGCCCCCTAGGTGTCCAGGAAGCACAAAGACGTCATATGACGCCCGCCCAGGATGGGAGATCCCTCCTGCAGACGTCATATGACTATGGCTGGGATGGGAAGTGGTGAACACCCAGAAATACATACAAATATTATTAAATAATAGAGCTTGGCATGGCTTTTTCTGCTATTAAAGGGTCACTAAAGGAAAAAAATGTTTTTGCTGAAATGACTGTTTACAGGGTATAGAGACATAAAAGTTAACTGATTCTTTTTCAAAATGATTAAAAATAGATAAATCAATCATATAATGTACCTGCAGGTTAGTTTCACTTTTGAACTGGTTTCATGTTTCTGCAAAGTAGAAATAGACACACAGAACAAAAACAAACAAATCCAGGGCAGTGTTTTGTTTTTAAAATTAATCTCATTGGTTCTGGGAAGTTTTAGACACACAGTAATGACAGCTCAGACCACCGTGAGAAAGCTCCCAGTATGGTGGTTATAAGGAAACAGACAAGCAGGAAGTGTGGAGAACAGAGCAGGATTACAGCAACTTCAAAGCAAAAACGAACAATAAGGACATGAAACCAGTACTGCAGTAAGGTAAAGGAAGCTATTTAGCTAAAAAAAAATTTCCTTTAGTGACCCTTTAAGCTTGTCAATGAGTCCAAATGATCACTAAGCTGGGTACAGACAGATAATTCTACAACACTTTAGAGTTCTTCTTTATATGACCATGGTACCACGGTCGCTAGGTCACAGGTTTTCATGTTATTACTCACACATAACAAAACCTTCACGGTAAGTGTCTCCACTATAGACCGCTAGGTCTTGGGGCCCTCTGCTTTCCTATCTTTGGCTCTTAGGGCATTATTTCTCCCACTGCTACTGACACCAAGGATGAGGCAGCGTTCCTTCTACTGACACCTCCCGCTGACACTAATAATGAGACACTATTCCTTCCATTGATACCAACAACAGGGCACTATTCCTCCCACTGACACTAATTATGGGGCACTATTCCTTCCATTGATACAAATGATAGGGAAATCTTCTTCCCATTGATATTAATGATGGGGCACTATTCTTCACTGACACCAATGATGCACCATTTCTTCCACTGATATCAATAATGAGGCACTCTTATATGTAGACAATATCTTTAAAAGGTCATGGTACCACTTTCTCTAGGTTACTGGTTTTCATTTTATCACTCACACATAACAAAACCTTCATAGTAAGTGTCTTCTCAGAGCATTATTCCTCCCACTGCTACTGACACCAAGGAGGGGGCACCATTCCTTTCACTGACACCCAACAGTGGGGCAACATTCCTCCAACTGACACCAATGATGGTGTACTATTTCGTCCACTGGCGCCAATAGGGCACTATTCCTCCCTTTGACACCAACAATGGGGCACTATTCCTCCCAATGATGAGGCACTATTATTACCATTGAGACCATCCATGAGGTACTATTCCACTGATACCACTGTTCTTTACTGACACCAATGATGCACTATTTCTTCCACTGATACCAATGATGGGGCACTATTCCTCACTGATACCAATGATGGGGTACTATTATTCCCATTAATATTGATGATGAGGCACTATTCCTTACTGACACCAATGATGCTCTGTTTCTTCCACTGATACCAATGATGGGACACTATTCTTCCGATTGATATTAATGATGGGACACTATTCATCACTGACACCGATACCAATGATGGGACACTATTCTTCCCATTGATATTAATGATGGGACACTATTCATCACTGACACCAATGATGCACTATTTCTTCTACTGATACCAATAATGGGGCACTGTTTCTCCCACTGATACCAATGATTGGACACTTTTCCTCACTGACACCAATGATGCACTATTTCTTCTACTGATACCAATAATGGGGCACCGTTTCTCCCACTGATTCCAATGATGGGACACTATTCCTCACTGATACCAATGATGGGGTACTATTCTTCCCATTGATATTGATGATGAGGCACTATTCCTTAATGACACCAATGATGCACTATTTCTTCCACTGATACCAATGATGGGGCACTATCCTATGTAGACAATATCTGCTTACCCTGGAGTTCAGCTTTAAGTATTTAAGTGTAACTCCAGCCTATTTTTTCCCGTTTTTAGAGTCGACATGAAACCTCTGTCTGTTGGGCGTGTTGGGGGAGATTATTCCTTTAAAGCTAAACCTTTTCCTAGCTTGTCAGATCTGCATAGTTGGAGAGATTTTAACATTTAATCCCAAAGTTACTAACATTGCTGCATACAATGCTCAGAGTGTTCAGCTATAGGGTCCCTAAGAGGATCAGGCCGGGAAGAAAGTCGCGTTTGATGCATTGAATGCTACGCTTATTACTATACATTTTCCAGCACTATTACTATATATTGCACTACATGAGTCCCCCGGACTCCGCTCAGCGGGGGTAATGTGCGGCTTCAGCTTTACATGGAATTAATCAAGTTTAGACATTTAAAGAATGGTTAGTGTGAGAAGAAGATTTATTTTACTATAAACCTTAAATGGGGCACTTTGTCAAAGATTACCCACCAATCTTCTGTGAGAACAAAGATCATCTGTATTTTGGTGCCAGAGTTTTTTTCTGAGATGGATAGAATGTTTTATCATATACCTTTGTTTTATTAGTGTATTTTGGTGGCACGTTCTCATGTACTAACATGGCTCATTCCCATTTGTGTCTTTCAGCTTGCACAGGACATACAAGGAAGACCGGATCTCAGGCACTTTATCAAGGACAAATGGTAAGTGTGTGTGGTTATTGGTGTTTGTTGTGTTTCATCACCTGAGTTCCACTATTAGGACCTTATTATTTCATGTTCACCTGTGATACTGCTGTTTTCCCCATCTATATACACCTTGACAGCTATACGCTTCTGTTATATGAGAACCATCGGGTACTTGGGCATTATCTGAACGTCCCTCAAATCCTATAGATCAGTGGTTCTAGGGCAGGGGTGGCAAACACAAGGCCCGCGGGCCGAATCCGGCCCGCCAAGCCTTGTCATGTGGCCCGCCAGCCACCACCACTTGTTCCAGGCCCGCGGGCCAGTGCTGCCCGCTCTGTGGCCTGTTGATGATCAGGCCGCACAGCGGGAGGTAAACGGCGCCCGCAGCAGCCGCCGCTCACCTACCGCTATGCGGCCGTGCCTGTGTCATCTCCGGGCTCTGGCAAAGCTACGTTAGCGGCTGATTGGCTGAGCCGTGTGTCAGCCTCGGACGATCAGCCTCGGACGCTGCTCCTCCTCTTCCCGCCTCTCTGCACTGTCTGGCCTGCCCACACCCCCTGTTTCTGCCCCGCCCACACATCCCGGGAAAATGTGAAGAGTAAACACACGTTTAAAAGCTGCAGGCAGCCCGCCCCTGACCCTCCATCCTGGGGTGAGTAAGCTCACCCTCTCCCACCTCCCAGTGTATATATAAAACGAATTGAAGGGGTGCTCTGTGGACTCTGATGCAAGAGGGGGGCTTTGGTGGGCAGAGCCCCCCTTACATCAGAGTTCCCCTTTACATCTGAGTCCACAGCATTACAAGGGGGTCTGTGCGGACTCTGATGTAATGGTGCTCTGTGCGGAATCTGAAGTAATGGTGCTCAGTGCGGACTCTGATGTAATGGGGGTCAGTGCGGACTTGATGTAATGGGGGTCAGTGCGGACTCTGATGTAATGGGGGTCAGTGCGGACTCTGATGTAATGGGGGTCAGTGCGGACTCTGATGTAATGGGGGTCAGTGCGGACTCTGATGTAATGGGGGTCAGTGCGGACTCTGATGTAATGGGGGTCTAGGGGGTCGAATAATGATTTGCCAGGGGTCACCGAATCCTGGGCTGGTCCTGAACCACTCTCCAAGCCTTTTTGCGGCCACACAGTTGGGCTGTTCCTGGAGCCCGCAGCCGCCCACTCGGTTCAGTTCACAGCATGGCTGGGGGGCAAAGACTAGAGGTGAGGAATGTGAAGTGGGAGGGGCTGGAGGAGACCCTATCTCCTGATTTCAGCATAGGTGTCACCGCTACGAGACACTACAAAGTCAAAAACACAGTGAACCTGGAGACACAGTGAGTAACACTATCTGTGATTAGACTGCCATTAAAAGGACTCAGGTAGCGCTAAATGTCTGTGGGTCAGGGGCACATATTACTTGCCTTGCCTTGGGTGCTGACAATCCACACTACAAAAATAATTTTACTGTTGGGGGTCCCCACAACTTGGTAAATGTTATCAAGGGGTCACGGCACTAGAAGGTTGAGAACCACTGCTATAGATGCAATTTTTTCCTAAAATGGGAATGTTGTGATTGCTTCCATAACAGGTAAGCTTTGGTTTATCTGGGACAGGGAAGGACAATCATAATTTAAGGTTCCATGCACACTGGAAACAAAAAAAAAGCTATAAAAACCGCCAGTAGCTTTGCAGGGAGCCTTTCAACATGTTTTAGCGTTTTTGCAATAGCGTTTATTAGCGTTTTTCAGTGTAGCGTTTTTTTAGCTTTTTTTTTTTTAATGGATAAAAAAACGATAAAAAAAACACTGGCGAGCTGTATTTTTGAGAGTTTATTAGCGTTTTCTGCGTTTTTTTGCGTTTTTCCACGCCGAAAAACAGCGATTTGAACGCAAATTTCTGGCGTTCAGAAAAAAGCCCATAATCTCCACTGCTCATTTAGGCTGCGTACACGACCGAGAAACTCGTCGGGCGAAACACATCGTTTTCCCCATCGAGTTCCTTGTTCGGCTGTCAAAAAACTCGTCGAGCCAAATTTTCCCATTGCCCGTCGAGGAAATAGAGAACATGCTCTCTTTTTGGCTCGACGAGTTTCTCGACAGTTTACTTGGCGAAAAGTGTACACACGACCGGTTTCCTCGGCAGAATACGTCTCCCATCGAGTTTCTTGCTGAATTCTGCTGAGGAAACCGGTCGTGTGTACGCAGCCTAACACTAAAAAACGTCCAGGTGTGCATGGACACATAGGCTAACATAGAGTGCAGTTTATGGGCTTTTGAAAAAAAAGCTAAAACGCCAATAAACTGCAGTTTATCAGCTTCAGTGTGCATTGAACCTGAGGCCTCATACACACGACCGTTTTCCTCGGCAAAATCCATCAAGAAAAATGCTGGCAGAGCATTTTTGCCAAGAAAAACGGTCGTGTGTATGTTTTTCGTCGAGAAAACTGTCGTGGATCTCTCTTTTTTCTCGTCGCGAGTCTCAATTTCCTTGTCGTGTTTCTCGTCGGGCTGGTTTACGACGATAAACATGTTCGCGTGTATGCTTAGAAACCCGCGCATGCTCAGAATAAAGTATGAGACGGAAGCGCACCTTCGGTAAAAGTAGCATTTGTCATGCTTTAACAGACTGAAAAGCGTAAATCGTCTCTCACCAAACTTTTTCCTAACACGCAGTACCATGAGATTAGCAAAAGCAGCCCCAAGGGTGGCGCCAGTGGAATCGAACTTCCCCTTTATAGTGCCGTCGTACGTGTTGTACGTCACCGCGTTTGAGACTGACAAGATTTTGTCTTGACAGTGTGTACGCAAGGAAAGCTTGACAAGATTCTCGACAAGCCTGACAAGAACTCTGTTGTGGAAAACGATGTTTCATTTACGATGAGATTCTCGGTCGTGTGTACGAGGCCTAAAAGTATTTTAGAATGCCTAGTTCTCTTGCAGGAAGAGTTGTGCGCACAATGGATATTATGCACTTGGCTCAATGAGTCAATCTTCTTCTTCTCCCATTCTCCTTCTAACTTCTTCTAACTTCTCTCTTCTTTTCACTTCTATCTTCTCCTCCCCTCTTCTCTCTTCTTCTCCCTTTCCCCCTTCTCTCTTCTTCTCCCTTTCCCCCCTTCTCTCTTCATCTCTCTTCCTCTCAGGCCCCGTACACACGACTGAGAAACTCGTCAGGCTAAACTCATCATTCCGCCCGTCGAGGTTCCCGTTCAGCTGCCGAAAAGATTGTCGAGCCAAATTTCCCCATAGAACAACGAGGAAATAGAGAACATGCTCTCTTTTTGGCTCGACGAGCTTCCCGACGGGACGCTCGGCTAAAAGTGTACACACGGCCGGTTTTCTCGACGTGATTTGTCGTGATTCCTGTCAAGCCTGCCTTGCATACACATGTTCGTGAAGAAAAATGCTCGAGCAAAGCGCGGTGACGTACAACACGTTCGACAACACGTACGACGGCACTTTAAAGGGGAAGTTCCATTCGAATGCGCCACCCTTTGGGCTGTTCTTGCTAATTTTCCCGTCTCATAACTTGCTTCTGAGCATGCACGTTTTTTCCCCCCTCGTTAAAGCGTACACACGACCGTTTTTCACGACGTGAAAAACAACGAAAAAAATAGAGCAGGTTCTAAAAAAAAAATCACCCATTTTTCTTGTTGAGAAAAATGCTCTGGAGCATACACCCGACCGTTATTCCCGCCCAATTTAAAAAATATATTTTTTCTCGTCATGAAAAACGGTCGTGTGTACGCGCCATTGATCTACCTTCTTCTTCCCTCTTCAGTCTTAATTTCCCTTCTACCATTTTCTCTCTTCTTCTCCCCTTTTCTCCCTTCTTCTCCCTCCTCTCTTCTTCTCCCTCCTCTCTTCTTCTCCCTTCTTCTCTCTTCTTCTCCCTTCTTCTCTCTTCTTCTCCCTCCTCTCTTCTTCTCCCTTCTTCTCTCTTCTTCTCCCTCCTCTCTTCTTCTCCCTTCTTCTCTCTTCTTCTCCCTCCTCCCTTCTTCTCTTTTCTTATCTCTTCTTCTCTATTTTCTTCCTTCTCTCTTCTTCTCCCCTTTTCTCCCTCCTTCTCCCTTCTCCTCTCTTCTTCTCCCTTCTCCTCTCTTCTTCTCCCTCCTGTCTTTATCTCCCTTCTTCTCTTTTCTTATCTCTTCTTCTTCATTTTCTCCCTTCTCTCTTCTTCTCTCTTCATCTGCCTTCTGTCTTCCTCTCCCATCTTCTCTCTTCTTCTCCCTTCTACCTTTTTCTCTCTTCTTCATCCTTCTCCTCCCTTCTCCTCTTTTCTTCACCCTTCTTCTCTCTTCGTAACCCTTCTTCTATCTTAATCCCCCTCCTTCCTCCTTCTACCTTCTTCTATCTCCTCACTCCTTCTCACTTTTTTTTTTTTTTCAACATTCTTTTTTCTTCTTCTTCTTACTTTTTATTTCTTCTTCACCCTTCTCTCTTCTCTACCCTTCTTCCCCCTTCCTCTCTTCTCCTTTCTTCTTTTTCTGCTTCCTCCTCCTTACCATAGTGTTTCCATTTTTGTTTTTTCTCAGATGGCACAAAGGGCCTTGGCACATGGTAGTGGTACATCCCTCACTGCCCCTCGCCAGTAATGGGCATACGATGGCTGAGGCCGAGGGGATTTTCATCCGATGGTGTCCGTCGGACATGTTTCAGCGGACATGTCCCTCCGTGTGTACGCGGCCTTAGAGATGAGGAAAGTGGAAATATGTTCTATAGTCTTGTCATAGGGTATAGGGTGACCACATTTCCAAACTACCATTCAGGGACACCCCCTTCCCAAAAATCAGCTTGTGCTGTAACGAATCACAGCAAAATGATTGGACACAAGAGGGGGGGATTTATGATTTCTCCAATCACAAGCAGGGGGGGGGACTGTGCTCCTCCAGGCATTCCCAGCCAGGACAAGTACTATCAGTGAGTAAAGCAGTGATGTGGCGGCTTTTTTTGGGGGCATTAGTTTGGCTTGGGGGTGGCTGTGTCCGTTTCATTTTGGGACACTGTATTGTCCTGGAATGAAGGGTCCCGGGACAGACCTGCAAAATGCGGGACTGTCCCGGGCAATCCAGGACATGTGGTCACCCTAATAGGGTATCATGGCTCCACAGATACACTCCATAGATACAGTACAATGACTGAGTGTTGTCAACCTAGGACAAGAAGCGTGCTATTGGCAGGATCACCAGGTGACTATAAATGAAATAAAAAGGACTGGCTTCAATATATTACATTTTTTTTTTCTTGGAATTGTCGCCATTTTATACACTGAATGATCAAAATGCAGGTTTACTTTAAGGCAACAGAATATTCGGAATAATGTTCACAATTTCAAACACAGTGGCGAGGAGCCAACCAGGTCAGCATTGTTTAATCAGAATGGTAGGCGGGGGGATTAGCATTCGGACTCCGGAGGCTTTATTTTTCTATACGAAAATGGACGCACACTTTAAAACTACCTCCATACTCCCCTTTCAAGGCTCTATTCTTTTAATCTGACAAGGAGCTTAGATGTAAAAGGCCTTCGTCAAAGCCAGGTTTGAACACCATGGATATTTTATTATACGTATCACTTTGAAAGCCTTTATGAGCACTCAAGTTATTTTGTGTTTTTATTCTGCGCTCTGATGTCTCGCTTACAATGCCTTCTGTAGAACAAGGAATGGCTTGCTCCCAGCCATATCTACTCTGTAGCTTTCCGACAGCAATTTTCCTCCATTTAGAACATTGCGTTCATATCCTTTCTGGATCCATTCGCAGCGGCAGGGCGGCTTTTTTCTCTCCTCATTGTGCTACTGTTTTAAATAAAACCTTAGAGATAATACTCTTTTAGTTCTTCCTGTGAAGTGACAAAACCCTAATTAGCTCGATTAGTAGGAGTTTTGCATTGTGTTGGAATGTGCGTTCTTCACTATTCTTGGTGCTGTATATAGTGAAAAGCAGGTGTTGCATTCTGGGAGATGGAACGGTGGGGGGCCTTGACATCGTCGAGGCTCTTTAGAGGTACGCTCCAATCAAGCAGAAAAAATTATACTGGGAAAAAATTGTCAGAAATATAATAACATGAAAGCTCTGGGGAAAGTAACAGTCCAGGAAAAGTAAAAGTTCCGGAAAAAGTATTGGTCAGGGAAATGTAAAAGTTCGGGAAAAGTATTGGTCCAGGAAAAGTATCAATCTGGGAGAAGTAAACGTTCAGGAAAAGTATTAGGCCAGAAAAAGTTTGGGAAAAGTGTTAGTCTGGGAGAGGTAAAAGTCCAGGAAGAGTATTAGTTCAGGAAAAGTACAAGTTTGAGAAAAGTGTTAGCCTAGAAAAAGTAAAAGTCCAGAAAAAAGTAAAAGTTTGCGAAAAGTATTATTCCAGGAAAAGTAAAAGTCCAGAAAAAGTGTTAGGCCCCGTACACACGACCGAGCTTCTCGGCAGAATCCAGCGAGAAGCTCGCTGCGATCCATATTCTGCCGAGAAGCTCGATCGTGTGTACGTTTTCGCCGAGCAAACTGACGAGCGAGAGCAGGTTCTCTATTTGCTCGATGGGCCATTGGGACTAATGGCTCGACGCCTTTTTCGACAGCCTGGTCGACAAACTCGACGGCCGCCCGAGAACCTTGTCGGGCGGAACGATGAGTTTAGCCCGACGAGGTTCTCGTACGTGTGTACGCGGCCTCAAGCCGCGTACACACGGCAGAGAACCTCGACGGGCAGAACACATCGTTCCGCCCGTCGAGGTTCGGCCGTCAGATTCGGCGACCCGCCCGTCGGGAATGGCAACCAGACATTCATCCCGACGGGCCGTCGAGCAAATAGAGAACATGCTCTCTATTTCTGCTCGACGGCATTCCCGACGGGATGCTCGCCGAGAGCGTACACACGGCCGAGGTTCTCGCTGGAATGCAGCTCCCAGCGAGGTTCTCGCTGGTTTCTAGCGAGAACCTCGGTCGTGTGTACGCCACCTTAATCTGGGAGAAGAAAAACTACAGGAAAAGTTTTAGTCCATGAAAAACAGTGCAAAAAAAGTTTGAGTCCAGGAAAAGTAACAGTCCAAAAAAAATGTATGCCCTGTACACATAAGCAGAATTTCCGTCTGAAAAAAGTTGGAGGGTTTTTCAGATGGAATTCCACTCAAGCTTGGCTTGCATACACAGTCACACAAAAGTTCTCTGAACTTTCGAGCATTAAGAATGCAGTGACGTACAACACTACGACGAGGCGAGAAAAAGAAGTTCAATGCTTCCGAGCATGCGTCAAATTGTTTCCGAGCATGCATGTTTTTTTCCCTATCGGGATTCCATACAGACAAACGGATTTTCCGATAGGAATTTTTTTTCTGTCTGAAAAATTGAGAACCTGCTCTCAAACTTTTGCTGGCGGAAATCTGATGGAGCGTACACATGGTCGGAATTTTGGATGAAAAGCTAACATTAGACTTTTGCTGGCGGAAATTCAGCTCGTGTGTATGGGGCATAACCGTTTGGGAAAAGTGTTAGTCCAGGAAAAGCATTATTCTGGGAGAAGTAATAGTTCATGAAAAGTAAAAATTTGTCTTTAACCACTTGCTTACTGGACACCTATACCCCCTTCCTGACCAGGTGAAATTTCAGCTTCCGGCACTGCGTCGCTTTAACTGACAATTGCGCGGTCGTGCGACGTGGCTCCCAAACAAAATTGGCGTCCTTTTTTCCCCACTAATAGAGCTTTCTTTTGGTGGTATTTGATCACCTCTGCGATTTTTATTTTTTGCACTATAAACAAAAAAATAGCGACAATTTTGAAATAAGTCAATATTTTTTACTTGTTGCTATATAAAATAACCCTTTTTTTTTCTCAGTTTAGGCCGATACGTATTCTTCTACATATTTTTGGTAAAAAAAAAAAAAAATTGCAATAAGCGACTGGTTTGCGCAAAATTTATAGCGCTTACAAAATAGGGGACAGAATTATTATTAATTTTTATTATTAATTTTTTTTTACTAGTAATGGCGGCGATCTGCGATTTTTATTGGGACTGCGACATTATGGCGGACACATCGAACACTTTTGACACATTTTTGACGCCATTCACATTTATACTGCGAGCAGAGCTATAAATATGCACTAATTACTGTATAAATATGACTGGCATTGAAGGGGTTAACACTAGGGGGTGAGAAAGGGGTTAAATGTGTACCCTGAATTGTGTTCTAACTGTAGGGGGAGGGGTGACTGGGGGAAGTGACCGATCTATGTCCCTATGTACAAGGGACACAGATCGCACGCCCTCTAGTGGCCTGGAGGAGCGGAGGACGTCTAAAGATGTCCTCCCAGAGAATTAGAGCCACCCTGCGTCGTACGGCCGTCGGGAAGTAGTTAAAAAGTTTAGGAAAAGTATTATTCCAGAAAAAGTTAAATTGTAAGTCTGGGAGAAGTAAAAGTGCAGGAAAAGTATTAGGCCGCGTACACACGACCGGTTTCCTCGACAGAATCCATCAAGAATCTTAGTGGGAGAGCTTTTTTGCCGAGGAAAACGGTCGTGTATACGCTTTTCATCGAGTAAACTGTCGAGGAACTCGACGAGGAAAAAAGAGAGCAAGTTCTCTTTTTCCTCGACAGGACTCCTCGTGTTCCTCGTCGGGCTGGTTTTCCACGAGAAACACGTTGGTGTGTATGCTTAGAAACCCGCGCACCTTCGGTAAAAGTAACGTTTGTAATGGAAATAGCACATTTGTCCACTGTAACAGACTGAAAAGTGCAAATGTCTCTCACCAAACTTTTTCCTAACACGCAGTAACATGAGATTAGCCTAAGCAGCCCCTGCCGTTGTCTGTGTTGTACGTCACCGCGTTTGAGAACAAGGAGATTTGGTCTTGACTGTGTGTACACAAAGACAGCTTGTCGAGTTTCTCAACAAGCCTAACAAGGAACTCGTGGAGGAAAACGATGTGTCTTTTCCAACGAGTTCCTCGGTCGTGTGTACGAGGCCTCCGTCCAGGAAAAACAAAAGTTCAGGAAAAGTCTTAAGCCTCGTACACACTCGGTTTACTCGGCAAGAACCAGCAAGAAAACTGCCGGCAGAGCTTTCTTGGCGAGTATACCGAGCGTGTGTACGAGGCTTTCAGGATTCCCGACAAGAAAACTGCCCAGAAATTGGTGCGGCACCGCTGAATCAATTCGAACAGTTCTACTGCCGATAATGAGCTGTGACTGCAATGCACCTCTCACTAGCAACAATTAATCCGTGGAAACATGCTGTTGAAAAAAAAAAAACGCACATAAAAACGCCTAAAAATGCACATAAATGAGCATAAAACGCACAGAAGTTAGCAAAATGCAAGGCATTGCAGCCCGTTTTTATGTTTGTTGTTGCGTGAATGGCTCCTTAAGATACCCTTTACACTAATTGACTACACTTACCTTAATAAATAAAAATATTAAAAAAATAAATGTAATTAATAAAATATTAAAATAAAATGAATTATTGAATGTGATTACAATTTTCTTCTACTGATGGAAGTTCACGTTTCCCCTCCCTTCCTTTGAGTTTCAGTGTCACGTGCGGTCTTTGGAGTTCATGTAATGTGACAGCCGACTGTCTGAAAGTCTTTGCTGGTTCAGCAGTGGCGTCCTCCTGGGAGGGTTAGGGTTCCTCTGTGCGGTGGCATTGTTAATTTTACAACCATTTCCCCGGAGTATCTACATTATACCATCAGACTAACCGGCAGCCCCGTACTCCGATCTGTCTCCTCTCTGTGTGTTAGATTGTATCTTATGGGAACGTATTTGAGTTTATTAAAGAAAACCTTCGCTGAGTATTTTATGCATCTAAACTAATCCTGTGACCCCATATGTAGTTTCATGTTAAAAAAATAAAAAATCCAATACATTTGTTGAGAAAGCAAACTTTCAGTATTTAGCTAAATTCATTTCAGACGCATCAATGTAGTACCGTGCCCCTGTCTTACAGTTATTTTAGAAAGCAGCCACAGCATGAGTAGAAAAGCCTGTCCTCTGCCAGCATGCTGCAAAGAAGGACTGTTGCTTTGTTGGTGAAAGCAGTGATCTCTCTGCAGAGAGCCGACACATCCTCGACTGAGTCAGAACTACAGCTTTCCAGTCAGGAGGTAGCATGGACAAAGAGACTGCAATCTCATATTCTTTAGAAAGCAGCCACAGCACGAGTAGAAAGTGTGAACCCTGCCTAAAGCTGAGCTTCATCAGGCCCCTCCCACAGCTCTGCCCCGATGCACAGGCTATGCACAGCATAGTGATGATGTCACTGCTACTTTTACAAGGCAATAACAGGCTTTCCTGGTGCCTCCATGGCATCATACCTATGGTTGGTTGCTCTCCCCCCAACCAACTCACAGGACCACTTAAAGCGGATGCTTCACAAATAAAAAAATATTAAAAGCCAGCAGCAACAAATACTGCAGCTGCTGACTTTTAATATTAGGACACTTACCTGTCCTGGAGTCCAGCGACGTCCGCAGCAGAGGATGAGCGATCGCTCGTCACCCTGCTGCTCCCCCCTCCATCCACGGTGAGGGAACCAGGAAGTGAAGCGCTGCGGCTTCACTGCCCGGTTCCCTACGGCGCATGCGCGAGCTGCGCTGCGCCCGCGATTGGCTCCAGCTGTGTGCTGGGAGCTGAGAGTTCCCAGCACACAACGGGCGGGAGACGGGAAGTGATGCAATGCCCGTCTTTTGCCCGTGAATGCTGGGCCGGAAGTGGGTGCAGATACATGTCTATCTGCACCCCCCTCCCCCCTGAAAGGTGTCAATTGTGACACCGGAGGGGGGGGGTGTTCGGATCAGCGGATCTTCACTTTAGGGTGGAGATCCGCTTTAAACTCTATAAAATAAAGAGCTGACCTCAAGCCTGATCACAGAATCAGCCCATGCCACCCCATCATTTGGTGCAACCATTGCAGGTTCATGCTCTCCTGTAGTATGGAGTCCCATTACTTGAGCTGCTAAAGGCGCCAAGTTAGTATGGGAGCCCCGTTTTTCTATAAATCTTTCTGGGGGCACGGTGGGGACTTTGGAATCAAAATCAATTTCTCCTTATACTCCCCTGGCATAGGCGCGGCTCACCCTGTCCAGCATATGAATACAGCACGCTGAGAGGGGGTTTTACTGCCATCCAAGCCCCCCGGAGGCCTGCTGACGCCGCCTTACTGTCTCGTAGTAGTTGAGCGAGCGGGCGGTAGCCATATTGTTACCCCCTGTAATGGAACGTCCCACACTCTGAACCAGTGCCTCTAATAATCCCATCTCAAGTAGTCCAAGATATAATTTCTAAATCATCCTATGCCCCTATTGGACATAGGATGATTTTAGACATAAGAGGGTCCGAGTCTGTCACACCCCCTATTTGGCACACACACACACACACACACATATATGTATATATATATATATATATATATATATATATATGTATGTGTGTGTGTGTGTGTGTGTGTATATATATATATATATATGAGGCTGAGCGCTCATTGTAGTGACAGGTGCCAGGGGGGAAACATCTCTCAGGCGGCGTACACACGACCGAGGTTCTCGCTAGAAACCAGCGAGAACCTCGCTGGAAGCTGCATTCCAGCGAGAACCTCGGCCGCGTGTACGCTCTCGGCGGGCATCCCGTCGGGAATGCCGTCGAGCAGAAATAGAGAGCATGTTCTCTATTTGCTCGACGGCCCGCCTGGATGAATGGCTGGTTGCCATTCCCGACGGGCGGGTCGCCGAATCTGACGGCCGGCAGAGAACCTCGACGGGCGGAACGATGTGTTCTGCCCGTCGAGGTTCTCTGCCGTGTGTACGCGGCTTCATAGGTGGGAGTGTGCCCTTGTCTACAAGATTAGCTTGTTTTTGCCCCTGCTCCTGCTGCCTGGTGTTATGAAGCCCGGCAAAGGTAGGGCGGGTTATTTAAAAAATAAAATAAAAAGCAAAGTTGATTTGTATCCTTTGTGACTATTGAGGAATATATTTATATGAAAGTGTTTTTGTGCCTGAGTTTTAAATGAATGAATATCTAAAAAAAACAGGTCAGCGATAAGAGGTCAACGGTAAGAGGCCAGCGATAAGAAGTCTACGGTAAGAGGCCAGCGGTTTCTCTATGTTGGTATCAGAGCCGCTATCCCCGGATTTGTTTCCCATTCCGCTATCTTTCTCCTGGTAAGGACTGGGCTGGGCTCCCGCGAGCTCTTTACACCTCGTCCACTCAGCTTCTATGGTCACATTCCAGCTCCCGGGGAAACGGAGGCTTTCAATGGAGAGGCCTTCATGCTTGGTTGCTTTCCAGCCTCCAGAACCTTTGACATCCACACAAGAGAGAGAATTACATCTTAACAGCGGCCTATTCAACTGCCAGGGAAAGGGAACAATGCCCCGTCCCTGAGTTTTCAGCCACCTTAAAGTTAAAGAGCTCTGGAATCTTACGCCATCCTAGCTGGTCCTGTTCAAGGACTGAAGTAAACCTGTGAACACAATTCCCGAAATTTTACCAAATGTATTTTTTACATGCATCTAGTATATATTTATATATATATATATATATATATATATATATATATATATATATATATATATATATATATATATATATATATATATATATATTTATAGTCAAAAGTATTGGGACGCCTGCCTTTACACGCACATGAACTTTAATGGCATCCCAGTCTAAGTCCGTAGGATTCAATATTGAGTTGGCCCCGCCCTTTGCAGCTATAACAGCTTCAACTCTTCTGGGAAGGCTGTCCACAAGGTTTAGGAGTGTCTATGGGAATGTTTGACCATTCTTCCAGAAGCGCATTTGTGAGATCAGGCACTGATTTACACGGTTGATTTACACTACGCCGCTTCAACTTTACAGGCAAGTGCTTTGTGAATAAAGCACTTGCCTGAAAAAGTTGCGGCGGCCTAACGTAAATGAGATAGGTTAGGCCAAACTAAAGATAGGCTCTCCTACCTGAATCTAGCCCATAATGTACATACTCACAAGGGTTCAAGCTGAATCAATGTAACTATTTAAAAAATGCACAATAATGTGCATAATAATGCACGTGTGATGCCAGAACACACATGACGCCCAGGTCTGAACGGACCTCTAAGCCGAAGGATCAGCCTGACTGCTGGGAATCTAGAACTTTGAGAACTAGGTCAGTGACAGCACTACTTTCAGATTTACAGTGGTGAAGATTAAGCTACTCCGGCAATTGTAATCTCTTGCTGCAGATCGATAGAGCTACTTGATGGCAATCACCTCATTGGCAGAGCTTTAATTACAGAGGGCTGTAAACGAGGTGCCTGCCAACGAGTGGTTAAACCTCTAGGAAGGAGATCACAGTCGCATGTGTGGTTGAATCATGAGTCTTTTAGCAGAGCAGATCTGAGGGATTTTCTGTAAATAAGCAGCGCTGGTAGCCCCTCAACCACTTTTTGGGCCCATTTGCAGTAAGACGCCATGGTAGTGCATGTGGCATGCTACTGCACCATTCAGAGCTTTTGTTAGAACCTAGGGGGCCCATTACAGGGCCCCATTCTGACAACCTGCCTTAGTTATAAAGAAACACAGTGAGTGATTGGTACCGATTAAGCTCCGATGCTTAATCCGATACCTGGACAGTCATGGGTGATTGGTGCAGCGCCTGGGAGGAGTTACAATCACTGATCTCCCTGTATAGCAGCTGACAGCTCTCCCCCTTTTCCTCCCACAGCTTTCAGCTGCTTTATTGAAATCTATACAGGGAGATCAGTGATTGTAATTCCTCCCCAGCACCGCACTGATCGTCTCTCACTGTCCCCCATATCTTCCTCCAGTCCCCCTCCATGATCCTCTGGTCCCCCTCCATGCTCCTCCAGTCCCCCTCTGTGCTGCTCGGTCCCCCTCCATGCTCCTCAGGTCCCCCTCTGTTCTTCTCGGTCCCCCTCTGTGCTTCTCTGTCCCCCCTCTGTGCTTCTTGGTCCCCATCTGTGCTTCTCGGTCCCCCTCTGTGCTTCTCGGTCCCCATCTGTGCTTCTCGGTCCCCATCTGTGCTTCTCGGTCCCCACTCTGTGCTTCTCGGTCCCCCTCTGTGCTTCTCGGTCCCCCCTCTGTGTTTCTCTGTCCCCCTCTGTGTTTCTCTGTCCCCCCTCTGTGCTTCTTGGTCCCCACTCTGTGCTTTTCGGTCCCCCTCTGTGCTTCTCGGTCCCCCCTCTGTGCTTCTCGGTCCCCCCTCTGTGCTTCTCGGTCCCCCCTCTGTGTTTCTCTGTCCCCCTCTGTGTTTCTCTGTCCCCCTCTGTGTTTCTCGGTCCCCCTCTGTGTTTCTCAGTCCCCCTCTGTGCTTCTCGGTCCCCCCTCTGTGTTTCTCTGTCCCCCTCTGTGTTTCTCTGTCCCCCCTCTGTGCTTCTTGGTCCCCACTCTGTGCTTTTCGGCCCCCCTCTGTGCTTCTCGGTCCCCCCTCTGTGCTTCTCGGTCCCCCCTCTGTGCTTCTCGGTCCCCCCTCTGTGTTTCTCTGTCCCCCTCTGTGTTTCTCGGTCCCCCTCTGTGCTTCTCGGTCCCAGTCTGTGCTCCACCGGTCCCCCTCCGTGCTCTTTTTGGTCCCCCCTCTATGCTCCTCCGGTTCCCCCTCTATGCTTCTCCGCACCCCTTCGTGTTTACGATGCTTCAGGTTTATGAATGGAGAGGAGCCACTATCCCCGCTCCATTCATCTTCAGTGCAGCTGAGGCTGCAGAGAAACGGGCTGGGGAATCTCTGTCCTCAGTCCCTTCCCTGTCTCAAAGAGGAGATGTCAGGGGACTTTTTATACATCTGATATCTCACCAAAGCCCCCACCCACCCACCCAACAGCGCTAATAAAAAAATAAAAATAAAATAATAAAAAAATATAATAAAATAAATACATTTAAAAAAATTAAATTGTAAAAATAATAAAAATTGATTGGTTGAATAAAAATTAAAATAACATAATAAAAATTGTAAAAATAAAATAAAAAATAAATGCAAAAAATAAATAAAAATACTGACAAAGTCTCGGTAATCGGTATTGGCGAGTACTTGAAAAAAGTAAAGTACTTGTCCTCGGTCCTAAAAAATTGCTATCGGGACATTCCTAAATTCAGGTATATACCATGCTTGCATTTGAAAAAACAAAACACATTTAATGATGTATTAATGAATACAGAGCTGCATTTATTTGCGTCTTTTATACCTGCCTGGAGTTCAGCTTTGGAGGATTCTTCTAAGTCCTGATTGTTGGCGCCAGCGCTCGGGGTCTGGCAGGGAAAGGGTGGGGGATTTTGTAGGCCGGAGTCCCAGCGCTGGCAGATCTTTTCAAAGAGATTTTGTTCACAGCGGCTTGTAATCTTATGTTTAAACATCAGACAGCTATTCCCTAATGAGACATCTTAACAAGCCGAGAGATGAGAGGCATTACCGTCTCTCCCAGATAAAGTGCCTGCAGTCTCAATATTTATGGGTGGCTGTTATTCCAGAGAACGGTTTACGTTTTATGTGGAAGGTGCCCTCTGTTAGTGATCACAGCCAGGAAAATGACAGCGTCGTGTTTTTTTGGCGCCCTCGCTGCTGCGTTTCTCTGGGATTGGCAGGAACGCTTTGGGATGTTTGGAAAAGTAAAGAGCCACCCGCCCGGTAAAAAACAAGACCACCTAACATTGGCATGTCTGGCCCCTTTCACATTTGTGTGACTTGGGACTTCAAAGTCGCATTACAAGTTGTACCCCATGATTTCCAATGAGTACCATTCATATCTGTGCAACTTTAAGTCCCTGTACTACTTCGATATAGTGTACTCTTAAACTCTGTACATAGCGCACTCCTGAACTCTGCACTCTGTATGTAGTACACTCCTGAACTCTACACTCTGTACATAGTGTACTCCTGAACTCTGCACCCTCGATATAATGTACTCTTGAACTTTGCACTCTGTATGTAGCGTACTCCTGAACTCTGCACTCTGTATATAGTGTACTCTTGAACTCTGCACTCTGTACGTAGTGTACTCCTGAACTCTGCACTCTGTATGTAAAGCACTCCTGAACTCTGCACTCTGTATGTAAAGCACTCCTGAACTCTGCACTCTGTACGTAGTGTCCTTTTGAACTCTGCACTCTGTACATAGCGCACTCTTGAACTCTGCACTCTGTACAAAGCGCACTCTTGAACTTTGCACTCTGTACATAGCGCACTCCTGAACTCTGCACTCTGTATGTAAAGCACCCCTGAACTCTGCACTCTCGATATAATGTACTCTTGAACTCTAAACTCTGTTCGTAGTGTACTCTTGAACTCTGCACTCTGTACATAGCGCACTCCTGAACTCTGCACTCTGTATGTAAAGCACTCCTGAACTCTGCACTCTCGATATAGTGTACTTCTGAACTCTGCACTCTCGATATAGTGTATTCCTGAATGCTACACTCTGTATGTAGCATACTCCTGAACGCTGCACTCTGTATGTATTGTACTCCTAAACTCTGCACATAGTGTACTCCTGAACTCTGCACTCTCGATATAGTGTACTCCTGAACTCTGCACTCTCGATATAGTGTATTCCTGAACTCTGCACTCTCGATATAGTGTACTCCTGAATGCTACACTCTGTATGTAGCATACTCCTGAACGCTGCACTCTGTATGTATTGTACTCCTAAACTCTGCACATAGTGTACTCCTGAACTCTGCACTCTCGATATAGTGTACTTCTGAACTCTGCACTCTCGATATAGTGTATTCCTGAATGCTACACTCTGTATGTAGCATACTCCTGAACGCTGCACTCTGTATGTATTGTACTCCTAAACTCTGCACATAGTGTACTCCTGAACTCTGCACTCTCGATATAGTGTATTCCTGAACTCTGCACTCTCGATATAGTGTACTCCTGAACTCTGCACTCTCGATATAGTGTATTCCTGAACTCTGCACTCTCGATATAGTGTACTCCTGAACTCTGCACTCTCGATATAGTGTATTCCTGAATGCTACACTCTGTATGTAGCATACTCCTGAACGCTGCACTCTGTATGTAGTGTACTCCTGAACTCTGCACGTAGTGTAATCCTGAACTCTGCACTCTTTACATACCGCACGCCCAAACTCTGCACTCTGTATGCAGTGCACTCTTTACGTAGTGTACTCCTGAACTCTGAATATATTGTACTCCTGAACTCTGTATGTAAAGCACTCCTGAACTCTGCACTCTGTACATAGCGCACTCCTGAACTCTGCACTCTGTATGTAAAGCACTCCTGAACTCTGCACTCTCTACGTAACACACCCGAGATACAATTGGCCCTTTGATGGCAACCATACTGCTGATGTGGCCCCTGATGAAATTGAGTTTGACAGCCCTGCTGTAGCAAGTCACAAGTTTGAGAGACTGCAGCAGAGGGCTGATTTATGTCACACGTTCGTGACCACAGGCACCAGGATTTACATGACTGTGTGTCATCTCTAAATCAACATCTCAGTTCAGAAAGTAGACAAGGGCCCGGGATGATGCCTGAACAAAGAAGGCGCTGTCCTTCTGCAGAGAAAATCAGATGAAAACATTTTCAGTGGGAGTACTGTGGTCTCTGACGGATAATAAATATCACTAACACACTTACACATTACTTAGCATGTATGCACTCAACATGAAAGTCTATCTGATGCTAGGTCCACTTTCCTGCGTTGTAACTTGTGTAGGTTTCCGATAGAACAGGCAGACTCCGGATGGAAAAAGAAAAAAGAGATGTGAAATAATGATGATTAACGGCTCTTATGAGGCGGAAAGTTGCTGAAATGGAATTGAAGGACAAGTAAAGTCTGCTAGAAAAATGTGTCAATAGCTCAGAGGGAATGACTGGAAACCATCTCTGCCAGGATCCTATTCTTCCTGGCACTGAGGGCACCGGCTGGTAGCTGGGGAGGGGTAGTGGCACCGGGGCTACCTGTGCAATCACTTAAATGGCTACCGAAGGCCAGGAGGAGTTTTAGGATGTGCCCTTCTATAGCACATGAAGTCCCTAATTAAATCGACTACTATAAAAATATGAATAATTGCAGGACTGTAGACGGCTCTCTAGCTCCTGCTATGGCGTTCCTTTTTACATTTAAAAGACAACACCTAAAGTGTAAATTTATTGGTCATTTTTTCTTCTGCGTTTTACCACGTTTGCGTTTATAAGCGTTTAGTTAGGAAACATTATAAGACCCTCCCTTAGCTCAAAAAACAGTATTATTTAAACCATTTCAGTCATTTTGTGAGACCAGAGTGAGTAGCAGCAGCTGAGAGAGCAGCAGTGTACTTGTATTTGGCGTATCACTTGCCACATCACCTGCCACAAGCTGCGGATTGTCCACTTGCCACGTCACCTGGCAATGTCACCTGCCACAAGTTGTGGATTGCCCACTTGCCACGTCACCTGCCACAAGTTGTGGATTATCCACTTGCCACATTACCTGCCACAAGTTGTGGATTATCCACTTGCCACGTTACCTGCCACAGGTTGTGGATTATCCACTTGCCACGTTACCTGCCACAAGTTGTGGATTATTCACTTGCCACGTTACCTGCCACAAGTTGTGGATTGCCCACTTGCCACGTCACCTGCCACAAGTTGTGGATTATCCACTTGCCACATTACCTGCCACAAGTTGTGGATTGCCCACTTGCCACGTCACCTGCCACAAGTTGTGGATTGCCCACTTGCCACGTCACCTGCCACAAGTTGTGGATTATCCACTTGACACATTACCTGCCACAAGTTGTGGATTGCCCACTTGCCACGTCACCTGCCACAAGTTGTGGATTGCCCACTTGCCACGTCATCTGCCACAAGTTGTGGATTATCCACTTGCCACGTTACCTGCCACAAGTTGTGGATTGTCCACTTGCCACGTTACCTGCCACAAGTTGTGGATTATCCACTTGCCACATTACCTGCTACAAGTTGTGGATTATCCACTTGCCACATTACCTGCCACAAGTTGTGGATTGTCCACTTGCCACGTTACCTTTTTTTTTTTTTTTTTATCATTTGCCATCATTTTTGAGATTTCTAATGTAAAAAAATAGGTCACCTTTAAAAATACTTATAAATGAAAATGCCGGTACCACGCTTCTAGAAAATAAATACATACCATATATATACTCGAGAATAAGCCGACCCGAGTATAAGCCAAGGCACCTCATTTTACCACAAAAAATGGGAAAAATTATTGACTCGAGAATAAGCCTAGGGTGAGAATGCAACAGCTACTGTAAGCAGAAAAGAGGGTCAACAATACCCATTTGCAGCTTCACTGTGCCCATTGCAGCTTCACGGTGCCCATTTTCAGCTTGACCTCACTGTGCCCATTTGCAGCCTGACCTCACTGTGCCCATTTGCAGCCTGACCTCACTGTGCCCATTTGCAGCCTGACCTCACTGTGCCCATTTGCAGCCTGACCTCACTGTGCCCATTTGCAGCCTGACCTCACTGTGCCCATTTGCAGCCTTACCTCACTGTGCCATTTGCAGCCTTACCTCACTGTGCCCATTGCAGCCTTACCTCACTGTGCCCATTGCAGCCCGACCTCACCATGCCCATTAGCAGCCTGACCTCACTGTGCCCATTGCAGCCTGACCTCGCTGTGCCCATTGCTGCCTGACCTCACTGTGCCCATTTGCAGCCTGACCTCACTGTGCCCATTTGCAGCCTGACCTCACTGTGCCCATTTGCAGCCTAACCTCACTGTGCCTATTGCAGCTCTTCAACTCGACCATTCTCTCACAGTGCTCATTGCAGAATCCGATCTGTGTACCCGAGTCTGTGACATATTCAGACGGCGGCCGTGCAGTTTTAAAAACTCGTGCTCCTCCTTGTGCTGTTCCGGAACACTCGGTTTCCCAACAAACACTGGGACAGATTCTCAAAAGGTTTACGGCGGCGTATCTCGAGATACGCCGCCGTAATTTCAAATCTGCGCCGGCGTTGCTTTACGCCAATTCTCAAACGCAGATACGTGTAAAAAATAGGCTTTTTCCGCCGACGTAACTTGGCTACGCCAGCGTATAATTGTGTGCAATTATACGCTGGCCGCTAGGGGCGCTTCCGTCGATTTGCCACGTTGAATATGCAAATGAGCTAGATACGCCGATACACAAACGTAATTGCGCTCACTCGTCGTTTTTTACGTCGCTTGCGTTAGCGTAAAGTTACCCCTGCTATATGAGGGGTAACGTTACGTAGGTTTGGCGTAAGCAATGTTAAGTATGGATGTCGGGACAGCGTCGTTTTTTTCCGTCGTTTACGCCGTTTAAATAGGGCTTTGCGTAAATTACGTTCACGTCAAAACCAATGTATTTGCAGCGTAATTTGGAGCATGCGCACTGGGATACGTCCACGGACGGCGCATGCACAGTTAACAAAAAACATTAAAAACGTGGGGTCACGAATGTTTTACATAAAACACGCCCACCTAATCCACATTTGAATTACCCGGGCCATTTACGCTACGCCGCCGCAACTCTGGATGCAGGTGCTTTGAGAATACGGCACTTGCGGCACTGAATTGCGGCGGCATAGCGTTAATAGGATACGCTACGTCCCTGCTCGTAGATGCGCCCATCTACGAGAATCTGGCCCACTGTGTTCAGTGTTCCGCCTATCATGATTGCCCTCTCGTCCTCTCGTCTATCACGAGCGAGAGGGTGATAGTGATAGGCGGAACACTGAACACAGGCGGAACACTCGGTTTCCCAGCAAACACTGTGTTCAGTGTTCCGCCTATCATGATTGCCCTCTCGTCCTCTCGTCTATCACAAGCGAGAGGGTGATAGTGATAGGCGGAACACTGAACACAGGGGGAAGACTCGGTTTCTCAGCACTGTGTTCAGTGTTCCACCTATCACTATCACCCTCTCGCTTGTGATGGACGAGAGGGCGATCATGATAGGCGGAACACTGAACACAGTCGCCGCCGTCTGAATATGTCACGGACTCGGGTACACAGATCGGATTCTGCAATGGGCACGGTGTGGTCAGGTGGCAATGGACTCAGGTACACTGACTCGAGTATAAGCCGAGGGGGTCATTTTTAGCCCCAAAAAAAGGGCTGAAAAACTTGGCTTATACTTGAGTATATATATTGCCTTTACTTGTTTGTCAGGTGCTCTACTTTAAATTCTTTACAAGGATGAAATCAGAAAGCTGAAGGTCTCTTTTTTTTTCTGTTTTGCACTCATCCCCACAATTCTCACCACAACCGTTATTGCGATATTAAAATTAATGGCTCCGTAGCCTCCCCTGTGCAAGGAATGACCCAGCAATAGACAGCGTAACAAATGATCGAGGTATTTCATTTTATCTTGGTAATTGGCATGGCAGATATGAATGATGGCCGCGCGGCCGATGGGTCGGGGAATAAGCGAGCGTCCTCGAGCACCTGTGAAAGACGCCGGAGCCAAACTCTCCGGAACGTCAATAGCGCCATTCGAATAGTCGATCAGAAGTTGTTGCTATGGTCTTGTCTCTTTGTCCATCACTCCGTCCATTTGTCTAAGTCAGCGCTTTCTTTTTTTTTTTTTGCATCGCGCCTCGAGATAAATCCGTCCGCGAATTCCTCACCGTGTTTAGGTATTTGTCTCACGTCCTGTTTAGAAGACAAAACTGCCGAGGCCCGCTGATTTACTGTCAATCTCGCTCAGTCTCAGCTTGGTTGGCCTCGCGGAATGCAAGCTAGAAAGAAAAAAAACTCTTAGACAATAGCACTTCCTGGATAAAGACCTAATTGATCTCATTTATATGCGCCTAGATTTTATTTATAGGCCGCCGCCGAAGATGATTTAAAGAGTTCTGCGCTCAAAAACGTTTTTCTTTTAATTGGTGTCATGGGCAATGGAAGGGTGCATGCAATGTAAATGCCAAGGTTGACCCAAGAGAGGGAGGGGGTCCAAATAATAGTGAGACCAATCCGTTTGCCGCTAAGATTTTCCATCACTGGATCATCTAGGGTCTGGGGGGGGGGGGGGGGAGAGACAATTTATTTATTTATTATTTTTTTCAACTGGTTGAGCTCAATGGGCTATTGTCTTTTTCAACACAACTACACTATATTACCAAAAGTATTGGGACGCCTACCTTTGCACACACATGGGCCCGGATTCACAAAGCACTTACGCCGACGTATCTCCAGATACGCCGACGTAAGTACAAATGTGCGCCATCGTAATCTATGCGCCGACCCACAAACGAAGATACGCCTAAAAATAGGCTTCATCCCACCGACGTAACTTTCCTATGCCAGCGTAGAGTGGGCGCATATTTACGCTGGGCGCATGTTGCGCTCCCATTGATTTTCGATTCAAATATGCAAATGAGGGAAATACGGCGATTCACGAACGTACTTGCGCCCGGTGCATAATATACGCGGTTTGCGTAAGTCATACGTTCGGCGTAAAGTTATTCCACATATATGAGGCGCAACCCATGCAAAGGTATGGACCAGGTAACACAAGCCATCGAATTTTACGTAGTTTATGTTGTATGTGAATAGTTGTTTCGATGTGATTGTTAGCATGCGCACTGGGATGCGGCCACGACACGACGCATGCGCAGTTCATTCTAAGTACTTGTCTGGCACTCGGCCCATCATTTACATAGGATCATGCCTCATTTGCATGGCTCACGCCCACTTCCACCTACGCCGGCTAACGCCTTAGGCGGCGTACACACGGCCGAGGTTCTCGCTGGAAACCAGCGAGAACCTCGCTGGAAGCCGCATTCCAGCGAGGACCTCGGCCGTGTGTACGCTTTTGGCTCGCCCCGCCCGTCAGCACGCTCTCTTTTTGCTCGACGGCCCGCCTGGATGAATGGCTGGTTGCCATTCCCGACGGGCGGGTCGCCGATTTCGACGGCCGGCAGAGAACCTCGACGGGCAGAACGATGTGTTCTGCCCGTCGAGGTTCTCTGCCGTGTGTACGCGGCCTTAGAAACCCAGCATAGTTTTGAGAGCAAGTGCTTTGTGAATTCTGTGCTTGCCTCTATGCGCTGCGTCGGAGTAGCGTAAAGAATATACGCTACGGCGGCATAAATATGCGCCGATATCTGTGAATCCGGGCCATGAACTTTAATAGCATCCCAGTCTTAGTCTGTAGGGTTCAATATTGCGTTGGCCCACACTTTGCAGCTATGTACATTGTACAAGGATTTTAACAAACTTTGTTGCAGATTCCTACCTTATATTACTCTGGAGAAAAACACTACTGTATTACCAAAAGTATTGGGATACCTCCCTTTACAGGTAAATACATTTTAATGGCATCCCAGTCTTAGTCCGTATGGTTCAATATTGAGTTGGCCCACCCTTTGCAGCTATAACAGCTTCAACCCTACTCCGTCATCCCCCCCCCCCCCGCTGTCTTCTGGGAGAGACACAGGTCACAGAAGACAGCAGGGACCAGTGGGATCGCACAGCGTGACTCATGCATGCGCAGTAGGTACCTCCCTGGCCATAGGTCCCCTGGGCAACAAACCTTGCACACTTATAGAGGAAGAGTGGGGCTAGATGTGTGCCAAGTTTGGGGTCCAGGTTTGGGGCTTGGTATCGGGTCCCCAAGTCCAGGAGATCAGGCACAAAAAGGTGACTCGAGTATAAGCCGAGGGGGGCATTTTCAGCACAAAAAAGTGCTGAAAAACTTGGCTTATACTCGAGTATATATGGTACGTATTAGATATGCTGTGTGATCTCAAGAAAACAATTGCGTTTGTCCGGAGTGCCCCTTTAACACCTGTAAGTTTCTAGAATATGGGGGAAAAATCAGCAGCTTATCCCTTTTCCTTACATAAAATCAGGAAAAAAAAAGTTATACTGTTATTGTCATTTCTGGCAAGCAAGTCACTTGAATCTCCGGGGAAAGCGCTGCGGAGGTGATTCCTCAGATCAAAGTTGACTTGCGCTTGTTTCCTGCGACGCCGCCTGTGATGAGGAGCGAATCCCTTCCAGTGGAGAAGTGTTCTCGGGAGCGGGTACAGCTGGCTGCGGTGTCATAAACGCTGGCATCCTTTGGCGGCTGGGATGATGGATACCAGATGCCCATATTTATTCTTAAAAGAAGTTTGCGGTCCATATGTATATTTGAAGTGCCGTGCAGTTTCCTGTTTTATGATGTTTTTCAGAAAGGCGAGGACGCAGCCATCGGCTCAGAGAACGCTGTAGACGCCGGGCGGGGTTTACGTAACGCTAAATTCTCAGTTAAATATATAGGGCTGCGTTTTATTGTGTGCTAATCAATATTTGCTTTCAGACATAAGTGTAGATGAGTGGTAAGTGGTGGTGGTTTTTCAGCTTAAAGTGAACATTTTTCCTTCCATGAGCATGTGGGCATAGTGGGGCCCTCATTCTCCGCTCCATGACATGTCCGAAATGCATTTATCCTTTTCCCGAAAAAATAAAACCTCAGCTGCTTACATTGATGTACCTGATTTCTACTTTTTTTCAGAAGTTAACAGCTAAACCCTAATCCAGCCTTTTTCAACCAGGGTGCCCAAGCACTCCGGGGTGCCTTGAGGTTTCTTCACGGGGTCTTGGCAAAAAGCCCAAAAATTGCCCAACAATTGTATACAACCCTGCGTATAGATGGAGCCTGCCTTTTAGTTACACAAAGCCATTGTGGACCATTACAACCTTTTAGCTGCCGGCTTCTTACGGACCATTGCCATAATCAGTTGTTAAAGCAGAGCTCCACCCTAAAGTGAAGTTCCGCTGATCGGCACCCTCCCCCCTCCGGTGTCACATTTGACACCTTTCATGGGGAGGGGGGTGCAGATACCTGTCTAAAGACAGGTATTTGCACCCACTTCCGTCCACACGTCTCGGGCAAAAGACGGCATTTCCTGACATTCCGTCTGTCCCCCGTTGTGTGCTGGGAACACTCGGCTCCCAGCACACATCGGGAGCCAATCGGCGGGCGCAGCGCGACTCGTGCATGCGCCGTAGGGAACCGGGCAGTGAAGCCGGAGCGCTTCACTTCCTGGTTCCCTCACCGTGGATGGAGGGGGGAGCAGCAGAGTGACAAGCGATCGCTCGTCCTCTGCTGCAGACGCCGCTGGACTCCAGGACAGGTAAGTGTCCTAATATTAAAAGTCAGCAGCTGCAGTATTTGTAGATGCTGGCTTTTAATATTTATTTTTTTGAGCGGACATCCGCTTTAAGGAAGATATCAGTCGCTTGCATAGTATCCTTGTTTGACCCTCCCTTGCCTCTCTCCATCAGCGTTGGAGGTCACATTGGCTGAGTGATGGAGAAAAACTGAGGGAGAAGAGAGACATTGGAATACTAGTCAGTACTAGTTTGCAAAAGTGTATTTGCTCTGTAATGCCCGTTACACACGGTCGGAATTTCCGACAAGAAAAGTCCGATGTGAGCTTTTGGTTGGAAATGCCGACCGTGTGTAGCCCCCATCAGACTTTTCCGTTTTCGGAATTTCCGACAACAAAAATTTGAGAGCTGGTTCTCAAATTTTCCGATGGAAAAAATCGCAATTGGAAATTTCGATCGTCTGTAGCAATACCGACGCAAGCTCGGAAACAATTTGACGCATGTTTGGAAGCAATGAACTTAATTTTCTCGGCTCGTCATAGTGTTGTACGTCACCGTGATCTTGACGGTCGAAAGTTCAGAGAACTTTTGTGTGACCGTGTGTATGCAAGCCAAGCTTGAGCCGAATTCCGTCAGAAAAACCATCCAAGGTTTTTCTGACGGAAAATCCGATCGTGTGTACGTGGCATAAGAATAAATCACCTCTAATGCCGGTTGTTCTACGTGTTGCGTTCTATGCATTGAGATAAAACACCTTCTGTGTGCAGCAGCCTCCTCGAATACTTACCTGAGCCCATCTTATGGTTTGAAGAAGCACTATATTGACTGAGTGAAACACGTCGCCTACTGGGTCCTGTGTCTTTGTCTTGGTGGCTGTTATGTGTGACTCATATAGGATTAAATAAATCATGTTGGATCGTTTTCGTTGGTGTGCAGCCCTTCCTTCTTCTCCCCCTAATACTTATCTGAGCCCATCTTGATCCAGCGATGTTGCACGAGAGTCTCGGCTGCCCAGGTCTCTCCCTCCTCATTGGCTAAACCAGCAGTGGGGTGCACTTGGCTCCTGCTGCTATCAATCAAAGTCAGTGAGCCAATGAGAACAGAGACGGGATGGGGTCGAGCCCCAGCTCCGTGTGAGTGAGTGAGTGAGTGAGTAACTTGTATAGCGCAACAAATGCGAACTTAATCGCCTCAAGGCGCTTTCCTTCCAGTGTCGTCCTGGTGCTTCAGAAGAGATGGGTCTTTAGTTTTTTTCCTAAAAACCAGATGTTTTTCTTCCAGGCGGATGGTCGTGGGTAGAGCATTCCAGAGTCGAGGTCCTTGGACTGCAAATCTGCGTTCTCCCTTAGATTTGTAGTGGGATTTAGGGATTTGGAGAAGGTTTTGGATGGTTGACCGGAGCATGCGGTTGGTGACGTAGGGTTTTATTTATGAATGGACACAAAGAGCAGCAGCTTGGCTTGGGTGCCTCATAGCAAGCTGCTTGCTGTGGGGGCACTCAGCAGGAGGGAGGGGCCAGGAGTGCCGTCAGGGGACAGGAAAAGAGGAGGATCTGGGCTGCTCTGTGAAAAACTATTAGGTTGTTATTTTTAAATGAGAAAATAATCCTGCCTCCCAAACTGAGTCAGGAATTATACCAGGGTGATCTCACTGTTGCAGTATCCAAAGCGGCCAGAGACTGACCCAGCCTACTAGGCTCCTCCTATAACTAATACATCGCTTTAGAGTGGATTGACCCTTTAAAAAACCTTCTATTTTCTCTGTACAGACGTTAAGCCCATTTTAATGAATCATTAGCTACAAAGTGATTTTTGTGTTTATTGTTGTTTTCCCACAAGGCAGAGTTTTTACTGCTCATGCTTAATTAACTGGTAAAGATGTTTTGATGGTAAATTTACTGTTCTGCTGGATTTGTCAGATATTCAGCGGTAATTAAATGCAGAGAGAATGTAATGGTGAAGTCACTGGATGAACCTGCTGTGTAATTTCAGCTGTGCAGCATCCAGATGTCTGTTCATCATAAAAGTCTGTCTGTCATCATTGTGTAGAATCTGCCCGCATTCTCCACTAAATACTTATTTTATAGAATAATAAACTCCATTTACATTTTTAACGTGCGCCTGTCTTGAAATGATGAAAACTCCGGCATTAGCAGAACAAACAGAATATAAACGTAATTGTAGTATACAATTATGACTGTGCTTACTTTTCTGGATGAAGATCAATGGGCGGCCCATTCCATTTATCCGAAAAGCCTTAAAGGGTCCTTGGACTGCAAATCTGCGTTCTCCCTTAGATAAAAAAAAAAATTCCTAAATAGCTTCCTTTACCTTAGTGTAAGGTGACCAGATTTTTTAAATGAAATCCGGGACATATTTTTTCTTTACTAGGAATGGAAACAATCAGCGACTCTCTGCCCGTTGCCGCCCACCTCACAGCCTCTCAAGTCTTACTCTCCGGGCCCCGGCTACTACTGGATGGGGACAGGGCTGGACTGGGACAAAAAATTGGCCCTGGACTTCATCCCGACTGGCCCACTTTAACAAGTCTCTCCCATGGCGGCCGGTCAACTCCCACCCCCCCTCCCCAGGCCACCCCCCCTCCCCAGGCCACCCCCCCCCTCCCCAGGCCACCCCCCCTCCCCAGGCCACCCAAGCCCCCTCTCCCTCTTCACTACTCACTAGTCGTTCTACTTTATTAGAGTAGAACGGCTGGTACTGGTAGTACCAGTGGGGAAGCTAGACATTATTTCACCCGGGGCAAAGAATCAGTTTGGCGCCCCCCCTTATGGGACAAGATTAGACAGAAGTGAGAAACTCCCTGGCCATAGCTGTTGAGTCAGCTGTCTGTCCCCTCCCCCATGCCCCTCTGTCGTCGTCCCTGCTCCTCTGGTCCTCCCCCTGCTTCTCTGTTCCCCCCAGGTGAGGGAGAGACAGAGGAGCGGAGGGGGGTGGCGGTCTGCTGTCACTGAAGCCGGCCCACTGAGCCATCGGCCCACCGGGAAACTCCCTGTAGTCCCAGTGGCCAGTCCATCCCTGGATGGGGAGCGGAGGAAGATCACTCCGCCAGGGAAGGCAAGGAGATAGGCAGGTGGCTGACTGGGACTTGAGCCAAGGCAGCAGAACATGTGAGCGAAGCTGAAGAAATATTCCCTCCGCTCCGACCAGCACATGATCATCCAAAAGGGGCACAGATAATGGGAAAAATACAACCCCCCTATGCTAGTAGGCATGGCGGAGCGGGGGGGGGTGCAATTCTATTTTTTTTTATTTTAATTCTGCACTGACTGTCTTTGAAATTGCCCCTGCCCCCTATTAAATCCAATCTTGGGACAAAACCAGGGACAGACTTGGTCCAGGGACAGTGTCCTCAATCAGGGGACTGTCCCCTGAAACTGGGAATGTCTGGTCCCCCTACCTTAGTGCAGTCCTCCTTCACTTACCTCATCCTTCCATTTTGCTTTTCAATGTCCTTATTTCTTGTGAGAAATCCTCACTTCCTGTTCTTCTGTCTGTAACTCCACACAGTAATGTAAGGCTTTCTCCCTGGTGTTGAGAAAGCCTCTTGAGGGGGGAGGGGGCGAGCAGGAGTGTCAGGACACCCACTAACACACAGCTCCTTTCTCTATCTGCAAAGTAGAGAGTGTCCTGACTTGCCTGCTCGCCCCCTCCCCCCTCAAGAGGCTTTCTCCACATTACGGTGTGTAGTTACAGACAGAAGAACAGGAAGTGAGGATTTCTCGGAAGAAATAAGGACATTTAAAAGCAAAATGGAAGGATGAGGTAAGTGAAGGAGGACTGCACTAAGGTAAAGGAAGCTATTTAGGAAAAAAATGTTTACCTTTACAACCCCTTTAAGGTTTACCACCTTTATGCTTTTTGTGCTACAGCTGCCCCCCAAGCCCACCTTTTCGCTACCTAAGGCAAAATTATAATGTGCATACTAGCACATTATGTAAAACGAAACCCTCAAGCGGTGCATGGTCTTTATTCCGGGTTGTCGGACTCCAGTCCTTTGATTGGAGTTGCTGGGATGATGTCACAGGACTCTGATTCTGTTGCACCGATTCTGGCTACATTCTGTTATCTCTGGTTGACGGTGCAATTTTCGAGTCTTCCTATTTACATACTATGGCCCGGATTCACAAAGCACTTACGTCAACGTATCTCCAGATACGCCAACATAAGTACAAATGTGCGCCGTCGTATCTATGCGCCGACCCACAAACCAAGATACATCAAAAAATAGGCATCACACGCATAGATATCCAGTAAAAAAACAGAGATACGACGGTGTTTCCTGCGATACACCGTCGTATCTCTTTTGAGAATCTGGCCCTAAGGCGGCGTACACACGACAGAGAACCTCGACGGGCAGAACACATCGTTCCGCCCGACGAGGTTCTCTGCCGGCCGTCGAAATCGGCGACCCGCCCGTCGGGAATGGCAACCAGCCATTCATCCAGGCGGGCCGTCGAGGAAATAGAGAGCGTGCTTTCTATTTCTGCTCGACGGGCTTCCCGACGGGAAGCTCGCCGAGACCGTACACACGGCCGAGGTCCTCGCTGGAATGCAGCTTCCAGCGAGGTTCTCGCTGGTTTCCAGCGAGAACCTCGGTCGTGTGTACGCCGCCTCAGACTGAGTTGCCATTTAAGTTCATGTGCACGTAAAGGCAGGCGTCCCAATACTTTTGGTAATATAGTGTAGCTGTTTGTCTGTGTAAGTATGGGAGTGGCTTTATAATTATCAATAAGCTGCTGCACCTTCAGGGCTCTCATGTGGAAAAGTGCAGTGTCTGTATCCCTTTAGATGTGGTTTTCCATAGCGGTAATTCACCAAAATGCCTTTTGTTGCAGGGGATACTCAAAATCGAATTAGAATCTCTTACTTAATTTCTTACATTTTCTTGCATATCTGTGTACAGAACACCTCCAGGTAGCCATATTGCATTGCATTTTACAGAAAATGTGAGTGCTGCAGATAAAAAAGGAAAGGTATTTTTAATAACATTAAATTACAATGTGACTTCCGTTGCACTTGTATATGATTGCAATTGCAAATTTTTATTCCTATGAAAGTGGAATTACCCTTTAAGAAAATCTGTGCTAAAACATGTAAGCGTTGGCACCACTGCTAATAAATAATGCTGATTTAATGTCCTCATAATAACCTGCAAAAATATGAGAAGTTCTGACTTCACTTGCCGCATACTTGCTGCATGTCGGCGATTCCAATGATCAAAGCCAGGGTCTGCCCAGCTGCTACTGTTTCCTAAAACCCATGAATTTCTCAAGGTTAAGGATTTCTTATCAATCCGCCAATATTAGTCTGCGCATCATTCGGCTCTCATCAAACAAAGGATCTGCTTTTTCGATGAACTTCAAATACGCCCTTCTTTTATTTATTTTTAAAGACGCAGGCAGCGAGCAAATCCACCTTTATGAATAATGAAACAGATGAATAGAGGATATCCTCGGAGGAATGAAAACAGGGGATTAGTTACGAGTTACGGCGTTCCCAGAGGCCTCCCGCGGACGGCATCCAGCACAGATAATTGTGATGACTCTATTAGAGGCGGAGTGGCCTATTATTGTGTTCTGGGCCATCTCTCCCTCTGTGGTCCCTCATCAATTTGATGCAGGCGCTTTAACAGGACAGGCTGGTGCTAATCTTCCCTATCTCTCTCCTGTTACACACATTTATGCAGAAACACAGCAGATTTTTTTTTTGCATGAAGTAGTTGGGCGCCATAGTTGTTTGATCTGTTTGGGTGGAGTTTATCATCAGCAGTAAGGTGGCATTAAAGAAGGACTCCGTTTGCATCTATACAGACAATGGAACATAGACATCATGGCCAGAAGCTTATGGACACTTGACCATTACACCTACACTCACCAATACGAGTGCTACGATACGCCATATTCGATTTTGCGATATTTCGCGAATATATAGAAGAATATTCGTGAAATATTCGTTAATATCGAATATTCGTGATATTTTATCAAAAAAAAAATTTCGCGAGATTTCGCTAATGCGAAAATTGATTGCGAAATTCTCGTCTGCGCATGCGAATGCGCGCGAACAACGGAGATCATTTCCTATAGAAAGCACAATGCTAAGCTCTAAGATCGCAATACACAGGAAAAACGCACATAAACACTCCACTCTCTCTAGCCACCTTGTGAATCTGCACTGAAATACTGCTGGGAGTGATCTTATATAATGGTCGTGCAGGCAGGTTCCTATTGGTTGCTATGGAGGTTGCTAACCTCTGACAACTGTGGTAGGAGAACTCTGATTGGCTCTGATGCAAAAGAAGGGCAGAGAAAGTATTCGCGAATATTCGTAATACGAATATTCGCATCGCGAATATTCGGCAACATAAAAGGATCGCCTCAGCTACTCGGCCCAGGGTCTCTAATCATACCAGCAATGCTTTTAGACGTCGATGGAGATCACTAGGATGTGATCTGTTTTAAAAATAAATTTGAAAAAATATGAATATTCGCAATAGCGAATATTCACCGCGATATTCGAGTTATTCGCGAATACTCGAATATGCAATATTCGTAACAAATATTCGCAATGCGAATATTCGTGAGCAACACTACTACCCACTATGCAAATAAATACACTATATGGGCAAACCATAGGCTTGCGCACAGGGTGTGCCAGGTGTGCCCAGGCACACCCTAATCACCCTGTGCAGCACAGATTCAACCTACTGCCCTGGCTCCCATCTTTCCCTCTTCAGCGCTGCCAGCTTTCCTCCCCTCCTACCGTGTTTCCCCAAAAATTAATTTTGGCAACAAAAGACACAGTAGGGCTTATTTTCGGGGTAGGTCTTACCATGTAATGTGCTGTCTTCTCTCCCCCTCTTCCTCCCTGCCTGACAGGAATCCCCAGTGTAAACTGAGTAAAAATGCTTTTAAAATCCTATAATCCACTCTATTACAGTAGTGTATAATGTATGATATGTGTGTTTCTGTAATATAATTGTGCCAAATACCTTTGTTATAGCACCCTTTTGTGCATCTGTGACCCACCGGAGCTCTCTTGCCCGCACTTATATTACAGAAACACACATATTGTACATTATATACTACTTTAATAGAGTGGATTATAGTATGTTACAAACATTGTAAACTAGGGCTTATTTTCAGTCAGGGTAGGGCTTATATTGCAGTCCTCCTGGAAAATAACGCTAGGTCTTATTTTCGGGGTAGGTCTTATTTTCGGGGGAACGTGGTATCTGCTGTTGCTGCTGGGATGTTTTAGGAGTGGGGAAGGAGCCAGTAAATATGTAATTTACCTGCCCCTTCCCTTTTTGAATGAACATCGTGAGTGAATTATGTGTCACTTTGTGTTGGTCTATCTATCACATGAAATCCCAATAAAATACGTTTACGTTTTTGGTTGTAACATGACAAAATGTCCAACATTTCAAGGAGTATGAATACTTTTTTTAAGGCGCTGTATATATACATGTTATATATTTTTTTATATAAATAAATCTATTGTCTTGCCAGATGGTATTTTTCTTTGTTTACATCTTAATTTAGCCACACTTTTTGGCAAAAGATTTTTTTTTCCTCATTTTGGCAGAGAGGCGGCTGCAGGTGTGGTCCCACACATCCGAGCATGATATGGCGGCGGTTTTATAGGCAGCCTGTAATTAGCGTGTTTATGTTGCACAATGAGACAAAGTATCTTATGATTATTTGGTTACATTCCTCTGTAATTGAGGATTATTCAGAAGCCGTGTTCTCTTATTGGTCCCTTTCAGACTGGAACTAATAAAGATGTGAATTAAAGCGGACCTGCCATAGAAACGTTTTCTTTTGTGACAGCCCCTGTCCCCCTCCCCCCTCAACACAACTGGCTTTAAAGAGTTAGTTTGCCTTTTAAGAAAAAGACAGGTCTGGGATAGATCATAGTACCTGGTGCTGACCAATCAGAATTGCTCTGATCCATCCCAGAAGCCCTGCACAAAGGAGGAGGAGAAGAGCTGCTTTGGTCCCCACAATAATAAATGGGCCCAGGGCAGCTTCCCCTTTTGCCCTGTGGTAAAGATGGCCCTGCTCAGACCACTACACCAGCTGTTCTTGGATTTTATTTCCCTAAATTTCCACTTTACGGGTAAGGTTTTCCTTTAGTGGCAAGTGTGAACATTAGTGGTCAGCTTTGGGATAACTTCTATTACTAGGGACAGTAATTGTGATTTCAGATGTGATCGTTTTCTTGGATCGTAGGTTTTGTGGTTTGGGATTTTCTTTGCACTGAGCTGACATTCATTGTCTTCAAGTCGCCTCTTTTTCCCTTTTATGTTATGGCCACATTCATGTACAGTGATGACATCACTCCCCTTTTTCTTGAATAAAAGGCGGACAACTCATAACTAGAATTAGAATTATTTAGAATGGCGTAGAGTTTGGAAACATGATTGATGTATTTAGCTGCTCATTGTCCTCTAAGCCCTCCAGTAGGTGCTTAACATATCGCTGCAATTAGAGTGCGATTCACCCAGCCAGAGCCTTCCAGGTCATTAGAGACGGCACAGGAGCCCGGTGCCCTGTCTGTTCTAATGAGGGCTGTGTGTCTCCTCAGGATGAGATCCAGACTATCCTCAAGATGAATCTTCCTCACTGAGACTAAAATTACCCCAGGGGGGAAAAAAGGAGTCCCATTCATCATAATGAACCCCGGGGGACCCGAGACTCAGACACGTTCTGGAAGGAAGCCATCTGACCTGGATATCGACTATCCATCTATCTATCACTCATTCTTTACTTCTTTTTTTTTTCTTTCTTTTTTTTTTTCTTTCTCCCACATCTATCTATCTATCTATCTATTTATCTTTATCCCTTCTTTTTTCTCTTCAAACTATTCTATCTCTTCTTCTTTTTATCTTCTTTCTCCTTCTTCATATTCTTTTTTCTTTCCTTCTTTTGGTCTTTCTTTCTTTCTTTCTCCCAATATCTATCTGTTTATCTTTATTCTTTTTTTTTTCTTCTATCTATTCTATCTCTTCTTTCGTTCTTTCTTTTTTTTTATTTTTTCTGTCTCCCACTATCTATCTATCTATTTATATTTATTCTTTCTTTCTTCTCTTCTATCTATTTTTATGTATTTCCTTCTTTTGGTCTTTCCCTCTTTCTTTTGTTCTTTCTTTCTTTCGTTCTTTCTCTCTCCCAATATCTAACCATCTATCTGTCTATCTTTGTCCTTTCTTTCTTCTATCTATTCTTTCTATTTTATCTTTTCTTTATTTCTTTCTTTCTTTCCTTCCTTTTTTCTTTCCTTCTGTCTTTTTTTCTTTCTGTCTCCCACTATCTATCTATCCTTTCTTTCTTCTCTTCTATCTATTCTATCTCTTCTTTCTGTCTTCTTTCTTCCTTCTCAATAGAGTCGCTCCCAATATCTATCTATCTATCTATCTATCTATCTATCTATCTATCTATCTATCTATCTATCTATCTATCTATCTATCTATCTATCTATCTATCTATCTATCTATCTTTACACGTCAGCGCGCTGTCTGCTGGCGGGGATTTTGGTTTGCTCGTGTGTACACGCTAGCAAACCAAAATGCCAGCAGACAGATTTGTTCAAATCGGTCGGACAGACCGTTTTGAACAAATCGATTGCCTCGTGTGTACGAGGCCTTATTGTTAGAGAGTCATGTAATGGAGCTCTCCCCTACACTGCACAAACCATGCATGTGTCCCCACTTCCTCCATTGCATTGTTTATATTAGCATAGTCACTCCCCTATCTATCTATCTATCTATCTATCTATCTATCTATCTATCTATCTATCTATCTATCTATCTATCTATCTATATTTATCCTCTCTTCTTTTCTATCTCTATCTATTCTATCTCTTCTTTATATAGTCTTTCTTTCTTTCTTCGTATTTATTTTTCTTACTTTCTTTCTTCCTTTCCTTCTATTGGTCTTTCTTTCTTTCTTTCTTTCTTTCTTTCTTTCTTTCTTTCTTTCTTTCCCATGTCTTATTTTTAGAGAGTCATGTAACAGAGCTCTTCCCTACACCCCACAAACCATGCATGTGGCAGAGACGCTCCCAATATCTATCTATCTACCCACCTATCCAGCATCATGGGCCCCTGGGAAAAGTAATGCTTTGGGGCCCCTACAATGAAGACAGTGTAGGTAAACAGATATCAAGTAGGTAGGAGGCAGACAAGCAGAGCGTCGTCTTGCGTGGTGCTCCGCATTAACTATATAAACAATTATTCTGTACCGCAAATAAACAGTAGAAAAAATACTACATACAGTTTATAAAGTAACAAAACTGTCCTTTGCATATAATATATCTGCTAGATTTATGCCTCCCCATCACTATGGCCCCTCTACACCGCTACCAGCTTGCCTCCCCTGTGTATCCATCACTCTCAGTGCCACCATGGGGCCCACAATTTTGGGGCAGCGTGAGCTCAAGGACCAGCTGCTTTGGGGAAAGTGCAGGGGCCCCCTATGCAGCTGGGGCCCCTGGGCAGTGCCCAGGTGTGCCCTCTCATTAAGACAGCCCTGTACCTATCTATCATATCATATCGTATCATATTGTATCGTATCTTTCTTTCTGTCTTCCTTCCTTCCTTCCTTACTTCTTTCCTTCCTTCCTTCTTTTCTTTCTTCCTTCCTTCTTTTCTTTCTGCCTTTCTTTTCCTCCTTCCTTCTTTTCTTTTCTTTCTCCCTTCCTTCTTTTCTTATCTTCCTGTCTTTTCTTTTCTTCCTTCCTTCTTTTCTTCCTTCCTTCCTTCTTTTCTTTTCTTCCTACCTTATTTTCTTCCTTCCTTCCTTCTTTTCTTCCTTCCTTCCTTCTTTTCTTTCCTTCCTTACTTCCTTCCTTCTTTTCTTCCTTCCTTCCTTCCTTCCTTCCTTCTTTTCTTCCTTCCTTCCATCCTTTTCTTCCTTCTTTTCTTCCTCCCTTCCTTTTTTTCTTCCTTCTTTTCTTCCTTCCTTCTTTTCTTTTCTTCCTTCCTTCTTTTCTTTTCTTTTCTTTCTTCCTTCCTTTTTTTCTTTATTTTTTTCAATTCTTTTGCGTGTCTTATTTTTAGAGAGTCATATAATAAACCCTACACCCCACAAACCATGCATGTGTCCCCACATCCTCATTGTTTGTATTAGCAGAGTAGCTCATGCAGGAGCAGATCAGAGAAAGCGTGCACACACAGTCATAGGAGCATTTAGGCATCCACAGGCACTAGATGGCATTCGTCTGATCAGAACAATTCTGGTGAGGTGGGGCCCCCAGACTGACACATTTTAGGGGGAATCGCTGATTTCTTGTTCTCATAGTATACTGTATATCCCTTTATTTTGGCGTGATAATAAATGTTATGTAGTGGAGTGATATCAGGAATAAGGGCCATCAGAAAGACTCCAGCATGGCAGAGTATAAGAATGATTACTCCGCGTTCCAATCTGTTCTCCGTACCCTTGGCCGTCTCTCATTTCCATTACGGAAAGCCGCCAGGATTTACTGAACTCATTTGCCATCCAAAAGGATTTGCTGAAAAACCTTCTTAGGTTGGAGTTGCAAGAAGAGACGTGTAGGGAGCATCTCCGATTCTGATGACCTCATTTCCATGATGGGACCACCTCAGGGACGGCTTCACCGATATCGCCTGGGGAGATGGACCGGAGCCAAAGCGCTCTCCCCACCCTCACATTATTTTTAGACAGACTTAATAGACAGACATAATATGTAAATTGGAATTCCAATCTTCATTACTTAGATTTGTATATCTTGGGAGGCCAAAATCTGCCAATACAGGTAGCTGAGCATAAAACTTTTCTGGGTACTTATAACCAGGCCATTTTTTGCTATTTAGCAATTCTGTTTCCACATCTCCTTATTGAACATACCTAATAAACATTCACAGTGCTGGGGGAAAAAATAAGTGAACCCATAGACTTATTACTTCAACAAAAGCTAATTGCAGTCAATAATTTGCAGTTTGGAGGTGTGGTTTAGTGCTAAAAGACACAAACATTTTGAAGTATTTTTTCATTTTTATTTCTTACCTGCAAGGCAAAGTCATAATGTGCTAGTATACATCACATACTAGCACTTTATGTGAAACTAAAGCCTTCCAGCTTCCATCTTCACCTGTCTTGCTTCCGGGTTCGCAGACTCTGGCTCTGTGAACGGAGCGCGGAAGTTGCCAATCAGAGCACAGGGCTCTAAAGGAATGACACGTGTGGCCGTTCCTTCAAACCAGTACCAGTGATGTCACTGGCTGCGTGTACAGTAAAAATTTCTAAACGGTGCATGTTCAGGAGATATTTACACTACCTATAGGTAAGCCTAATTATAGGCTTACCTATAGGTACAATTTAAAGATGAAAGTTGACTTCCTCTTTAACCACTTCAATACCGGGCTTGTATACCCACCTCAATTCCGGGCCTATTCTGGCACTTCTCTCCTACATGTACAAATCATCATTCTTTTGCTGTAAACATCCCTTGTAATAGGAATGGTGTGTGACAGGTCCTCTTTATGGAGAGATGCAGGGTCAATAAGACCCCACATCTCTCCTCCAGGCTGGAAAGCATAAGATCATGAAAAAAAATTCACCAATCTCATGCTTACTAGCCGCAATCGCGGCTTTGTTTACTTCCGGTTACCCGGGCGTGATGTCATCACATCGCGCCCGAGCCTCCGACGGTCATAGAGATGACTGGTGACCATATGGTCACCAGTCATCTCTATGCTTCCCAGCCGACGCCGGACGATTCTTTCTCCGGGCCCCCAATGGCACGGGAGAGCCCGGAGAAGCATCGGTTGGCGACGGGAGGGGGGATGTCCCCTCTCGCTGCCTATAAGAATGATCAAGCGGCGGAGCTGTTGCTTTGATCATTCTTATCGTGCACAGCATCGCCGGCACGAAAGAACGATGTCTGAATGATGCCTCTAGCTGCAGGCATCATTCAGATATCCCCCCACAAAGTCCAGGAGGTCATATGATGTCCACCCAGGATGGGAGATCCCATCTGTGGACGTAATATTACAATGGGTGGGTATTGAAGTGGTTAAACCCTTGTTTTTTTGTTTTTGTTTTTTAAATGACAAACATCTTATACTTACCTGCTCTATGCAGTGTTTTTTCTTCTAAATGGCTCACTGGCTGTGATTGACAGCAGCTGCGCTACAAGCCCACCCAGATGTGTCATAAAAGCAAATGAATATTCCCTATTGAAACACTGATTCTCCTCGTGGCCAATCAGAAAGCGGGTCTGTGACCTGTTTCCCGATTGTCCAAAAGCAGAAACGTTTGGGAGGAGACGGAAGCCGCCGTGATGCCCACCATCTGTGATGCCCAGGCATCTGGGTAAAGCGCTGCCCACCATAGATGGCGTAAGTGCTCCAACATGACCGACTGGCCGCCACATTACCACCAGCCGCCACTGTTCTATATATACACTAATGTTTTGTCTTGCATTTGTATTTTAAACTGAACAGGTTGTTTTACCAGGTGTTCACATACTTTATATACATTAAACGTGAGATGGTGAGATGTGATCAACTGTAACTATCTGAAGAACAAGTCAGAACATGGAAGCAGCAGTGAGCCCAGGCCCCGGGGTGATCCGTGTCTGTAGTTACACACATGATTAGATCACACATTTTAGGACTAATGATTAGTTTGTGGGTGAGCGGAAGCAAAGAACCTCCATCCTCCTCCATTCTGTGTATTATTAGTGACAGGAAGGAACATGACGTATGACTTGTAGACTGACTACTGTGCAAATCATTAAAGGAACACTCCACTCAGACATAAAGAGTCAAACTCCAGGCAGACATAAAAGATACAAAATAATGGCATTCTGTATTCATTAATACATCATTAATGTGGAGTTCCATCCAAAAGTGAAACTTTCGCTTATTCGTCTCCTCCCCCCCTCCGGTGCCACATTGGCACCTTTCAGGGGGGAAAGAGTTTTGATCTTGCTATAATGTTTGAGGCGATACCTCACATGTGTGGTACGAAACAGTGTCTGCAAGGCTTCACCTCCTGATTCCCTTACCAAAGATGGCGGTGCCTCCACCCGAGAGCCGAGGGACACATCGGCATCAGGACCCAACATCGTGGGCACCCTGGACACTTCTAATATTAAAAGTCAGCAGCTGCAGTATTTGTAACTGCAGTAACTGACACCTCCCACTACTCTATTGACACTGCCCACTGCTCTACTGACACCATCCACTGCTCTACTGACACCATCCACTGCTCTACTGACACCATCCACTGCTCTACTGACACCATCCACTGCCCTACTGACACTGTCCACTGCTCTACTGACACCATCCACTGCTCTTACACCTTCCACTGCTCTACTGACACCATCCACTGCCCTACTGACACTGTCCACTGCTCTACTGACACAGTCCACTGCTCTACTGAGACCGTCCACTGCTCTACTGACACCGCCCACTGCTCTGACACCCTCCACTGCTCTACTGACACCATCCACTGCTCTACTGACACCATCCACTGCTCTACTGACACCATCCACTGCTCTACTGACACCGTCCACTGCCCTACTGACACCGTCCACTGCCCTACTGACACCATCCACTGCTCTACTGACACCGTCCACTGCCCTACTGACACCATCCACTGCCCTACTGACACCGTCCACTGCCCTACTGACACCATCCACTGCTCTACTGACACCATCCACTGCCCTACTGACACTATCCACTGCCCTACTGACACCATCCACTGCCCTACTGACACATCCGATGCTCTACCGTCACCGTCCACTCCTCTACCAAAACGTCCATTGGGCTACTGACACCCTCCACTGCTCTGACACCCTCCACTGCTCTACTGACACCTTCCACTGATCTACTGTCACCGACCACTGCTTTACCGACACCGTCCACTGCTCTACCGACACCGTAACTCTACCGACACCGTCCATTGCTCTACCGTCACCGTCCATTGCTCTACTGATACCGTCCATGGCTCTACCTTCGCCGTCCACTGATCTACCGTCACCGTCTACTGATCTACTGTCACCGTCCACTGCTCTAGCGACCACTGCTCTACTGACACCATCTACTGCTCTACTGCGTATGTGTGTTTGAGCTTTGTGGTGCACACCTTATGCAATAAGCTGTGCACACCTATGGTAATTACCGTGGGGTGGGGGCAGAAAAGGCATCATTTAAGGCAGATTAATCTCCAGCTTTAACAAATAAATTAATCTCTTCTAAATTCGAAAATTCAAAGCCCAAATTTTGACTGAAGTCAAGTTATAAAGCCCAATGGCCACAAATCACCCATAATTGTGGTATAGGACATGGACTAACCTACATATTCGCAGCCTGGTCAGCCCCATAAACGGAAACTAGAGCGTCAGTATTAGGAGATCTAAACAACTCACCCATTAGAAGCTATAGAGAAGTTCTGTTTCGGTCGGAGTTCCTCTGTAAGGATTTAGGTTCTCCATTAGACATAGTCACCCTTGTAAAGAATGTTTTATCTCCATTGTCTCCAATGAGCCGTCTAATGACCTGTGAAATAATATACAGAGTATGTCTTATCCCTGTATCTCAGGAAGGAAGCATAATTACATACCGAGGCATCCTTAATGGCCTCTAAATGGTGTGTTTGACCTGAATTGCTGGGCACATTTGAATGCCGAGCAAAAGCTAGCGGCTCAATATCGCGGCTTTCAAGTACTAAGGATCTCTATAGGGATTGGTGGAGGCTGAGTCACCCATTAAGTAGGATTCCCACTTCCAGGCAGTAAAATACAATCCCCGGTGTCAGTAAATAGAAGGCTGCGAAGAAACGACTTTCATGAAAATGACCATGGAGCCGCATTGCGTGTCGGCCTTCTCCGACCTGGTGGCCACGATTCTGTCTGTTATAACCACTTGACCTCTGGAAGATTTTCCCCCCTTCATGACCAGGCCATATTTTGTGATACGGCACTGCGTCACTGACAATTGTGCGGTCATGCGACGCTATGCCCAAATAAAATAGAGCTTTCTTTTGGTGGTGTTTGATCCCCTCTGCGGGTTTTTATTTATTTTTTTAGATTTAAAAAAACATATTTTTTACTTTTTTGCTATAAAACAACAATAAATAAAAACAAAAAAAAAAGATTTTTTTTTTTTATCGATTTAGGCCAATATATATTCTGCTACAGGTTTTTGGTAAAAAAAAAAAAAAAAAAATCCCAATAATCGTATATTGATTGGTCTAGGCAGAAAGTTATAACATTTACAAACTATTGGATATAAACTGGAATTTTTATTTATTTATTCTCTTGGTAATGGCGGAGATCAGCGACTTGTGACGGACAAATCGTACACTAATGCCGCCTACACACGATCGGACATTCCGACAACAAAACCGTGGATTTTTTCCCGACAGATGTTGAAAATTCCGACAGCAATTGTCCGATGGAGCCTACGCACGGTCGGATTTTCCGACAACAAGCTCCTATCGAACATTTGTTGTCGGAAATTCCGACCGTGTGTACGCGCCATTTCTGACACTTTTTTGGGAACCAGTGACATTAATATAGTGATCAGTGCTAAAAAAATATGCACTGTCACTGTACTAATGACACTGGCTGGGAAGGGGTTAACATAAGGGCTGATCATAGGGTTAACTGTGTGCGTAGCCTGTGGTTTTATACAGTGTGGGAGGTTCTTTTGCTAGTGGAAGACATGGATACTTGTCCCTGCTTTGCAGAAACACAGGATCCATGCCTTCCCTACTGGCAGAACAGCAATCTGCCTTGTTTACATAGGCAGACTGTGTTCTCCCTGTGTACCAAATGATCGACGGGTGATGGCGGACATTGAGTCTGCGTTCTCTGATCACAGCAGGAGCAAGCCAACACCAGCGCGCACTCGCGCTCACTACCCGGAAGTGCACAATCATATATATATATAAAATATCAATTGGACTTTATTTTAGGGTCTATGTGCTTGATATATTTTTTATATATATATATCAAGCACATAGGCCCTAAAATAAAGTCCAATTGATAAAACAGCGCTAATGATGGATGAAGTCCAAAACCAAATAAATAAATAAATGAATGATAATAATCCCAAAGTGGTGTATCAAAACACAGTTCAAAAAGTGGTAAGTGCTTCTAGGGTTGGATCAGTAGTGCACCCTACACCAGCTCCCAATCTTCACCACAGAAGTGAGACACACTCCCCCTCTGGGGTTCACACTCACCAGAATAATTAAAAAACTGAGCCTTGTATACAGGCTCCTCTTATTTAGACCTCCATCATCACTCCAGAAGCAGCCAGGGTTAATCTCCATTCACGGTACATATAATACACAAAGGCAATGAAGTGTAATTCTGCTTTAATTTAATTTAATAAAAAACCTGTGTACCAACACCCCGCTTCCAATATACGTACAATGAATCAACTTGCAAAGAACATATAAAGAGTAGTCACCCCTATCCTCTGAACACAGGGGGGGGCCGCGCCTGTGCTGTGTGCACAGTGCTGGAGATACCTTTCCTGGTTACGATGAGCCAGCAGTGGAATACACTCTTCTCACTTCCTGGTTATGCCTGCGTAGCCACACACTGACGTGTTTCGTCACTTCCGACTTCCACAGAGGGCGTGCCTCCACTGCAGCATTTTTATTGGACAGCTGGGACGAATGGTACTTTATCATTGGTCCAAGATTCCAAGCTGTTCATTGAGCTCAGTGCCTCTGATAAGAAGTTAGGAGAGGCATTGTCAGCTCATCCTTTCAGTCTGTTGCAGAGTGTGTCAGCTTGTATTTAAACTAGCCACTCTATTTAGCTTCTGACAGGCTGCACAAGAAACCCCATATCTCTAGAACCAAGTCCTACCCCACCAGTGACACCCCCTGACACCCACTAAATTTGAGAACTCTGTGACCCCAGGTCGCCAAGCTACAACCCTTGTACTTTTTTTTTTTTAATGTTCATGGCAGATGCGGCCCTGCCTCACCCGCCTCCCCTGACTGCACGTCCCTGGTTGAAAGGCACAGTGGGACAATGTTGGAGGTTGGGGTAATATGGGTGGTCAGATGCTTAGCAGTCTGGGGGGCACTGTGAGAGGTTGTGGGACACTGTGGGGTTGCAAGGCAGTTATGGGAACTAAGAGGCACTATGGCATACCTCCCAACATTTTAAAATTTCCCTGCAGGACATTTTTGTTGAGAGGGGGGGGGGGGGTTCCGCTGATCAGAACGAAGTTGTTGAGCGGGGGGGGGGGGGGGGGTTCCGTGGGTCGGAGTTGTTGAGCGGGGGGTCACGGATCGGAGTTGTTGAGCGGGGGGGCACGGATCAGAGGGACTCCAGCACTGACCGGGGGATTTACCGTGAATCGCGGGACAGTCCCGCATAATCTGGGACGGTTGGGAGGTATGCTATGGTAGGCTAGAGGATCTGCAGCTGACTGTAGGCCCGGGTGGAGGGAGGCCGCGGCCCGCCTGACAGCCACAGCCTGATGGGTGAGGACCACTGTCCTTAAGTCATAACAGTGAAGGATGAATTCTGATTGGTTTCTACATGTTGCTGAACTTCGCAAATTACTTGTTGCCTTACAGATTACGACTGAGCATTTTTTGGTGATGTTCCTTCAGTGATTTTTGCTTTTCGGCTGTCCCTTGGGAATCAGCGATCCATACAATAGGATTTCACAGAGGACATCTCCAACATCTCTGTGTCACCTGGATCAATAAAATCCGTCAAGGTGTGTTTGCAAACGTACAAGGCGCCCAGGGAGAAACATAATCTTGTTTTTCTCCATGTGCAATCAGCTTACACAACAGGAGACGCTGTTATTATGATTTATAGAATGCCACGCTATTTTGCTGTCACAGCAGTATTCATCACACAGCCAAGAGGCAGAGATACGGGGGATTACAGCAGGTCTGTGACTCCGGGAGCTGAGCTGGTGTCATTGAATGTCTTTCTATATTACTGTCTGTAAAAACCGGAAGTTAAAAAAGAGAAAAACTTTTGCTGGCAGGGTGGTTATGATAACTTTCATGGTTGGGTGTGTGGAAAGGCTCTGTAGGCACTTGCCTAGGGCGGCACAGCTTTATGAAAGCTGTTTTCCCATAGCTTCACATTATTTGTCATTTCATTTTACTGCTTTTTTTTTTTGGAAAGGCTACTAAAGCTGGGAAGGCACACCCTGAGCCAATCTTGCTCTCTTCCTCTGCACAGGACTGTCTGTTAACATGGTTAGGCTGGACATACATTATATAACTTTCTGGTACAATTTTCCTATAGATTTACCAAAACCATATAATAGGAGGTCACACCTAAACGCTTTCAATTTGTATGCAATGAGGCAGACCTCTCATGGAAGCACCCTTGCATGCATACGCTGCCTAACATTGCCTACCCATTGACGTACCCTTGCATGCGAACGCTGCCTACCATTGCCTACCCATGGATGCACCCTTGCATGCATACGCCGTCTACCATTGCCTACCCATGGATGCACCCTTGCTTGCATACACTGTCCACCATTGCCTACCCATGGACGCACCCTTGCATGCGAACGCTGCCTACTATTGCCTACCCATGGACGCACCTTTGCATGCATACGCTGCCTACCATTGCCTTCCCATGGATGCACGCTTACATGTATACGCTGCCTACCATTGCCTACCCATGGACGCACCTTTGCATGCATACGCTGCCTACAATTGCCTACCCATGGACGCACCTTTGCATGCATATGCTGTCTACCATTGCCAACCTATGGACGCACCCTTGCATGCCTACCCTGCCTAACGTTGTAAACCCATCGACGCAGCCTTGCTTGCATACGCTGATCACCATTGCCTACCCATGGATGCACCCTTGCTTGCACAGACTCTGCCAAACATTGCCTAGAGTGGCAATCCATTCCTTTCCCCTCCTGTGTCCCCCCCGGTGCACATGTTGCTCCTGTCCTCACTGTGTCTTCTATGCATGCCTTCCCCAGAGGTTCAAGTAAGCAGCACTCTGGGACCTGAAGCAAGCGGTGGAGAACTGGGAGTTATGTGAGCGCTGGGAACACATTGGACCATTGGTTTTACTGGAGCATGTTGCACCGCTTTAAAAAAAAGCTGAGGGTTTAGTACTACTTTAAGTCATACCGGCACCCAGCCGATGCCAGGATTGTACACTGAGCTAAACATGCATGGCTTTGTACACAAAAAACATTGCTGACAGGCAGGGAAGCATTTTTTTATATTGAGTCTCTTCTGCAATAAAAACCTTTCTGCCAGCAGTGTTCTGTAAACTGGTATTTATTTCCACATAAGCTGCAGTATAATTTACACATAGGGCGGGGAACGATATATGTAAGTAACCAGCAATCCATTTTGACTTATCAGATGCCACAAAAAACAATAAAAACAGCCTTTATTTCAGAGACTCACTTCTCCTGCTGCATTCTCACTAACATAAATGAAAGCCCCTCATGTGGACCACAAGACCCCCTTGTTTATACCTGCAGTGAGAGCATTGTTTCAAAATGCAATGTGTGACTTTTGATGTGCGAAGGCAGCGGAAGGGGTTAAGTTGTGACGCCGTGCATGCTGGGTAATCTGCTTGCTGAGATTTTTATAAAGATAGCGGAGCTGAGTGTGTACCAGAAGGTGCCAGCTGAGAGCTGCTATAATCACTGGGCCCATTAACGGTACAGGAAAGTATTCAGTTCTGTATGGCATTACAAAGAACGGCCCCCTTATGTCTCAGGCACCGTGTAATATAAACCTTCAGCAAAGGAAAATGATTTCAGTGTAATCACAGCTTTGCAGAGAGAAAGAGACAGAGATAGAGAGTATGGGGGAGAAGGAGAGAGTGATAGAGAGTAAGGGGGGGAGGGGAGAGTGATAGCGATTAAGGGGGAGAAAGAGAGAGTGATAGAGAGTAAGGGGAGAGAAGGTGAGAGTGATAGAGACTATGGGGGGAGAGTGATAGAGAGTAAATGGGAGAAGGAGAGATTGATAGAGAGTAAGGGGGAGAGTGATAGAGAGTAAGGGGGAGAAGGAGAGAGTGATAGAGAGTATGGAGGAGAAGGAGAGAGGGATAGAGAGTATGGGGGATGGAGTAGAGAGTGATAGAGAGTAAGGTGGAGAGTGGTAGAGAATAAGGGGAGGGGAGAAGGGGAGAGTGATAGAGTATGGGGGGAGAAGGAGAGAGTTATAGGGAGTAAGGGGAGAAGGAGAGCGTGATAGAGAGTAAGGGTGGGAAAGAGAGAGTGATAGAGAGTAAGCAGTTGGGAAGTGTGATAGAGTATGGGGGGAGAAGGGGAGCTTGATAGAGAGTAAGGGGGAGAAGGAGAGCGTGATAGAGAGTAAGGGTGGGAAAGAGAGAGTGATAGAGAGTAAGCAGTTGGGAAGTGTGATAGAGTATGGGGGGAGAAGGGGAGCTTGATAGAGAGTAAGGGGGAGAAGGAGAGTTATAAAGAGTAAGGGGGAGAAGGAGAGCGTGATAGAGAGTAAGGGGAGATTGATAGAGAGTAAGGGGGGAGAAGGAGAGAGTGATAGTGAGTAAGGGGGAGAAGGAGAGCGTGATAGAGAGTAAGGGGGGGAGAAGGAGAGCGTGATAGAGAGTAAGGGGGGAAGGAGAGAGTGATAGAGAGTAAGGGGGGAAGGAGAGAGTGATAGAGAGTAAGCGGTTGGGAAGTGTGATAGAGGATGGGGGGAGAAGGGGAGCTTGATAGAGAGTAAGGGGGGGAAGGAGAGATTTATAGAGAGTAAGGGGGAGAAGGAGAGCGTGATAGAGTGTAAAGGGAGATTGATAGAGAGTAAGGGGGGAGAAGGAGAGAGTGATAGAGAGTAAGGGGGAGAAGGAGAGAGTGATAGAGAGTAAGCAGGGAGAAGAAGAGAGTAATAGAGAGTAAGGACCCCTTATAATGTTAAAATATCTTCGCCACTTCTCTGTAATAATTTGTTAGTCCCAGCCCCAGAAGAGCTACCAATATAGTTTCTCCAGGAGTCATACACTGTACACATGCACATAAATGTAAGCAAGGTTGGGAGAATTGAACCTATAAATTTGTCTTTGGATTGTGGGGGAACATGGAATAAGCTAGAGAAGACCCATTGGATCCTGGGAAAACAGAGATGGTGCTTGTGAGAGGAACTGAAAACAGGATTACAGTCAAGTCTACTCATCGCTTGCATTTGGGACAAGAGTCTCCA